>JAVIAB010000125.1:41556639-42194139 GCA_032433765.1 Megaustenia siamemsis | reverse complement strand
AGGCTCGTTTTGTTGCTTTTAATTTTACTCAACTTTTCCACAACTGGTACATGAACACTATTGCAATCTGACCCTGGTTTAGTTTTCACACACACCAGACTGTTTCTAAATTTATTGCTTATCATTATGTAATCAATTTAATTGCGTGCGTTGTCTCCTGGGCTTTTCCATGTCTACAGACGTCTTGGAAGTTGCTTAAACCAGGTGTTTCCTATCATCATGTTGTTTGTTCTTGCCCAGTCAATAAGTTTGTCACCTCTTTCATTCCTCTCGCCTAAGCCATAATGACCAACTACTTCATCAACTCTTTCCTTTCCTACTTTTGCGTTAAAATCCCCCAGAACTATGGTGTTTTCATGTGGTTTGCATTCGCACAGTGCCTCATTTAACTCGTCGTAAAATGTACCAATTGTTTCCTCTAGATTGTCTGCTGTTGGTGCATAAACCTGTATAAGACTTACATATATCTATTGGCTTTCCATTCAATTTCACTAAAAGGACTCTGTCAGATATTGGGTTAAAGACTTCCACTGTTCTTGCTCTTTCTGCGTCCATGATGATACCTACTCCTCTTTGGTGTTCAGAATAGATTATTTTATGTTCATCAGAATATATCCCCATGATCTAGTGTATCTCATTTAACAAAATCCCAATAAATGTAAACCCATTCTTTTCATTTCCTATTTAATGTTTTCTAGTTTACCCTTCTACATGAGTGTTCTCACATTCCAAGCACCTATCTTTATAGCCTGTTTTATCTTTATTTTGCTTACAGAACAAAAATGTTATGGCCCTGTTCGAGATTCAATGAGGATGACCTGTCGACTAAACTAAACTAAATTTTCCTAGAAAAAATCCTATATCCATTTAAGGCACAGTCGTTGGTAGCCTGATCCCTTGTCATAAAATGTCCAGTTTGATTTAACTAAACATTGTTCTACGGCGATGATATATATAAATATAAATTTCCTTTATTTGCTTATACACTTTATTATTTGTTTTATTCTCCGTCCACGGAATTATTTTTGAAAAATACTCGTAGTGTTAAGGTGACCTAGTTCAACTTTTATCTTAGTTACCGGAAGTTTACAAATATGGTCGTCACGTTGCTATTGGACAAATTACAAAACATCTAGAATATTAGTTTTCTGTCCTTTTTATTACTAGCAATAATATTTTAATACATTTTTGTGCAAAGAACTTGTGCACATCAATAGGAACATTGGATAATGTGCAGTGAAAATCAAGGAATGCAAGTTCTTCTGTCAGTTGAAGCAGAAGCTTTCGTTGAACATTTAGAAGATTTTGACATAAAAGACATAGGTTCTGCTAGGTAGGTAACTTTAACTAAGTATATAGTATAATATAGTATAGCTAAGTTAAAGTATACACGTTTAAGCCGGATGTTAGAGTAGCCCACTGTTAGGACTCGGTAGATTATTGGGCACTAGAAATTAGAATAATAGCATTTCAAAATAGCATACAGATAATAATTTACATACTCACATGTGACGTAATATTATTATAGTGCGTGTGTGCATAATAATAATATTTAAATAATATTATTACTTGTAGTGTGCTGTATTTTCATACAATTAACAATGAATGTACTATAATAAAACTGTTATATTATAACATTAACAACCATAAATATAGAACTATATACTATAAATTATAAATATCTGTTTTGATTTATTTAATTTACAAAATTGTATTAAAATTTAAGCTTAAACTAAACAAACAGTGTAAATGATAGTGACATGCATAAATGTGACTTTTGACTTGATATGTATGGCATATCTATCTTTGTACATATTCTATGGGTCAATAGCTTAATTTGCAAATTATTGTGGATGCAACAAAAAACAACATTGTATGCCTTGTTCATTTATAGGTGGCATCAACAACATGAACATCTTGAAAAGTTGAATATGCAAGCAGTAATTAACGCATCAGCCAAGGAAGATGAATTTGTTAAAGAGTTCTTCATTTCTTACAGCAAGGTACCATACATTATATAGGGGAATATATCTATGGTTGCAATTATGGAATTGGTTTGAAAGAGTTCGGGAAATTATTATTATTATTATTATTTTTAAAAATAAAAAATTGCCTTTGATACAATAATATTTTGTAAAAATCTGGGTTCTAGTATCTTTTAAAAAAGTTAGCATCAACAAATCACACAATTTAGCCTTGTTAATGGTATTAACTTTATCTATCACTTTATCTATCTTGGAAGTCACATTGATCGAGAAGGGGATACAAGCAAAGAAATTAGAATCAGAATAGCTAAAGCAGCAATGTCTTTCAGAAGCCTTGAAAAGTTGTGGAAATCAAAACTCATCAGCACAAACACAAAACTTAGACTATTCAAATCAAATGTACTATCAACCCTTATGTATGCGTGTGAAAGCTGGAAAACAACAAGAGATATAGAAACAAAGTTGAACGCATTCGAAAATAAATGTCTAAGGAAAATACTTGGTATAGCGTGGAACGAATTCAAAACAAACGAGGAAATTAGAGAAATCGCCAATCAACCACTAATATCTTCAGTAATAAAGAAAAGACGATAGTCATATGTTGGACATGTGATGAGAAGAGATAATAACCGAATAGCAAAGCAAGCCCTCATGTGGGAAACAACAGGTAAGAGAAAAAGTGGAAGACTCAGAGAGACACTGAGAAGAACATTGATGAGAGAGGCAAGAGCAGCAGGAATGAGATAGAGCTGCTTGCACAGAACAGAGACAAATGACGAGATTTTATATCTTTAAAAGGATTGAAAACTGCTAGAACAAAAATTCAGATACGAGAGGGAGTATCTTGGTCTACGTCCTATGGGCCAGCTACAGCTAATAAGATCGATAGACAGATAGAATGATATTAATAATTTAAAATTAATGTAAATATTTTTTTTTGCAGATTTCTTTGCTGATTCAAGATCTACTTACAACAGAAATATGGAAGCATAAAGTATTTCCTGAGTTGGTGGACATGGAATTTGAACCCAAAACAACCTTTCCTATATACATGGTGGTAAGTAGTTTTATTTTAAATAAATCTTGGCTAATAGTCTGTGTTGAATTACATTATTTATTTGTTTCTGTTTCTTCCTGTCCAACGTTTACCCCAAGACTACTAAAGTGTAAAGGAATGAACAGTCCTCTTGGCCACTCACTCTTAAAAGGATGTCAGCCCTAAATTACGATACCATCATAAAAATCATCACCGTCAGAAAAGAAATTTTTTAAATTTTACAGTTTCCTGCGGGCAAACATTCCCCCCCCCCCTCCCCCACTCCATATGCCTGCTTCGCCCGTGCACTGCCGGGGCCTGAAAGGGGAGTAAAGAATAGTGGCGCTGTACCCTACCAGGCATGTCCGTAAGAGGCTAGAAAGGAGGGTTGGGCATGAGATTGGCTATCTCATACTGTAAAAAAATAAGCCGAAAAAACTTCACAAAAATATGGACAAGTCAAAGAAAAGAATAAAAGTAAATCCGCCATCCAGGAAAGATAAAGGCTCTCTGTATAAGAGTTGTATGACACAAGACAGAGAAAGCCATAAGGAGTCTGGGTTGCCGACTCATCTTTTGTCTACCAGAAATCCTCCAGAATTGGTACCTGGAATGTACGTACCCTAAACGAAGCCAACTGAGAGTATTACACAAAAGGCCCTTTTTTGTAATTCCCAGGGGAAAAGACAAAGAGGAAAACCAAGAAGTTCTTGGAGAAGACAGACGGAAGCAGAGATGAATATAATGGGGAGGACATGGAATGATTTTAAAAGAATGGCAAGAAACAGAACGACTTGGAAAGTGTTTGTTGAAGACCTATGCTCCACAGGGTGCTGAAAGGTAGAAGAGAGAGAGATATACCTTCTTATTTACTACTTCCGGTGACCACAGAGTCTTGGATTTGTTTCCTTTGATGTTCGATTTTTTTTAAAAAGTGTATCATAAAAAGTACTATCATCATCATTATCATCAAAAACTGTGCATGCTGATGTAGGTGATCATGTCTCTCCACAACTTTCAATCTCAACAGTTATTTATCATTTCTGTTGTTGACCTTCTGCCATGCTATTCTCTTAGCTATCTGGTATCTTTTCTCTTTGCTTTCCTCTATCTCTTCACCCTTCAATTTTCCTAGTTGTCACAATATATTCCAGCTTTTCCCTTCTCATTTCATGGCCAAAAAATGATGATTGTTTCTTTCTAATATTGGAAATTAGTTGTCTTTTTGCTTTGGCTTCTTTCAGAACGTTTTCATTACTCTTCTTAGCTGTCCATGGTATTCTCAACATTTTTCTGTAAAACCACATTTCTACAGCCTCCAGTGATTTTCTTGTCTGTTTTCCTATTGTCCATGATTCACATCCATATGTTAAGAAAAAAGTACTATAAAAATATTAGAATAATAAGAATATAAAAGTAGTATAAAAAGTACTATAATATTATAGAAAGTTTTGTTTTTTAAAATAAATTTTGCCAATTTTCAAGAAATTGATTTTTTTTATCTTATAACGGGGAAAATCTCGACTATCGGCAAGACATTAAACAAACCTTTGTAACATGGGATAGACATCGGGCAACGCTTTTAGGGAGCTAAACATATGGCTCTGGATTGACAGACTGATAGCGGCCATGTGAATAGACAACGTAGTACCACCAGTATCCATGGTGCTAGAAATCTAAAGTACCCCCGTCATGCCAAGTGGCGTATAGGGAATATGGTGTTAGTGGCCATAAATTTTACAGACCTTCGGCACATGATTTTTGGGGTAATGTGGTCGGTATTACATCCGTTACGCTTTACTTTCAGAGAAAAAAAATCCGGTACCCATTAAAGGCTGAGTGAACCAGAAACCATCAGTTGGGATCGAACCCTACCTCTTGTCCTTTGTAGTCCCGTTCACTAACCACTGATTTGTTCCTGTATGCTTTGTGTAAATTAAAGTAAAGGCATTTTATCTTAGTACTCTTTATCATCCACCCTTAAAAGGACATTAGATGATCTTAGATATATTATCTTGTCATTTAATTTGAGCTTTTCACTCTAACACATCCATCTTGGCATTTAATCTGAGCCTTTCACTCCAACACATATTCATCTTGGCATTTAATTTGAGCCTTTCACTCCAACACATCCATCTTGGTATTTAATTTGAGCCTTTCACTCCAACACATCCATCGTGGCATTTAATTTGAGCCTTTCACTCCAACACATCCATCTTGGCATTTAATTTGAGCCTTTCACTCCAACACATCCATCGTGGCATTTAATTTGAGCCTTTCACTCCAACACATCCATCGTGTCATTTAATTTGAGCCTTTCACTCCAACACATCCATCTTGTCATTTAATTTGAGCCTTTCACTCCAACACATCCATCGTGGCATTTAATTTGAGCCTTTCACTCCAACACATCCATCTTGGCATTTAATTTGAGCCTTTCACTCCAACACATCCATCTTGTCATTTAATTTGAGCCTTTCACTCCAACACATCCATCGTGGCATTTAATTTGAGCCTTTCACTCCAACACATCCATCTTGGCATTTAATTTGAGCCTTTCACTCCAACACATCCATCTTGTCATTTAATTTGAGCCTTTCACTCCAACACATCCATCGTGGCATTTAATTTGAGCCTTTCACTCCAACACATCCATCGTGTCATTTAATTTGAGCCTTTCACTCCAACACATCCATCTTGTCATTTAATTTGAGCCTTTAACTCCAACACATCCATCTTGTCATTTAATTTGAGCCTTTCACTCCAACACATCCATCTTGTCATTTAATTTGAGCCTTTCACTCCAACACATCCATCGTGGCATTTAATTTGAGCCTTTCACTCCAACACATCCATCTTGTCATTTAATCTGAGCCTTTCACTCCAACACATCCATCTTGTCATTTAATTTGAGCCTTTCACTCCAACACATCCATCTTGTCATTTAATCTGAGCTTTTCACTCCAACACATCCATCTTGTCATATAATCTGAGCCTTTCACTCCAACACATCCATCTTGTCATTTAATTTGAGCCTTTCACTCCAACACATCCATCTTGTCATTTAATTTGAGCCTTTCACTCCAACACATCCATCTTGTCATTTAATTTGAGCCTTTCACTCCAACACATCCATCTTGGCATTTAATTTGAGCCTTTCACTCCAACACATCCATCGTGGCATTTAATTTGAGCCTTTCACTCCAACACATCCATCGTGGCATTTAATTTGAGCCTTTCACTCTAACACATCCATCTTGTCATTTAATTTGAGCCTTTCACTCCAACACATCCATCTTGTCATTTAATTTGAGCCTTTCACTCCAACACATCCATCTTGTCATTTAATTTGAGCCTTTCACTCCAACACATCCATCGTGGCATTTAATCTGAGCCTTTCACTCCAACACATCCATCGTGGCATTTTTGAGTACTAAGTTGTCTTCCCTTAATCTCTACAAACTTGGCAGACTGGACTGGTTAGTCTATTTCTAGGGGCACCATAAAGAGGTGGAGTAAGATCTGGATAGTTCTGGTTCACTAATCCTGGTGCAAGTAGGGTAGCCAATTATGTGTCACATTTCTCCTACATATTGTTCAAAGCTTATAATTTTGAAAACTCGCATATAGAAATATACAATGCATTAAAATGCTGTTCTTACATTTTCTTCCAATTATTATGAATTATAAATAATGTAAAAGTGTATAATTTTTTTTTCAAAATAGTTATTTTTCACTTAAAATGTAAATAATCCATAAACACTGGCAATAAAATATGGAAGAATTTGTTAAAATGTAATTATACTTAGCTAGTTTAGACAATAACATTTCTTCCATTGATGGTCAGTCCAGCAACTCTTGAGTTTAAAAAAATTGTTTATGGTAGGCCTACCCTTTTGTGACAAACAAGGAATATTGTATTTCCATGCTTTTTATGTATTCATTGGCACATATATGGTATATGGTGAATATCATGCATGTCACATTATTTTTTCAGAGATTATCCCTACATTACCATACATTATTTAGGTATATAATACTCTTGGTACTCATTTGAAGAGTTTGTGTGCCCTTAAAGCTGTGAAGGTTTAAAAAAAATTAATTGCCACAGTTTAGATTTGAACACAGACTATCTTTAGTTTTAACACATAAAGCAAATACCATATAAGTATTTTTAACAAAACTATTATTCAGAGTTTATTTTTTAAGTAATATGGTAAGTAAGGGTTCTTTGTCTCATGGTTCTTTAACCCTAGATTGCGATACCATTGTAAAAATTACTGCATCAAAAAAAAATTCTTAAAAATGTCATGGTTGGCTGTGGTTAAGCATTAAGCATTACACCCCCTCCCCTCGTAAAAGTAAAAATAAAGAGCCTCCGTCACGCCAAGTGGCGTATAAGGAATATGGTATTAGTGACCATAAATTTTACAGAAATATTTGGACATGATTTTTGGAGTAATGTGGTCGATATTACGCCTGTGCCACCTTACTTTCCCAGAAAAAATCCGGTACCCATTTAAGGCTGGGTGAACCCGGAAGCCGTCGATTGGGATCGAACCCACCTACCTCTTGTCCTTTGTAGTCCAGTTCACTAACCACTAAGCTATCGCTGCTCTTCCCTCCCCCCCCCCCCCCGGTATATCTTTCTAATTACTACATCTAGTGTATCTTCCTAATTATTACTTCTAGTGTATCTTCCTAATTACTACATCTAGTGTATCTTCCTAATTACTACATCTAGTGAACCCCTGAGTATTGGTTTTGTTTTCCTTGATGTTGAAGTCTTTTCCCCCATTTCATGAGATACAATCTCGTATAATTTGAAACAAAAAATCTTCAGCAAATTGTTAGTTTTTCATTTTTTGTTTATCTTTGCTGTGGTATCATAAACACATGAGACACGGATAGGTATCGTAATCTAGAGTTAAGGTGTATGGAGAATATATTGTTAATGCCCATATTTTCAATGATCAATGGGGCATATATATAGTCCTGTGGCTAGTATCATGTCAGGTAATCCTACTGCCTTAGAAAGAAATCTCTGGTACCCGTTTTCAGAGGCTGTGTGAAATAATAATTTGTGCCTGTTTGAAAAAAAATCCATCATATGTAGGAGTTTTAAAAATAAAAATGTTTCAACTCAAATGTTAAGTCAGTCTTATTATATGGCTGTGAAACATGGAGAACAACAAAAATGACAATCATGAAGATACAGACCTTCATTAATGGATGCTTACACAGAATAAAAGGATGGAAATGGCAGGACAAAACTAACATAGAACAATGGAAATATACCAGTCAAATACCAGTGGATAAAGAGATTCGCGAAGACAATGGCGCAAAATCACTAACATAGAACAATGGAAATATACCAGTCAAATACCAGTGGATAAAGAGATTCGCGAAGACAATGGCACTGGATAGGACACATTGCAGAAGCTAACTGAGTATAACACAACAGGCCCTTTTTTGGAATCCTCAAGGAAAAAGACAAAGAGGAAGACCAAATTATTTTTGAAAAAGACAGATGTAAGCAGAGATGAAGATGACAGGGAAGACATGAAATGATCTTAAAAAAAATGGGAAGAAACAGAACGGCTTGAAAAGTGTTTGTTGAAGACCTATTCTCCACAGGGAGTTGAAAGGTAGAAGAAGAAGAATAGGAATTTAACTCTGAATTTCTGGTCAGTAATGAGTGCACTAACCACTCAGCAACCTTAGCTTTCATTACTGTAAGACAACATGATTCAAATTTAAGGTGGTGAGGTTATACTGTATACAAGCATATTATTTTGAAGGTTTATGGTTCAAATATCAGTTACAGCAGAGATTTTTTTTTACTAACACTTTATTACCCAATGACAAATGCTATGGGACTACCTTTCTCATTACATAATTTTATTGTATATACAATTGAAGTGACTGTTATTATTTGGTTATGGAAGGCCCCAGTATCACTGCAAACAAATTAAAATCCATAATAAATCTGTTATTATTTGGTTATGGAAGGCCCCGGTATCACTGCAAACAAATTAAAATCCATAATAAATCTGTTATTATTTAACAGTTACTTAGGAATATTTTTTTAATGTTTTGCCTAATATTAATTATTAATAGCAAAATTTCAGTTTTTGAGTTTTGAATGTTTTTTGCTATTATTCTTGTTATCTAAAAGCTGTATCATGAAGCAACTGTGATTAACCTGCTTGAGACAATGATGTTTTACAAGGAAACCTGTGAAGTTGCAGATGAATCCGTTCTTGACATTGTGGACTACTGCTATCGGAAGCTATGTTATTTGGCAGCTAAGTAAGAAACACAGCTTTATAAAGATAAAATGAAAGTTTATCAATGATGTCAGATGTTACAGCATTTAAATACAAATATATAGATCACTTATAAATTACAAATCATAAAAAATAATTGTCATCAAATATATTTCCAATATTGATGATCAGTTGCATGAACTATAGTCTGTCCTCTGAATATTTCATTACTTCATGTGGCATTTATTTACTCCATAATTTTATCATTTCATTGTAGAGGAGGGAAGCTGTCAGCAACTCATAGCTGATGGTTTGTACCAGGAACACTGAACCAGAAACCACCCAGACCCTACTCAACCTCTTCGTAGTGACTCTAGAAACAGACTAATGAGTCTAGCCTGGCCAAGCGAGTAGGGATGAAAGTTTGAAGGCAACCCAGTACTAAAAAACTGCAGTGCTGAAGTTGGATGGGTTGAGCCATAAGGTGCAAATAAATCACAATACAATGCATCTTTGTAATGTCCTTTTATGGATGGATGGTGAAGAGCACTGTCAATTCCTTTAGTGGTCATTGAGTGAATAATAGAAAGAAAGAAAAGGAGTTTCTTTCCAGATCTTTTCTCTTCCTTTATTTTTGACCCTCTCTTGTCCTCAGTTGTTTCTGTTGTCCTTATCTTTTAAAACAGCTATGTTTATGCATATATTACATGATATTCATCTGCCTTTTTTGAATGTTTATCATAATTGTGAATTGAAGTAAATAGTCACAACATAAACAGTTTGCGATATGTGGATGACACAGTTTTAACATCAGAGAATAGATAATGAACTACAAGAAATGATAGACATAATAGTAAGAGAGAGCAGCAAGGAAGGTCTCAGTTTGAATAGTAAGAAAGTAATAGTCATATTGAAGAAACAATCATCACCATCACGCAGCATAGAAATAAACAGGACAAATCTGAAACAAGTATAGTCATGTGAAATACTGGGGCACAATAATAATATCAGATGGAAGATGCACCACAGAAATAAAAAGCAGAATAGCTCAGGCTAAAATAGCATTTCAGAAAATGAAAAACATCTTATACAACATGTCTATGCATCAGTGCTATATAGAGTCAATTCTGACCTATGGAAGCGAATCATGGACAGTAGACAAACAAATGAAAAGACAATTAGAGGCCACAGAGATGGGATTTCTCAGAAAAATGTTGAAAGTTCCCTGGACAACTGTAAAGACCAGTGAGGACATTCTCAAAAAGACCAGCATTAAAAGGGAGCTCCTAAAAATATCAGAAAGAAACAATCAACATTTTTCAGGCACATCATGAGAAGAGGAAAGTTGGAATACTTGGTTACAACTTGCAAAATACAGGGAAAGAGAGATCATCTGATTTGATCATCAAATATTTTTTTTCCAATGAATCCTGTGTTCTTTTTTTTTTATTCCTCCAGAGATGGTAATGAGGAAGATGATTTTCTGCTAAAAAAGGATGTTACTCTGACTTCAAGTAATTTAGAGGTACCATTCTGATTACCTGTTCATTAAGTTTATTGTTAAAGACAGTATTTATCCATAAATTTATAACCATGATTATCTGCCAGTGGGATTGCCAAGTTGTGGGGTATCATCTTCTTTTCTCTTTCACTGATACCGAAAAGGTGTCGTGGTTTATATCATTTGTCGTTCTTGTGCTGCTCGAATTGTCTGAATTAGTGATTTCCCTTTGTTGTTACATGTCTCTGTCACTGCATCTATCCATCTTCTTCTGGGTCTTCATCTTGGTCTTTTTCCATGCATTCTCGAGAAGAACGCCCTTGATGGTGATTGGTGAGGATTCATTCTGACCAGGTGGCCAAACCATTTAAATTGTTGTTGTTCTATATATTCTTGGCAGGGTTTTGTTCCTACTATTTTTCTTATGGTTTCATTTGGTATTCTATCTCTTCTTGTGTTGTTTGTTACTTTTCTCAAGCAACCCATCTCACATGTATTGATCTTTCTTAAATGTGATTTAGAAAGGGTCCATGTTTGACTTTCATAGCACAAAATTGGTATGAAGATGCTATTTATCATTTGTTGTTTAGCTGGCATAGAAATGTTTGGATGTCTTAGCAATGGTGAAAGCTGGTATGTGACAGCATTTGCTTTTTGTATTCTCATGTCAATTTCTCTGTCTAGTTTTCCAACTTCTGTGAACATTGTGCCTAAATACTTGAATTCCTCTACTTGTTTTATTTCTTTATCTTTGATCTTGATGTTTAATGGGTGTCTTAATTTGCTTATTCTTATAGCCTCTATTTTTGCGGTGTTAATTTTCATACTGTAGTTTGTGCAGCTTTTATCAAGAGATGTTAAATGTTGTTGTAGCAGGTTTTCATCCTCATATATTAGGCATTGGTCATCTGCGAAGAGTAGCTCGTTGATGTTGTAGTTTTCTACCTCTATGTTATTATTTGATTTGTCCTTATTGTTGGTTGTTTCCTGATTTATTTTGTCCATATATATGATGAAGAGGAGTGGTGAGAGGACACATCCTTGTTTTACACCTGTTGTAACCTGAAACCACTCTGACAGACCTTTCGATGTTCTGACGGCACTTTGAAGTTGTGGGGTATTGCAGAGGTTATTTTTTTAGTTACATTTGATTTTATAGGAAATTTTACCATGAATGTTTTCAACACTTTATTTTCGGTTTCAAGACAGAGGGGTTTTGAGTTCAAATTTCAGCTACACCAGTTGGGATTTTTATTTATGATTTCTCTCTGCGGGAATAGCGAGGCCTGGTTGAATCGCCAATTACTCATTGACGGAAAAAAAAATATGAGTACCTCTGAAGACAGAGTTATCTGCCTGTGAGACAAGGGATCCCTGTGCACATGGCTGCCAGGGAAAAATAGATTAACATGCAAAATTCAGTTCCTTGTCTTTAGGGACTTCTCCAGAGCTGGCAAACACAAAAAACACAACAAAAACACTTTTTTTGTGTGTACAATTTCAGTTCTTCTTCAATGATGAGCTATTGCCATGCATTTAGACCAGCTTGGGTCATACACAATACAGTCTGATTGAGGCCATCACCAGTTCTGCATAGCTTGTCCTGTGGGGTTGTTTCTGTGGGCCATATTTGTTGTTCTTAAGGTGTTTAGTGTGCTGCAGTCCTATAGTGTATGCTCTAGAGTTTGTTTGACTGCTCCGCAGTCACATGTTGCAACATCACTGAGTCTTATCTTGTGTAGATGTGCTCTGAGGCCACAATGATCTGTTCTATGTCTGAATATCTTGGTCTTCTCATGTCTGCTAAGTTTGTTTAAGCTTTCATGTTCTGTCTCATATTTCCCATTCAACTCCCCCCACTCTATTTTTCTAGCTTGCTTCAGGATTGTTTTTATATCTTTTAGGCTCTGGGATTGATTGGATTGTTGAAGGCCCTCACCTGCATTTTTGAGTTCATCTGCTTTCTCATTTCCAACAGTTTTTTTGGTTATTATGAAAGGTGATTGTAGGTTACTTGGCTATTATGAAAGGTGATTGTAGGTTACTTGGTTATTATTAAAGGTGATTGTAGGTTACTTGGCTATTATGAAATGTGATTGTAGGTTACTTGGCTATTATGAAAGGTGATTGTAGGTTACTTGGCTATTATGAAAGTTGATTGTAGGTTACTTGGCTATTATGAAAGGTGATTGTAGGTTACTTGGCTATTATTAAAGGTGATTGTAGGTTACTTGGTTATTATGAAAGGTGATTGTAGGTTACTTGGCTATTATGAAAGGTGATTGTAGGTTACTTGGCCATTATGAAAGGTGATTGTAGGTTACTTGGCTATTGTGAAAGGTGATTGAAGGTTACTTGGCTATTATGAAAGGTGATTGTAAGTTACTTTGCTATGATAAATGATGATTGTAGGTTACTTGGCTATTATGAAAGGTGATTGTAGGTTACTTGGCTATTATGAAAGGGGATTGTAGGTTACTTGGCTATTATTAAAGGTGATTGTAGGTTACTTGGTTATTATGAAAGGTGATTGTAGGTTACTTGGCTATTATGAAAGGTGATTGTAGGTTACTTGGCTATTATGAAGTCCAGTTCACTAACCACTGAGCTATCGCGGCTCCCGACTATTATTAAAGGTGATTGCAAATTATTTAATTATTATAATATAGGGTTGCTGATTACTTGGCTATTATAAATGAGCGTAGCAACTTGAAAATGTTTGGGAAGCAATGAACTATAATATGCAACTTGGCAAACCACAAGGGCTTCCTTGATTAGAATTACAAGTCAGATACTTTTTTTTGCTTTTCAGAAGTCCATACATTGTTTACTTTAAGGTACACCTTGATGCATTTTATGTTTTTTTATTCTTCTTGATTTTAAATAATTCTTTTCTTTTAATTTTCTACCACTTCCTTGTTCCTATTGTCTTTTGTGCCATCCCTTTCTCTCTCTCTCACACACACACACATTCACACACACACAGTGAACTTTAAATACTATTCTTATAGCAGCATTTAGTGCTACTCTTTATATGTAGTCTTACTTCACAACATTGCTCACTGAAGGCTTTATGTTGTTGCAGTTGATTCCCCACTTTTGAACTTACATACCTAGGCTCTGTGTTTACATTTAGCTGTGAAGAAACTGTGGTATATTTTCAAGTAAAGTAAAGAGCTCCAAGCTTTAAGGCTTCATGTCTTTTTCAGTGACTGGTGGCACCTTTATATGTGATATGGTAAGTATTACACAAGGCCAGCCTAAATTCCCAGAGAAAAACCTCTGGTACCAATTTTCAGAAGCTGTATGAACCCTAAAGCCATGTCAGTTTTAAAAAAATAATTTTTTTAGAGAATTGAACGAGCGCTCATTTGGTCAGCTGGCACAGTGGTTAGTGAACTGGAGTATGAAGGACAAGAGGCTTGGTTCTATCTTGATTGATGGCGTTCATGTACACCTGGCCTTAAATGGGTACTGGGTTTTTCCTTGGGATAAAATGTGACATGGGCATAATACTGACCACATTACCTCCAAAAATCATGTGCCAAAGGCCTATACAAATATTGGCACTAATACCTTGTGATGTGGCATGGTTTTTTTTTTCTAGTCCATAGTGAGTGTACTGACCACTCAACCACTGTGGCCTCCAGAAATGGCCTTTGATTGTACCGTGTTTTCTGAATATATGTTGCTGTATTATAGAGTTGTTTAAGGCCTCCAAACACTATTTTTTATTACTGATATGTGTTGATATGAGCCTTTGTGTGTAAGTGTTTAGTTCATAATTGATTGATACAGCAATTTTGGTAAATGTGTTTGTCTGTGTGGCATGTCCACAAAAAGGTAAAAGTAAAGTACAAGACTTGAATCGGCATCTTAGCATGCGAGTTTTCACCCATATGTGCTCGGCCACCTATCCAGAAGTGTTCAGAGACTTCTGGATAGTGTCACTTCAGACATCGAAACTCATGATGCGAGGCGACATTTTTCACAGAGTACTACCCTGGTACCCATTCCTGCCAGTGGCTGGGTCGACCGTGGGAGTATTTTTTTTCCAACCACGAGTACAACTCACACTGCTTCCAGCAGGAATCGAACATGGGTTGTCCGAACGTCGATAGCCTAGTCGGATGGTTTTCCCAACTATGCTACCAAGGCCCCCATGTCCACATATACACATAGGTAATGAGACTACCTTAGTCCATACATGTTATTGATTAGTCTATTGTGTATTTTTCTAAGATGGAACAGGATCACCTGTTTGGTTCACATGATATAGTGATATTTGGCTTCTGAATGTATTTCTTGATTTAACTGATGCTAGTTCTAGTACTACATTAATCAGAGAGGCAAGAGCAGCCAGAATCAGCTCCCTCAATGAGATAGAGTTGCTTGTACAGAACAGAGACAAATGGTGAGATTTGATAAAATATCTTTAGTAGGATTGAAAACTGCTAAAATAAAAATTTAGATAAGAGAAAGAGTATCTGGGTCTGTGCCGTATGGGCCAGCTACGGCTTGAAAGGTCAATAGATAGATAGTTCTAGTATTTACCGCATTATTATAAAGTCTGATCATAAAGCGCCTGACAGCAACAGAGCTAGAAGCTGCCAGCGAATTATAGCTGATGGCTTGCGCTTGTATCGATGAACCAGAACCATCCAGACCCTACTCCACCTGTACATGGTGCTTCCATTAACAATCTAACCAGTCTAGTCTGGACAAACGAGTAGGAATCGAAGAGGGAAAACTACCCAGTACTCAAAAATGCGATGGACCAAAAGGTGCAAATAGACCACAACACAATGCATCTACACCCACTTAACATCCTTTAAGGAAAGAGGACAAAGACGCCTGCACATTAGTCATAGGGTGAATTCTAGAATGAAAGAAAGATTATAGTCTAATGTAGTCTAAGACATTCACTTTCTCTTATTTTGTATATATTTCATTGTTACTGTGACCTGTAATGATTTTAGAGACTGTATTTAATGATTGACAGGGCAGGCTGTAGTTAAAACTTCAGGTTTAAGATGCTGTTGTTTTGAGTATAGTAATATTCTGTTATAATGTTACATTATGAAAAATTAGTTATGATTTTGTAACAGGTGTGCCTGGTTCTTTCTTTTTTCATTATTTAGGATCTAGAAAAGCAAAATATGTCCCTAGAGTTTGAAATCAGCATTAAAGCTCTCTCCCTCCTTAGATATGTCACGGACCATTTTGATTGGTGAGATTACTTTTTATAGTAATGTGACAAACAACTTAATATATGTAAACTTAAAGACTTATCAGTTAAATAATATCAAGTGAATGGAAGATAGTTTTAATGTTTAATTATTTTTTGATTTCTTATTAGGTAAATATAAATCATCATCATCATCATCAAGTACCTGGCCTCTGGCGTAGGTGATCATGTCTCTCCACAACCTTTGATTTCAGCAGCTATTTATCATCTCTGTTGTTGACTTTCTGCCAAGCCATTCTCTTAAGCTGTCTGTTATTTTTTCTCTTTGCTTCCCTCTATCTCTTCGTCCCTCAATTTTTCCAGTTGTTACAATATATTCAAATTGTTCTCTTCTCATTACATGGCCAAAAAATGATGATTGTTTCTTCCTAATATTGGAGATTAGCTCTCTTTTTGCTTTGACTTCTCTCAGAACCTCTTCATTACTCTTCTTAGCTGTCCATGGTATTCTCAACATTCTTCTGTAAAACCACATTTCCACAGACTCCAGTGATTTTCTTGAAATATAAATAATCAGTAGAAATATATGATATATATTTTTATTTACACAAAATTGCCATTCATTCTTCATGTTGAACAAGAAGTGTACCATGTTTATTTGTTGTTTGTTGTACTGTTGCTGATGAAGGAAGGCCTGTGGATGAAACAGTATATTTTGTCTTGTTTTTGTTTTGTTTTAGCTGCCCAATACAATATTGCTTTTATATTTTCAAATTTTTCCAGCTTTACTCGCACAATATTTAAATATTTTTGCCCATCTCTCTCTCCCTCTCTCTCTCTCTCTTCCTCTCTCTCTCTCTCTCTCTCTCTCTCTCTCTCTCTCTCTCTCTCTCTCTCTAATACAACATAATGAACTTTGCTGTAATTTTCCTGTAGATAAGAGATGTGATGATTTGAAAACCATTGATTGATATCACCTCAAACTTTTGGATTCAAAATGGTGAGGTGGTGGACTTCAGTGACTTTCTTGAATTTTTTAGTTCTGCCGGAGAAATTGGAACTTATCCTGTCAGGTGGTACTGCAATACTAAGTATCCCATATCTGTACTGCTGGGAACATGATGATTGTTGCCTCTGTCTATTTTGACATTGGCTGTTTATTAGGAATCCAACTGACCTACATCTTGGTCAGCTGATGGGCTGCTAATCTTGTGATGGTGAACAAAGGTCACCAGGTTTTAGCTTCCTAAGACAAGAGGTTAGAACACTAATTGGTATTGCCCATGTCTAATGATGATAGTTTTTCATCATCAATTTGTGCTGTCTATGTATAAAAGGTTGCCTTTTCACTTTTTCTCTTACCCTGATGGTTCACAGTGCTCATCTCTTAATGTTGTCAGTCCCTTTTGTCTTAAGTCTTGTCAAGCTGATCCTTATTTGTATTATCCAATATATGTTTGCTGGTTACTTGGCTATACTTTCAGTAGGTTATTGTGTCTCTTCCCATGTCTCTTAAAAATTTTATTTACATGAGCCTTTTATACTAGGGTATTTCAAGAAAGAGCATGCAAAAGATGTTTGGAGTTAATTTCATTGCTTGTTGATTGTTAATGCATGTATGTTTTTGAATATGATTTTTTTTTTTAACATCATGTTGCATTAGCATTGTTATAATATATGTTGTGTGGTAGTAGCAGTAGCCTCCGTTAGTCAGAGTTGACTATGGATTTTTCAGCACCCCTATAAATGTTATCTTTTCTTTTGTTTCACCATGTATTCTATTTTTCTATGAATCTGTCAACATCCTGAGTATATTATTTTTCTGCAAACATATTGTTAGACCGAAGTCTCTGCAGGCTGCTTGCGAAAATTGATGTATCATGCTCTAGTGTTCTCCCTGACTTTGTGTGATAAGTGCAGCGTCGTCTGCAAATAATAAGTATCTAATAGTGATATGTCTGAATTTTCTTTTGTATAAATAACTGAAAAATACATCTGTTCATGCAGCCTTCCCTTGAGTGTTATGACAAGAATTCTCAACACTCATGATATACCAGTATTACTAGTACAGCTGGTAGAGTCACCACCCTGGATAAGAAAGAAAGATGGTTTGTTTTGCATTCAAATGTTGCTTATATTATTTGTTTTTCTTAATAATTATTTTCTGCAATTTCCATTTGTTTAACACTAGATTACGATACCTCTTTATTCGTTACACTCTTACGACACTGTCTGAAAATTTACTACTCAAAGAAAATGCTTTGTAATTTGGAGAAATAATATTTTTATTTTTGTTGTTTGCGTTAACCTGATGACTAAGGATCGCATCTTTTTGTCATCTGCCCTTAAAAGGACGTTAAGTGGGCATGTCTGCGTTGTGTTGTGGTTTGCAGTAAAACTATGATATTTGCGTCTTTTGGCCTAACACATCCGACTTCAGCATGACATTTTTGAGTACAGAGTTGTCTTTCCTCCTTGATGCCTTTAACTTGACCAGACTAGACCGGTTAGTCTATTTTTGGAGGCACCACAGAGAGGTGGAGTAAGGTTGGATGCTTTTGGTTCACGATCCTGGTGGAAACCATCAGCTGTGAGATGCTGACAACTTCCAGCTTTGCTGCTGTGAGGCACCTTTGTCTCCATATTTTTATTGATATTATTGCCACAAGAAATCAAACACTAGAGCACATGGCCAACTGAGCTATCTAAAAAAAATAGCTATCATTGACGATGTCTTTCACGCAGGTGAACACATGACTACAGCATATCAAAACTTAGGAATAAATTATGTATGTGTATCTGTAGTGTTTGGTTTCTCACGTCAAGGCGCTGTGCCAAGGAGAACGAGTTCAGCCCTGCTTCAGGCCATCTTTTGTTCTTTGGTTTTTTTTTTCTGTTGTTGATTATTTGTGATTTTTTTCTGAGTGCTGTAAACAAACCTCTTCCCCTGAAATGATTCACTGATCTGTCACCTCAGAAGTTTCCCTCCATAATAATATTCATTTATTATTATTTGTCTTTACTGGTGCTATGGAGTTCATGCATCTGAGCAGAAGTCATCTTCAGTGCTTTCACTAGTATGTGATGATGTGCTCCATACACAAATATGTGCTGAGGAGTTTTTTATCTGAACACTTACAGTTGTTCATTGTGCAGTGAAGATAGTTTGTCAACAAAATTATCATGCTGAGATTGCTAATCACTTAAGATGTATTTTATGTGGCACAAATTGCTCTTCAGAGTTCATCTTACCAAGGGTTAATTTGATTAGAGAGCCAGTAGTGGGGGTGTAACTTACACTCCTACAAGGTATGATGACAGCTTTACAAAAAAGGAATACAACAAAATATTCAATTGCATTGGATTGGTTAATTGGATTAGGGAAACAGCACTCATGAGAACAAATTTGGAATTGACTGACAAATTAGCTAGATGACCTAACTGCTGTAGATGACCTGGCTCTTTTGACTTTAATACAAAAAAATTTAAAATACAAACAAATTTTGAAATCAAGCAAACTGGTATGAATATAATAAACAATGAAAATTAGGTAAAAAATGTGAGTTAGGAAAAAAAAAATCTTGAGAGAAATGACCTGTGAAGAGTAGAAGCATAAAGTATACACATGCATTAGCATTGGAGTAGATGAAAGAGTAGACTAGGATATGAAAATAAGGATGCCAAAAGCAGGAGGAATTGTTGTTGTGCTGGAAAATATATGAAATAAAAGTAGCTTAAATGCAGTACAGAGCACAGAATTGAAAGTCAGTACAGTTATAATGCTCCCAAATATAGAGAAGTAAGATGATTTTTTAAAAATGTTATAGATTGGAATCTTGCAAGAATTAGATGAATTAAGTTTGTGATTAATATTAAATGATAAGGCTTCTATGAAAAGTCTGTGAAAGAATCAAACTCCATTTGAGAGATTGTCAAAGAGAGCATGATAATGTTGAGTTGGATATTCATTAGCAAGCTCAAAGCACTGCAAGACATGTCTTATTTTGGAACACACAACAATATAAAACTTATATTGAGTACATGGAGAGGAGATTGGAAATAGATAGAAGAGAGAGAGAGAGAACATGAGCATTGCAGAACTGACAAGTTTATATAGAAATAGGAAAATGTGGATAAGAAATGTGCCGGTGTGCAGAGTTGCAAAATTGAGATGATTAATATTTTTTATTTTCATTTATTAATTCATTCATTGAGTGCTGCCACAGCATCGAAGGTTGGCTACCATGGAGCGCCATTTCACTTTGTCTCTTGCTTTTATAGTGTAGGTTGTCATAGGCTGACTTGTCCATCTTTTGATGTTACTCATCTATGTTAGTTTTGGTCCACCTCTGCCTCTTTCGTCTTGTATTTTCCCTTCCAAAATTACTTTTAGACGGATGCTATGTCTTTTAACATGCCCCAAAAAATCTCATTTGTCTTGTTTTAATGTGTTTAGTAGTTCTCTTTTCATTTTTAATTGTTTTAAGACTTCATTATTTGTTTTCTTTTCTTTCCATCCAATTCTCCCTATTCTTCTATAAATCCACAATTCAAGGGCTTCAATTTTCTGCTCTTTTTTTCTTTTCTAGTGCCAATGTTTCTGCACAATACAGGAATGTCGAGAAGATATAACATTTTGCTATTCTTAGTTTTAACCCTGGTGTTATTTTTTTTTATATTAGTATATTTTTCTTGGCATTAAAATTACTTTTTGCTATTCCTATTCTTTTGTTTATTTCAGTTGTACATTTTCCACCACTAGTTATAGCATGTCCAGGTAGTTGTAGCTCTGAACTACTGTCTCCAGGTTTATTCCTTGAACTTTGATATCCACTTGTAAGTTTTGGGTATTATCTTATATTATTTTTTAAAATATAATTATTTGATTTCCAGGTAAAATTTACAAGTACCTGGAAAATAAATGGCAAGAAGTCAGCTTTGAAGATAGTCTGAAACTTACTAAAACTGAAGGACAGGTACTATTTTCTTTTGCCTTTTTGAATAGTTTATATGTGTGTAACTAATGAATCAAAAATCATAAATATTATTAAAGACATGTATGATGGCTACACATGTGCAGTTCGAACAGAGGAAGGACTGAGCGAATGTTTCCCAATAGAAACTGAGATTAAACAAGGATGTATTGTATCGCCCTTGTTATTGGGAGTTGTTATAGACTTCATCATGAAGAAATGCTGCACTGGTAATAAAGGCATTGAACGGATACAAGGAAACCATTTGGAGGACCTCGACTTTGCTGATGACATAGTTCTCATCAATAGCCAGCAAAATTGGGCTTGAGATCAATCATGAAAAGACTAAGGTCATGAAAAGCTTAATTCCAACAGATGACAGAATATACATGGAAAATAAACCAGTGGAAGAGATTGATCACTTTATCTATCTTGCAAGTCACATTGATCGAGAAGGGGATACAAGTAAAGAAATTAGAATCAGAATAGCTAAAGCAGCAATGTCTTTCAGAAGCCTTGAAAAGTTGTGGAAATCAAAACTCATCAGCACAAACACTAAAAATTAGACTATTCAAATCAAATGTACTATCAACCCTTACATATGTGTGTGTGAGCTGGAAAACAACAAGAGACAGAAACAAAGTTAAGCGCATTGGAAAATAAATGTCTAATGAAAATACTTGGTATAGCGTGGAACGAATTCAAAACAAACGAGGAAATCAGAGAAATCGCCAGTCAACCACTAATATCTTCAGTAATAAAGAAAAGACGATGGTCATATGTTGGACATGTGACAAGAGGAGATAATAACCGAATAGCAAAACAAGCCCTCATGTGGGAAACAACAAGTAAGAGGAAAAGAGGAAGACCCAGAGAGACACTGAGAAGAACATTAATGAGAGAGACAAGAGCAGCAGGAATCGACTCCATCAATGAGATAGAGCTGCTTGCACAGAACAGAGACAAATTGCGAGATTTGATAAAAGATCTTTCTATTGACCTTTCGAGCCGTAACCGGCCCATAGGGCGTAGACCAAGATACACCTTCTCCTATATGAATTTTTGTTCTAGCAGTTTTCTTTTAAAGATATTTTATCAAATCTCGCCATCTGTCTCTGTTCTGTGCAAGCAGTTCTATCTCATTGAGGGAGCCGATTCCTGCTGCTCTTGCCTCTCTCATCAATGTTCTTCTCAGTGTCTCCCTGGGTCTTCCTCTTTTTCTTTTACCTGTTGTTTCCCATATGAGGGCTTGCTTTGCTATTCGATTATTATCTCTTCTCATCACATGTCCAACGTATGACCATCGTCTTTTCTTTATTACTGAAGATATTAGTGGTTGATTGGCGATTTCTCTAATTTCCTCGTTTGTTTTGAATTCGTTCCATTCTATACCAAGTATTTTCCTTAGACATTTATTTTCGAATGCGTTCAACTTTGTTTCTATATCTCTTGTTGTTTTCCAGCTTTCACACGCATACGTAAGGGTTGATAGTACATTTGATTTGAATAGCCTAAGTTTTGTGTTTGTGCTAATGAGTTTTGATTTCCACAACTTTTCAAGGCTTCTGAAAGACATTGCTGCTTTAGCCAGTCTGATTCTAATTTCTTTGCTCGTATCCCCTTCTCGATCAATGTGACTTCCAAGATAGATAAAGTGATCGATCTCTTCTACTGGTTTGTTTTCCATGTATATTTTGTCACTTGTTGGAATTAAACTTTTCATGACTTTAGTCTTTTCATGATTGACCTCAAGCCCAATTTTGCTGGCTATTGATGATAGTTCATTTGTGTTTTCCTGCATCGTTTTTATCTGACTGCTGATGAGAACTATGTCATCAGCAAAGTCGAGGTCCTCCAAATGGTCTCCTTGTATCCATTCGATGCCTTTATTACCAGTGCAGCATTTCTTCATTATGAAGTCCATAACAATTCCAAATAACAAGGGCGATAAAATACATCCTTGTTTAACCCCAGTTTCTATTGGGAAACATTCGCTCAGTCCTTCCTCTGTTCGAACTGCACATGTGTAACCATCATACATGTCTTTGATAATATTTATGATTTTTGAAGGTAAACCATATTGCTTCAGAATTTTCCACAAAGAATCTCTATGAATACTATCAAATGCTTTTTTGAAGTCGATGAAGTTAAGTACAAAAGGTTTTTGCTTTTCAATGTGTTCCTCCAATATAAGTCGTAGAGTGAAAATGTGGTCAAGACAGCTTCTCCCTTTTCTAAACCCAGCCTGTTCTTCACGCATTACTGTATCTATTGAATCCTTTATTCTATTTAGGATGATTTTACAGAATAACTTTGAGGCAACTGAAAAAGATCTTTACAAGGATTTAAAATTGCTAGAATAAAAATTTAGATAAGAGAAGGAGTATCTGGGTCTACGCCATATTGGCCGACTACGGCTTGAAAGGTCAATAATAAATAGATAGAACTAATGAACAGGGGAAGACTAAAGTTTTTGAAAATGAAATGTTAATTTTCAAGGAGCTAAAGTTAAAGGTATTTAAATTTCCATGAGCTGGGGAGACTTATATTGTGGTTTGCAACTAAGCTATGATACTTATGCTTTCAGCTCAACAACATCGGACTTGAGCGCAACATTTTTAAGTACGAGGATGTCTAAACGCTTTGCTCACTACTTGCTTGGTCAGATTAGATAGTCTATTTCCAGGAGAACCACATGGACATGGAGTATGGTCTTGATCAGCTCTGTTGTTAGTTGCATGAAGTCAACTGTGCGTCAATGACCACTACCTATCAGCTTAGTTGCTGGTCACTTCTATTCTAGATGACAACTACTGCTTCATTGCAGCAAAGAATACATAGTCATATGATCAAATATGATCTTTTCATTGGTCAGATTGGAATTCTGGTAACCATAGAAAGTTCTTAACATGTAGCATTCCATGTAACCTATTATGTCCACAAACCTTGAGGCACTAATATTTTTAAAAAGGCAGAAAGTATTAGCATCAATAAAATTAACAAGAAAAGCACGAAGTAACGACTTTTTAGAAACTTCTCATTTATCTATTATCATCACTTTGTACTTCTTCACTGGCCAATGTGCCTTAATCTCCTTTATCTTCATTTTAGCATAAAATATTGTATGTCACAAGTTGGACTGTATTATCAGCACATGTTTAGCATTGCACATAATTGATTACTTCAAGCATTTTTATTTATTTTTAATCCCCATATTCTTTTGCTGTCCCCAGCCCTACCCTCAGGGTGACTCTTGATACAAGATTTTTTTCCATGCAAAATGCAAACCAGTACTCATGAGCTACATATTCCAGAAACTTGAATGAATTATTCTAAATAATGTTATAGCTTTGATCCCATTTCTGGGGTGTTTAGAGAATAGTTATAGTTATTTGAAGGCCAGGTATCACTGCAAATGAATGAAAATCCATAATTGCTCAACCACCCATGCCAGTGGAATCATCCGAATTAACATTTTATCAAATATCCAAACAAAGAAAGGTAGCTACAGTCCCCATTATAGCCGCTACAGCAAATGCCATAAGGACATAAGGACAAGCAGCACCGCAAGTTAACTCACCTGAACTGTCCTTCATCATATGGTATCATTCATCATAAACAATCTGAATATAGAACACCATCCGATAAAATGCACAGCTCACAGTGTGCACAGAGAACTAATCTCGGTAGCCCCTGCAGCAAGCCAGACTTGGAATACAAGGAAACTGCAACAAGGAACCTTTTCAAATAGTGCCTCAACAGTTCCTGTCATCTATCCGCCGTATTGACCGGAAGTCCCATTTAGAGCATAATGCTCAGTGAAGTTGCTATGAAGTGCTCACATCAGAGTTTTTGTTTCAACTCTTCTGAATGTTTGTATAGTATGGTTCTCCAAACAAATCATCTGTTATGGCATTAACCCATTTTTGGATTCTCCTAAGGAGTTAAATGAGAGACTGGAAAGTGAGGCCACATATTCATTGCATTCACCTTACAGTTCATAGATTAGTGTTTTTAATTTAATTTTGTATGATTATCATGTCCACAATTAGTTTTATGATTTATATTTAGAAAAAATAAACATGTCTACCTGAAAATGTGTTACAAGAAATGTTGGACATTATAGTGAAAGAAAGCAAAAATAATGGACTCAACCTAAATAGCAAAAAGACAGAAGTAATGGTAACAACAAAGAAAAAGCCATGACCACAGTGCACAATAAAGACAAGTGGAACAATATTAAAACAGGTAAATGAATTTAAATATCTGTGAACATTGTTAACTTCTGATGGTAGATGTACAACAGAGGTGAGATGCAGAATGGCTCAGAAAAAATCAGCTTTCAAAAAAAATTAAGAAGATACTGTGCAATCCATTTTTGACAATAGAAACAAGAAAATGAGTTCTTAAATGTTATGTAGAGCCAATCTTAGGGATCCGCGATAGCTCAGTGGTTAGTGAACTGGACTACCACGGACAAGGGGTAGGGTTCGATCCCAACCGACGGCTTCCGGGTTCACCCAGCCTTAAATGGGTACCGGATTTTTTTCTGGGAAAGTAAAGCAGCACGGGCGTAATACTGACCACATTACCCCAAAAATCATGTGCTGAAGGTCTGTAAAATATAGGGTCACTAACACCATATTTCCCTATACGCCACTTGGCGTGACGGGGGTACTTTACTTACTTTACTTAGAGCCAATCTTCAAATATGGATGTGAATCATGGACAATAGGACAACAGACAAGAAAATCACTGGAGGCTGTAAAAGTGTGGTTTTACAGAAGAATGTTGAGAATACCATGGACAGCTAAGAAGAGTAATGAAAACGTTCTGAAAGAGACCAAAGCAAAAAGAGAGCTGACATCCAATATTGTGAAGAAACAATCATTATTTTTTGGCCATGTAATGAGAAGGGAGCAACTGGAGTATATTCCAATATATTGTAACAAGTGGGAAAATTGAGAGATGAAGAGGTAGAGGGAAGCAAAGAGAAAATATACCAGACAGCTTAAGAGAATGACGTGGCAGAAGGTCAACAATGGAAATGATAAATAACTGTCGAGATCAAAAGTTGTGGAGAGACATGATCACTTATGCCAGCAGGCACGGTACATGATGACGATGACCTGAAAGTAGAAAGGTGAGAGATGAGTTGTTACTTCTTGTGTAATTTAATTGTGTTGTCTGCTGAGCTGGCAGTATGTTGAAATGCAGGTCTCTTGTGGCAAGGTGCTGAATTGAGGAGTGCAGGATCAATCCTAGATCAGGCTGCCTATTGTTCTCCTTGTTTCCTGTTGTTTGTTTGTGGATTTCTATAAGTGCTGTAAAAATACCATTGTCTCTTTCTCTCTATGTGTGATTTAGGTTTGGCTGGCTTTATTTCATCTCCTAATGGAACGGGCATGTCAAGAAAAGTATGATCTCAATAACTATCGTAAAAATATTGTCATGAAGGTAAGTTAGTTTTTTTTAAATTTCTGTACACAAAGAATATGTTATTTAGTGCAAATTGTTATGTTACCTTATTTTTTTAAACATGAACAGAAAATCCTCAACAAAAGTCTCAAACCTGAACAATAAGAATATAAAAGATTGTCTAGTAAAGTAAACAGGGACGTGTGGCAAAATACAGTGCAGGTCCTGTACACTTTCTGACAATTGATAACTAAGATCATGAGAGTCTAGAATTTCTACCCTCTGTGCCATTTTCAGCTTGAAAGGATGATAGATAGAACAGATAGTAAAGTGAAGAGCTGCATTTAGAATCCCTAGCATCTATATACAAATTGAATTAATACAACGTTCTACAAAGAACATGCAACCTGATGATGATTAGGATCCCTATACAAAAGAAGTTAGCAGACTCCCATCCCCACTCCCTCCATTACTGTCAACAATTGTTTTTCTGTATTAATATTTAGTTATTTAAATTAATTATTTGAAAAGAGTGTAGAAAAATATCCTATTGTTATCGCTGTTGTTCTTTTACATCACTAATGTAAGTTGTAAAATCATTTTGAGTTATTTAATATAGGAAACAATATTTATTGATATGACATAGCTTCTTATGTCATTGATACACAGCTAAAGTCCCAAGCAACGTGTCATGAAATATGTAACTATTGAAACTAGTTTAAGTAATGGTATTGAATCCTTATTTATTCTGTACATGATTGTACACTGGACCTCTAGTTTTTAACCTTTTTCTCATAGAACTAACATCAGATCTCACAACACAGAGACCAGGGGAGGGTAAACCCATGAACAAACCACAGGTTCAAAGTAAAAGTTTTCCACTGCCTATAGCAGGATTTTAACCTGGAACCTTCCTGTCTAGAGGCTGATATCTTACCTCTAGACCACCCAGTCCCCCTGCTGTAATCCTCAAAAATGTAATCATTTCATCATATCTTGTACATTTTAACATATTTTTAAAAATGTTGACATGTATTCTTCTGATTTATTGATGTATTATTATTATTATGTGAATAATGGTTCCCATTAATGGTTAATTTGGGAAATTAAATTAATTGAGAAATGTAACATTTATTTGAAATACATTTTCTTATTCCTGTGCAAATTTCTTCAAACTGTATCTACTATTTTTCCAGTTGCGTACTTATCTAACTGAAGTTCTTGTTGACCAAATGCCAGTATTAGCTGAACTCCAGCGATATTTGGAACATCTGGCTTTCATGGATCCTCCACCTGCCAAAAAAGATTTAGTTCTTGAGCAAGTAAGTTATTAACTTCATGTATCTCTTTTCTTAGCGTTCACCCATTAATAGGGCATGGATGCGTTGTGCTGCTAGTTTACAACATAGCTGTGATATCTGCATCTTGTGGCCCGATATATCCATCTTTGGTATCTACTCATTTAAGATTGAAGCTGCCAAGGGTTCTTTAACATGTACGAATGCACACAGGACCTTATATTTTTCACTGTTTTCCAAGAGGGTTAGATGTGAGATCCCCATATCCAGAGACCAGAGGAGGGAGGGTAAAGCTACGAAAAAAAATAACGGCTTCAAAATTTGAAAAGTTCCCACCTATGGTGGGAATAGAACTCAGTATCTTCCTGTCCAGAGCATACCATCTTACCTCTAGACCACCCAGTCTTCCTCTACATGCATCTAATTATAACTTCGTAATTACAGTTTTTAATTACTTAGTGGGGGTTGGATCAAGATCCTTTAGATGGTAGATGTGCATGTGTAAGGTGAAGTGCTGATTAGCTCACAAGAAAGTAAACTAAGAGTACAAAAAATATTATGCAACCTAACTTTGACAATGGAGGTAAGAAAGAAAATTTCTCAGTGTTATGTACAGTCAATCTTGGCAAGTGGTAGTGAATCTTGAACATTTAGTAACAGACAAGAACATTGTTCGGGACTACAGAAAAATGGTTTTGTAATAAAATGTTCAATTCCCTGTTAGATTAATGCAATCCCCTGTAAGATTAATGCAATCCCCTGTTACATAAGTGCAATCCCCTGTTATATTAATGCAATCCCCTGTTAGATTAGTGCAATCCCCTGTTAGATTAATGAAATCCCTTGTTAGATTAATGCAATCCCCTGTTAGATTAATGCAATCCCCTGTTACGTAAATAAGTGCAATCCCCTGTTATATTAATGCAATCCCCTGTTAGATTAATGCAATCCCCTGTTAGATTAATGAAATCCCCTGTTAGATTAATGCAATCCCCTGTTAGATTAATGCAATCCCCTGTTAGATTAATGTCCAAGCTGAGAGCTTGAATGACTGGTTCAAGAAAGATAACAGTGGCGATCTCTATAATGATGGTCTCATATGCCGTAGGGCATAAAGAGGACTAAGTAAATTAGTTTTTGAAAATAATTAAATATTGATAAATTTAGTAGTGTCTTATTTAGTCTTTTTGTTTTGTGTGTGTAGAGTTGTTATTGAAATCAAGTATTTTAAACATCATCGACATCTAGATCATATAAGAGAAGTTAACACATAAGGGGAGGTAGAGCAGGAATAAGAATTTGCATTTCTATTTTTAGGTGCCTTATTCTTCTTTTTAACTGTGCCCCAAAAATGTGTATATTTTTATTCTTTATTATTTTTATTAGGTTCCAGAAATTAGAGATAGAATATTAAAGAAATATGACGGTAAATGGGCTAAAATTGCCAAGTGGCAGTCACGAACAACTTTCAACCAATCAGACACTGACATAAGAGCTCAAGCACAGAGGTATGATTATTTGTAGAATTTTATCCTAACTTTATCCAATTATTAATTTTTAAAATAAATTATGTTATATTATATCTGTGTTGTTATTAATTATAATTAAATTATGTTATTATTAGTAGTACATTATTCTATTTTAATAGTGTTGTTCATTAATCTTTGTAGATGAGGACCATACTACCATCATTCTCTGTTAAATTATTTATTTTTAATTACAGATGGGCATCTACATATAACTTTGATATGTTGGAGGAGCTGATATCAGACCCACCAAAATGTGCTGTCTGTGGCCAGCCTGCCAGTAAGCGCTGCTCACGGTGTCAGAATGAGTGGTATTGTCGAAGGTGAGAAAACTGCCAGAGTTTCATCAAGAATCTAGAACCAATAAAAAAGTAGCTTAAGAAATACCTTTATCAAATACAAAATGAAGAGTTGAAATAGAAATCATCGAGTGAAATTAGATAATGAACACTGCTGAATAATATCTTAATGAAAAAGTACACAGAAGTAAATAAACCAATATATGCCTGCTTCATAGACAACACCAAAGCTCTTGATAGAAAACACCATAAACAACTAATAGACTGCCTAAAAGATATACATCTAGATGACACAGGCATATGATTAATATGTAATTTATGCTGGGAGAAAACAGCAATAATAAAATACAACAAAGAGAACTCTACATCTATTGATGTAAAAAAGAGGAGACAGACAGTGATGCATCCTATCAACCAAGCTTGTTCAATCTATACACTGAACAATTCCTTAAAAACATCACAGCGATGTCTGGCCTAAACATTAGTGGAAAGATAATGAAGACTAAGATATGCTGATCAACTTTAGATATACTGATAATACTGTATTCATCATCATCAAGTATCATGCCTGCTGACGTAGGTGATCATGTCTCTCCACAACTTTAGATCACAACAGTTATTTATCATTTCTGTTGTTGACCTTCAACCAAGCCATTCTCTTAAGCTGTCTGGTATCTTTTCTTTTTGCTTCCCTCTATATCTTTGCCCCTCAGTTTTTCCATTTGTCACAATATATTCCAGCTATTCCTTTCTCATTGCATGGCCAAAAAATTATGATTGTGTTTTCCTAATTTTGGAAATTGAAAAATAATGTAAGTAAAGAGTCCTATTATGCCAAGCGGCATATAGGGAATATGGTGTTAGTGACCATATTTTTTAAAGACCTTCAGCACATGATTTTTGAGGTAATGTGGTCAGTATTACGCCCATGTTGCTTTACTTTCCCAGAAAAAAATCCGGTACCCATTAAAGGCTGGCTGAACCTGGAAGCCATCGATCAGGATCGAACCGACTTCTTGGCCTTTGTAGTCCAGTTCACTAACCACTGAGCTATCGCAGCTACCATTTTGGAAATTAGCTCTCTTTTTTGCCTGGGTCTCTTATAGTTCATTTTCATACTCTTCTTAGCTGTTCATGGTATTCTCAACATTTTTCTGTAAAACCACATTTCTGCAGCCTCCAGTGATTTTCTTGCCTGTTGCCCTGTTATCCATGATTCACATCCATATTTGAAGATTGGCTCTACATAACATTTAAGAACTCATTTTTTTCTTTCAATTGTCAAAAATGGATTGCACAGTATCTTCTTAATTTTTTTTGGAAAGCTGATTTTTGCCTGAGCCTTTCTGCCTCTCACCTCTGTTGTACATCTGCCATCTGAGGTTAACAATGTTCTCAAATATTTAAATTCGTTTACCTGTTTTAATATTGTTCCACTTGTCTTTATTGTGCCTTGCAGTGATGTCTTTTTCTTTGTTGCTATCATTACATCTGTCTTTTTTGCTATCGAGGCTGAGTCCTTTATTTTTGTTTTCCGTCACTATAATGTCTAACATTTCTTGTAACTCATTTTCACTGTTAGCGATTAAGACTGTATCATCAGGATTTCTGAGGTTATTTGTATTGTGACCTCCAATTGTTATTCCAGGTAAGTCCTTTATGGATCTTAAAATAATCCCACTATAAATATTAAATAAATCTAGTAGCAGCACACAACCTTGTTTAACACCCTGTTTTATTTGTTGAAACATTCTCAATTGGTTGCCAGTTCTTATGGCCACTATTTGTTGCCAGAACATGTTCTTTATTATTCTTAGATCTTTGCTATCTACATTTATGCCTTCTACAACTTTTATTATTTCTTGGTGTTTTACTTTGTCAAATGCTTTGGTATAATCTATGAAACATAGGTATAGATCTGTTTTCACCTCTATGGCCCTTTCTACTAAAGATCTTATGGTGTAAAATGACATTGTTCATGCCCTTATCTCTAACAAAACCACACTGTACATCACAAATTTCTTGACTGATTTTGTTTCGCACTCTTCACATGATGATTCTTAATAATATCTTAGAGATAGCATAGGAGAGAGAAATGAAAGAGGCGACAAACTTATTGACTGGGCAAGAACAGAAAACACCGGGTATAAGCTACATCCAAGATGTTTGTGGACACGGAAAAGTCCAGGAGACAACGCACATAATGAAATCAATTACATAATTATAAACAACAGATTTAGAAACCGTCTGGTATGTGTGAAAACTAGACCGGGGGCAGATTGCAGAAACTGTATCACTAATAAAAAATCCTAAAGATCTACAATAATAACTTAATGAAATAAACATGATCAGCAAAAAAAATATGAATTAATTATGAATATTTAAAAATTACTAAAATCCTACAAGTGGATATCAAAGTTGAAGGAATAGACCTGGAGACAGTTCATAGCTACAACTACCTTGGACATACTATAACCAGTGATGGAAAATGTAAAACTGAATTACACAAAAGAATAGGAATGGCAAAAAGTATTTTTAATGCCATGAAAAATATACTAACATTAAAACAAATAACATCAGGGCTAAAACTAAGAATAGGAAAATGTTATATCTTCTCAATGTTCCTGTATGGTGCAGAAACATGGACATTAGATAAGAAAATAGAACAGAAAATTTAAGCCTTTGAAATGTGGATTTATAGAAGAAAAGGAAGAATTGAATGGAAAGAAAAGAAAACAAATGATGAAGTCTTTGAACAACTAAAAATGAAAAGAGAACTACTAAACATAATTCAAACAAGTCAAATAAGTTTTGTGGGTCATGTTAAAAGATACAGTAGCCTACTAAAAGTAATTTTGTTCATACTAGATATTTAATTAATTGTTTATTAAATCATCATCATGTGCCATACCGGTTGGTGTAGACGATCATGTCCTTCTACAATCCTCTATCCACGGTGCATCGTATCAGTTCTGTTGTTGACTGTTTTCCATGGGTTTGACACCAAGCTATCCAGTATTTTCTCTCTTTGTCGTCCGTGGTCTCTCTTTCCTTTTACTTTGCTCATTGTAGCCAAGTATTCCAACTTTCCTCTTCTCATGATGTACCCACAAAATGTTGATTGTTTCTTTCTGATGTTTTTTAGGAGTTCCTTTTTTTATATTTATTAAATAGGTAACGATGAAGAGTTGTAATCTGTATTATTTATTCATCTCTTTACATAAAAAATATATTTCCTTGCTTTAGAATAACTACTTTTAAGTTTAAGGATTTCTTTGATCCAATTATTATTTATTATTATTACAATTTTGTTTTCAGGGAATGCCAGGTTGGGCACTGGAAGAAGCACAAAAAGGCATGTGATTTGTTGTATGATGCACAGAAGCTGATTGAGCATCAAGAGGGGAAGTGATGAAAATTTTTTTCAGTTTTCTTATTCATGGTTCTCTGTTATTTTTAATAATTTGAGACATCATTTATTCATTCTGTACCTACTTAATTTCATAGTTATCATATATTCTCACTTTCTATTCTTACCATTAATATTGCTGATGCTTCACCCTATCTTTTGTATTATTAAAGGTTATGATTAGGGAATTGATGGTACTTATGAGCAAAGCATGCTCTTGTATAAACATGTTATTTTCTGGGGTCTGTGAATCATTTCAGAAAAAAGAGGTATGTTTACAACACTCAGAAAAAAATTAACAAATAATCAACAACAGAGTAAAACAAAGAACAATAGATAGCCTGAAGCAGTATCGAACCCATATTCCTCAATACAGCATCCCGCAACGAGAAACCTGTGCCAGAGCACCCAGCCACCCAAGCAATCTAAAAAAGAGTTGTCATAATTGGCGATGTCTTTCAGGCATGTGTACTTGCGACCACAGCATAGTACCATGAACACACCCTTTCTCTGGAGGGTGTCTGCTATGATGTAGAGCTGGATCTCACCAGACAGAACACCTCTCTTTGATCGCTATATAGATATTACAGACTTTGACAAACAGGTGCAGACAGCAATACACACACATGATCAGCAAGACAAGTGACAGCTTCTTGCAACTTTTTTAGAGACTGGCTCCACTGTCCAGTACTCCAACAGATTTATTTACATATAACATCATAGTTAAATTATTATACAACAACTTGTAATATAAACATACCATACTCACACAAACCACCATGAATTCAACAATTGTAATCCAGTTGCTCCTAAATGTCTAACTCTGTCAGAACCTCTATGTTCTTTAAAACTGTCCAGGGTGGACTCAAGCTTATAATCATCTATATCTAATTTAACCCTAGAATAAGATACCATTGTAAAAATTACTGAATCAAAATAGAAATTCTTCCAAATTTGACAGTTTGCTGTGGTCAAACAATGACATCAAACAACCCTTTATGACTCGGAAAACACAACGAATAATGCCATGAAGGAGCCAAACATATTTAGGGCAACCATACTGATAGATATTGTAACACATCCGGTCCATGCTGTCAGATTTCAGGTCATAAATCAATCTGAGACAGAAAATCAGAGTCCCCATGTCTCATCTAGTGTAATCACACAGCTGTGTGTCAGAAGTTCAAAGACAATACTATTTTTAGAGCTTTTAATGTTACATTTAAGTGGTAATAATTTTTATACTATCTATCTATCTATCTATCTATTGTCCTTTTGAGCCGAAGACGACACATAGGCAGAACCACAATCTCAAAAACATAAACCTTGTGTGCCAAAGTGGCACATATTGCTGAGATAATTGCTTCTAAAATCTATGGCTCTATTTCCATAACAACACTTTTTACAATGACAGCTTGTCAAGCCATCGATCAACCTCCACAGTCACCTCTTACGACATGCCTGGAAGGTCACAGTGTCACTATTCTTTACTTCCCTCATAATGAAGCCCCGGAAACACACGGGAAATTTTTATTACAGTATCATAAAAACACTTTAGCCACAAATAGGTATCATAAACTAGGGTTAACTTCATCCTTCTAAACTGATGGCTTATCTTTCTACTTGGAACTATCTAATATTTGCAATCAAGTGTCAGCCATTCACTTGATGTAATTATCCGTCTTGCTGGCACATTCCTGCTCTAGCCCTAAAACATCTTCTCTGATCGAGGTGGCAGCGAAAACTCACTAATCCAGCCCGCTCATTTGGCTCACCAACCTTATCGTGTTACCATAGCCTGACCATGTGATTCCTGGGATGTCCTTCCAACTTACCAGTGTTCACCATGGCTGTAAACATGCCATCTCCCTGTCATTCCACCATCCAAAGTTCTGTTGTTAACTGTACTAGCTGCACTTTCTAGTACATTATTTAACACTTTAAAACCCCAGATCCAGTACAATATCTCTGACAGTTGATGTAAAAAGTTGGTGTAAGTAAAGTAAAAAGTAAAGTACCCCCATCATGCCAAGTGGCGTATAGGGAATATGGTGTTAGTGACCATACATTTTACAGACCTTCGGTCACATGATTTTTTGGGGTAATGTGGTCAGTATTACGCCTGTGCCACTTTACTTTCCTAGAAAAAATCCGGTACCCATTTAAGGCTGGGTGAACCCGGAAGCCGTCGGTTGGGATCGAACCCTACCTCTTGTCCTTTGTATTCCAGTTCACTAACCACTGAGCTATTGCGGCTACAAAAAGTTGGTGTGTTAAAAAAATATATTTGAAGTACACAAGAAAAAGTAATTTATATTTACAATTAAAATGTCATTTAATGAGTGGCATCATTGTTGCAAATTGTTTAAACTTCTGTTTCACATTTTAATTGTGCAATCTGGCTCAAAAAGTATCAGCAGTTAATTTTTAGGTAATTAATACGTTTGAAATAGTTTATGTTTCTGCAGAGGTAACAGTATATGGTCCATTAGTTATGATTATTTTGATACTAAGTTCTGACATTTTGAAGGTGAGCCCATTCTGTAGTATAACTAATGAGATATATGGTTAAGAGCATAGTTCCCTCTAGGCTGCATAGATGCTGTATTTGTGCTGTGCACATAAAAATTTGCAGCACACATCAATATATTGCTTCATCCATTCATTGGGTGCCATCTCCACATCAAAGGTTGACTACCATGGAGTGCCATTTTCTCTGTCTCTTGTTTTGATGGTGAATGTTGTCATAAGTTTTACCTGTCCATCTTTTGATGTTATCTGTCCTCTCTAGTCTTGGTTTACCTCATCTGCCTTGTACCTTCTCTTCCAAGATGACGTTTAGAAGGGCATTATGTCTCTTTACATGTCCAAAAAATTTAAGTTATCCTTTTTGAATTGTGTTAGTTCTTTTTTTCTTCATTTTCAGCTGATTCAGAACTTCTTTGTTTGTCTCTTTTTCCTTTCCACTCAGTTCTCCCCATATAAACATATTGTTGCTAATTTTTAATTTACAGAATATGGTTATTTTTGGTCACTGTACACTTTCATTACTTACACATCTTCCCTAAACTAAAATCTGTTTCTATATTTGTTCAGTTTGTACACAGAGATAATCTGTAAAGACACCATGGAAATGTCAGATTTAAATATAAATAGAAACGTAATTAACAAAGGCACAGCAAAATCATCAATGACAGCCTCTTCATTCAACAGTATCTGTTTTATATGTGAACAGGACTGTCATTCTAGACCAGAATATTCAGTCATAACAAATGCTGTGATTGTTTTTGAGTGACTTACTATGACACAACGATTTATCTCCTGAGATAGAAAGCCTAATATTATCAACATTTATTTTTGACAATGTAAATGGAAGTAGTGTTCTGTTCGTGGAATCAGTTTCAATGCATTCAAACATATCCCATATCTGTTCCACTTATGGTAAAGTCCCCGCCAAAGTGCATTGGCAGATTCTGTTGACCAGGTTGAATACAAATGCAACCCTAATTGGCGGCACTTCTAAACAATTTCTATCCAATAGAGAGTGCACCGTCACTTCCTCACTCCAGTTTTCACAAAAACACAATTTTAAAGCAAACAAGGCAACTGAAACGGTTTAACCAACTACATTGGTCTCTGCAAAAACAGGGTTTCTGCAGCCATTTTGCATTGTCAGTTATAGCGTTACTAAGGTCGAATTCCAATACGAGTCAAGATGGTTACGTGAGTGATAATATCAAATGACATCACCAAAAAGAGGTTGTCCATAGTCGCTTCCAACTCCAATTCAATTTGATTCATAAATTTAATAAAAGACACACACAAAAAACCGTCAAAATACTGAAAGACTTTAAGTGATTACTCTCTTGAGAAAGGCCTGCGAGCATGATCTCTATCCTTTAGATGCTAAAAAACAACAGTAATATCCCATGACATTTGTCATAGATAAATGAAAATATAAAATACTGAATATTTAGTAAAAACATAACATTCTAGTAAACTTTGGGATGTTTTTAATTGTACACAAATTCAAGATCATTTTATTAATATGAGCAAGAAATGTGTTCAATTGTAGTATTGAAGTACCGATGTGCATTTAAATAATTTCTCTCGATGTTGTCTACTTCTTCTGCACACACTTTTGGATGCTGATATAATTAGTGTGAAGAGTGTTCATCAGCTTAAAGCTGGTTCCCTCTTATCCTGGGTTTGTTATTTCAACTATTTTTAATATTTATTTTTGTTTTTGATTGTTTTGCATGAAAAATTAAGACGAAAGTAGAAAAGTGATAGTTTGTTTGATAAAATACTGATTGAGATTTGTATGTGCCTGTTCAAACAATTGAGAATTTATGATTTTGCAAATAAAATATTTATTTATTTTTTTTTTTAACTTGTTCAATCATTTATGAGAAATTGAAGAAAGCAGAGAAATGATGAATCAAGTTAAACACATATTATTATGCGCTGTTACCTTTCAAACTGAAGACAACACATAGGAGAGAAATAAAACACTTTTTATGTTTTATGGTACTGTTGTTATCTTTACAGTATCGTCAAACTTTGCACAAGACCAGCAGTGTGTCATGCTACATGTCCCTTACTAGGTGAGCGTCTTAATAGTGAGAAGCGAACTGCTGAAGTATATTGTGACAACTGGGAAAATTGAGCGATGAGGAGATAGAGGAAAGCAAAGAGAAAAGATATCAGACAACTTAAGAGAATGGCTTGACAGAAGGTTAACAACAGAAATGATAAATAACTGTCGAGACTGAAAGTTGTGGAGAGACATGATCACCTACATCAGCTGGCATGGTACTTGATGATGATGATCTCAATATTGCCAAGTACTACAGCTGACACCTAATTATCCTTATTGAAAGTTGGTGACAGACAAACTATGAGACACTAATAAAGCCTTCTTGCTAACAACATGAGCAGCTTTTCCTCATCCCTGCTGCTGTTTGTTTTGTTATGAAGACAACATATCTCTGTCTTCTTGCATATGCCTGATGATTCCTCTGCTTCCTGCCCACCATTAATAGAATATTAAATGGTCATAAATGTATTGTGTTGTGATTTACGCTTAGTATGATATCTGCACCTTTCGGCACAATAATCCTACCTCAGCACAGCATTTTTGGGTACCGGGGTGCCTTATCTCATTCTGGTTATCCACTTTCCATGGTCATTTAGAGGAGTGGTTGTATGATTTCAAGCACTTATAGTTCACTGATCTAGCCGATCTTGTATCAACAGGGCAAAGACGGGAATGAGATCTGCAAAGTAAATGTGAACACATCACTTCGTAGTGTATCAGTTCCAATGATCTAGTCAACCAAAAAAATAAAAGCAACATTGGCATGGTTCTCCCTTTACTAGTCACTTTGTTAATACCAACATGCTAGATGTGAAAGTGTGTAGTGAGGAGATGATTGGAATCATTATAGAGGTCAGGTGCCTCACAACCGCAGACCTGAAAGATGTCAGCGACTCATAGCTATGGCTATGACTTGCGCAAGGATTGGTGAACCTAAACGATCCAGACCCTTATACACAGATGGATCAGCACAGAATGCAGTAAAGAATTGAGGAGCAAGAGCATACATGGAATACTCAAATAACACTAGGGATATAAATAAAATAGCATCAGGGAAATGATGTTACAATTACGATGCAGAAATCGAAGCAATAAAACTGGCAATAGAAAAACTGCTGAACAGTAATCTTGGCCCACAGTTTGTAGTGTTTCTGACAGATGAAACTAAGCACTCCAAACGCTACAATCTAGAGAATTACATTTGCAGGCCCTATTGACTGAATTCTGCAAACACCACAAGATTCCATCTCACTGTGGAATAACACGAAACAAGAAAACAGATCAGCTGGCACATGAAGATGCAACAGGTACATAACCATATAAAAAAAACAGTAAAGTACCCCCGTCACGCCAAGTGGCATATAGGGAAGTATGGTGTTAGTGACCCTATATTTTACAGACCTTCAGCACATAATTTTTGGGGTAATGTGGTTGGTATTATGCCCATGCTGCTTTACTTTCCCAGAAAAAAATCTGGTACCCATTTAAGGCTGGGTGAACCCGGAAGCCGTCGGTTGGGATCAAACCCTACCCTTTGTCCTTTGTAGTCCAGTTCACTAACCATATGCGCCAGTTATATACCATCAGAAGAATTAGATAATAAAATCAATCAGATGACCACAAGACCCAAATCAGGATGCCTTTCATAATGTAAATAGATGGTAACAAGTTATAATTATATGCCTCAGAGCAGGACACAATCGACTCCACAGTTACATGTATACAAAATTCAAGATCGGCACCTCAGCCACATGTAGATGTGAACAGGTGCTCCAAACTGCTGAATACATACTTCAAGATTGTACTGAATATAGTAGACTGAGGAACACCCATAGACACAACACTGCAGACAAAACTATATGGACCATTGCAAGAATTACGAACAAAAAAAAAACAGTAACATTTATACAGGAAGCGACATTGCAGATATATTACACAACAGGCCCTTTTTTGGAATCCCCAGGGGAAAAGACAAAGAGGAAGACCGATGAATTCTTGGAGAAGACAGATAGAAGCAGAGTTGAAGATGATAGGGAAGACATGGAATGATCTTAAAAGAATGGCAAGAAACAGAACGACTTGGAAAGTGTTTGTTGAAGACCTATGCTCCACAGGGAGCTGAAAGGTAGAGAAGAAGAAGACATTGCAGATATAGACAATACTTCAGGCGAACGAAAGATAAATAGATAAAGACTCTAATCCATCTCTTCGCGGTGGCCATAGAAACAAACTAACCTGTCTAGTCTGGCCTAGAGAGAAGTGATCAAAGAGGGAAGGCAACCCGGTACTCAAAAATGTGCTGAAGTCGGATGTGTTGAGCCTAGTGGCTCAAAAATGGGCTGAAGTCGGATGTGTTGAGCCTAGTGTCTCAAAAAACCACAACACAGCGCATCTAAACCTACTTGATGTTCTTCTAAGAACGGGCGACAAAGAGGACAATTAATTCCTTTACTATAAAGTTATATATCTATATATATAAAGTTATATACCTATAGTTATCAGGTGAACGACAGAAAGAGAGAAAGAACCAATATCTTGACACAATCTGAAAATGAAATATTTTTCGCAGCCCGTGTTTCAAGAAACATCTCAAATGTAACAATGAAGTTTCTACTTGATTTCCCCACTATGGAGGATGCACTCATGATCTGGAGAGCACAGGCAGGAACATCCACAATATGAGAAGCTGACTGAAGATAATTGGAAAAATAAAGAGTGGATAAATCATGGATATGTCAGATTTAATATTATATTAATTTTGTATATGGACTGTCAAGCTTTTTGCAGGGGCAGTACATGTGTCTATACCTTTAGGATAGAGCATCACATTCTCTGTCACCGTCACATTAGACAGAGGATCTGCCTGCCTCTCTATCTGTCTGTCTGCCTGTATGTCTGTTTGTTTGTCTGTCTGCCTGTCTGTTTGTTTGTATGTCTGTCTGCCTGTCTGTTTGTTTGTCTGTCTGTCTGTCTGTCTGTCTGTTTATCTGCCTGTCTGTTTGTCTGCCTGCCTGCCTGCCTGTCTGTCTGTCTGTCTGTCTGTCTGTCTGTCCGTCTGTCTGTCTGTCTGTCTGCCTGTCTCTCTGCCTGTATGTATGTATGTATGTATGTATGTATGTATGTATGTATGTGTGTATGTATGTATGTCTATGGACCATATCGAGCCGTAGTCGGTCCATAGGGCATAGACTCAGATACTCTTTACCTGTTTCTAATTTTTATTTCTAGCAGTCTCAATCCTTGCAAAGATCTTTTATCAAATTTCGTCATTTGTCTCTGTACTGTGTAAGTATCTCAGTCTCGTTGAGGGAGCAGATTCCTGCTGCCTTTGCCTCCCTGATCAATGTTCTTCTCAGTGTTTCTCTGGGTCGGCCTCTTTTCCTCCTACCTGTTGTTTCCCACATGAGAACTTGCTTTTCTATTCGTTTATTATCTCTTCTCATCACATATCCTGCGTCTTTTCTTGATTGCAGAGGACAGGGGATGCAGGGGACATAATCTGGGTGTAGTTAATGGAGAGGTTAATGCCCTTATTTGCGAAAACTGCAATGACACTGATGCTCTGAACTACACAGATGATTGTGTAGCGCATCATCAGCGGAGTGCTTGGGAATTCACTGGACCTTCCAGTGGTAAAGCTATTTAGGAAATTATAGCAGCCAGTCTTTGTGTTGGGAGACTCGATGAGCTTGATCCGCGAAGTCCAAAAAGGTTCCATATACAGGCAACAGCTGGAGGTCATATACCTGCACTATACGGGGATCATATATCTGCATATTTACCTTCGCGTTTCTCAATGGTCACAACTGTGTTGAAGGCAACGAAAGAGCAAATAGATTAACCGTGTTCGGTGATCATATAAGATGGAAAGCCAATGGTTGGGCAGATATCGTCAACAACCTTGAAGAGGTGGGTAGGATGAAAGACTTTGAACAGAAGTGCAACTATATCTAGACGGTGTGAACTGGAAGTGAAGATTGGCTTTGTCAGAACATAACTATATTTGGGAAACATGAAAGGAATTATCAACCTATACCAAACTGGCATAGTTAGATGCTGCATGTTGATAGACATTCTGAGAAGATCGGAGCACCTGTGAGTGCGCCCGGAGTGCAGTGAACATAACGATATTACAACATATCATGGCGGCAAGGCACGAGACAGCAACAAAAATGGAAATTGTCAACGACTCAAAACTGATGGCTTGTGCCGGATCAGTGAACCTGAAACATCCAAACCCTACTCCATCTCTTGGCGGTGCCTCTAAAAACAGATTAACCTGCATTGTCTGGCAAAGCGATTAGGGATCGAAGAGGAAAGCTAACCCGGTACTCAAAAAATGCAACGCTGAAGTCGGATGTGTGGGGGTCGTAAGGCGCAAATATCATAGTTCTACTGCAAACCATATATAGTTCTTCTCACAGAAAGGGCCTGGAACAACACGAAACTAAAACATAACACTGAAGACCAAACTCTTAATATATCAAACGTGTGTGCTTAGCACACTATTATATGGATCTGAAACCTGGACAACATACTCAAACCAAGAAAAATGACTAAATGTCTTCCACATGCGATGTCTCCGCAGAATAATGCACATCATATGGCAGGACAAAATAACCAACTTAACTGTCCTGCAACGTGCTAAGACCCCAACAATCATGTCGGTGTTCAGATGTCGAAGACTAAGATGACTGGGGCATGTCCAGCGAATGGAAGAAAAACGCATCCCCAGGCAAATACTATATGGCGAACTAACACACGGAAAAAGACAAATCGGCAGACCTAAACTACGATATAGAGATATATGTAAATCATCTCTGAATGACTTCTCCATCTATGAATATGACTGGGAACATCTTGAAGTGATCGCACATCATGGAGAGCATGCATAAGGAACAGTATAACATCATTTGAGATTGTGCTAAGGCAAAACTTAGACTTAGACTTAGGAAACTAAGAGACTCATGAAAAAGGATGGAAAACCCTGTGGATCGTTGGGCCTGACTTGTTTATTCTGTGACCGCGTGTGTTTGTCAAAAATTGGTAGAATTAGCCACGAGAGAAGCTGTTCGACAAAAATAAAACCTAAAAAAAAAAAAATACACAATAGCCTCCACTCTGACGAGACGAAAAGGGCCATTTGTACTGCAAACCTCAACACATAACGCACATGCGCCCGATTAACGTCCTGTTAAGGATGGAGGATCTTCAGTAATAAAGAAAAGACGATGGTCATATGTTGGACATGTGATGAGAAGAGATAATAACCGAATAGCAAAGCAAGCCCTCATATGGGAAACAACAGGTAAGAGAAAAAGAGGAAGACCCAGGGAGACACTGAGAAGAACATTGATGAGAGAGGCAAGAGCAGCAGGAATCGGCTCCCTCAATGAGATAGAACTGCTTGCACAGAACAGAGACAGATGGCGAGATTTGATAAAATATCTTTAAAAGAAAACTGCTAGAACAAAAAAAAAAAAAAAAAAAATTCATACAGGAGAAGGTGTATCTTGGTCTACGCCCTATGGGCCGGCTACGGCTCGAAAAGTCAATAGATAGAAGGATGGAGGACGAATAGGCCAATCAATTCCTTTAGTAGTCATCAGGTTAACGCCATAATTAAAGAATAACAATATAACATCATTGATCTTTCTCTAGTCACGGGAGACTTAGCATGGGGAATAAGAGACTATAACAGGAATAGTCTAGCTAGGGTCTCTCTTGACATAAAGCTGTTCTTCTTGTGAAACATCATTTTTCGCTACAGTTTTTACTAAAAAAAACTATTAGGCTGCTTTTCCTCTTCTGCATACACCTCTAGACGTGAATAACAATAATAAGTTGGAAGGAAGCGTTCACCTGCTCAAGGCAGGTAACTTTTCCCTACAGTCATGACCAAGGGAGTTGCGATAGCTCAGTGGTTAGTGAACTGGACTACAAAGGACAAGGGGTAGGGTTCGAATCCCAACCGACAGTTACCGGGTTCTATTGACTTTTCGAGCCGTAGCCGGCCCATAGGGCGTAGACCAAGATACTCCTTCTCCTATATGAATTTTTGCTCTAGCAGTTTTCTTTTAAAGATATTTTATCAAATCTCGCAATTTGTCTCTGTTCTGTGCAAGCAGCTCTATCTCATTGAGGGAGCCGAACCCTGCTGCTCTTGCCTCTCTCATCAATGTTCTTCTCAGTGTCTCCCTGGGTCTTCCTCTTTTTCTCTTACCTGTTGTTTCCCATATGAGGGCCTGCTTTGCTATTCGGTTATTATCTCTTCTCATCACATGTCCAACATATGACCATCGTCTTTTCTTTATTACTGAAGATATTAGTGGTTGATTGGCGATTTCTCTAATTTCCTTGTTTGTTTTGAATTCGTTCCACGCTATACCAAGTATTTTCCTTAGACATGTATTTTCGAATGCGTTCAACTTTGTTTCTATATCTCTTGTTGTTTTCCAGCTTTCACGCGCACACGTAAGGGTTGATAGTACATTTGATTTGAATAGCCTAAGTTTTGTGTTTGCGCCGATGAGTTTTGATTTTTACAACTTTTCAAGGCTTCTGAAAGACATTGCTGCTTTAGCTATTCTGATTCTAATTTCTTTACTTGTATCCCCTTCTCGATCAATGTGACTTCCAAGATAGATAAAGTAATTGATCTCTTCTACTGTCTTAAATGGGCACCGGATTTTTTTTTTTTTTTGCTGGGAAAGTAAATCGGCACGTGCGTAATACAGACCACATTACCCCAAAAATCATATTTGAAGGTCTATAAAATGTATGGTCACTAACACCATATTCCCTAGCTTACTTTCTTTACTTTACTTACTTACAGTCATGACCATGCATTGTAACAGTGAATGTAGGAATGTAGGGAAATAGTGGATTTGAGGATAGTGTAAGGAGAATTGTGAGAACCATAAAGTGTATAGTGAGAATTGAGAACGATCGTGAGTTAAAGGATAGGCGCGAGATAGTTTGAGTTAGTGAGTGGAGATGGGAGAACGATCGTGAGTTAAAGGATAGGCACGATTTAGTTTGAGTTAGTGAGTGGAGATGGGAGAACGATCGTGAGTTAAAGGATATGCACGATTTAGTTTGAGTTAGTGAGTGGAGATGGGAGAACGATCGTGAGTTAAAGGATAGGCACGATTTAGTTTGAGTTAGTGAGTGGAGATGGGAGAACGATCGTGAGTTAAAGGATAGGCACGAGATAGTTTGAGTTGGTGAGTGGAGATGGGAGAACCATCGTAAGTTAAGGGATAGGCACGAGATAGTTGGTGAGTAGAGATTGGAGAATCTCGTGGCTTAGAATAAATGGTGAGAGACTCGAGGAGTGAGTTGTCTTAAGATGGTGGGGTGATTTTATTGGCTGTGAAGTAACGTAGGTGATGTTTGATTGGTTGAAACAGGAGATACTTAAGCTGCTGGGCAGATAGGAAACAGTAAGAAATTACATGTAAGCTAGGGAAGTAGGTCGGCCACGCCGCTAGGCCGTAGGACCGTTTTAGCAGTAACTGAACAAGCGCTCTTTCTTAGTTAGGAGTGGCTAGAATGGAATTTCCAAACAGAGATGACACGCCAAGCTAGAGAGGTCGGAAGACATAGTTGACTTAAGTTATTAGAGAAGTGAATCCTTCATTTTAGCAGTAACAGGGCGAATGCCCATAACATCTAGTTGTGTGTAGAACAACTATACGGTAGACATTATGTTTGTAGTTAAGTACAATGTTCAGTGAACGTAGACAAAAATTATGGATTCAATGTAGGGGGAGAGAGGCCTGAGATCGGTTGCCAATAGTTCGGAGGTAACGGGAACCTCCTTAGCATTTACTTTGATACCCGAGGGAGATCTACGCGCCGGGAGGTTGTTTGGAAACCATTGTAAAGTAGACTATGTAAATAAAGTGTTTCTATTTTTATGTGCAAGAGACTTCTGTATGCAATCAATTCTGTGTAGACAGGTGTGGCGTATTCTGACCCAACCGACAAATGAATAACCAGAACACAACGCGAAGTACGGAAATTGACAATTTACACTTAACGACGGAAACCTTGAAGACAGGAGCGAGCGGTCACATTTCAGTTAACTCCAAGGTACTTTTGCACAGTATGGTACTGTTGATGACCACAAGAGCCTTATTTGTTCCGTTCTTAACATATGGATGTGAATCATGGACAATAGGACAACAGACAAGAAAATCACTGGAGTCTGTAGAAATGGGGTTTTACAGAAGAATGTTGAGAATACCATGGACAGCTAAGAAGAGTAATGAAAACGTTCTAAAAGAGGCCAAAGCCATAATAGAGCTAATTTCCAATATTAGGAAGAAGCAATCATCATTTTTTGGCCATGAAATGAGAAAAGAACAACTGGAATATATTGTAACAACTGGAAACATTGAGGGACGAAGAGATAGAGGAAAGCAAAGAAAAAAAAATACCAGACAGCTTAAGAGAATGGTTTGGCAGAAGGTCAACAACAGAAATGATAAATAACTGTTGAGATCGAAAGTTGTGGAGAGACATGATCACCTATGCCAGCAGGCCCGGCACTTGATGATCTGATTCCAACGTGTTTGTGTCTCGCTTTTTCTGGTCCCCGCCTCTTGATCTATCCAGCTTGGATAATCTCTTGGTAGTCTTGCTACTGCATGAACAGCTCCTAGGATTATGGACACACATTCTTCTGTACCGCTTTTTAAGGGGAGACACGTCAGAGGAGCACATTTGTAGTGAGCCAGTAGCGGGGTGTAACGTAAACTTATACAAGGTATGGTGACAGCTTTACAAAAAAGGAACAGAACGAAATACTGACGTTTCGGCATATATGTGGCCTTCTTCAGAAAACGAGAACAACGGCAACAAACGATGAAACACAGATAACTACTGCTACATCTAGGATGATTGGGGCAGGTAAGTTAAGAAGAGGTGGACAGAGCTGAAATGATGAAACGAGAGACAAAGAGAGAGAGAGAGAGAGAGAGAGAGAGAGAGAGAGAGAGAGAGAGAGATGTACTACAATTTGGAGGATAGATAAAATGTGGAAATATGAAAGTCTATGTATATGTAGAAAAATTATTATATATAAAAATGAGACAGCTTGTATGCAGAATCCGTCCGTTCTCTGTGAAAGATGGCTGCCAAATGACAGTGGTTTAGACTGGAGACAAATAGTAATAATTGAATATTATTGTGGAGGGAAACTTCCGAGGCGATAGATCAGCGAATCATTTCATAGAAAGAGGTATGTGTATTGGAAACTACTATTCGTGCTGTTTCGTCTTATAGCTGTTTGTCTGCAAGGCAAGTATTCAGTCTGACCCTATCCGGGAGATACTTCTCTTAATAGGAAAAATACAAATACACATTGTATTCCCGAGCTGTGTTATTAATCTTATGCTATAAGTACACACGCGTGAAAGACATCAACAATAATAGGCTATGTTTATAATAAACGACAAGAACGGTAGACCAATCAGCAGCAGGAAAAACATAATCAGATGGAGAGAATACTTTAAGGTACTATTAAATCAGGGAAATGACCAAGCATGGAAAAAGACCAAGAGGAAGACCCAAAAGAAGATGGATAGATGCAGTGACAGAGACATGTAACAACAAAGGAAAATCACTAATTCAGACAATTCAGATAATTCAAGAACGACAAATGATATAAATCACGACACCTTTTAGGTATCAGTGAACAAGAAAAGAAAGAAGTTACATGTTTTTCGATAGCCTGGTCGACCGTGTGCTCTAGTTTTTGGTTTCTCGTGGCAAAGCGATGTGCCGAGGAGTACGGGTTCGATCCTGCTTCGGACCATCTATTGTTTTTTTTTCTTTTGTTGATTATTTGTGATTTGTTTCCGAGTGCTGTAAATATATATGTAAATATATTGTTCTTCGTTTTTTTCTGTTGTTGTTTGTCTGTTAATTTTTCCGAGTGCTAACACATACTTATTTGTTCTATTATTCCCTGCTGTAAATATACCGCTTCCCCTTATTATTATTATTTGACTCCTATAAGAAGAAGGCATCCTGAGGTTGAACATATCGAGCCCCGCAAAAGACAAAAAGAAGTCAAAACGCGAAGGCCACCCAATTTATTTTTGTTGTCAAATTGTAGATTTGTTTCTTACTTTTATTTTCTTATTGCAATCATGACTTCTGCTAAGTCTGTACTAATTTTCATATTGCAAATCATGCATACTCATACTTTTGCTCAAATCGTTAAATTAAAATTACACGTTTTATTTGGCTTCTCACGAGATTTCACGAGACTGCTATATAACACAGGAAGAACCAATGGGAGGTTTTCATCAAACATTTCAAAGATTGTAGGCGACCTTCAAGATCTCATTTGTGCTCGTATAAAAAGTAAGACCTAGTAAAACACTATGATGTATATTTAGATTTATTATCATTTTGTTTGAAATTTGAATGTTTGTAATTAGAACTAGTTTATTTAATATTTATTAGACTATTAGTTTGCTCATGCTACTACTATACTGTACGTGTACGGTACGGACGACGGACGCGTGTCTGGCAAAACACTTAAACAGCAAACTAAAAAGTGACAAATTAAATAAAAACTTAAAAACACATTAAATATTAAATTTAAATTGCCGCATTTCACAAGGCTGCATCATTAGTATCGGCTATATTATAGTATCATCCTCACCTCCTGTATAAATCAAATAAATGTATGGCAGCGAATCTTGGACAACTTATGCAAAATAACAGTTTCGGCTAAATAAATGACTAAATTAAATTATGTTCCATTTAATATATACATATATGCCAATTGCCATATGTAATGTCTGCAACGTGTTCTTGGTATCACATGGAAGGATAAAAAAACAACGTGGAAGTCAATAGTCATGACTCGGACAGGCCTCCCGAACATCTACACGCTGCTCAAACATTCATAGAGGTTATGCTGGCTTGGCCACTTTTTTTGGCCACCCATTTAAAGATCGTCGCATACCTAAAGATGTACACTATGGATTGGACAACTGGCAGCAGATGACTAAAGTAAAGGACTAGGGGGCGCCCAAAACTAAAACTTTGATTTGTGGCCGTGTGTAAACACGACATGAAGACTCTGACATAATAATATATAGTAAACCCTGCAGCCGCAGAAGAAATACTGAAAAATAGCAGCCCTACAGACTACTGCAATCTCTGGAAACACTCCATTCTTTTCCTAACTCTAAAAGTAAAAAAAAATAAGTAAAGAGCCCCCGTCACGCCAGGTGGCGTATAGGGAATATGGTGTTAGTGACCATAATTTTTACAGACCTTTGGCCACATGACTTTTGGGGTAATGTGGTCGGTATTACGCCCGTGCTGCCCCGAAGAGGCTCAGACAGCACTGTGAGCGCTGTATGGATAAGCAGCGTACAATCATAAATATGAGGAGGTTGAATGAAAGTTTGCGCAAAAAGATAACGGCATTGAGAAAGAAACATAAGTTGGAACTAGCAACATTGGCAGAGGCAAACCGGATCATCAAGGGAAAGGATAAAAGAATGAGTAACTTGATGGCAAAGTGCAAGAAAGCAGCTCAGGGAAATAATACTTCATTTTATGTGAAAAATAAGATTGATATATTGGAGAAAAAAGTTCAGGAGAAGGAAGCTACGATTAGAGAGTGCCAGGCTACCACTGCTGGCCTAAAATCACAGCTTAAAGATTCACAGACAAAACTAAATGATTCTGAGATGAGAAGCAAACAATTGCTAGAGGAGATTCATGAACTTGTATGTGACATATACATGAAGGACAGTGATGGAAAAAGACTGCGTCATGAGCATGCTAAGTCAAGGAAGGAAGATTCAATGACCATTACTTACTTACAAAATGAAGTATTGACACTGCAGGAGACCCTAGAGGAGACCACTAGCAGTGTCATTGAGGCAAAGCGAGATGGTAAACAGTACAATCATGTACTCAGGAAATGTTTTTATAGATGTCTTATTAATAATTTAAGTGTTGAGAATTGTTCTGATTTAATTTCTTATATGTTTGCTACTTTGTGTGATGTTAGTTTTTCAGATGTTCCCAGTGCAAGTGTTATAGCAGAGATGAGTTATGAGATTAGTGTACTATCTGATATTTATGCTGGGTACTTACTGCATAAGTCCCAAGTTACGACCCTATCGTGGGATGCAACTTCATTCAGTGGCAACCACATCAATGAAGTGCATGTCACCATGGTAGATGATGGTAAGGGTAAGCAGGTATCTCTAACACTTTGTTTAGGTTTACTTTCAGGTGGAACCACTAAGGATTATGAGGAGCACATCAGCGACACTCTCCATGATGTCATCCATTTGTACAGCTCATACAGTGGCAACAATGAGTCTGAGGTCAAGGAGCACTTTGCCAGGACAATAAGGAGCACAGTCACCGACAGGGCAGCTGTTAACCACTGTGTGGTGCAACGACTGGCGGAGAAGTTCAAGATGAAGCTTGTGGAACTCAAGTGCCATGTCCACCCCTTGGATGGACTGGCAACAGCCGCCCGGACTGTACTGGCAGCATTGGATAGGAGCTGGAGGAATGTGGAGCCAACTGGAACCGACTGCTGTGTATCAAAACTGATACATAACATCTCCAAGATGAGGTACACATGCTTGTAGTTGTCCTTAGTTGCTAGGTCTACTATCTCACACCTGCTATCCCACATTTGTTTATTTTCATCTCAAAATGACATTTTAGTTCTAATTTTTTTTAGAATTTTGCAATGTTTATGAATGGTGTCCCTGAGCCTAGTGCTTTACACTTTTTCTGCTTTGCTGATGCAATATTCACATTTTTTCAGGTTCAAGCAAGGATCAGGAGACCCAAAAGGATTTACAACATTCCTGACGGAGAAGGGGATGGCAGCTGGTACCATTCTGAGATATGTGGGCAACAGATTGCATGTTCTGTTCCACATGGCTGCTGTTGTACACAACATGAGGAATGAGCTTCTAGAATTCTTCGAGACCCGATGTACCCGTAAAGGTTATGTGAGGGATACCATCATTGAGCAGCTCAAGGATTACAATACGCAGGTCCAGCTCCAAGCTATGGGCCTGTTTTCAAAATATCTCACTGGACCATGGATGACTGTTGTGTACGGGAATAAAGATGGATTATCTAATCTGCAAATGGTGAGTGTTGTATAGGAAGGAGTATTTGATGGGTCTTATAACTAGTCTCATTGGAAACTTCTTACAAGAGTCATTACCATTGATGGAATTAGTCTGCTTGTACAAATGCTTTCTTTTGCATGCGAAGAGTATATGGACTATTCTTGATCATAATCCTTCAAGCGTTGGTAAGGGTTAATATATTTGAGTTTAATAAGTTTTTCTTGCTTAATTTTGTAAAATATCCATTTGTCCAGGTATTTAAAATGTGCTGCTGCTTTTACTATCCTGCTTCTGGTCTCTCTTTTTCACCTTTTTATTCTATATTTAACCAAGATATTATTAGTGGTCTAATTTTTCTTAATTGACGGTTTAGATATATATATATATATATATATATATATATATTGCCTTCTAGTGGGTAAATTTTAAAATAATTTTACATGGCATTTATTCACAAGGTCTATTTTATACCAAATTCTGCAGGCTGGTGAACTTAAGAAGACTATTAAGAACCTGAAGACCATCAAGGACAATGAGAAGATTCTTTACACCTTCTCATGATGCTTTTGGCCGCTGTATAGATACAAATGATATTGTACTGACTAATTTAAGAAATGTTTCTTTCCAGGTAGACAAACTTCACGAAGCAGTGAAAGCTTTGGTTGCTGCTTTTATTGATAAACTCCAGCACCGGATGCAACCATATAATACACTGACAGGAACTGATGAAATGCTAAAGGACACTGCTTCAGCCCCAGCACACAACATGCAAGCTGAAAGGGCACTGGGGATGATGGATGCGCTGTGGAGAAGAGCACCTAATGCCACCCTTGGATTTATTAATGGAAAGGTTAAAGCGAGACAGAACGGGATGCTCAAGTGGCTTGATGAACTTACTGAAGAGGAACAATCTAAATTAGTTAAATTTGCTGTCAGCAACAGGGCAAAGATGAGGCTGTTAACAAGTAGAAGGAAAGAAGCTGCCCATAAGGATCAAGTCAGGAAATTGAAATTAAAAAACAAATGATTGAAACTCAAGAAAGAAATAAAGTAGAAAAAGCGATCAAGGATGCCTTATCCCGCAAGATCTCCATTGTCAGTTTAGTTGAATTTAATGATTTAGATAGAGATATATTAAGTAAGTTAGATAAATTTGTTAAAGGTGACATTTGTATTTCAGGCCAGAACATAAGTCACACCTGGACGAAGGATGGTGAAGATGTAGTTTACCTAGAGATAATTATAAAAGTAACAGCAAAGACGAGAGACGACCAACTAAACAAACATGTACATTTACGATGTTTCAATGTAGACGATCCCACTGAGGGTGGCACAGACTACAAAATGTCGTTAGCAAAATTTCTAACAGATTTTGCATTAGGCGATGCGTCATTTATATGAATTTTTTCTTCACAGCGCATCTAAACTTATGCTCTTTTAAGAGCGGATTATATAATATAATATATTATATTATATTATTAATATGATGTGTTGTAAATAATATATTACGTAAATAATATGGTATGATGTAAGTATAATATGATATAACTAATATGATATGCTATAAATAATATGATTTAATATGACATGCTATAAAAATATGTGATATATATATATAATGCTGTGATGTAAATAATGTGATATATTATATAAATTGTATATATAAATATTAAGTTGTTTTTCCATGATTATTTTTGGGCCCATCATGAGAAGAGGTAAGTTGGAATACTTGATGCTAAGTATGCTTTAAATAATATATGATGTAAATATGATATGCTGATGTACGAGGGACACTCCCTGTGTGGCAATGAGGTATCTTCTTGACTTTCCAACCATGGATGACAGAATCAAGATCTGGAGAGCACGAGCATACCTGAAGATTAGTACAGATACAGAGCATCCATTGCACCACGTGCTCAACACAGAGAAAGGCACCAGGCTAAAAAGAGGCAAATCATGGGTGGGCCGAGCAGAAGATGTCATCAAACAGGTCTGTGGGCTTACCAATCTCAGCGTTGGTGAGGAGTGGATACCGGTGCCTACGACATTCAAGGGGACTTTCTCATGTATTGTCACACTCGACAGGAAAAGTAGGGAACAGAACCCGGTCGTGGTTAATGCTGAGGTCAACGGTCTCATCTGCGATAACACCGATGAGAAAGATGCAGTCATCTATACAGACGGATCTGTAAGACGACACGAAAGAAGTGCATGGGCATTTACAGCACGTTCGGCAGGCAGAATGGCCAAGGAAGACAGTGGTGCATACGCCATGACCACGAGTAGCATGACAATGGAGGTGATGGCAGTGACCAAGGCATTCAAATGGTTAGAGTCACAAGACTACATCCACGCATGTATACTGAGTGATTCGATGAGCATGATAAAAAAAGTGGAGGCGGGCTTTGTACGCATGCAATGGGTAGAGTCGTTGCAGAAATCCAAAATACGTAAGGTCACCTTTGTCTATGTCCCTGGACATGCGGGAGTGCGGGGAAATGAGAGAGCGGACAGGTTGGCTAGCTGCGCTGTCGTTGAGGACGGGCAACCGATGGATCGGGCGGACATCATCAATGCACTCCGAGATGTGGGAAGAGCACGGGACTTCGACAAACACAGATCAACGTCGCTTCTTCGGATGATGGAAATGGGAGTTAAGATGGGCACAGCCAGAAATGAGAAACTTGGTGGCCGTGTAAGAAGACTTATCAACCAACATAGAACTGGAGTCGTCAGTCGCTGGACACTGAGGGAATTGCTGAGGAGGGGATCTGAGCACCTATGGACATGTTCGGAGTGCAATGATGATGACCCGCATATAACTCAATAACTCAATCATATTGAGTCAATAACTCAATATGATATGCTATAAGTCATATGATATGTGATAAATAATATATAATATGGTGTACATGATATGCTGTAAATAATATATGTAAATATGATACGATGTAAATAATATATGATGTGATTAAAAATATATGTAAATAACTTATGATTTTTCTGATATATGAAGTGGGAGTAACATTTTAAATTATGCTGGTTAAATAGGCCGAAAGCCGCAAATATCAGTTATAATGCAAACCACAACATAAACACGCCCACTTAACGCCCCTTTACGGTTAAATGACATAGAGGTATGTTATTTTAGCTATTGGGCGAACACATGCAAGAAAATGTGTATATATAAGTCAATGTAATGTATGTTTGCTAACCAGTAAGTAATTAATGTGAGTAATTAAATATCTTATGTGACACTAAAATTAAAATGTTGTTTGGGTTTTATTTATTTATATATATGTTTACAGTTAATTGTTCTTTCTTAATATGACTTCATAATCATAACAGATAGATAGCCCTTGAAATTACCAATTCAATGATACCATAATCATCTCTGTAGGACAAGTGAAAGTATTTTAAAAATGTTTTTATGTTGACATTTTTCGCTGATTATTGCTATAATTATCGGCCATTTTGAATATTAATTAGCTCCAGGAAGGTTTCAGTGATGTAATTTGTTGTATTTTGTCACCCTGAATGCTACAAACAGTTACTTATGTGCTTCAAATTAAAACAGACAAAAATACGACAGAAATTCCACACACCTGTGTTAAGTCTCTGAAAAAAAGCCAACCTGGCATATTGATTTTTTTCTCTATGGCTTTGTTAATGAATTTATGCACAAATTAATACAGTTAAAAATTAATAACTTTTTTTCTAATTGTCGTACAGCCATAAATAAGGTATCATTGTTTAGCTTTCATCAAGGGCTACCCAGCTAACTTGTTTTAAATCATAACAGACTATTTTGAATTTTTTATAAAAGTACCTATAAGCCCGTGCCGTTTTACTTTCCCAGAAAAAAAATCCGGTACCCATTTAGGCTAGGCTAGGTGAACCCGGAAGCCATTGGTCAAGATCAAACCTGACCTCTTGTCCTTTGTGTAGTCCAGTTCACTAACCACTGAGCTATCGTGGCTCCCCTAACTCTAAAGCTCAACTCAAGCAAGAAGTGGACAGTTTCATAGAAATAGAGAATTCACAGCAAAAGAAAAAAAAATATTTCTATGGGCGCTGAAAAATCCTAAGTCAACTATTATGATTGAGGCTACGACTAGTTTTATTTATTTTTTTGACTGAGTGAATCACCTGTAACTCACAGTGCAAGTTGAATTCAATTCATCATGATCATCCATCATTAGATTTTTGTCTGCTTGTGAAACCAGAACAGTACCAACTTCAATTCAATGCCCAGGGACTTTCTGAATTTATTTCTTTTATAAGACAGTAAACTGGTAAACTGTTGAGTAAAATGTTTACTCAATTGTATAAATGAGTATAAGTGTGCAGAAATTCAAAAGGTGCTACAGCAGAACAATCCAGTCCTTTGAAAAAATATTTTAATTTGTCCTGTGGCGTTACCATTTTTTAATAGCTTGATGGCTTTTATTTCTTCCTTGTTTGGCTTTCCACAGTTAACTTGCAAATAAAATTGCATAATCCCTAATATTTGTTTTGTGGCATTTCAACTTCTGAATCACACAAACTTCTTTCACAGTATTGGAAATGAAGAAACATATTGGGGAACTGAAAGCACAAGTATCAGCACTTCAAGACAAGCAGGTTCGCAAGGTTCTCATTAGTTCATACATCGTTCATTTTTTCCATTACAACTTTTGTCACCTCACTAGAAATTTTGTCTAAATTCTGTACAAAATATTAGACACTCACAACTGGCCAAGTTAACTCCAAGCTTACCACCTAGTAATAATCCTAGTCATGACCGTAATAAAAATAATTGTTAAATTGGTCAGTTGTTGCGGCGCATCAGATGGAAATTGAGTATTGCAAAAATATACGTTAAACCTAGTAAATGTGCAGCACAATACATATATATCATTAGGTACCATGCCTGCCGGTGTAGGTGATTGTGTCTCCACAACTTTTGATCTCGACAGTTAATCATTTCTGTTGTTGTCCTCCTTCTGTCAAGCCATTCTATTAAGCTGTCTAGCATTTTTTCTCATTGCTTCCATCTATCTCTTCTTTGTACCTCAATTTTCCTAGTTGTCACAATATATTCAAGGTGTTCCCTTCTCATTACATGGCCAAAGAATGGTGATTGTTTCTTCCTAATGTTGGAATTTTTTTTGTCCCCTTCGCCAGCTTTTACCTCTGACGAAGTCCCTAGAGACTAGGAACTGAATTTTGCGTATTAATCCATTTTTCCCTGGCAGCAGTGTGCACAGGGGTCCCTCGCCGTACAGGCAGATAACTCCGACTTCGGAGGTATTCATATTTTTTCCGTCGATGAGTAATTGAAGGTTCAAGTCGGGCCTCACTGCTGAGACCAGGGGTGGTTGCCGCAGAGAGAAATCATAAATAACAATCTCAACCGGTGTAGCCAGGATTTGAACCCACAACCTCTCTGTCTCGAGGCCGGTGTCGAGACAGAGAGGTTGTGGGTTCAAATCCTGGCTATACCGGTCGAGACCATAGAATATGAAGATGGTACAAGACTTGTAAAAAGAATATGGCTTGATGATGGTTTTATACTAATCAAATTGAGGTTTTATACTAATCAAATACACTTTCTGTTGCTAAACACAAGCAGCTGAAATCGGCATAACACATAGTGTGTCAAAATATATGGAAAGTGTTGATAAAAAGAACTGAAAATCAACTAAGTATCTTCATCTAGATTTATTATGATTATTCATTAATTTTATTATATTTTTCTGCATAGTTATATATGATATATTGATTATCATCAAGTACCATGCCTGCTGGTGTAGGCGATCATGTCTCTCCACAATTTTAGATTTCGACAGTTATTTATCATTTCTGTTGTTAACCTCATTCTGCCAATTCTGATTATTTCTTCCTAATATTGGAAATGAGCTCTCTTTTTGCTTTGCCCTCTTTTAGAACGTTTTCATTATTGATTATATTCTTATAATATATAAATAATGTGTTTGCAGTTTAATTGTATTCTTGCATACAATATATTTTATAATAGTAGTCTTAATACTCTACTTAATTCTTACTATTAATTTCTCAACCGCTTTGGACTATCTTTGTAAACATTTGATTGATTGTTTATTGAATGAGAATCAGAATGATGAATGTTTACTTTATTTAAGCTATTATATCACCTGATTTACTGTCTTTAAAATAAAATGGAGTTAAGGAATTTGGACTGTCCAATTTCAGTATCAATATTAATTAAATCTTACAATTTAAATTGATTTTCATTAAATTTCTGCCTTCTTTGACATTAAAATTCCAGTTTGCAAGTCAAGCCAACCTCTGTCAGCAATATCCAGAAATCATGGAAAAGAATCCACTTAGTGTTGATGATGTGAGATCATGTCTGTTATCATTCTTTGCTGCTGCTGAGTATCCTCTGAAGAAAGCTTACACATTGCAAAATTGATTTTAGGAGAGAAATCTGCAGCTTATTTTGATTAAATGTTGCCGTATCACCGGTTTGTCCCAGGTAATCAAGAATTTTGTGCAGACTGGAATAGGATAATTGTACAGATGTTAAATATTTTTCCCAAATTCTTCACAATTTTGCTGACCAGTGATTAGAGCCTGTATTATGTTATATAGTAAAATAATGGGACCTTATGTTTCATGATTTAACTTTCATGTTAACAGTCACATATAAAATTATGTTACAATATATTTTGTGTGAATAAAAGTAAAAGTTTAAAAATTGTGTATGGATTATTGTTTTGCCATTTGTATTTTAGTAGGCCTAGCCCTGTATAGGCAACAGCATATTTATTTATGTTTATTGTTTTCTTAATGGTACATATAGAGATGCTAACCAAAGTGATGCCAATGCCTTATTGTTAGCATAAATTTCATGGTGCACAGCAAACTGAATTAGGTTACTTGAATTCTACATTCTTAAAATGTGCATCACCAGGCTAGCTATGTTTTATCAAATTTACGCACGGGACAATTTATCTACTTGTTAAGATTACTCCACCATCAGAAACAGTAGATGTTTTGTTTTAATAGTGACACAAGTAATGAATATAAAACAAAAACTCGTAAAAACTAATTATTGAAGACGAGCATTCCTCTCCTAGATGGCAGTTGCAAAAATAGTTCACAGCAATATGTTCTACAATTACTGCAGGATTTTCCTATTTAGATGGTACCATATAAAGAGCGTGGCATGAACAGCTGTGAGACTTAACTAGTCTGGCCAAGTGATTAGGGATCAAATAAGGAAGGCAACTCTGTATCTAAAAATGCTATACTGAAGTTGAATGTATTGACCAGAAAGGTACAGATATCACCGGTGGCTGCAAAACACAATACATCAATGCCCTCTTATCTATCTTTGATGTCATAAAAGCAGTTAATGAAACAAAGTATCTATCAGCCAAACACAGAAGTCTTGATCCATGCCTATTAAAGAAAAACTTGCATATTTTAGGAATTGGATATTTTGCAACTTAGTTGGTAATTTTCATCCCAATGTTGTGCTGTTAATACCAGACCTGAACTTGACTCAAGAATAATAAGAAAGATAACCACTACCAAAATTAAATATGTCAGGCACCTGGCTGAAAATAGTCTGAGCGATGAGATTACAGATGAAGAACTGAGAAAAAAAGCAAGGAGTAATTTTTGCCATTAAAAACATAATAGACAAAATGGTTTGGCATGATAAGACAGAATGATGAAAAAACAACACAACAAGCCTTCAGTAAACATTATAAGAACACCAGATCAAAGGGCTGTACATGAGAAAGATGGAGTGATGGGATATTAGAAACGCTAGGAAACATAACAGCAGAGTAAATGACCGCAGATTACTACGCTGAAAGAAACATTTGATAAGAAAGAAGTTAGCATGAGTGTGTTACCATTTGTCACCATAGCTTCAGTCATCTTATAAGACAAAGGAGTATCTAACCACTTTGCATGGTTCATGATCAATTGAATCTCAGCATGACAGCTCCTTATGATGGTTTATGAATATTCTCTGAGGGCATTCTTAAAATACACACATGTTGGTCAGCAACTTTAATAGTTTGTGAACATTTTAGGGTTTATAAGAACTGCAGTTACATAGTTGATAAATATGTGCAAATCTTTCTATTTCACTTGGAAAATGTCTTAATAATGAAATAAACACGAACACAAGTATATAATTACAGCATTTATTCCAGTTTTTGGGGATGTGGGTATTTTCTGTAGGGCATGAGAATAATCAGCATGACCAGTGCCATCATGATGTCCCAGATTAGGTTTTTAGCTTCTGAAGAGGTGTTTATCAGAAGGCAGGTAAACAATGGCATGCCAAAAATGGAAGTAGATTATTTGTAATCTAATTTATCTTATCTCTATTAATATGTAACCTATAATATATATTGATTTTGTTTGTTAATGTACCTGTGCAAAATTATTGAATTTTTATCATTTATTATTTCATTGGTCATTAATTTCACTGCAGTTTTTATTCATTTGGTTATGACTTCAACAGCATGTCGATTTTTATATTGTGACGTGCAGAGGCAAAAAATCTACATGCTGTTGAAGTATTGGTGTTCTTCATGATAAATCTTCGGTAATTTCCTAGTTTGATCAGATATATTATTTCAGTTGGAAGAGTGATGTCCCCTAAAATATGTCTGCCAAAATACAGTGGTTCTACGCATTCTTGGCGTTGGGGTCATTACGCTGGCATGTAATCATTTCGGAGTATCTGTTGATTGGGCGTTGGGTCCAGGGTTAGGTTTAGCTTTAGTGTTAAATATTTATACATATATTATAACGCGTGACAAAAACGACGCCACTCGGCCTAATTATGATCTTCTGATCGAAGGGAATTGTGCGGTTGATCGCCGTAATTTTGACCCCAACGCCAAGAATGCGTAGAACCACTGTATTTTGGCAGACATATTTTAGGGGACATCACTCTTCCAAACTGAAATAATATATCTGATCAAACTAGGAAATTACCAAATCTTCTACTATGTGTACTTGACTTGCTTACTTTGAGTACTTTGATCTTGTGTTTGCTGTGGTGTCCATAGTCTCAGAAATATGTGATGTAATTCTTCTAAAATTTTCTGTTACAAATTAATATATTTCAATCTGAAATATTTATTCATGTCTTGGCATACTGGAACAATCAGACTCTGCAGTATTTTTGCTGCATTTTCCAAATGTATCGAAAAAAATAAATTATATAATATACAAGATAGATTAAACAAGTATTATTATAATATTTATAAAATATGCTAGAATAAATGATTGGTGTTATTATAATGTTTATAATAAGCTAGATTGAATGAGAGTTACCAATATAATGTTTATAAAATAAGTTAGATTGAACGAGAGGTATTAATATAATATTTGTAAAATATGCTAGAAAGGTGTGATAACTTACTCCAGTAGCTGAGCAAACAGGCTGAGCATGCACAGGTAAATAAGGGAGATAAATCTGGCTCTCTTCCTAGGATTTATAGAACCTGGCTGCATTCTTTCTCACTGCTCACCTGGATTCCTTTCTCAGACCTGAGTTAAAAATAAACTTTCTTATCCTAGCTGTTTTATAAATTTTGTCAGAAAATAAATATTTAAAACATATCTACTAATCCAAAAGTGAATATTATTGTGTATGAAGTAAGGGTATTATACTGTAGTCTGATATTGTTTTCCTTGACAATTTATTTGTATTTCTTATATTAAATTTTCTGTTTCTTGGAGATTAATATTCATGTCTAAAACTCCCAACAGTTTTGAAACCCTGGTTAGCACAGTAGAATATAAGCTACTGGAATCTGTCTGTTACCTGAGGTCCGCAAGGCAATCGGCACCAGGCATGTGTCTTAACAACACATCCCTTTGTGATAATCTATTATCTGTTAGTTTATGTTGACTTAATTATAAGTGAAAAAATAGTTGATGCTCTCATCACTCACTTTCAACCTGCTGGCTGTTTGCTGTCATTACGACCTCATTTTTTTAACCGAGTTATTTTTATGGTAATACTAAAATAAAATAGGTTTATTTTTGTTTGTTTTCATCTTATTTAAATAATAATTTTTATTGATATTGAACTAAATGTGTGTGCACAGCTGTGTTCATTCAATGATGTATTTCTAACATTTTAAGCTCCAATACCTTATGTGAATGTATAAATTATCTGGTTAGAAGTTTTTTTGGCTTTGATGTTTTAACTCTTATATCACATTGAAAATGTGTTGCCTCTACTCCACCTCACCCTTCCTCCCAGCCCCACATATAAGCAGTATACTTTATGTTATAATCAAGTTTTACGGAGATGTTAAGAGTTTTGAGTTGGCTGCTGCTTTCTTTAGAATCATCTGTGTCAACGTCTGCGTGAGAGAAAGAAAATAAGATGTTGAGTAAATTGTTGATAGGTCTGTGTGAGATAATGGTACCCATTTATGTTTGTGAACAAACTTTATATTTGGAAATATCTGTTTCATTCTTCAGATCATGTGAACACCAGCTGCCTCTGAAAGAGATGTAGGATCACATCTGGAGAATGCACTTTGGATCCATAAAATGAAGGTGAATGGTCAAGGAGACAATGAGAGCAAATTAAAAAAAAAAAGAAAGAAAATAAAAGGAGTAAGTTCAGTAGTTGTGTCATTCATTATCTTTATTTAGTTTGTGTGTGACAACACTCATTATTTGAAGAATATCATTTTTTAAATTTTAATCAACATACATTTTGTCAAGACATCAACTTAAGTTGAAAAAGGTGTTTAAGTTAAAGGTTAAAAAAAAGTAAAGAACCCCGTCATGTCAAGTGGCATATAAGGAATATGGTTTGGTGACTATAATTTTAACAGATCTTCGGCACATGATTTTTTGGAGTAATGTGGTCAGTATTACACCTGTGTTGCTTTACTTTCCCAGAAAAAATCCAGTACTATTTAAGGCTGGGTGAACAGAAGCCGTTGATCAAGATCAAACCTGACCTCTTGTCCTTTGTAGTCCAGTTCACTAACCACTGAGCTATCGTGGCTCCCAAGTTTAAGGTACCTAAGGCTTAATTTATTGATTTTTATCTTCAATTATTTTACTGGTCTTACTACATGTGTTATCCAGCCTTAAATGGGTACCGGATTTTTTTTTCTGGGAAAGTAAAGCAGCACGGGCGTAATACCGACCACATTACCCCAAAAATCATGTGCTGAAGGTCTGTAAAATATAGGGTCACTAACACCATATTTCCCTATACGCCACTTGGCGTGATGGGGGTACTTTACTTTTTTACTTACTACATGTGTTTTATTTTGTTTATTTTAACCCAGTTCTTCAATCACTATATCAAAGAATATATTTGTTTTATACTTTAACTTTAGAATCTTTTCTGTCTTTTTGAAGTGCTGGAGTCATGTACTATGGGTATCTCCTGTTGAAGTGACTATTTTGTGCCTTATTTGGCTTGGAATCTCACTTCTTACTATTGTCTTTATTGCCAACATAGTCTGACAGGATTATCATTTAACATATTGTAGCTATTTTGATATTTATGTTATGTGAGACATATATGTGGGTGGCTACTGTTGAAATCTAATTGCTGGGTTGCCCAAAGACTAAATAAGACTCAACACATTAGGCTAGTTTGTTGATAAAGTATTGATGAGTTCATACATTTAGACAAACATTTTTATAACCATTTATTTGTGCACATGATGATCAAAGGCGAATGGATAACAGCTTGATAGATCTGCCATTATGATGTGTACTTGGCCTGCTTGGTCTTGAGTACCTACTGTGGCATTTTGGTCGCTGTGATGTCCTGCTCTTGAACGGATATCTGATGCATTTCATTTATACCCATAGAGTATTACTGTGAAGCAAATAGACATAGATGTTTTACTATGAAATGAGGTTTTGTACACATAGAACTTTACCAGTAGAGCACCTGTACAAATTTGCTCCGCTGAAGTGTTCCCATATCACCAAGAGCTGTTCTAGTGGTAGTAACACTACCAAAGGACCAACTAAGCTGGACAGGTCAGAGTCTAGGACTGAGATCAGTAAGAGCCAGACACATTGTTTCTGAAATTGGATGCACTAGGCTACACGCACAACATAACAGTGTAGCATAACTCTTACTATGAAGTCACAATCTAGAAGAAAACAATATGATGTTCAGCCTGTGAAGCCCCGCCAGGCAGCGGGAGTAACTGTATGGCACCATCATCAGCCTCAAGTTGATGAATGCTTTCAGTGAACTTATTAATATTGATGTCTAAAGGTGTAAATTACCCCAAAACTCATGTGCTCAAGGTCTGTAATAATTATGGTCACTAACACCATATTTTCTATATGCCACTTGGCACTTTACTAAAGGTGTGAATTACCCCAAAACTCATGTGCTCAAGGTCTGTAATAATTATGGTCACTAACACCATATTTCCTATATGCCACTTGGCGTGACGGGGCAGTTTACTTTTTACTTTACTAAAGGTGTAAACAGAAGATAATGGTTGAACCAAGAATTGAATTTAAAAAAACTTGTCTAGAAGTCTTAATCCTTCATATCTTTAATTCTCTGCAGTGATGAAGACCAAAAACTGGAGTCAGGCACTATGGGTACCACAGGTAGAGGTGAATGCTTTGTGCTATATTTTGGCACAGAGTCTCGCTTCCTTGTGACAGTGTTTATGACAGTGATAACATATAGTTTTCAATCTGAGCAGAGATTTCTCTAACAATTAACCCTAGATTATGAAACCGTCATAAAAATTACCACCTCAAAATACTATTTAAAAAAAAATCTTATTTGCTGTAGGCAAAAATCCACCCTTCTTATCATCATCAAGTACCGGGCCTACTGGCATAGGTGATCATGTCTCTCCACAACTTTCGATCTCGGCAGCTATTTATCATTTCTGTCGTTGACCTTCTGCCAAACCATTCTCTTAAGCTGTCTGTTATTTTTTCTCTTTGCTTCCCTCTATCTCTTCGTCCCTCAATTTTTCCAGTTACAATATATTCCAGTTGTTCTCTTTTCATTACATGGCCAAAAATGATGATTGTTTCTTTCTAATATTGGAAATTAGCTCTCTTTGACCTCTCTCAGAACATTTTCATTACTCTTCTTAGCTGTCCATGGTACTCTCAACATTCTTCTGTAAAACCACATTTCTACAGCCTCCAGTAATTTTCTTGTCTGTTGTCCTATTGTCCATGATTCGCATCCATATTTTAAGACTGGCTCTACGTAACATTTAAGAACTCTCTTGTTTCTATTGTCAAAAATGGATTGCATAGTATCTTCCTCATTTTTTGGAAAGCTGCTTTTGCCTGAGCCATTCTGCATCTCACCTCTTTTGTACATTTTCCTTCTGAGGTTAACAAAGTTCCCAAATATTTAAATTCATTTACCTGTTTTAATATTGTTCCACTTGTATTTATTTTGCACCCTTCTTATATACATTCCTAATTATTAATTCCGGTGCTCCTGAGTGTTGGATTTGTGTCCTTTGATAGATTTTTCTTTCCATCCATGGTCGTCAAAAGTACTACGCTATTGTAAAAATGCAGCTGTTTTTTTTAAACCATTTTTTTAAAAAATATAAATTTGGCAAATTTTCTAGAAATTCTGTGTCCTTTTTTTTCCCATTTGATGGGCAAATCTTTGGCTATCTACGAAAATCTTTTCTGCCCAGCTGTCAACGAGAAATAAAACTAATCCTAAGATGACAGCGACCGTACTGACTGGAATGAGGCCGCTATGTGAATAGACAAAGCTTGCATCTGATAGCCAAAGTGTTTATATTCGAGCAATAAATCTGATCAAAGCCAGGTGATGATTGCCGCATCTGATACAGACCAGATACTGGTGGTTAATTTTACCTGCTGGTCCAGGTAAAATTGATATTCCTTATTGTTTGCTCCTGTCACTTGTGAAGCTTCATTGAAAGTGTAAATGCATATGCCTTTTACATCTGCAATAATACTCAGGATAAGGAGAAAATTGTACACAAGCAGGATTTCACCTTGGAAAAGGCAGAAAATCCTATGAATGCATATTTGATTGAAATATATGACATCGTGAGTTTACAATGTGATGTCAAAGAATCTATCTGAGACATGTGGACTGGCGCCCCAGACTGCTGAATACATCCTTGAAGACTATACCGATCAGAGTAGACTGAGGAAAATTCAATGGCCCTTAGATACAACACTACAGACAAAACTATATGGGCCACTGCAAGAATTACAAAAGACAGTAACATTTATACAGGAAATGACATTGCAGATATAGACAATACTTCAGGCAAACAAAAGATAGATAGATCTGAGAAATTCTGCAGTATGAACCGAAAGGGCTGACAAAGTTCAAATTCAGTCTGGCACTGGCCCCCTCACGAAGAAATTGTCCTCCACAAAAGCCAGAAGAATGACAACAAAATTTTGTGTTCCATGTAAAATGTCCACTAGTCGTGCACATAATGTTAATGTTTGTTCTGGCTGTGCACCTTAAATTTTTTCAATTATTTTTAAATTGTTGCCCTTCCTATGATTGTTCCATTTTTTTGTACCAAAATGTCCAAATAAATATTATTTTTCCAAGTTAACACACAATTTTATGTGAGTAGTATTTTTTACTAAATTATTGTAACAAAGTTATTTACAGATAGGTATCATAGGATAATGTTCTAAATCATTAGATGACTTGTGGTGAGGAAGAGCACATCAATGGTGGTCTAGAGGTAAGATGTCTGCCTCTGGACAAGAATCTAGACATGGTTTGAGTCTAACCATAGATAGTGGAAATTTGTCCCTTTAAATTCACCAGTATTTTTCAGTTTTCAATCAACCAGCCCATTTCATTTATTTTGGCAGATAATGCTTTTAAATGAAATTACCACTGTTACCTGCATTAGCGCAATCGATAGGCGGTTGGCTTACCACGGCAACAGCCGGGGTTCGTAATCCTGGCGAGGACACCTGGGTTTTACTAATTCCCTAAAAATTAGTAGGAGCCGCGATAGCTCAGTGGTTAGTGAACTGGACTACTACGGACAAGGGGTAGGGTTCGATCCCAACCGACGGCTCCGGGTTCACCCAGCCTTAAATGGGTACCGGATTTTTTCTGGGAAAGTAAAAGCAGCACGGGCGTAATACCGACCACATTACCCCAAACAAATCATGTGCTGAAGGTCTGTAAAATATAGGGTCACTAACACCATATTTCCCTATACGCCACTTGGCGTGACGGGGGTACTTTACTTTTTTTACTACCTGCCATTATGTCACTGCCTCCCTCAATTTCTGAACCTGCTCCAAGTGAAGTGAGTTTCCTCTAAGTTTTTTGTCAGCCATTATTTTGCTTTGTGGTATTCCTCTAGTTCCTGGTTCTTCATTGATAATCAGTTTTGCAGCAGGTCATCACTGATCTTGTTTATCCAACATAAGATGAGTAGACTGCAAATGATGATGAAAGGCGAATGGATAACAGCTTGATAAGTCTACCATTGTAATGTGTACTTGACCTGATTCAGGTGCCTTACCGTGATATTCTGGTCGCTGTGATGTCCCATTATTGGAACGGATATCTGATGCAGTAGTCTCCTTGTCAATATCTTGAAGGTTTGAGGTTTGTACAATCTCCTGATTTAGAACTCATCTTCAAAATTATTAAAGCATTTTTTTAATTTAACAGAATTATTATTTTGAAATTGATTAGATTACTATTATGCTGTAAAAATTACCTCCCCAAAATACAAATTCTTTAAATTTGACAGTTTGCTGCAGGCAAACATTCCTCTCTCCATATACCTTCCTAATTACTACTTTCAGTCAGCGACCCTTGAGTGTTGGATTTCAAGTTTGTGGTAAAAATTACTACAGTTTAATAGAAAAGGGACTTTTTTTAAAAATATAAATGTCACAAATTTTCAATAAATTTTATTTTTTTTTCCTCAAGACAGGAGAAATCTGAGGAGCGTCAGGTGATATGGAATCCATCCAAGGTTGACCAGAGAATGATGATTCAGTTCCTAACAGCTGAGGGATATCAATATTTGTCATTGAATGCAAGCAGTGTATATGGTGACAAAAGTGAACCGTGCAACATTACAGCAAGCATGCAATGGAAACATCGCTGTTGCACGACTATGTTCATCCATATGCCGCGGACATTGTGCAGGTAGTGTTATAAAGGAAGCAGTGGGAAGTTCTGCAACACAGCCCACAGCCCAAATCTGTCACCATGTGACTTTAATTTGTTTGGCCCCTTAAAAAATATCTAAAGGGGCAATGATTCGACTCCAATTTAGACATGACCTTGGTGGCATAATGGTTCAATGAGCAACCAGTCATTTTTTTTGGATGGCATTCGTGGTCTACCCAATTCTAATGCTAATGGTAACTTTTTCTAAAAAAAAAAAACCCTAGTGAGTTCTTGCTTCGTAGTAGCCTCTGTCAGTCAGTTGATTTTCGGTTGATTTTGCAGCGCCCATAGAAATGTTCAAACACGTGGGGGGGAAACATCAGTCGGGCTAAACCCCCAACGTGTTTTTCTTAAGTTAAGCCCTTAACTTATGACTGACTCAGCAGGTCGGTAAGGGATAAATGTTTTATGCTCAGAGAAATACACAGAAGATGGAGATTAAAGTAACAACGTTAAATATATGCGGGGTAAAAAATAAAGAAGTCAAACTTGTAGAAGAAATGACAAAAAGGAAAATTAAAATACTACGATTAGCGGACACCAGAGTAAAAGGACAACAGATAAAGAAAATACACATGAACTACACGAAAATATTCTCAGGAGTTGACAACACAGAAAGAGCAACACATGGAGTAGGTTTTATCATCGACCCAGAACATTCTAGAAATAAAATACCATTCAGAAAGAATTATCACAATTAAACTACTAGACAAATGGGGTTCCAAAAAAACAGGATGTACCGACGCACAATTCACATTAAAACAGCTTGCAGAAAAAACGACAGAACACGATCAAAACTTATACAAAGCCTTCATTGACCAGGAAAAAGCATTTGACAGAGTAAACAGAGAACAACTGTGGGAGATACTAACAACATATGGAGTAAGCCAACATCTAATCAACCTAATTAAAAGTCTCTACATCAATAGCAGCTGCAGGGTCAGAACAGCAGCAGGCTGCACAGACCACTTCGAAGTTAGATCAGGTGTAAGACAGGGGTGCGTACTATCCCCCCTCCTGTTTATTACTTATATGGACCATATAAGCAAGCTAGCCAACCCATCAGAGACAGGAGATCAATGAGCTTTTATTTGCAGACAATCAGGCACTAATACATGAAACAATAGAAGACCTACAAGAACACTTAAACAAGCTCAACATCTCTGGCACAAAATACAACATGAAAATAACAAAACAGAAGTCATGAATGTCGCTAAAAATAAACAGAACATCAACATAACTATAGAATGCAGACAACTAAAACAAGTAGAGGAATTCAAATACCTAGGAAGTCTAATGACAAAGGATAATTCTCAAACAGCAGAGATAGAATCAAGATGCAACAAAGCTTGTCAAATCATCGGACAGTTATCACCACTATTATCCAACAAGGAAATAACTCTGGAAGCAAAACTAGCACTATACAGTACAATCTTCATCCCAACGTTGTGCTACCAATGCCAGACCTGGACCCTAGATGCAAGAACAATAAGAAAAATAACCTCTACTGAGATGAAATTTGTCAGACGAATGACAGGAAACAGTCTGAGAGATAAAATCAGAAATGAAGAACTGAGAAAAAAGCTAGGAATAGCCCCCGGCAAAGAATATATAAGGAAACAACAGATAAAATGATTTGGCCACATGACAAGGCAGAAAGAACACAACACAACGAGCCTTCAACAAACGTGAGAACACCAGACCCAGAGTCGACCATGAAAAAGATGGGTCGATGGAATATTATAAGCACTAGGAAACATAACAGCAGCAGAGGCGAACAGATGAGCAAACGACCGCAAATTATATCTCCCCTCGACACTGAAAGGCAGATGAGGAAGGAAAGAAGAAGAAAGATAGAAATATTATTTCATATTTTCTTTCGCTGTGTATATGCCGATCTCAATAGATATTCATAATTTCTATTATCTTTTCATCCCTCAATTTTCCCAGTTGTCACAATATATTCCAGCTGTTCCCTTCTCCATTGCATGGCCAAAAAATGATGATTGTTTTTTCCTAATTTTTGAAATTAGCTCTCTTTATGCTTTGGCCTCTTTCAGAACATTTTCATTGCTCTTCTTAGCTGTCAGTAGTATTCTCAACATTCTTCTGTAAAAGGTCAGATAATTTTACCTGCTACTGTATAACAAACAGTTATACTATACAACCTGCAGTTGCCCTGCTGCCTTGCAGGTATGCTCGAGAAAGTAAAAGGCTACTGGGATGGTACTCAAATGTAAAACAACCCCACGGCTTTGTGGGTGAGACTTTTAAAAAGGTCAAAGTCTAGTTTGGTCAACTGTAAACAAACCGACAGAAGGCAATATAAAACCACCGCCGTAACTTCTTAACTTATTTGACTAATCATGCGTTAAATATTATGGTTTGCATAATAGGAAAGCAACAATGTGGTAGTAGAAAATATTTATTTGGATTTTAGAGATTGCTCAGGTGAATGCCCACATCCTGCTTTTGTGCACTGAAGAGATAGGTGCTTCAGTCTCAGAAATTAGGAAGAGAAAAATCCGTCTGCATTTAAGCAACAGCTGATTAATGGCCTGGTGTTAGTGACCAGCCTGCCTCTTGGCATCATTTCTCCATCACAGAGTGAGGAGCAAATTGAATCCTTCTTCTAAACGGTCTAAAGTAAACCATTTAGAAAAGAACATAAAAATCAGATTTCTTTTGCACTGATGTCAAAGTCAACAACAAAGAACCTTCTGCTTTATTCAGCTGTATAGTTTTTTCTTTCTCCTTTTCTTCAGGAGGTTATCATAGATGCTGTACAATTTGTCAGTAGATATTTTTTCTTGTGGCCAAATTTGAGTTCTTAGTTCTTCATACAGTTCATGTATATAAAAAAAAAAAAAGTTAATTCTGAAATTTCATATTTCATAAAGTGTTAATTCTGACAATGGTGATTGATGTCCTTCCCATTTCATGTTTTAGATGCACAAATTTGACTGACTATTTCACATTTTTTACATTTTAGAAAACAACATTCGTTAATAAATATTTTCATGTATAACATAATGAGAATCTATAATGGTTTGATATTTCATTTCTGCAACCTAATTTTAAAAAAAATTTATAACAATCGTGCATTTTAAATTCACCCATAAGGCAAAAGTTGCGAAAGTTAATTGTGGAAAGATTTAAGGAACTGGACTGTTGGAAATTGACAAGAGTAGGACAAAAATGGCTGCTACCCAGAACATTTTTTATAGCAAAATATATTCAAAACGTCAAAACTCTTGACGGTAAAAAAGTTAATGAAAATACTCTTGAAGTCAGAGAATATCAGCCTGTATGGCAAGTGACACCTGAACACACTGCTGCTGATGTAAAAGGAAAAAGTGATATTCACACAAAATTCAGTTCTACGGAACAAACCATTTCAGTAGTGATTGTTTTTAATTATTGTTCTTCAGTCTACACCCAGGTTTGGCATTGGTAGCACTCGGTAGCGTGTATTGTAAAATTTCATGTACTAACATAATTTTCACTTTCTCCTTTAAACATTTGTCAATGTAAATTCCTAGTTCTCACTTCTCTGACAACTTCAAACCTTTTCAATCATTGCTGTATTGAGCTTCATTATATTGTCCTACTATCTATCTCTGGGTTTGCCTCTGCTTGCTTCTATTCTTACATATTTCTTGTATGGTGTGGAATTTCAGGACATGGTTTCCAGGTTGACAAACCATTTTATATGTAGTTTAAAAAAAAGTACTGAGCAAGAAAACTAAATTTAGAATATTCAACTCAAAATATATATGAAAGCTGGAAAACAAAAAAAAAGAATTGGAGAAAAAATAAGATGCCTTTGAAGACAAATGCTTAAGAAATTTACTAGAATGAACTCAGATCTCTAAGAGAAATGGCCTTTTAACCAAGATCTTCTCTACAATATGGAAGAGAAGGTGGACATATGTTGAGAAGAGACAAACACATTTCAAAACAAGCTCTTCTATGGGAAACATAAAGATACAGAAAAAGAGGGAGACACTGAAAGAACACTTACAAGAGGAGCAAAGCTGGCAGGCTTTGACTCAATAAATAAGATCTCACCCAGATGCCCTATGTGGTGTCTAGCGGTACTGGAAGAATCAAGAATGTTGTTCAAGATTTGGTATGTCAACACTATTTTCTTTTATGGTTTTTTCTTCTTCTGTTTTTGCCACTTTTGGGTCACTCAAACTTTCCTCAGACACCAAATTTGTGGTCAGACCACCAAAATGTTACAGTTATAGAGACTAAAAATAAAAATGAGCGGAATTGCATGTCAATTTTTGTTCTTTCTGTTTTAATATAGTAATCGTGCATGCATAAACATCATCATAATAAACTCATAATTGTTAATATGTTTATATAAAATGTAGCCACCATAACTGGATTTTCCTGGCATAAAAATTAAGAAATGGACAAGTTCTCTGTAACCTGAAGTAACAACTTGGAGAGCACTAGTATAGTTTGTTATTACATGTAACATAAAGATTGTACTTCAGTGATCAGCCATTGAGTGAGTGGATGAGGATCTGTACAATATCTATATTTTTATAATAGATGGACAATCAGAAACTCATAATCTTACTAGAATATAAGTTTTAGCTTGCATTATGAGTAATGTGACCTCAGCACTTCAAGTGTTTTTCTAAAGCTTAAGATTTGTTGGGACTGTCTATCAATACATCTCTATTTGAAAAAAATTGCATTTTTTAGTAATCTCACACACACTGCAAAGTCATCCAGGCACTACACATAAAATGTTAGGTGAGAGGGAAGAGGTAGTTCACAATCTATATACTGGGCTCTAACTATACTGAGTATTTTTGTTAATGAGCTCAAATCCATAATTAAATATTTTGGGCATTTAAGAAACTTATAATAATAGACAGAATACACTTATATATATATATATATATATATATATATATATATATATATATATATATATATATATATATATATATAATAATGATAAATGCTACAAACAAATATTTGAGGTCAAAGGAACAGATATGGTTTTGTTCCTTTTTCTTTCATTTTTTTATGTTAACCCTAGATTACGATACCATTAGTCAAAATTACTGCATCAAAACACAAATTCCTGAAAATGTGACATTTTTCAGTGTTCGAACATTAGCCCCCCTCTGCGTACCTTCATAATTACCATTTGCGGTGACCCCTGAGTGTTTAATTTGTTAATTTTTGAGACTGTGAGATACATTGTTTAATGCGGGGGGGGGGGGGGGGGGAGAAAAAAAATTGCCAATTTTTACGGCCCTTTGCCTTTGTGGCTCAGGAAAGCTTGGTGAATACCGCTATGAGGTAGCTGAACATACTGATGAACTTATGTGGTAGTATTTTTTTTTTTTTTAAACTATTGTGTCGTAACTGGGAGTTACAGATAGGTTTCGTAATCTAGGGTTAAAACAAGGTTATACATGTACCATTCTTTCATTATTCTTGATGACTTTTGACTCTGCCTGTCAAGTATGTTGTATTTCATTAAAGATCATTTCCCCACTTGTTGGCTGTATTTTTTTTCTTTCAATGATGTATGCATGTGATAAAGCTAAGCACATTTATATTTTAATATATTGGTATAATGACCTTACATAATAGTAAACTTTAGATTACAGTGTTAGGCAAACGCACTGTCATATCTAATGGTAACAGGATACTCCAAAATACAAAATAACTAGTGATTACAGACTCACAATAAGCATTTATTTTGGTTTGCTGTAGAAGTTGATTTTAGGTACAATATTAGAATTAATTGTGGGAACCAGATACCAGGTTGATGTCAATTTATGGATGCAAATGAGTAGTTAGGTAAATGCAAAGTTTGAAAGGGAAAAGGAATATCACCAGATGTCATGTTGATGAAGTCATGGATGCAACAGATTTTAATTAGGGGCAATAACCATCAGTTGTCAAGCCGATAGTCATGTATTGGGGGTGTAAGAGACAGTTAGCTGCAGGCACAGTTAAATAGGAGGGTGGGGGAAAAAATAATGGGTAACCTTCACAATTTTAACAGATTTGACACAAACCAGTGCAACAGGCTTTATGTCACTCCAGGTATTAAGATTACAATACAGAGTGTAAAACGTTTGAAATTGCTTGTGTACAAAATTAAAACTATACAGCAAGTAAAACTATAAAACTGAAGTTTTCATATTGAGTGCAAAATGTAGCAGTCATATGTGTAAGACTGAAAAATGTAAGGTGCTGTATAAAATCTGTTGTCTGTTCCTATATCAATGTTAAACTGCTGAAATATGAGTAAAGTAAAGTAGCCCCGTCACGCCAAGTGGCGTATAGGGAAATATTGTGTTAGTGACCCTATATTTTACAGACCTTCAGCACATGATTTTTGGGGTAATGTGGTCGGTATTACGCCCGTGCTGCTTTACTTTCCCAGAAAAAAATCCGGTACCCATTTAAGGCTGGGTGAACCCGGAAGCCGTCGGTTGGGATCGAACCCTACCCCTTGTCCTTTGTAGTCCAGTTTACTAGCCACTGAGCTATCGCGGCTCCCCTGAAATATGAGTAAATGAATACAGTATGGTGACTCTACAATGTATTTTACAATACTCAGCTGCAGAAATTGCATATGTGGACTACTTATATATCTTCAAAAGTATGCTTCTTAACTGTAAACTTGCATAAGTGTTTCAAGGCAATTTTAAGATTCAGTATCAAATAAGCATTTCAGATGCCCAAATGTTCTTTTAATGTATTGAAAATAATTAATATTGGTAATAACACAATTTAACGCCAAAAAAAATTGCTTGAGAATTTGCTTTAGTCTTTAGTTTGGATTGGCATTATCAAAGTCGGGTATTCCCATATCTGCTCTGCCACCTGTTCCAGCAACCATCGAAGTGTTCATCTATTGATTGTTCCTGTATTGAATGAACATATTGTGTTCTTTGTCACTGGGGATGCTTTTCTTGTTTTCGCCCCTCATGGCACCGAGTTCCACTACTCTCTTGGTGTGTGCATTATCCTCAGCTTCCTTGTCACCATCCTGTGAGAGGTGTTCTTTTAGAGCCCTTGCAATGTCATACGTGTTAAATTTTAAGGTTTCCTGCGCAATGGCAGACCCCGCCAACCAACTTATTGCCTGCCATGAATCCTGCGTGTCCAGGACAAAATATCCAAGTTAGGCTGTTGACAGGAGACATGTCAAGTAGGTGTACCCAAACCCTGCAGTGCGTTTTCTCAATCCGGCAAAGCATGCTTTATGAGCCAGTCATGTGTTGGTCTTTTAACCATCCATGTGATAGCTTCTGTCACAGCCTCAATCTCCATATATTTGCAGGAGGTGGTAGTCTTGCAGGCTCCTGCACCATTCTCTATAAACATTCCATTAAAATACGCAACAAAATCCCAGCAGCTCCGCACAGCCGTGGTGACTGAGCCATCAGTATAGACGATTGGATCTTGATGTTGGGAATAAAGTTGCAATACCTCCCAGATATTGGACAGTCATGCCTTGCACCCGGTCATAGCATTTAATGTCCAAGTTTATATAACCCTGGTTAGCTCATGCCTGTCATCTATGCTTGAGAATTATACTACATAGAGTGTCATCCTTTTAATGTTGTGAAATTTAATTTGGTTCTGTGACAATTTTGTCCAGTTGATTGTTCTGCTACCTTACACTCCATGGAATAAGCAGCCAGTTTTGAACAGCATTTATAACTTGTTTCTCGTCAGACATTCATGTATTTTTTCCAATCAGGTTGCGTGCTAATGTCCAGAGTCTTTAGCTTTTGCAGATGGCTTTAAAGTACCATTCGAGCAAGCATACTGGGTTAATGTGAACATCTTAATCAGGTGCTGCAAGTTATTTACTTTTTGGGCAGCATTCTAGTTTTTACAAATAAGAACTATCATTGAGCCTAAAAGGAGATATGACATATACGAAAGAAAGTGTCTGGACACAAACTTCCAGCCAACATCCAGTACTCTAATGTTCATGGAATAGAACCCTAACTGCTTTTCAGGATGTGTATGTAGTACTTAGTACAGGCAGGTGGTTCAATATTGGCTTGATGTTCTCCGATTGACCCATTTAAAAATAAGAATGGCAAGCTGAGATGGGGGAAAGACATTAACATTGTGATCAAGCACTGGCCCTCTTACCCCCAAACAGCGTGGCTTAGCATGGGATGGCAAAGTTTACATTTTCACTCCTATGACAATATACGTTTAGGCATCTTTTTTTTTTTTTTAAAGCATAAGAAGAGTCTCTTGGTGGGCTCACCCCAAAAAAAAAGCAAAACTATTTTTGGGTGGGAATTCACCCATCAGGCACATATGACTGAAACACATATTACAAGCATTTTGAAAGAAGACTCATAACAGTTCAGTATTGCTATAATGCACAAGAAATTGGTATTGAGTCCTGGTAATACGATTTGAACTTTATAAGAAGGCATTAGAAATACATGGACCATGTGTTGAGAATGAATGAAGAAAAACTTCCCCATCAGGCATTCACTTGCAGACCAAGAGAATCCCTATACAGAAAAATTACTAGGGAAAGCTCTGTCACAGGACTAAGAAACAAAGACCTATAAGAACTAGCAGCAAATCGTCAATTGTGAACTATTGACTTTCATCTTAAGTGCCCTCTTCAGCCCAAGAGGAAAATGAATGAATATGAGTAAACATTTTATGCCAGTTCAGTTCTTTATGTGCTGCAACATATGGTGGACAGAATGGAAATGTAAATTATATAAATACATGTAAATAAATGTTATTTATGTTATGTTAATTTACTAGTACATGAGCTTTGATCATCAATACATGCAATACAATCACATTCATATTTTGACTAACATTTCAGAAGAAAATATTCATTTGCCTGCATGAGAAAGATTATAAAAGCAACAAACAAGATAAAGGTGCACAGATTTCATAATCAAGCAGCCGCTGTGCATTCCTTCCATGCAGCTTAATAACTCAATAATAATAATAATAATACATGCTGACAAACACATATACGTTAGCAAGGCACAAATAAACACTATAAATATATCAAAGAAATATTAATGATACAATAACACAAAGACTATAATAATAATGTATGACTAATAAAGCTTTATTTTATGTGTAGCACATACATAACATTCTGTACATATATCTGTTATTGGATTATGTACAAAATTTAAGAGATTTCAAACCAATTCAAATTTATATAATTGTCTGTTTTGTGCAGTATATGCAAAATTGTAGCTAATAATTATAGACACAATTTAAAATACATTTTTCTGTCATAGGAAAATATTAAATTATAAGTACCATTCCTGCTGGTGCTAGTGTCTCTCCAAAACTTATCTCTACAGCTGTTTATAAATTCTGTTTACATCCTACAAACCCATTCTCTTAACTCTTTCCGTACGTTTCGCTGCACTGTGCGCGATGCCAATTTCGGCGACATAGTGCACCACTCTCAATTTCATTAGTGCGAACCGTCATCAAACCATATTCTATTTACATGTCATGTATCATGTTGGTATTGGTGAAATCTAATACCTTGTTCAATTATCTAAAAATTCATACATAATAAGTTACATAATCAAATGTATGTAGATAGATTCTTAAAACCATGAAAAATTTTATCTCTAAAATCTCTCCCGTTGCATCGATAAAAAGCTTCAGTATGGAAAGAGTTAAATGCCTGCTATCTTTACCTCCCTCAGTCTTTCCTGTTGTCATAGTATAAGCCAGCTGTTCCCTTCTCAGTACTTCGCTAACAAATGATGAAATTGTATCGTCCTAATGTTGGCAGTCAGCTTATTTTGTTTTGGGCCTCTTTTCTCAGAAAAGTTAACATACAAACTAATAAACTTTAATTTATTCTTACTGCAACAATATATACTATATGGTTAATTATGTAGTGTTAATATTATGTTTCCTTTCTTAGTCGGGAAACAAAATTAGCAGCTTTAACTTCTGACAGCACTTTACTGGAAAGTTCAGTCAGTAAAAAAACAAAAAGAATAAACAAATGTATTCATATCTACTGGCGAATACTAATCCTAAGTAATCACCATGTTAGAAATTCTATACCAATCCACCCATATCTGTATTTTAATTATAAATGGTTGAGATATGTACATTGCAAACTAACATACACATGGCTGATGGCTGCCTATAAACAATCTGTATTGTACTACACTTGACCATAAAAAGCAGAAAAATATAAATTGAAATCAAAGAAAACTTTTTCATGTTTAAGGTAGATACATTTTTATGTTGTTTATGGACTGATAATTGCAGTCATATTTGATAAGCAACACCAAATGTGACACACTTTAAACAGAAAACAGTTTATATTTTGATCCCAGGTGAAACACATTTATTAATGTAATTTCATCATTCATTAAGTTTGTCAGCTTGTAATAGTCTTTATTAAATCTAACCACTTTAAACTCATAATGAATTTACATAAATGACTTTAGTGCAGATTATAAAATAAAAAAAAAAAAATTATTAATAAAATCTCCTAAAAACAAAAAGTGAGCAAATTTCAGTTCCTCATTATTCATATGCATATGTTTGTATCCGTACAGAAAACAATAAACTATGTAACTTGTGTTTTTGAATACACAAAAATATATCATATGATGGAAACAAATAAGTGGGAAATGGAAAATGTGTATATGTTTTGCTTTCTCTCTCAGTCATGGTTAAGTATTATGTGCTGTTACTGAATATGCAAAATGAAATAAAATATAAAAAAAACAAACACAAACCACTGATCTTTGAATGGGTAAAAAAAATGGTTATTAAGGAGATAGATATTGCAAATGAGAATGCTGGTTCAAGTTCTGGTGTGCATTACCAGACAGCATTTGCCATTTTCTTCAAGTTCAACATGTTCTTAATAAAAAAAAATACATAAACAAAACTAAATTACTTATCTGACACATTGGTGTTCATTTTAAATTTAAGTCTTATTCTATTTAACCATACCACATTCTGAAATTATTACAGATCACACATGTTTTCTGCATATTAAAATGTATATGCACAAGAATGATCTTTTATCTCCAAATAGAAAAAAACAAAAAGAAGTCATGGGAATTTCTGTTAAAATTGGCATCATCCATGATAGCATAACAGCAGCTTGCTTTAATCTCAAAAGTGGCATTTCAGTTTTAATCCTAAAAACTTTACTATATTTGTAAATGAAGATTTTATATGGAAACTACATTCCAATAATTCTTGAGATTGATATTTTGTTGGAGTGGTTCAAATTTGTGACACTGCACAATAATATTAATATTTAATTAATCTGTATGCTATTGATTTTTTTTGTTCCTTAATGTTTATGAATAGAAATTCATCAAATTTTTATAAATTTCTACTCTTTCCTGTGTAAAATAATCTTATTTTAACCACAAATACTGTGAAAATGTAAAATTATGATCAGTTTTAATGTGAGCAAAAGTAAAAGATCCCTCAAGACCATATTTTTCTATGACCACAGCACATTTTTGGGTGATATATCACACCAGGCCCCCCTTTACTTGCCAGAAAAGTCTTTGGTAACCATGTTTTAGAGGCTGGGTGAATTCTTGAATTTTGTCGGTCCCAAAATAAATCTGCCACTTCTGGGGATTGAACCCAGACCATTTTGAACATGAAGCAAGCCCACTAACCACTCAAAAATGGTAATGTACCATAACAGAATTATTCTCAAGTTATGTTTCAGAACTAAGAAAATTATCAAGACTACTAAAATATCTTCATTGAACAGTTGTGGGCTATGGTCATAACATTAACCAGCCTGTCTGTTGTAAGTAAATTACAGTTATTATTTAATGCCAAAAAATTAGTTTAATGCAGACATGTTATGGGACAGAGAAAATAGGTAAGAGAAGTTGAGGAAGAGAAAAGGATGTTCATGATCAGGCAAAAAAAAAAAAAGACCATTGTCCTTGGTCACTCCCAAGATCTTACATACATTTTTATTACCGAAAAATTATAACAGGTTCTTCACAATTTATGATTTTTGTATCACCTGTTTTCACTTTCATATTCACTTTTGCATGCAGTTTCTATGTAACATTGTAATTATATAAATCAACATTCACAGTGGTTCACTCAATGCTGACACAAGCAGAAATACATGGCATATGAGTTGAGCACTGTCCTGCTGCAAACTATGAACAGGGTATAGGAAAACAGGTGCCACTATAAGTTATGTACATAAGTATGGTTGGGAACTACTTCAAAAATTTAATGAGATGTTTTTATGTAGTTTACATAAAGGTGCTTTTTATCTAGATGTTTTTATGTAGTTTACATAAAGGTGCCTTATATCTATATTTTTTCTTTTTCTCCTAAGTAACAAAATGGTACTTTACTTTTTCACAAACTAGTACAAAACAGTTCATTCATGTGAATTCCTATTTAAACAAGATTTTATCTGAGCCATAAAAAAATATGAGTAATTATTCCTTCATCTTGTTGAGAATAAATTAACCTTTATGTAAGTAAATTATGAACCAAAATAATGTGTTTAGATGAAGTAATTGGCAGCTTTACCAATTGTGGTAATAATTGCTGTTAAGTACTCTTCACCGCTTTGCTGCAATTTTTAACTCATCAGGGTAACTTTTTTAGAAAAGTCAGCAAGATTTGAAAAGTGGCTGCTTGGTTTTTTTTTCTTTTTTCTAATGAATATAACATGAACTATTCATGACTATCATTAGCAAGTTTCATAGTTCTTTGCTTTCTTTCTTATTTCTGCAAGGTATTCATCCATTTGACTATTCAGTTTGTCGATTTCATCTTGGTATTTCATTAATCTGTTCTCGTTCTTTTCAATCTTCTGCTCTATATCTGAAATGAATATATGACAAAAATATTAAGAATGGAGAAAACTTTAGTAACTTGCATTGAGTGATTAGCAAAGTTTGTATTAAGTTTTCTACCACAAAGCCACTGTTGTATTACCAACTCTATACTCTTAAGACAAGAGAAATAGCTCCTTTATCATACATCCAAAGTCCTTTCAAGCCAATGATGGCATATAGGGCAGAAATATAGACTCTCCATGTCTGCCAATCTTTGTCCTCTACTGTTGCACTTTGCACAGGATCCACATTGTATCTCACCACATGTCCCTAATCTGGGCAAGTCTCACAAGCTAGGGAGCTGATACTTGCTGGTGTTGTTCCTCAGTGTTTTTATTTTAGTGCTTCTCTAGCTCGCCTCTTTCTTTTACCAGCTAGTTCCCATATGAAGGCTTTGAGATTTTCTTGTCTTTTCTCATCATAAGGCCAACACATGACCATCTTCTTCTCTTGATTATAGATTATAGATTATATATTTTAAGCTTAGTCATTTCTCTTATTTCTGAACTAGTCTTGAATTCTTGAACAATATACTGGCTTTAAAAGATTATTTCATCCAACTCAAACTCTGCAATACCACAAAAAAATGAACAGTTCTACATAAGATTTGTTAAAAATGATCATATCTTCAAATTGAAAAATGAGCATACAAAATAAGTTCTTTGCTTGCCAGAAGTCTTTCCATTGGTATCATTATTCCCCTTTATTGTTTTATCCACAATCAAAATTTCCCATAGAAATGTCAAAATCACTATCTCAGTAAATTGTCCACATTCATCAATCAATCACTGAGCACCATCTTCGCATCGAAGGTTGGCTACCATGGAACACCATTCCACTCTGTCTCTTGCTTTGATGGTGCAGGTTGTCATAGGCTGACTTGTTCATCTTTTGATGTTACTTGTCCACGTTAGTCTTTGTCTGCCTCTACCTCTTCTACCTTGTATTTTCCCTTCCAAGATTATTTTCAGTAGACTGTTGTGTCTTTTAAAATGCCACAAAAATCACATTTGTCTTGTTTGAATTGTATTTAGTAGTTCTCTATTAAGTTTTAGTTGTTTTAAGACTTCATTGTTTGTTTTCTTTTCTTTCCATCCAATTCTACCTATTCTTCTATATATCCACATTTCAAAGGCTTAAATTTTCTGTTCTGTTTTCTTATCTAATGTCCATGTTTCTGCACCATAAAGGAATGTTGAGAAGATTTTGAGAACATTTTGCTATTCTTAGTTTTAGCCCTGTCCACATTGCATTAACATTTTTCCACTACTTATGGCCAGTGGTATCACTAAATGGGCTAAGAATATCATACCTCTCTTAACTCTGTCACAAGAAACTCATACAAATATTAACATTCTTATAAAATAAGAAACTACTTGATCTACACTAGAGACAAATAATAATAAATGAACATTATTATAGAGGGAAACTTCCGAGGTGATAATCAGTGAATCAATTCAGGGGAAGAGGTATGTTTACAGCACTCGGAAAAAATGACAAATAATCAACAACAGAAAAAAATATGGACCAAGGCAGGATCGAACCCGTACCCAGTGGCACAGCGCCCCGCCACGAAAAGCCGAACTCTAGGGAACACTGCCACTCAGCTAACTAAAAAATTAGCTTCGTAGGCAAGGTCCTTTCGCGAAGGCTTTCCTATGACTATAGCATAAGGCTGCGATCACAGCTCGGAAACATTTTTCCCGCTAAGACAAGTATCTCCCGGATTGATCTACACTAGCACCACAAGGAATCATGTTAATTGATAGAACAAGAAACTTTGCAGGAAATGAACACTTATAAAGAGATAAATACTAATAATAATTATAAGTGGTGCATGAGTACAGCATTGGACTTGAGATCAAGCAGGAAAAGACAAAAGTAATGAACAATCAAATTTTCCCAGAAGAAAATATTTACCTTGAAGGAAAAGCAGTGGAAGAAGTAGATAATTTTGTTTAACTTGGAATTTGCATAAATCAAGACAGACACAAAGATTGAAATAAGAATCAGGATAGCAAAAGCACCAATAACTTTTAGAAATCTTGATAAAATTTGGAAATAACAATTTCTTGATCCTTCCTGTGCTGTTATACGTCGCATAGGGCTTGTTGTGTTTTTTGCCACTCATCCCCATTCTTGGCGATATGTTCAATCTCATTTAATGAGTCTATGCCTGCCATCTTTGCTTCTCTTATAAGTGTTCTATTTAGTATCTCTTCAGGTCTTCCTCTTTATCCTGATGTTTCCCATCAAAATTACTAAGCACAAAAACAAAACTCAGAATTTTTAAATCAAATATATCCATCCTCACTTATGCATGCGAAAGATGGGAAAACAACTAAAGAAATAGAAAATAAAAGGGATGCATTTGAAAACAAATGCCTCAGGAAATTACTTCATATACTATGGAATGAATTCAAGATGTGCAGAAGTAAAAGAAATTACAAAGCATCCAACAATTTCATCTATAAGAGAAGGTGGTCATATGTAGGCCATGTGATGAGAAGAAATAACAAAAGAATCTAAAAGCAAGCCTTCAAATGGGATCCAGAGGGTAAAAGAACAAGAGGTCGACCTAGAGAAACACTAAAAAGAACAGAGGCATGAGGTAACAGCAATAGTAATTAGCTGAGATTTAGAGACATGCCAAGAACAGAGCCATGTGGTGAGATAACAATGCGGGTCCTGTGCAAGGTCTGACACTTGATAATAAAGATCGTTGTAGACTAGAATTTCTGCAATCTGTGACTCAAAAGAACAATAGATAGATAGATAGATAAATGAATAGAGCAACTCTAGATACTAAAAAGGAAGAAAAGAGGCCAACCCAGAGATACACTGAGGAATACATTGATCAGAAAGGCAAAGGCAGCAGGAATCGGCTCCCTTAATGAGATTGAGATGCTTGCACAAAACAGAGACAAATGATGAGATTTGATAAATGTTTTTAGCAAGGACTGAGACTGCTAGAAAGGAAATTTAGAAAAAGATAAAGAGTATCTGGGTCTATGCCCTATGGGTTGGGCACTGCTTGAAAAGGTCAATAGATAGATAGATACAAAAAGGTGAAAAATAAATTTGTGTTCATTGAACATACTATAATAACAAAAGAAGTCACTGTTTCCTTTATCATGGATACAACGAACCTCCACCAGGGGTTATTTGGAAGAGAGGTGAAGTAAAGACCTACCTAGGATGTCAACTACTCTTGAGTTTCCACCGCTCTGTATTTTGTCATTTAAATAAATCTTTTATTAACATTTTTGTTGAAGTAATTTGTTTTGCAATGACATAATGAGTTTGACTGCATACACTGTCTCCATAGAAAGAAAGCATGCAAAACAAACTATTATTTATTTAGAGAATTTATCTCAAGTGAGTAAATGAAAGTACAATTTAAATAAAGGTACCCTCATTAAGTTGTGTAGCACATGTTGAAGTTGAAAAAAAATCATTTACAACGTTATGCTACCTCAAAAGGTTTACTGAGGGGTTGAGAATAAAGACAGCATGCCTGTTCCTATCAGTGAGTAGTGTATAGTGCAGGATTTTTATTTCATCCTAGGATTTAATCCATAAACCCGTACAGCAGAATTTAAAAAAAAACATCTATCGACCTTTTTGAGCCGTAGTTGGCCCATAGGGCATAGACTCAGATACTCTTTCCCTGTTTCTAAATTTCTTTCCAGCTGTCTTAATCCTTGCATAGATCTTTTATCAAATCTCACCATTTGCCTCTGTTCTGTGCAACCATCTTGATCTCATTAAGGGAGCCGATTCCTGCTGCTTTGCCCCTCTGATCAATGTTTTCTCTGTGTTTCTCTCTGTCTGCCTCTTTTCCTCCTAGCTGTTGTTTCCCATTTGAGGGCTTGCTTTGCTATTCGGTTATTATCTCTTCTCGTCACATGTCCAACATATGTCCATTGTCTTTTTTTGATTATTAATGATATTAGTAGTTGATGAAAAAAAAAAAAACTACTAACCTTTTAAAAAACTGAACACTGCGCACCTGATTTAACTAAACAATTGCTTAAATGTACCCAATCTTGACTCCTCAGTTAAAAGTACAGAGTGTCTAACTCACTACCGAAACTTGCAGTCTTTAACTTTGCACTCACTCCTCCACAGTATACCAACACATTTCCAACTATCGTGTGTGAACTCACATGTACTGTACACTAACAGTCACGAACAACAACCGTATCATGTAAGCACCCTCACACAAAAGGCAGAAAGGTGTGTCAGGTGTGTATTACTCATGTGTTGCAACAATTAGGTGTCACACAAACACACACACTACATACAGACATTTGATTTCTTGCACAGCAAACACAAATTTAAGTGCAATAGCAAGTGAGATACCCTGTATATCCAGCATTGACTTCTATGTTTACCTGATTTACTCCTTCTTATTGTCTTTCCTTAAAAGGGTATTAAATGTGTTGTGTCACTGTTTACAACAAGCTATAAATTTGTACCTTTTTGCCAAACACACCCAACTTCATAGCACACCCCCCCCCCTTTTTTTTTTTTGTGTTGCTCTGTCAGAATGGTTAGCTTGTTTTCTGGACTAGTGAGGGGAAAGGTAAAAGGGGCTTGGATCAGTTCTGGTTTACTGACCGTGACAGAAGCAGTCAGTCAGTCATTGACTGCTTTCATCTTATGCACCATTTGATATTCCCATCCCTCTCTACCTCATTTAATCTATGTGGATTAGATGAAAACTATAGACGGACAAATACACATTTATACTTAGACTGACAGGATATTATTATTATCAACTTATTCTAAGGATGAGCACTAAACCCACTTTCTCTTGAGACAAAAACGATATTAGTATCAACAGCCTATTGTAGGAGACAACAGAAACCATACATATGTATTATCATCATCATCATCACATTAACAATTTTTCATTAGGTTTATTCTTCCTTTATTCTTTTTAAACAATAGAGGATTTTATAATAAGTATTCTATAACTTTTATACACACAAACAAACACTGCTACCCTCACCTTTGAGCTCACTCAGTTTTTTTTCAGTAAATGTGTACAATCCATCCGCTCTAGCTTTCAAAGTTGTTGCAAAATCTTTAGCTGCCTGTGTCTCATTGTATGTCTCACTCAGCTTTCGTGAAGTGTTATCATATTTATTCTCCAAATCATTGGCTATCTGAGAATTCAGGCAATCACTATTATGTCTATTCCTTTTAACATGTTTTTAGAATTTCTTCAAAATACATTGAAAATCAAGTGAATGAATAAAAGACAGTATTAAAACTACTATTGTTACTAAAAAACATATATAAAATATAAAGTACCCTCAAATACCCTAAAGAGTATTACACAATAGGCCCTTTTTTGGAATCCCCAGGGAAAAAGACAAAGAGGAAGACCAAGGAATTCTTGGAGAAGACAGATAGAAGCAGAGATGAAGATGACGGGGAAGACAAGGAATGATCTTAAAAGAATGGCAAAAAACAGAACGACTTGGAAAGTGTTGAAGACCTATGCTCAAAAGGGAGCTAAAAAGGTAGAAGAAGAAGATGATGAAGCACCCTCAGCTAAATGAAGATTGAGTGTACAAGGCTGGTACAAGCTAAGGGGGAAAATCACAAGACAATGGCAATGTTCTCCATCCCTTATGCCTGAAGCCACAGAGTAAGACCTTACTAACATTTTTTCTTCAATGCACAGAGGAAGTTTACCCAGAAGAAAATATTTGTCTGATTCTATGCACATTAATTTGAAAACAAGCAACATTCATGTAAGAACAAATGGGGGACCAGTGATCTAGAGGTAAGATGTCAACCTCTGAACATGGAGGTCTCTGGTTTGTTTCCCACTACAGGCGGTTAATATAAAAAAAAAAAATAGAATAAGATTTCTTCGTGGCTTTACTCTATTATGGTCTCTGGGTGAGATCCGATGTTTAGTTCTCTTGGACAACGGTAACAAAACAGAAGATCCCATTCTTGCACCCATAGCAGTTGGAAATGAAAAGAGTAGGAAAAAAATGGCTGCTGCTTGGGCAAAAAATAGGAAAATAATTTGCCCACAATGTTACAACTCTCGATAATACAAATGAGAGTATCTCTGAAGTTTGAGTATATCTGCCTGTATGGTGAGACACATCTAAGTACATGGCTACTGGTGTGGAAAATAGGAAAAAGTGATATTCATGCAGTGCCCCTTTAGCAATAAGCTACATTACCATCAGTGCCCCTTTAGCAATAAGCTACATTACCATCAGTGCCCCTTTAGCAATAAGCTACATTACCATCAGTGTCCCTTTAGCAATAAGCTACATTACCATCAGTGTCCCTTTAGCAATAAGCTGCATTACCATCTGTGTCCCTTTAGCAATAAGCTATACCAACATCAGTATTTATTGGTAATGTCAGTGCACATAAGCATATACTGTTACAAAAATATAAATGCTTATGAACAGTAGTAGCCTCCATTAGTCACATTTTACTATGTATTTTGCAGCACCTCTAGGAAATGTTATTTTCTTTTCTTTTGCTGTGTATTCTCTTTTTCCATGAATCTGTCTGCCTGTTGTCTGAGTTGGAGCTTTAAAGTGTGTTTCCATAGATTGTGGTATGTAGCTATGTTTCCCTGGCTGCTGGGTTTATGTTCAGAATCTTCATGTCATGTTTACACTTGTCTATAAATCAGAGATTTGGGCACCGCCTAGTTCTTTTGCTATCTGCTAGTTGTCCATAAAGAATATCTTTTCGTATGCATCCATCTTTCATACAATGTAAGTGGCCAAGCCAGCATAACCTATGTTGTTTGAGCAGCATGTTGTATTTATGCTGCAGGCATAACTGTACCTGTTATGGACCCAAAGCATCATAACTTATCATCATCATCTAGCATGTCCCTAACTAACTTGGCCCTCACAAAAGTTTCCTCTGTCCAAGGTGAGGTGCCCAGTGTCTGCTGCTAGCAGGGATTTGTGCTGTACCTATTATGGACCCATAACCTCATAACTTATCATCATCATCTAGAATGTCCCTAACTGACTTGGCCCCCATGACAACTACTCAAAGTTGCCTCTGTTCTGGGTGAGATGTCCAATGTCTGCTACAGTCAAGCCCAGCTTGTCTGTTTTGCACCTACTTTCCTCTTGATCTTTCTCTCTCTTATGTACTTGGTACCATGCCCTCCATAATGATTTTCTCTGAGCATCATGTCATTCTATGTAACCAAAATATTTATTTTTCTTGTTTTTGTGTTCTATATAAACCATTTTTCTGAAACACTAAATTACTACAAAATTGACTTCTTTGTTCTTTCCAAAATAACTGTCCATGAAAATTTATAAGAAACTCATCAAACTGATGTCCATGGACAACAAACTCTTTTAATAATCATTCACACTGTTATTTTATATTTCTCATCACTCACTTTAACAGCTTCTTCAGCATAGTTGTTGGCTTCCTCTGCTGACCTCTCAGCTTTTTCTAATGTGTCTAACTTAAGGACAGTATAGCGTTTGTTCAATTCGTCAAGTCTATCTTTCAGTTTATCAAGGACAGCTCGGCTTAGTGATGCAATTGTGCTCACATTATCAGCACCACTATTGATCTGTTTTTAAAAGGGCAATAAAAATAATACAACTTGAAATAATATCAATATTTATCATAAAACATAAAAAATATATAAATTATATCTCACAAATTGTTATAATAAATGCAGCAATGTGTAACCATTAGCTTGCAAGAGCAGCGCAATATTTTAAACTTTACAGCTTCCAATTACTAAAAACAGTTTATATCTCAAAGCAAAATATTTTACATCCACAGCCCACAGTAGTTAATAAAACAACATACAGCAATAAAGGATAGAGTTTGTAACTCACAATCTGAAATGTAGCTATTAGTTTAATTATCGCCACCCACTAGATCTTTTAAAATTACAACATGTAATAAAGGTAACAGTTTATATTATTTGTGGGATATCATTGCACGTCACACATGACCATAGTTGCTCAGATTCCCTCCTAAGCCAAGTCCCGCAGCGTCATGTGACTAACGACTCCAATTCTCTGTTGGTTGATAAGTTCCCTTATGTGCCCACTAAGTTGACTGATTATTTAATTTCTGGCTGTGTACATCATAACTCCGATCTCTTTCATCTGAAGGAGTTTTGTGGGAGTTTTAATTTGAAACTTGTATTTTAAAACAGTTTGCAATGTGCAATAGTTGTAATGGTCTAACACAGATCTCATTGTTTATTTCTTCTTCTGTGATAATGACTCATACTGGATTCCCTTATAAAGATTATGATTATGGTTATTGTTACAACCATTACTTTAGTTCTTAATTGTAAAAAGTCACTTTTTGTAGGCTATGTGTCATGATGGCTTATTGGTTGATCAGTGGTTCACAGTTGACCACCTTCATCAAGATACTACTCCACTTTCTCATGGTGGCCCTGAAACAGACTTAACAGTTAGGTCAAGCATGTAAGGGATAGCAAACCTGGTACCAAAAAGTGTAGCACTGAAGTTGTCTTTATATGTAATTGAAGCTGAGATGCCCACCAGAATCTCGGTTAAAATTGGAGAGGGGAGACCAGGATGCACATCAGAATCTGGGTTAAAATTGGAGAGGCAAGACCAGGATGTCCACCAGAATTCTGGGTTAAAATTGGAGAAGGGAGATCAGGATATCCACCAGAATCTGGGTTAAAATTGGAGAGGGGAGACCAGGATGCACACCAGAATCTGGTTAAAATTGGAGAGGGAGAGACCAGGATGCACACCAGAATCTTGGTTAAAATTGGTCAGCATATCATAGCTAATTACATGCATCAGGACTGGAAAACATAAGAGTTCTACCTCCCAGCACTGCACCTGGAAACAAACTAACCAGTCTGACCAAGTGAGTAGGGGATCAAAGAGGTGAGGCAATTGGGTAACTGTTGTACTGAAGACGGATGTATCAGGGCGAAAGGCATAGATATGGCCTGCTATAAACTAGTGATACAATGCATCTAAACTCAACTATCATCCATTTTAGTGTGGACAATGAAATGGAACAATTACTGGGCAAAAACAAACGAGAAGAAGAAAAAAGGATTATATAGGATCAAAAGGGATTTATTACTGCAGTTTACTGCTTACACAACCAACTTAATTCCCCTTTAAAGTTATACAATAGTTAGGAGTTATCATAGGGTGAATATAGAAGAAAAGTAACTGTCTCATCTTGATTGTTTAGATGTTGCATAAGGTTCATAGTGTTTTTCGCCATCTATCTCCATTCTGGGCAAGATGTTAGATCTTATCCAATAAGTCTATGCCTACCAACATTGCTTCTTATATAAGTGTTCTTTTCAGTGTCTCTCTAGATCTCCCTCTTTTTCTGTATCCTGATTTTTTCCATAGAAGACTATTTTGAAATTCTTTTGTTGTGTCTTCTGAATACATGTCGGACATATGTCCATCTTCTTTCCTAATTGTAGATAAGATCTGTTTCATGCCACTCTAAGTATTGATGACCTTCTCAGTTCTTCTTCCTTTGATTTTTCCTTTTGTGCAAGGTTTTTTAGGTCAGCCCTACAGTGACAAGGTTTTTTACGTCAGCCCTACAGTGACAAGGTTGTTTAGGTCAGCCCTACAGTGATAAGGTTTTTTAGGTCAGCCCTACAGTGACAAGGTTGTTTAGGTCAGCCCTACAGTGATAAGGTTTTTTAGGTCAGCCCTACAGTGACAAGGTTGTTTAGGTCAGCCCTACAGTGATAAGGTTTTTTAGGTCAGCCCTACAGTGACAAGGTTTTTTAGGTCAGCCCTACAGTGATAAGGTTGTTTAGGTCAGCCCTACAGTGACAAGGTTGTTTAGGTCAGCCCTACAGTGACAAGGTTTTTTTAGGTCAGTCCTACAGTGACAAGGTTGTTTAGGTCAGCCCTACAGTGACAAGGTTGTTTAGGTCAGCCCTACAATGACATGGTTGTTTAGGTCAGCCCTACAATGATAAGATTTTTTAGGTCAGCCCTACAGTGACAAGGTTGTTTAGGTCAGCCCTACAGTGACAAGGTTGTTTAGGTCAGCCCTACAGTGACAAGGTTGTTTAGGTCAGCCCTACAGTGACAAGGTTGTTTAGGTCAGCCCTACAGTGACAAGGTTGTTTAGGTCAACCCTACAATGATAAGGTTTTTTAGGTCAGCCCTACAGTGACAAGGTTGTTTAGGTCAGCCCTACAGTGACAAGGTTGTTTAGGTCAGCCCTACAGTGACAAGGTTGTTTAGGTCAGCCCTACAGTGACAAGGTTTCAACCTGAAAGACAACTTCTTGGTTCAATCAATATTAAATGGGCGCTGGATTTTTCTGGGCAAGAAAGATGGCACTGGCATAATATCGACTACATTACTCAAAAAATAATGTGTTGAAGGTTTATTTTTAAAAATATGCACACTAACACCACATTCTTTATACCCTACCATGTGACCTATCAGGCTCTTCCTTTTTCTTATTTCTAAACATATGTTAATTTATTTTGTGATGTGATCTATTCTTTCCTGTCCTCTTATGCGCCTTTTAGTATCAAATAAAAATGGAGAGTTCTTGACTTCGTTCAAATTTGAGTGGCTTTTATACTTGTTAAGGCATCATTTTGGATATCATCCTTTCGCTCAATTGTTATTACATCTCATCATCAGGTTGCAAGTCCTTTGCAGAACATTGCATTCACCACAGCCCAACTAGCCAGAACTCGCACTACTGTTGACACATTCAAGGTCTCTTTGATGTGTATCTGAAACCATCTTCTTCTTGGTCTGTCTCTGATATGTCGCCCAGAAACAATGCTTCCATGATTGTTCTTTTTAGCCCTCTGTGTATTTTGATGTGGCCATAGTATTTTAATTTCCTCTGAAGAATGGTGTTTATAAGCCAGTTTTTAATGTTTAAATTGTTATATCTGGTTTTTAATAAATGCTGATGAATGAATGCATGCACTACTGGTTGTCTTGACTCAAATGCTGCTGAATGCACTACAGAGTCTTGACTCAAATGCATTACTGCATACTATGTAATCATGTAGAAATCATTTCCTTGGAAACCAGTTTTGTACTTTTTTTCAGACACTGAAGAGTATGATGATGATGATTATAAATCATAATGAACATGACATTAAAGACAAATTCAACATGCAGAAAATATCATATTATACCATATCTAAATCATTTCGGGCCTCTTCAATATCCTTTCTGGCCTTCTCAATGGTCTTATTTGCAGCATCTTGTATTTCTTTAGCTTTATCTAGATAATCTCTTGCATCCTGGGCACTTTTGCTGATAGACTGGGCATCATTGCTATATAAAGAAAAAAAGTAAAATAGGTACCACAACTGTTCATATGTGAACTTTCTGTTCAAAGAATATGTCATGTTTTTCAATGTAATAAAACAACCATTCAAGATTTTCCCATGTGAAAATAAAATGTCAACTGAATAAACAGTGCTCTTTCTGAAAAAGAGGTGAACGGATTGCAATCATTCTGTTGATAGAAATGGTGTGAAAATTACTGGGATGAAAATCAATCAGTAACAGATTGATAATTGCAAGACTGAGAGGAAGATTCACTAACATCACCACAGTACAATGCTATATATCAAACAATGAGACAAGAAATCTACTTGCCAAGAACAAAATATTTAGTTAGTGTTCAGAGACCAAAAATTAAAAATGTGGTCTAAAATAAATATATAAAGAGAAAGTGATGGAGAAATACATAACAGATGCATCAATCTTTATGGGCAGTCGATGAAGAGGAGTCTGCTCGGAAAATTCAGCAGCAGAAGAAAATTCAGTGATAAGACAAACAACGAATGATATTCTTAGAGGAATACAACAGACAAAGTGCTCATACAAAAAGAGTTACACAAAGAATACACTTACTCACACTGACAAATAAAATCTATTGAACTTTCAAGTCATAGTCAGCCCATAGGGCTTAGACCCAGATATTCTTTCTCTTATCTACATTTTTATTGTTGTTCAGTTCTCAATCTTTGTAAAGATCTTTTATCAAATCTCGCCATTTGTCTCTGTTCTGTGCAAGCAACTCTATCTCATTGAGGGAGCCGATTCCTGCTGCTCTTGCCTCTCTCATCAATGTTCTCAATGTCTTTCTGAGTCTTCTTCTTTTCCTCTTACCTGTTGTTTCCCACATGAGTGCTTGCTTTGCTATTCAGTTTATCTCTTCTCATCACATGTCCAACATATGACCATCGTCTTTTCTTGATTACTGAAGATATTAGTGGTTGATTGGTTATTTCTCTAATCTCCTCGTTTGTTTTGAATTCGTTCAACGCTATACCAAGTATTTTCCTTAGACATTTATTTTCGAATGCGTTCAACTTTGTTTTTATGTCTCTTGTTGTTTTCCAGCTCTTAGACTCATACGTAAGGGTTAATAGTACATTTAATTTGAATAGTCTAAGTTTTGTGTTTGTGCTGATGAGTTTAGATTTCCACAACTTTTCTAGGCTTCTGAAAGACATTACTGCTTAAGCTATTTTGATTCGAATTTCTTTACTTGTATCCTCTTCCTGATCAATGTAACTTCCAAGATAGATAAAGTGATTGATCTCTTCCACTGGTTTGTTTTCCATGTATATTTTGTCGTCTGTTGGAATTAAACTTTTCATGACTTTAGTCTTTTCATGATTGATCTCAAGCCCAATTTTGCTGGCTATTGATGATAGTTCATTTGTGTTTTCCTGCTTAATTTTTATCTGACTGCTGATGAGGACTATGTCATCAGCAAAGTCGTGGCCCTACAAATGGTCTCCTTGTATCCATTCAATGCCTCTATTACCAGTGCAGCATTTCTTCATTATGAAAATACATTCTTGATTAACCCCAGTTGCTATTAGGAAACATTTGCTCAGTCCTTCCTCTGTTCGAACTGCACATGTGTAGCCATCATACATTTCTTTAATAATATTTCTGATTTTTGATGGTAAGTCATATTGCTTCAGAATTTTCCACAAAGAATCTCTATGAATACCGTTGAATGCTTTTTTGAAGTCAATGAAAAACAAAATACAGACTACAAAACTGAAGCCAACAAGTTGAATTGGTCATATACATTAACAAAAAAAATGAAACTTAGTATACCATACACCAGCCAGGTAGTAGCTGCAACAAATACTTTATCATACATAGTATGAAGCACACTACCAGCAGACTAGAGAACAGGCACAATAGCAATAACAAATAGAACTAAATAATCAGAACAACTTTAGAAACATGGACCAGTCAATTATGGGAAAGAAATTATATTAAATACAATAATAAAAAATGTCAACCCCAGTGTTAAATCAGTGCTATTATATGGCTGTGAAACATGGAGAATAAAATGACAATTGCAAAGATACAGTTTGTCATTAATGAATGCTTGTGCACAATAACAGTTGAAATGGTATGATAAAATTACTAACATAGAGCTACGAGAAAGTACTAGAGAAACATCTGTGGACAAAGAAATGCAACAAAGATGATGGTGCAAGATAGGACACACACTGCAGATGTTAAATAAGAGTTTTCCATATTTTCCACAGGTATTTTTTTTCAAATCCTTAAGAGAAGAGACAAAGGGAAGGTCAAAATACACTTTGAGAAAACAACTTCCTCTTTGAAAATATTTATTCAAAGAGTACTTGCTTTACAGAGGAACAATGTATATTTATATAATTGCATGCAAGTTATTTTTACTACATTTTAAAGAAGAGTTCTTGGTTTACTTTAGAAAGAAAAAAAAAAACTGAAAATCACACAAATGGCTTGTAATTTCCTTACAAATGCCTTGAAAGGGCTAACAAGACCATTGAACAAAAATCTGTGCAATTTAAAAAAAATTCCTACAAGAGAGGGCATCAGTAGTATAATGATGATAAGCTGGGTTGGTAGTACAATGATCATGATTTTAAACGCAACTTGGCACTCTCATGTCAACCCAGCTTAAAAAAGGAGAGTACCTAACTGAACTGGGGAAAAGCACTGTCTGTGTCTCCTCTAAAAGCTCCAATCTAATGCAGAGAAATATCTCACTCCCTTACAACCTGAATACGTTTAACTGATTACACAATTATAGGTTATGTGCTACTATCAATAGAAATGGGTATTTAAAAAAAAATGTGAATAGATTGGCCAAACGCTTTGGAGCCACCAAGCAATATTGCAAGACTGTCAATAAGCTGGAATTCACAAGGAACTCATACCTTCCACATATTTTTTTTAGGTGAAACTGTACATCAGACCAAAAAAAAAACCCAGTACAAATTCAGCAAATAAACCTACATGTCAATTTTAAGTGTTAATTTATATTATTATGAATATTATTAATAGTAATAAATATTATTAATATTAATGAATATCATCTATAGTAATGAATATTATTATTAATATATATTATCAATAATATATATTATTCTATCTATCTATTGACCTTTCGAGCCGTAACCGGCCCATAGGGCGTAGACCAAGATACACCTTCTCCTATATGAATTTTTGTTCTAGCAGTTTTCTTTTAAAGATATTTTATCAAATCTCGCCATCTGTCTCTGTTCTGTGCAAGCAGTTCTATCTCATTGAGGGAGCCGATTCCTGCTGCTCTTGCCTCTCTCATCAATGTTCTTCTCAGTGTCTCCCTGGGTCTTCCTCTTTTTCTTTTACCTGTTGTTTCCAATATGAGGGCTTGCTTTGCTATTCGATTATTATCTCTTCTCATCACATGTCCAACGTATGACCATCGTCTTTTCTTTATTACTGAAGATATTAGTGGTTGATTGGCGATTTCTCTAATTTCCTCGTTTGTTTTGAATTCGTTCCATTCTATACCAAGTATTTTCCTTAGACATTTATTTTCGAATGCGTTCAACTTTGTTTCTATATCTCTTGTTGTTTTCCAGCTTTCACACGCATACGTAAGGGTTGATAGTACATTTGATTTGAATAGCCTAAGTTTTGTGTTTGTGCTAATGAGTTTTGATTTCCACAACTTTTCAAGGCTTCTGAAAGACATTGCTGCTTTAGCCAGTCTGATTCTAATTTCTTTGCTCGTATCCCCTTCTCGATCAATGTGACTTCCAAGATAGATGAAGTGATCGATCTCTTCTACTGGTTTGTTTTCCATGTATATTTTGTCACTTGTTGGAATTAAACTTTTCATGACTTTAGTCTTTTCATGATTGACCTCAAGCCCAATTTTGCTGGCTATTGATGATAGTTCATTTGTGTTTTCCTGCATCGTTTTTATCTGATTGCTGATGAGAACTATGTCATCAGCAAAGTCCAGGTCCTCCAAATGGTCTCCTTGTATCCATTCGATGCCTTTATTACCAGTGCAGCATTTCTTCATTATGAAGTCCATAACAATTCCAAATAACAAGGGCGATAAAATACATCCTTGTTTAACCCCAGTTTCTATTGGGAAACATTCGCTCAGTCCTTCCTCTGTTCGAACTGCACATGTGTAACCATCATACATGTCTTTGATAATATTTATGATTTTTGATGGTAAGCCATATTGCTTCAGAATTTTCCACAAAGAATCTCTATGAATACTATCAAATGCTTTTTTGAAGTCGATGAAGTTAAGTACAAAAGGTTTTTGCTTTTCAATGTGTTCCTCCAATATAAGTCGTAGAGTGAAAATGTGGTCAAGACAGCTTCTCCCTTTTCTAAACCCAGCCTGTTCTTCACGCATTACTGTATCTATTGAATCCTTTATTCTATTTAGGATGATTTTACAGAATAATTTTGAGGCAACTGACAAAAGTGTCACGCCTCTCCAATTGTTACAATCTCTAAGATTGCCCTTTTTTGGGATCTTAACAATGATTCCTTTTTTCCATTTATGAGGCGTCTTCTCTGTTTTCCAAATGATGTTGAACATTTTTTGGAGATGTATTAAATTATGGCTATCAATTGCCTTGAGGATCTCAGCTGTTAACTTATCCTCTCCAGCAGCCTTGTTATTGGTCATTAGCTTTAAGGTGGTTTCTATTTCACTCAAGGTGAAGTCATCTAAATTTACATCTAATTCTGCTGCTGGTGTTTCAGCTTCAAAATCTATTAAACTGTGAGGTAGTGGACGGTTAAGAATTTAATAATATATATTATTAATTATCATTAATGATAATTAATATAAGTATAGATGGCAGACAACCAAAACAAGTAGAGGAATTTAATACCCAGGAAATCTAGTGACAAATAACAGTTTGCAAACAGAAATAGACTCACGATGCAACAAAGCTTGTCAAATCATTGGACAACTATCACCACTATTCACTATTTCCAACAAGGAAATAACTCTAGAGGCAAAATGGGCACTCTACAATACAATTTTCATTCCAACGTTATGCTACCAGTCCTGGACCCTAGATGTAAGAACAATAAGACAAATAACCTCTACTAAGATGAAATGTGTTAGACGAATGACAGGAAACAGCCTGAGAGACAAGATCAGAAATGAAGAACTGAGAAAAAATCTAGGAAAAGCCCCCGCCACAGAATATATAAAGAAACAACAGATAAAATGGTTTGGCAATGTGATCAGGCAGAAAGATCAAAACACAATTCAACAAGCCCTCAATAAACATTGCAAGAACACCAGACCCAAGGGCCGACCACGAAGAAGATGGATTGACAGAATATTAGAAGCACTAGGAAATATAACAGCAGCAGAGGCGAACAGAAGAGCAAAAGACCGCAAATTATATCTCCCCTCGACGCAGAAAGGCAAATAAGAAAGGAAAGAAGAAGCAAAAGAAGAGAAGCTGAGACTGGATTGGACATGATATCGTCAAACATGATCATCAGACTCATTTAAGTTTGGCAGTTATTGTATGTTTAAATTAGTGCTCAATTTTTTTTTTTTAATTCCCACTTTTTTACACATTATCCTGTAAATTAATAATTAAGTATTGAAAAATGCAGAGCTAATGACAGAAGCAAGCGGTTTGACTAACAATTAATATGGCCAGTGCCTTGCTTTCTAAGCGAACCTGGTCCTCTTTCTTAAATTAAAATTATTATTTCAATGTGAATTAATAGGCAGATTACTTTTGAATTTTGTAAAAATAAAGATAAAATTTGAATTGGATAACTATATTTAAATGGATGCTGAATTCAAAAATTAATTTGTTAAAACTCTGCACTAGTAAATTAATAATAAAAAATATTGAAAAAAAAGCAAACCAACTGCATTCAATCATGAATTTAATATTATATCTTGAAAACTAAACCGATTACGCAAAAAATGCTTTCAATCCATGGGAAAACATTTCTTGTGAATGTCAGTTTTAATACTTAATAAAATACTCATTGTACATACGAAGCTTCTTCAGCCTCTTTTTTCAAATTCTCAGCATCTGTTCGACCCCTTGATGTTTCCTCCAAAATCGTATCTATGTCTTTAAGTTTGATGACAAGACTGTTAATTTTCTCTGCTACATCATTTAAATTGTCTGCTGCTTGTGGCAACTTCAGGGCCAAAACTTCATTAGCAGTCTGCAATAAAAATCATACATATAATACACATTTTAGCAAATGAGAAATCAAACAAGACATTTGTCATTAATCTGAGTAAGACAGCTAATTATAACAATAGGAAGAAAAAAACAGATGTTAAACATGGCTATAGAACAGTTTATTACAAAATAATTGACAAACTTCAAATATCAAAGAACAACATTCACTGAAGATGGGGAAAAATGGATAAAGAATTGACACTCGATGTAATAAGGTAATCCAAATATTAACAAAGCCATTTTTTGGAATCCCCAAGGGAAAAGACAAAGAGGAAGACCAAGGAATTCTTGGAGAAGACAGATAGAAGCAGAGATGAAGATGATGGGGAAGACATGGAATGATCTTAAAAGAATGGCATAAAACAGAATGACTTGGAAAGTGTTTGTTGAAGACCTATGCTCCACTGGGAGCTAAAAAGGTAAAAGAAGAAAGAAAAAATATTAACAAAGCTAGTCTTTATACTTTAAACACATAGCAATACTTATCACTACAAAGAAAGATCTTATGCAGAGTATATTCATTCCCACCTAGCAATGTAAGCGCCAAAAATGATTGCTCAGAAATAAACATAAAAGGAAGCTAGTTACCACAGAGATGAGATGTTTGAGGAAAGCACTTGGAGTAACCAGAAGAAACAGAATTAGAAATGATGTCATAAGAGAGAAATTAGGCACTGAATCAATTATAAACCACATACAGAGAAAATAATGATACAGTTTGTTCATCTGGATATAATGCCAACAGATTCTTTACCAAACAAAACATTTATTACAAGAGGAGGGAAGAACGGTCCATGTTACATCCAGAGTGATATGGACAGACACCATTCTAGAAATGCTACAAGAATATCAATTAACAATGGCTTCAAGAAGGGCAAGAACTAGTACTTTGTATTTCCCTCAACCCCCAAATAGAAAATGAATAACCTCATTTCTACAGGTTCTAGTGATTTTCTTGTCTCTTGTCCTATTGTCCATGATTTACATCTATATGTTAAGACTGGCTCTACATAACCTTTAAGAACTCTTTTTCTTGTCTCTATTGTCAACTGCTTTTGCCAGAGCCATTCTGCATCTCACCTCTGTCTATATATATATATATATATATATATATATATATATATATATATATATATATATGTAATAAGGACTTTATGAATGAATAATATAAGTAAAAGCAGAAATTTTTAAAGGTAAATACAGAAAAGCTGGAGTTAAAATAAAAACAATTTTTTCATTAAATTTTTAACAAAAATAAAATTGTCCATATCATCAACCTTTCAACTCCACATAGATGACAGATTTTTAAAACAACTATTTATTATTTATAAGTTATTTTACTTAATTTTTTTGTATTTCAGGAGAGTACTTAACCCCATGATCAACTAACTTTCCATAGACTTGCTGATTTTCTAAAATAAAAAAAAATTGATTTTTAATGAAAAAATTTTGAGAACAAATGATATTCTTCTTTTATCTCTTCAGCATGGAGATATATGTACAAATTTGGTGATCTATCTATATATCTATTTATTGACCTTTCGAGCTGTAGCTGGCCCATAGGACATAGACCAAGATACTCCTCTTATCTAAATTTTTATTCTAGCGGTTTTCAATATATGTATGCTAGGAACAAAATGGATTTTTTTGGAAGATTTTTTATAGATGATTAGAAAGAAAGAGCAGATAATGACACTAATTGAATAAATTCTGGTGAGTCCTTTAACAATTTTCATTTGTTCCCCCTAGTTTGCCTTAAATTTTTAATATCCCAGTAATCAAGAAAAGATGATGGTCATATGTTGGACATGTGATGAGAAGAGATAATAACCGAATAGCAAAGCAATCCCTCATGTGGGAAACAACAGGTAAGAGAAAAAGAGGAAGACCCAGAGAGACACTGAGAAGAACATTGATGAGAGAGGCAAGAGCAGCCAGAATTGGCTCCCTCAATGAGATAGAGCTGCTTGCACAGAACAGAGACAAATGGCGAGATTTGATAAAATATCTTTAAAAGAATTGAAAACTGCTAGAACAAAAATTCAGATAAGAGAAGGAGTATCTTGGTCTACGCCCTTTGGGCCGGCTACGGCTCGAAAGGTCAATAGATAGATAGATAGATAGACTGTGTAAGTTAGAATAAGCATTATACACTTTAGAATAAACATTAAACACTGCGTAAGTTAGGATAAACATTAAACACTGCGTAAGTTATAATAAACATTAAACACTGTGTAATTTAGAATAAACATTAAACACTATGTAAGTTAGAATAAACATTAAACACTGCGTAAGTTAGAATAAACATTAAACACTGCGTAAGTTAGAATAAACATTAAACACTGCGTAAGTTAGAATAAACATTAAACACTGTGTAAGTTAGAATAAACATTAAACACTGTGTAAGTTAGAATAAACATTAAAGACTGTTAAAACAAATATTGTATTAACTTTAAACATGATGAAAGCTAATGACACAAACCTTTTCAACCTCTTCAGTGGATGCAGTATTGTTTCCAATCAAGAAACTTCTTATCTGTTGCAGTAAATTTTCCAAGTCAACTTTTGTTTCCTCCGTTTGATTCCTGACTTTAGAAGCTGCATCATAGGCCATTTGGGCGTCAGATTTGGCTTTCTCAGCATTAAGTCTGGCCTCTTGCATCTGTTAAAATTATATTTAAAAATCATAAAGAGGTACAAATAATAATATAGTCAAATTGAATGTTTTATAATATCTATAATGAGACAACAATAGGCAAGAAAGATAATAGTATTTAATTTTTGTGATTTTGTTATCTGTCCATCTGTCCGAAGACACATAGGGCAGAAATTCTAAATTGTCTATGTCCAATGATCTTTATTATCAAGTATCGGACCTTGCATAAGACCCGCATTGTATCTCACCCACGCATCCCTGTTCTAGGCAAGTTGCTCAATCTCAGTTAGGGAGTTAATTCCTACTGTTGTTGCCCCTCATCTAAGTGCTCTTTTTAGTGTTTTTCTTGGTCAGCCTCATTTTCTTTTACTCTCCGATTCCCATTTGAGGGGTTGCTTTGAGATTCCGTTGTTGTCTCTTCTTATCACAAGGTTAACTTATGACCACCCTTTTCTCTTGATTACAATTGATATTTTTGGATCATTTGTCATTTCTGCAAGTCTAAAATTAATTCCAAGGTTTCGAAGTACTCTCCTCGGGCATTTGTTTTCAAATGCATCCAATGTATTTTCCATTTCTTTAGTTATTTGCCAGCTTTCACATGCATAACTAATGGTGGACAATACATTTCATTTGAAAATCATAAGCTTTGTGCTTAGCAATCTTGATTTGTACACGTTATCATTAGAGATAAACACATGAATTATTTATTGTCTCACAAACTAAATAACAAATTAAACATCAATTGTTTTATTAAACAGGCTCAGCACAATACAAAATTTCATAATTGAAATTAAATTCTACAGAAGAATCAATCATTCTTGATTGAAAAAAAACAAAAAACAAACAAACAAACAAATAAATAAACAGTATCTTAAAAGAACTGAAACCAAACAATAACTGTCATGTGACTTTTATTGCATAAAGAAAAGGGATGTGACATAATGGCCATGATAAAAATATTAATGAAGGGTAGAGTTCCTGGAAAGAAATGAACGGGGTGACTTAGAAGATGACAGGATAAAGATTTCTACAGACTATGCACAATGTGGAGCCGCGATAGCTCAGTGGTAAGTGAACTGGACTACAAAGGACAAGAGGTAGGGTTCGATCCCAACTGACGGCTTCCGGGTTCACCCAGCCTTTAATGGGTACCCAATTTTTTTCTGGGAAAGTAAAGCGGCATGGGCGTAATACCGACCACATTACCCCAAAAATCATGTGCCGAAGGTCTGTAAAATTTATGGTCACTAACACCATATTCCCTATACGCCACTTGGCGTGACGGGGGTACTTTACTTTTTTTTTAATGCACAATGAGACAGGAAACACAGCCAGACAATGAGACAGGAAGGAAACACAACAAGACAATGAGACAGGAAACACAACTAGTCAATGAGTGAAGAAACACAACTATTCAGTGAGTGAAGAAACACAACTAGTCAATGAGTGAAGAAACACAACAAGACAATGAGACAGGAAACACAACTAGTCAATGAGTTAAGAAACACAACTAGTCAATGAATGAATAAACACAATTAGTCAATGAGACAGGGAACACAACTAGTCAATGAGTGAAGAAACACAATTAGTCAATGAGACAGGGAACACAACTAGTCAATGAGTGAAGAAACACAACTAGTCAATGAGACAGGAAACACAACTAGTCAATGAGACAGGAAATACAACTAGTCAATGAGTTAGGAAACACAACTAGTCAATGAGTGAAGAAACACAACTAGTCAATGAGTTAGGAAACACAACTAGTCAATGAGTGAAGAAACACAACTAGTTAATGAGACAAGAAACACAACTAGTCAATGAGTTAGGAACACAACTAGTCAATGAGTGAAGAAACACAACTAGTCAATGAGTGAAGAAACACAACTAGTCAATAAAACAGGAAACACAACTAGACAATGAGACAGGAAACACAACTAGTCAATGAGACAGGAAACACAACTAGTCAATGAGACAGGAAATACAACTAGTCAATGAGTTAGGAAACACAACTAGTCAATGAGTGAAGAAACACAACTAGTCAATGAGTTAGGAAACACAACTAGTCAATGAGTGAAGAAACACAACAAGACAATGAGACAGGAAACACAACTAGTCAATGAGTTAAGAAACACAACTAGTCAATGAGTGAAGAAACACAACAAGACAATGAGACAGGAAACACAACTAGTCAATGAGTGAAGAAACACAACTAGTCAATGAGTGAAGAAACACAACTAGTCAATGAGTGAAGAAACACAACTAGTCAATGAGTGAAGAAACACAACTAGTCAATGAGTGAAGAAACACAACTAGTCAATGAGTGAAGAAACACAACTAGTCAATGAATGAAGAAACACAACTAGTCAATGAGTGAAGAAACACAACTAATCAATGAGTGAAGAAACACAACTAGTCAATGAGTGAAGAAACACAACTAGTCAATGAGTGAAGAAACACAACTAGTCAATGAATGAAGAAACACAACTAGTCAATGAGTGAAGAAACACAATTAGTCAATGAGACAGGGAACACAACTAGTCAATGAGTGAATAAACACAACTAGTCAATGAGACAGGAAACACAACTAGTCAATGAGACAGGAAATACAACTAGTCAATGAGTTAGGAAACACAACTAGTCAATGAGTGAAGAAACACAACTAGTCAATGAGTTAGGAAACACAACTAGTCAATGAGTGAAGAAACACAACTAGTTAATGAGACAAGAAACACAACTAGTCAATGAGTTAGGAACACAACTAGTCAATGAGTGAAGAAACACAACTAGTCAATGAGTGAAGAAACACAACTAGTCAATGAGTGAAGAAACACAACTAGTCAATGAATGAAGAAACACAACTAGTCAATGAGTGAAGAAACACAATTAGTCAATGAGACAGGGAACACAACTAGTCAATGAGTGAATAAACACAACTAGTCAATGAGACAGGAAACACAACTAGTCAATGAGACAGGAAATACAACTAGTCAATGAGTTAGGAAACACAACTAGTCAATGAGTGAAGAAACACAACTAGTCAATGAGTTAGGAAACACAACTAGTCAATGAGTGAAGAAACACAACTAGTTAATGAGACAAGAAACACAACTAGTCAATGAGTTAGGAACACAACTAGTCAATGAGTGAAGAAACACAACTAGTCAATGAGTGAAGAAACACAACTAGTCAATGAAACAGGAAACACAACTAGACAATGAGACAGGAAACACAACTAGACAATGAAACAGGAAACACAACTAGATAATGAGACAGGAAACACAACTAGACAATGAGACAGGAAACACAACTACACAATGAGACAGGAAACACAACTAGTCAATGAGGAACTTTCTAACTGGCACTTATTTGAGCATAGTATTCCCCCTGACCCGATAATAATGATGTATTTTGCTGTCATTTTGAGAATTTACTCACAAATTTTCTTTTGTTCTCTCTGTGATGTATTTCATGCATTTTCTTGCAATTTGTTGTGCTATATAGTGATCCTGTATCTATTTATCCAGACCTTGTATAGAGAGTCTTCTTTATATTGTTGTTTTGACAAATTGTTTATTCCATATTATCTTGTCTTTATTATTTTTTTTATCACACTTTATTTTCATCATCTTCAATAATAGAGTCTCAAACATCACCTTTATATTATTTATTTTGTTTCATACCTTTTGTGAGGCCATAGAAACGTGTGCTATTTCATGATACATGACATTCATCGATTTATCATTGAACTGTATTGTATTTGTGACATGTACATAATTTTTGCTTTCCTTGTTTTGTTTAATTTGCAAACTCAATTTGAATTCTAGACTTACACAAAGGATGAAAAAGCAACCTCAGGCAATATTAGGGTTACCAGATGTCAGGATTTCACAGGACATGGCAGGCTTCTTTTAAGGTGTTTGTCCTGCATTAAGCCAAGCATTTACCTTTTATATAGAGTATTGAAAATAAAAGGCAGAAAGAACAAAACACAACATGAGCCTTCAACAAATGTTGTGAGAACACCAGACCCAAGGGTCGACCACGAAAAAGATGGGCCAATGGAATATTAGAAGCACTAGGAAACATAACAGCAGCAGAGGCGAACAGAAGAGCAAAAGACCACAAATTATATCTCTCCTCGACGCTGAAAGGCAGATGAGGAAGGTAGGAAGAAGAAGAAAAATTTATAATAAGCTCCATATTGACAGGTCCCGTTTTTTTTTTTGTGTGGGGGGGGGGGGGGGGGGGGGCAAAAAAAAATCTTTAATCCTTTAGCATTCACCCGTTTAAGTAGGCATGGGTGTGTTATTTTGCTAATTTACAGAAAGGCCATGATATCTGCAACTTTTAGCCAAAAACATTAATCTTTGATATAAGAAGAGTTCTATTTTAACAGATTTTGCTCTGGCAGCAACCATTTCTGGTTTGCTCTTTTCAGCTTTTGACAGCCACAAGTTCCTTAACGGTTGTGAGTATATACAAGGGCTTCCTGTTTTTTTTCCCCCATTATCTAGGAGGGCAAGACATCAGATTTTACTACCTAGAGATCACAGGTGGGTAAAGTCATAAAGAAACCATGGATTTGAAGTTAAAAATTCTAAATGCCTGTGGCAGGATTCAAACCTGGGACACTTTTGTCCTGAGGCCAACATCTTGTCTCTAGACCACCAGGTCCACAGTTTTAAAAAATTCAGTTTTTTTTTTCAAGTAAAATTTTCTGCTTTTCTTTTTTTTTTCCCACCTGGTAACCCTTGGCAAGGTGTTTACATTCTATATCTAATCATTCTAGTACCCTGATTTATATACATATTCTTCTTTTCTTAGCATTCACCCATTAAGTGGAAGTGAATGCGTTGTGTTGCTAGTTTACAGCGTAAACGCAATATCTGCACCTTTCGGCCCAACACATCTGTCTTCGGCATGGATGGGTAGATTTGATTAACAATTTTTACCCGAACAGCAACAATATTTTGTCTATTCTTTTTAACTTTAAACTGCCAAAGGTTCTGTAACATGCGTGAGTGCACACATGACCCCCTGTTTTTCAGTTTTCTGAGAGAGCTAGACATTGTATTTCACTTACACAGAGACCAGCAGAGAGCGTAGAGATCAGGTATTGATTTTTTGAGAAGATGGGAATCAGACTCAGGACCTTCCTGTTGAGAGGTAGACACCTTACCTCCAGACTACCCAGTTCCCCGCTTGCTTATATATATATATACACACCTGGCTTCTCTTGAACTTCTAACCCTTGGTCATCCAGCAAAATTATTCTAACTTTCCCTAGCATAAGATATTTCTCTCACCCAACGACACCACTTGAGAAGCATTCCGTGGTCAAAAGTTGACTGATTCTCTCATCTTTTGTCAATTTTACTAAATCATGGACATTTTTCTTGCAGTTAGTTTATGGTCAGTCAGTCATTTAAAACACAAACATCTCTTTCCCATTCCCCATTCACTGACTGGTCATAATATCTTGAGCTAGTTTGTTTTGTCAACGTTTCAAGGCTCTTGTCAAGACTGGTTACAGCCTCTCATTCACGTGAGCGAGTCCTGCCTTCTTAATTTTCTTCTCAATTTTATTGGTTTTCTGCGATAAAAACATCCCTTGGTCTTACAATGACAGCTGTTGATGCTTATCTCTACACTAATGCAATTTTTGTTCATTGGTCATCCTTATGGGTCATCATGATTGAGACAAGTCCTACTGTCAAATATTATTTTTTTTGCAAACAGCGATACTTGAGCCTTTCAGCTTATAACATTCATCTTTGGCATAAGTAGGTTTCTCCATCATCTTTACCTCTGCTTCCATCTGTCTTCTCCAAGAATATTTTGGTCTTCCTCCTTGATGGGGAAGACATGGAATGAACTTAAAAGAATGGCAAGAAACATAATGGCTTGTAAAGTGTTTTTTGATCTATGCTCCACAGGGAGCTGAAAGTGTTTGTTGAAGATCTATGCTCCACAGGGAGCTGATAGAAGAAGAGGATAAGTCGACTTTTAATTTAACAATTTTGACTTTAAACTACCACGGATCTTCAACATGTGCAGAGTGCACACGGAGCCTCCTATTTTTTTGCCATTATCACAGAGCCAACATTGGAAATCACTACTCAAAGACTAGGAGAGGGTAAAGCCTTGATTAAATCATGAAAACGAAGAGAACAATTCCCACTGCCTGTGGCTGTATTTCTCTTCTTAGCACTCGCCCGTTAAGTGGGCGTGGATGTGTTGTGTCGCTAGTTTACAGCATAGCTGCGATAAATGCATCTTTCGGCCCGACACATCCATCTTCGGCAAGGATAGGTAGATTTGCTTAACAATTTTTGTCCAGGCAGCAGTCATTTTTAGCCTACTCTTTTTGACTTCAAACTGTCTAGTGTTGTTTAACATGCGTGAGTGCACAGAGGACCTTCTGTTTTTCATCATTTTCCTACACATTGAATCGCACTACCCAGAGGAGTAAAAGTACCCCCCCGTCACGCCAAGTGGCGTATAGGGAAATATGGTGTTAGTGACCCTATATTTTACAGACCTTCAGCACATGATTTTTGGGGTAATGTGGACGGTATTACGCCAGTGCTGCTTTACTTTCCCAGAAAAAATCCGGTACCCATTTAAGGCTGGGTGAACCCGGAGCCGTCGGTTGGGATCGAACCCTACCCCTTGTCCGTAGTAGTCCAGTTCACTAACCACTGAGCTATCGCGGCTCCCACTAATTTTTAGGGAATTAGTAAAACCCAGGTGTCCTCGCCAGGGTACGAACCCCGGCTGTTGCCGTGGTAAGCCAACCGCCTATCGATTGCGCTAGGAGTAAAGCCATGAAGAAATCGTAGATTCAATTTTTTGAAAAAATCCCACTGCCGATGGTGTGGATCAAACCCAGGACCTTCTTGTCCAGAGGTTGACTGACGTCTTACCTCTAGACTACCCAGCTCCAATGTGGCTGTATTTGAAAATAGAACTTTAATGTCCAGAAGCCAACATATATTACTCTAGACCAGTGCTTCTCCACCTTTTTTCTACCTTGGCCCCCTTAAAACCCTGTTTTCTTTTCAAGGTCCTCCTCCTTTCATGAAAAAGATCACTTTGTAAACATTTTTAAAAAAAATAGACAGTGTTTTATATATATATATATATACACACACACAAAAAACTCTATTTTCTGCATAGTATTTCTTTTGATTCCTCTTATATGCACTACTAATGAAACATTCACTGAGTGCAAAAAAGTGATACCTGAGAGCTGTATTCTACATTCTACAACATCTGCATTCTTATGTATGGTCTCTTAGTTCTCCACTGTGGCTCTAAAATTATGCCTTTTTATATCTGTGGACCCCTTGGAATTTTCTGTGGCAACCCCCCCACCACACACACACACTTGATAAATGCTGCTCTAGACTACACAATCCCCACACATTGAGATGGAATCTGCAATCTCTTGAGACTGACAGGATCCTACCAATACTTTGCTTTGTACATCATTAAATTGACCCACCTTTGGGATAAGAAACTGTGTTGTATTAGTGTTCTTTGCATTGAGAAGATCCTCTACTTGGCGAGCTGAGGTCATAGCTGTCTGTGCTATAGTCACTGAACCATCACAACCATCACCACCACACTTTCCACACCCACCACCACCGCAAAGAACTGAACAAGGAGATCCTGGGTCTCCACATACCTGCAAAGAACAAATTAATAGAATTTTGTTTTAACAAGATTGTAGGTATGTTGGAAATGTTCAAACACTTTCCAAGAGTAAAATGAAAAAAAAAATACATACAATTCTACAATACTAGTGAATAATACAAGTTAATGACCACCATATCAGTAGTAAATTATAAATAACCGTTGATCAGAGGTTTAACAAGCCACTATCATAAAAACGCTTTTGTTAATGAAACGTAGACTTGATACAGAATGTGTAAATTAGTATAGTGTGGAACGAATTCAAAACAAACGAAGAAATTAGAGAAATCGCCAATCAACCACTAATATCTTCAGCAATCAAGAAAAGACATTTGTCATATGTTAGACATGTGATGAGGAGAGATAATAACCAAATAACAAAGCAAGCCCACATGTGGGGAAACAACAGGTAAGAAGAAAAGAGGCCGACCCAGAGAGACACTGAGAAGAACATTGATCAGTGAGGCAAGAGCAGCAGGAATCGGCTTCTCAATGAGATAGAGTTGCTTGCACAGAACAGAGACAAATGGCGAGATTTGATAAAATATCTTTAGAAGGATTTAAAATTGCTAGAATAAAAATTTAGATAAGAGAAAGAGTATCTGGGTCTATGCCCTATGGGCCGGCTACGGCTCAAAAGGTAATAGATAATTAGATAGAAATAATAAATTTTTCATACTGCAACTGCAGAATTTGCTGCGAAGGAAATCTGATTGCTTATGGACAATTGTTCAATGTGCGATGAGAATAATTTGACAACTAACTACTCTTCAATGTCAGCTCTTTAAAAGATGTTAAGTGGATGTTAAGTATAACATATATTTTGTATATCTATAAATATATAATATTTTGCATAAAAGTGTTGTATTGTATTTTACAGCAGAGTCGAGATATTGCGCCTTTCAGCCCAATGCATCCAACTTTAGCACTGTACTTTGAGTACTATATTGCCTTCCCTCTTTGATCCTTACTTGTTTGGCTATATTGGTCAGTCTGTTTCCAGATAATCCACAGGGAGATGGAGTAGGATCTTGAAATGCTGTTGTTGCCACTGATCCTGACACAAGTAGTCTGTTATGAGTTGCAAAAGACATACCACATACTGCCCTGATGCTGTAGTCAACAAGGTCCCTATTCAGACAACAGTACATACCATTGTAGAGTGAATATAGATCTATATTAACTGAAAACAACCCAACTTAAAAGTGCATTGCTGAAGCAGGTCTCTAAACTCCAGAAAAAAAATCTTCCATAATTACGAGATGTTCAAAAGACATAAGACCCAATACATGGCCCCTAAGTGAAAAGTAGAGAAAACAAACCATAGGGCAGCTATGATGATATCCTGCTAATAATGAGATTCTTGGAGATGACTCAACTCACCCTGTAGTCTTCTGAAACTCAACACAGCAGAAGTAAAGAACCAAAAGGTTTTATAGAATAGAACATTTGAACACTTTCATCACATTTAATGTAGTTATATCTGAATATTTGTCCATTTTTCTTTTGAATTGTCATGTTTTGAGCATGATTGGAGTTAACATTTGAGAAACACATTAACAAAGTTAAGTTTTTCTATTATGAGGATAGTGACTTGATACTAAAGTGGTTATGTCTTTATTATATAACCCTGACATTCTTATTACATTATTTAAAAATATGTATAACTCACCATTTTATTTATGTCTGACAAATCATTACCCAGTTTCATCACATCAGACTCTAGTTGAATTAAGCTTTGTTTATTCTCATCCACCATTTCTTTGAATCTGTCCTGTCTGAAAATATAAATATATTACAGTTTTCAAATAAAAAATGTCAACTCCTTGTTGTAGCATAGGTTTTTAACAAACCTTTCTATTTGTTTCCATTTTTGGCTAATTATTTTAGTTTTATTCATATTCTTCTTAAAAATATTATCTATAATCAAGAGAAGAAGATGAGCATAAGTTGGCCATGTGGATAAGAAGAGAAAATAAGAGAATCTCAGAGCAAGCTCTCAAATAAAAATCAGAGGATAAAAGAAAATGAGGCAGACCAAGAGAAACACTGTAGTGAATTTTAGTGATGCATTCCACACGTTTCTCCCTCAATGAGATAGAGCTGCTTGCACAGAACAGAGACAGATGGTGAGATTTGATAAAATATCTTTAAAAGAAAACTGCTAGAACAAAAATTCAGATAGGAGAAGGTGTATCTTGGTCTACGCCCTATGGGCTACGGCTCGAAAGGTCAATAGATAGATAGATAGATTCCACAAGTTGACGCAGGCAAGGTGCCCTTTTATTCAATGATGTGGCAGGTCATAATGGCTTTCTTGACATTTCCTATTTTTACTGGAGAAGTTGGAGTTCGTCTAGTCCCAGGCTATGACGGAAAACTACAAGTTCAGCGTAGAGGTACTGCCATACTTCGTCTTCTCTAGCAGTAAGAGCCGCCACTACAGGGAACATGGCAATCCTAGCTTCTGTTAGCCAACCTGTTAGCAGGCAACACTAGGGGATACCACGAGGAGAAACACTAAAAAGAACATTGAGGCAAGAAGCAACAACAATAGGAATCAGCTTCCATGCTGAGATTGAGAGGCTTGCCTACAACAGGGACATGTGGCAAGATACAATGTGGGTCCTGTGTAAGCTTGGACACTTGATAATAAAGTTTATAATAGATAGAGAGTCTACAATCTTTGCCCAAGAGCCTTCATCCGCTCGAAATATATAGATAAATAGATATCTTTTCTATTTATCCATCTATTGTCCTTTCGAGCCGAAGATGGCACATAGGGCAGAACTACAATCTAAAAAACAGAAACCTTGCATGCCAAAATGGCACATATTGCAGAGATCACTGCTTCTAAAATCTATGGTTCTGTTTCATTAACAATGCTTTTTACAATGACAGCTTGTCAAGCCATCGATCAACTTCCTTAGTCGCCTCTTACGACATGCCTGGAAGGTCACAGTGTCACTATTCTTTACTTTCACATAATGAGGCCCCGGTAACACACAGGAGAGATATCTTTTAGGTCTCCGTTGCTACCAACATAGAACTGGAGTCATCAGTCGCTGGACACTGCGGGAATTGCTGAGGAGGGGATCTGAGCACCTATGGATTATTTCATTAAAATATTCTTGTAGCTCATTTTGTGAATACATTATATGGTCTGGTTATCTACAAAGATAAGCTTACTTAAGATGTTACATTCACTAGAGATTGTTAATTTATATTTATGGTCTATAAATGTGGTGAATAACGGATGTGAAACACTTCCCTGTTTAACCCCCATTCTGATGGTAAATGTCTTTTAGTGGCCAACATTGGCTATAATTTTAGCTTTGCTGCTTTTGTCTAGACTTTTACATAGGTTGATTAGGTAGGCATTGACTCCATATTATTGTAATATTTTCCACTGCTATTGTCTGTCTTTTCAAGTGAAAGCCATTTCATGTCTGATATATCTTATGTATAGGTCTTGATCATACTCTATGTTCTTCTCTATTAATTATCTTAGTGCATAAATGGCATCCACATCACATCAGTTCATTTTCATCTCAAAGTGGCATTTTAGTTCTAATCTTGAAAACTTTGCAGCATTTATGGACGAAGATTTTCAGAGTCTAGTACATTACACCCATTCTTAAAATTGATATTTGATGGAAGTGGTTTCAATTTGTGACACCACATAACAAATTGTGCAATTTTTAGCTAAAGTAAATACTTCTGTATCAATAATATTTTAGCAGAATAATGTTCACAGCAAAAAAAGTCAAATATTGACAAATTTGAGAGTGTCAGGAGATGCAAACTTAATTTTTAACCACAAAAGTTTTTTTTTTACATTTTAAGATACAGCTTTTCTAATCACTGTGAATATAAAAGAAGAAGCATGTGTTTTTTATCTTCCTGGAAAGACACAAATGAGCAAATCAACTAAAGTATCAATGACAAACAACTGTGGCATAATTATGGTTTCTTCTAAATCCCATCTGTGCTTCATTTAGCTGTGGTTGAATTTTCTTCTTAATAAAACTAAATTTGTGGTAGCCCACCACAACATCAGCCCCATGTCTGTGAACCCCACCATAACATCAGCCCCACGTCTGCATATGCACCCTTTTATGAAAGCATGTAATTTTCTGACTATGAACATGTTCGAAGTGCAATGATGATGACCTGCTAATAACTCAATGTAATTTTCTTCTAAGGCAATTAAGAACTAACTTTCTTAATGTTTGCGTTCACCTGATGACTAAATGAATAGTTGATCTCCTAGATAGTTTTGGTTCCCTGAACCTGGAGCAAACAGCCAGCTGTGAGTCGCTGACAACTCTGCCGCTGTCATATGTCTTTGCCTCCTAACTTTCTTAATATAAATTATCTTGCTCTTTTCTCTCTTTTTCATATATATATATATACTTATATACCTGCACACAATATGTAGTGTTTAAAATGGGATAAACAATGTTTGATTGATATAGCAATGCAATATGTATTAAACTACCCGCAGACAATATCACTAAAGACAAGATATAAAATGAGTGCCATTGAAATGTTTTCTTAAGGAAAGAATAATGCAGTGAATCCTTTAACCACAGTGCTCTAAATGAAAAATATTACCTAGCATCCAATATCCTCTGAGTGTCCATTCTCACTCTCTCTGAATCAGCCAGGAGTAAAGCGGTGTTATTCACCTTTGCCTGGGCCTCTTGAGACTCCCGTTCAGCTTCTCTAACCCTGTCAAAGGCACCTGCACAAAATATAAATGGATACATCAGATACTATCTGTACTATGTTTTCAACAATTCAAACTATAATAACGTTTCAAATTTCATTTTTCCATGATAATCGAATACACCGGTCCAGGGAGATCCTTTGACAACAGAAAGTGGATAAAAGGCTAAACAAGTTGTTAAACACACTTATAGATTGAAAAATATACTCTGACTGTCATGAGTGCAAGTTTGAAATGCATAAAGAGTAAATTAGATAGTGTTTTCTTTTTAACTTGCTATCCAACGGTAGATTTTAGTACACAGTACAATATCTACCATGCTCATCGATGCTTCACAAATCTTTAACAACTCTGACTTATGCCTTACAGTTCTTTTTTGAGCAAATGGTTGTAACCACACTCAGTCAATGGACCAGATTTTGTGCTATCATCTCCAATTAAGCCACCATTCATTCTGCAGCCATTGCTTGTCTCAATGGTTTTTCTCCAGATTTGCTTGGGCCTTCCAACTTTCCTAGTTCCTTGTGGATTCCAGATCATTGATTGTCTTGCAATATTTATTACTGGCCTTCACAATATGTAGCCAATTAATCTCAATTTTATTTTCTTGATCCCCATTCCTACTGGTATTTGGGCAGTTCTTCCCCAATGGCTTTCATTTGTAGTTTTAATTTTTAAATTTGTAATTTTTACTTGCTGCCCTGACCACATTTTGACTCTACAACTTATATTGGAGGAACACATTGAGAAGCAGAAACCTTTTGTACTTAACTTCATCGACTTCAAAAAAGCATTTGATAGTATTCATCAAGATTCTTTGTGGAAAATTCTGAAGCAATATGGCTTACCATCAAAAATCATAAATATTATTAAAGACATGTATGATGGTTACACATGTGCAGTTCAAACAGAGGAAGAACTGAGCGAATGTTTCCCAATAGAAACTGGAGTTAAACAAGGATGTATTTTATTACCCTTGTTATTTGGAGTTGTTATGGACTTCATAATGAAGAAATGCTGCACTGGTAATAAAGGCATCGAATGGATTCAAGGAGACCATTTGGAGGACCTCGACTTTGCTGATGACATAGTTCTTATCAGCAGTCAGATAAAAACCATGCAGGAAAACACAAATGAACTATCATCAATAGCCAGCAAAATTGGGCTTGAGATCAATCATGAAAAGACTAAAGTCATGAAAAGCTGAATTCCAACAGATGACAAAATATACATGGAAAATAAACCAGTGGAAGAGATCGATCACTTTATTTATCTTGGAAGTCACATTGATCGAGAAGGGGATACAAGCAAAGAAATTAGAATCAGAATAGCTAAAGCAGTAATGTCTTTCAGAAGCCTTCAAAAGTTGTGGAAATCAAAACTCATCAGCACAAACACAAAACTTAGACTATTCAAATAAAATGTACTTGAAACCCTTATGCATGCGTGTGAAAGCTGGAAAACAACAAGAGATATAGAAACAAAGTTGAACACATTCGAAAATAAATGTCTAAGGAAAATACTTGGTATAGCGTGGAACGAATTCAAAACAAATGAGGAAATTAGAGAAATCGCCAATCAACCACTAATATCTTCAGTAATCAAGAAAAGACGATGGTCATATGTTGGACATGTGATGAGAAGAGATAATAACCGAATGGCAAAGCAATCCCTCATGTGGGAAACAAAAGGGAAGAGAAAAAGAGGAAGACCCAGAGAGACACTGAGAAGAACATTGATGAGAGAGGCAAGAGCAGCCGGAATTGGCTCCCTCAATGAGATAGAGCTGCTTGCATAGAACAGAGACAAATGGCGAGATTTGATAAAATATCTTTAAAAGAACTGAAAACTGCTAGAACAAAAATTCAGATAAGAGAAGGAGTATCTTGGTCAATGCCCTATGGGCCGGCTACGGCTCGAAAGGTCAATAGATAGATGGATAGAATTTTTACTTGGCCATCTGATATTCATCATCATCATCATCATTGAGTGCCGTCTCCGCAATGAAGGTTGGCTACCATGGAGCGCCATTCTGCCCTGTCTCTTGCTTTGATGGTGCAGGTTGTCATAGGCTGATTTGTCCATCTTTTGATGTTACTCGTCCATGTTAATCTTGGTCTGCCTCTGCCTCTTTTACCTTGTATTTTCCCCTCTAGGATTACTTTCAGTAGGCTGTTGTGTCTTTTAACATGGCCCAAGAATCACATTTGTCTTGTTCTAATTGTGTCCAGTAGTTCTCTTTTCATTTTTAGCTGTTTTAAGACTTCATCGTTTGTTTTCTTTTCCTTCCATCCAATTCTACCTATTCTTCTATATATCCACATTTCAAAGGCTTCAATTCTCTGTTCTGTTTTCTTGTCTAATGTAATGTTTCAGCACCATACAGGAATATTGAGAAGATGTAACATTTTGCTATTCTTAGTTTTAGCCCAGGTGTTATTTGTTTTGATATTAGTATGTTCTTCATGACATTAACATTACTCTTTGCCATTCCTATTCTTTTGTTTATTTCAGTTGTACATTTTCCATCACTGGTTATAGTATGTCCAAGGTAGTTATAGTTCTGAACTGTCTCCAGGTCTATTCCATCAATTTTGATATCCACTTGTGGGTTTTGAGTATTTTCTTTGTTTATGATCATAGTTTTAGTCTTTTTGATATTCATATCTAGTCCATATTTTTTGCTTGCATCTGATATTAGGAAGAAATTATTAACTCTAGGTAACCATTATTATCGTACTAGCTGAAGGCAATCAATCAGGTCAGTCTCCTGCATGGATTATAGGAAGTTCTCGACATGGTATTATACATTATTTTAAATCTGAAATGATTCCCTTTGATTACTTTTGGAGCCATTCAGATCTGCAGATCTGAAATAAAATTTAAAAGAGGCTGCTAAACTAGACAGTAAATTTTCCAAAAATACAGAATCAGGGTTGGTGACATTTTGTGAGCAGAAAATTATGAGTTGTTTGGGTGTAAAAACTCATGATTTATTAGCAAAAATGCTTGTTTGGCTGCTGTAAGACTTATTTTTATACAGGAAAATGATTTTTTTTTTTTTTTTGCAAATTAAGGAAAGAAGATTAAAGAAATCACTTTTTTTACACAAAATAAAATAAATAAAAAAATACACAAAATTTTCATTTTGCTAAGTTTCAGTAATGCATATTCCATTAAGCAATATCATCTATAATAATCATTGGCTGATTAATTAATATACCAGATCTCTTTGCTTATGTGCCGGTTTAAAAAGTGCTCAATCCCTGCAATCATTCTCTCCCACTCATAGCATATTTAATTAAAAATTCTTGACTCTGGATCATAATCTCATCAACTGCCATAATACTGCATTCAAACCCTGTCAACACCTGCATGATCTATGTCTATCAAGTCTATGTATCAAGCATTTCTATCAAGTCTATGTTTTAAGCATGTCTATCAAGTCTATGTATCATGTATGCCTATCAAGTCTATGTTTTAAGCATGTCTATCACGACCAAGTCTATGTATGAAGCATGTCTATCAAGTCTATGTATCATGTATGTCTACCCAGTCTATATATCGAGCATTGCTATCAAGTCTATGTATCATGTATGTCTATCAAGTCTATGTATCATGTATGTCTAACCAGTCTATATATCGAGCATTGCTATCAAGTCTATGTATCATGTATGTCTATCAAGTCTATGTATCAAGCATGTCTATCAAGTCTATGTATCAAGCATGTCTATCAAGTCTATGTATCAAGCATATCTAACAAAGTTTATGTTTCAAGCATGTCTATCACGATCAAGTCTTTGTATGAAGTATGTCTATCATGTCTATTTATCAAGTATATCTATCAAGGTCAAGTCTATGTATCAAGCATTTCTAACAAAATCTGTTTCAAACATGTCTATCAAGATCAAGTCTATGTATCAAGCAAGTCTATCAAGACTATTTATCAAGTATATCTATCAAGGTCAAGTCTATGTCTTAAGCATGTCTATCAATATCAAGTCTATGTTTCAAGCAAGTCTATCAAGATCATGTCTATGTTTCAAGCATGTCTATCAAGATCATGTCTATGTATCAAGCATGTCTATCAAGTCTATTTATCAAGTATTTCTATCAAGTCTATGTTTCAAGCATGTCTATCAAGATCAAGTCTATGTCTCAAGCATGTCTATCAAGATCAAGTTTATGCATCAAGCATGTCTATCAAGTCTATGTATCAAGCATGTCTATCAAGTCTATGTATCAAGCATGTCTATCAAGTCTATGTATCAAGCAAGTCTATCAAGTCTATGTATCAAGCATGTCTATCAAGTCTATTTATCAAGTATTTCTATCAAGTCTATCTGCAGATCTGAAATAAAATTTAAAAGAGGCTGCTAAACTAGACAGTAAATTTTCCAAAAATACAGAATCAGGGTTGGTGACATTTTGTGAGCAGAAAATTATGAGTTGTTTGGGTGTAAAAACTCATGATTTATTAGCAAAAATGCTTGTTTGGCTGCTGTAAGACTTATTTTTATACAGGAAAATGATTTTTTTTTTTTTTTGCAAATTAAGGAAAGAAGATTAAAGAAATCACTTTTTTTACACAAAATAAAATAAATAAAAAAATACACAAAATTTTCATTTTGCTAAGTTTCAGTAATGCATATTCCATTAAGCAATATCATCTATAATAATCATTGGCTGATTAATTAATATACCAGATCTCTTTGCTTATGTGCCGGTTTAAAAAGTGCTCAATCCCTGCAATCATTCTCTCCCACTCATAGCATATTTAATTAAAAATTCTTGACTCTGGATCATAATCTCATCAACTGCCATAATACTGCATTCAAACCCTGTCAACACCTGCATGATCTATGTCTATCAAGTCTATGTATCAAGCATTTCTATCAAGTCTATGTTTTAAGCATGTCTATCAAGTCTATGTATCATGTATGTCTATCAAGTCTATGTTTTAAGCATGTCTATCACGACCAAGTCTATGTATGAAGCATGTCTATCAAGTCTATGTATCATGTATGTCTACCCAGTCTATATATCGAGCATTGCTATCAAGTCTATGTATCATGTATGTCTATCAAGTCTATGTATCATGTATGTCTAACCAGTCTATATATCGAGCATTGCTATCAAGTCTATGTATCATGTATGTCTATCAAGTCTATGTATCAAGCATGTCTATCAAGTCTATGTATCAAGCATGTCTATCAAGTCTATGTATCAAGCATATCTAACAAAGTTTATGTTTCAAGCATGTCTATCACGATCAAGTCTTTGTATGAAGTATGTCTATCATGTCTATTTATCAAGTATATCTATCAAGGTCAAGTCTATGTATCAAGCATTTCTAACAAAATCTGTTTCAAACATGTCTATCAAGATCAAGTCTATGTATCAAGCAAGTCTATCAAGACTATTTATCAAGTATATCTATCAAGGTCAAGTCTATGTCTTAAGCATGTCTATCAATATCAAGTCTATGTTTCAAGCAAGTCTATCAAGATCATGTCTATGTTTCAAGCATGTCTATCAAGATCATGTCTATGTATCAAGCATGTCTATCAAGTCTATTTATCAAGTATTTCTATCAAGTCTATGTTTCAAGCATGTCTATCAAGATCAAGTCTATGTCTCAAGCATGTCTATCAAGATCAAGTCTATGTATCAAGCATGTCTATCAAGTCTATGTATCAAGCATGTCTATCAAGTCTATGTATCAAGCATGTCTATCAAGTCTATTTATCAAGTATTTCTATCAAGTCTATGTATCAAGCATGTCTATCAAGTCTATTTATCAAGTATTTCTATCAAGTCTATGTATCAAGCATGTCTATCAAGATCAAGTCTATGTTTCAAGCATGTCTATCAAGATCAAGTCTATGTTTCAAGCATGTCTATCAAGATCAAGTCTATTTATCAAGTATTTCTATCAAGTCTATGTTTCAAGCATGTCTATCAAGATCAAGTCTATGTTTCAAGCATGTCTATCAAGATCAAGTCTATGTTTCAAGCATGTCTATCAAGGTCAAGTCAATGTCTCAAGCATGTCTATCAAGATCAAGTCTATGTTTCAAGCATGTCTATCAAGATCAAGTCTATTTATCAAGTATTTCTATCAAGTCTATGTTTCAAGCATGTCTATCAAGATCAAGTCTATTTATCAAGTATTTCTATCAAGTCTATGTTTCAAGCATGTCTATCAAGATCAAGTCTATGTTTCAAGCATGTCTATCAAGATCAAGTCTATGTCTCAAGCATGTCTATCAAGATCAAGTCTATGTATCAAGCATGTCTATCAAGATCAAGTCTATGTCTCAAGCATGTCTATCAAGATCAAGTCTATGTTTCAAGCATGTCTATCAAGATCAAGTCTATGTTTCAAGCATGTCTATCAAGATCAAGTCTATGTTTCAAGCATGTCTATCAAGATCAAGTCTATGTATCAAGCATTTCTATCAAGTCTATGTTTTAAGCATGTCGATCAAGTCTATGTATCATGTATGTCTATCAAGTCTATGTTTTAAGCATGTCTATCACGACCAAGTCTATGTATGAAGCATGTCTATCAAGTCTATGTATCATGTATGTCTACCCAGTCTATATATCGAGCATTGCTATCAAGTCTATGTATCATGTATGTCTATCAAGTCTATGTATCATGTATGTCTAACCAGTCTATATATCGAGCATTGCTATCAAGTCTATGTATCATGTATGTCTATCAAGTCTATGTATCAAGCATGTCTATCAAGTCTATGTATCAAGCATGTCTATCAAGTCTATGTATCAAGCATATCTAACAAAGTTTATGTTTCAAGCATGTCTATCACGATCAAGTCTTTGTATGAAGTATGTCTATCATGTCTATTTATCAAGTATATCTATCAAGGTCAAGTCTATGTATCAAGCATTTCTAACAAAATCTGTTTCAAACATGTCTATCAAGATCAAGTCTATGTATCAAGCAAGTCTATCAAGACTATTTATCAAGTATATCTATCAAGGCCAAGTCTATGTCTTAAGCATGTCTATCAATATCAAGTCTATGTTTCAAGCAAGTCTATCAAGATCATGTCTATGTTTCAAGCATGTCTATCAAGATCATGTCTATGTATCAAGCATGTCTATCAAGTCTATTTATCAAGTATTTCTATCAAGTCTATGTTTCAAGCATGTCTATCAAGATCAAGTCTATGTCTCAAGCATGTCTATCAAGATCAAGTTTATGCATCAAGCATGTCTATCAAGTCTATGTATCAAGCATGTCTATCAAGTCTATGTATCAAGCATGTCTATCAAGTCTATGTATCAAGCATGTCTATCAAGTCTATGTATCAAGCATGTCTATCAAGTCTATTTATCAAGTATTTCTATCAAGTCTATGTATCAAGCATGTCTATCAAGTCTATTTATCAAGTATTTCTATCAAGTCTATGTATCAAGCATGTCTATCAAGATCAAGTCTATGTTTCAAGCATGTCTATCAAGATCAAGTCTATGTTTCAAGCATGTCTATCAAGATCAAGTCTATTTATCAAGTATTTCTATCAAGTCTATGTTTCAAGCATGTCTATCAAGATCAAGTCTATGTTTCAAGCATGTCTATCAAGATCACGTCTATGTTTCAAGCATGTCTATCAAGGTCAAGTCAATGTCTCAAGCATGTCTATCAAGATCAAGTCTATGTTTCAAGCATGTCTATCAAGATCAAGTCTATTTATCAAGTATTTCTATCAAGTCTATGTTTCAAGCATGTCTATCAAGATCAAGTCTATTTATCAAGTATTTCTATCAAGTCTATGTTTCAAGCATGTCTATCAAGATCAAGTCTATGTTTCAAGCATGTCTATCAAGATCAAGTCTATGTCTCAAGCATGTCTATCAAGATCAAGTCTATGTATCAAGCATGTCTATCAAGATCAAGTCTATGTCTCAAGCATGTCTATCAAGATCAAGTCTATGTTTCAAGCATGTCTATCAAGATCAAGTCTATGTTTCAAGCATGTCTATCAAGATCAAGTCTATGTTTCAAGCATGTCTATCAAGATCAAGTCTATTTATCAAGTATTTCTATCAAGTCTATGTTTCAAGCATGTCTATCAAGATCAAGTCTATGTTTCAAGCATGTCTATCAAGATTAAGTCTATGTTTCAAGCATGTCTATCAAGGTCAAGTCTATGTCTCAAGCATGTCTATCAAGATCAAGTCTATGTTTCAAGCATGTCTATCAAGATCAAGTCTATTTATCAAGTATTTCTATCAAGTCTATGTTTCAAGCATGTCTATCAAGATCAAGTCTATGTTTCAAGCATGTCTATCAAGATCAAGTCTATGTTTCAAGCATGTCTATCAAGATCAAGTCTATGTTTCAAGCATGTCTATCAAGATCAAGTCTATTTATCAAGTATTTCTATCAAGTCTATGTATCAAGCATGTCTAACAAAGTCTATGTTTCAAGCATGTCTATCAAGATCAAGTCTATGTATGAAGCATGTCTATCAAGTCTATCAAGCCTTGGCAAAATTGATAAGGAAAAAATATTCCACCAAAAATGTCAAAATCTCGACTATAAAAAATGAGAGTAGCTGTAAAGTTGGAGAATATCTGTGTGTTTTGGAACAGACACCGGAGCGGGTGACTGCTGGTAATGAAAAATAGGAAAAGTGATATTCATGCAAAATTTGGTCCCTCAGGACCTCGTTGGCATATCGAAGCTGTTTGTTTTAACCCTGGAAATTTTGCAGCATTTGTGGAGAAAGTCCTATGCCTACAATATTCCCCTTGTTCTTAAAATTTACATTTTATGAAAGTAATTTCAATTTGTAATACGACACATAAAACGTAAAATGCTTAGATGAAGTAAATATTTATGTATTAATGTAATTTTAGTAGTTATGCCCATAAAAAACGATCAAATATTGAAATATTGGCAAATATGAGAGTTCTGAGGACGCAATTTATTATTTAAATTTAAAAATTCAGTGTGCGTTTCATCTTCCTAGAAAGATACAAATGAGCAGATCAAATAATGAATAAATGACAAAACCACTGTGGTATGCAAACAAGTCCACAACTATTATTGCCACTGTATATGCCTTTGAAAGTTGTATGTCAGACTTTAAATAACTTAGTACTGTAAAATAACATGATGGTTCTAGTCTATTCTATTTTATTAATGAAATCAGTTTCACTGCTGTCAGGGCATCCACATATTCGCTCCACCGTCCATCCCAGCATTTCTCAAAGCGTATGCAGACTGACTGTTCCTGTAAGGTGTTGATAATAGTTACATCTGCTTTTTCCCACTAAGCTCTCTGTATTGACCGAATTCATTTTCCAAATTTAGATTCCTCAGTCTCTCAATAAATACATCATTGTCCCTCCCATTCTCCTCCACTGCTTATAAAGAATGAAGAACAAACATTTGGCGATGTCCTCTGTCCAGAGTGAGGCCACATTCAGTGCCAGAGAGCTCATTGGCTATTTCATTGCTATGTACACCAGTGTGCCCTGGACAGCACACCCAGGTTAATGTGTTCACTTTAGAGTCATCCAAGAGCTGCATCCACTTCAGCCACAAACACTGTCTGTCAATCTTCTATAGCATACTTTGTGAGTCACTTACCAAAACTGCGTGGTTTATGTTCTGTTGTAACCTACCACATTATCACCACCGTTGCTGCTTCTATCTCCATTCTGATGCTGGACACCGTAATGCTACACTTGCTGATTCCCAAGCAGTTTCTCTGCCATATTGGTATCCCACAAAACCCCAACATCTGTACTGTCTGCAGGACACAGAACAATCCTTGTCGATGGTAGAATTCTGAGAGGACAAAACTTTTTTGATGGACTCCCTAATTACGACCTCAGTAGCTCCATAGGTCCAATTGTGACACTTCCTGCTGAACTGAATGATTACTTTGGTTAGGCTCTCTTTCTCCGCTGTTACTTCTAGCCAATCCTTGCTAGCTCTAATGTCATTCAGATCACATACTCTCCTTATGGACTCCTCCGCTTCGGGCATCCAAAATTTTCCATGCCTGAGGCGCCTGCACTTGGTCGCACCCAATTCTGAATGCAAGAGATGATTTATGTTCCTTACCATGTTCAATTAAATCCAGACCTGAGCAGATCTATGTCACACTCTAATGCTCAATAAATCAAGTAATTACCTCATTGAATGGATAGGTGTATCTCTAGTGCATCAAACTGCCCATAGGCCCTCATTCTGAACCCTATCCAACCTTGTGATCTGAGCTGACGAGAGAAGTGAGCATACCCAAACCATAATCTAGTACTGAGAGCACCACAACCTGCATGAGCAAGAATAGTAACAATTTCTGAGGTCTCCTGGTCATGACCTTGACCTCGCTGACACCTCTCCTTGTTGCTCACGTGTTGATTGAAAGAAAGGGACCTAACAAATGTTATTCCCAAATACTTAACAGTTGAACTCCTCTTAATGATTACACCATGTAACCTGTTGTTTAATGAACACTAAATTACAGAAGCCTTGTTTGGGTTAATGAGTGTAGTTATTGCTAGTTCACTCAAGTCTACATTGTAGAGAAATACTAAAGGTGATACAAGGTTAAATAGCTTCAAAGGTTGGACATATCTTTCAGAAAATATCACCAAAGTGATTATTGATCACTCATTGCTGATAGACGGCACATAGGGCTCATAGAGTCATCCGCCATTTGTCTCTATTCTTGGTTAGCTGTTCGATTATAGTCTATAGAGAGGAAGTCTATGCCTGCCAACCTTGCTTCTTTTCAGTGTTTTTCGATGTCATCCTCTTTTTCTCTGACCGGATGTTTCCCATTTGAGTGCCTGCTTAGTAATTCTCTGGTTGTTTCATCTAAATACATGTCCAACATAAGTCCATCATCATCATCATCATCATTGAGTGCCGTCTCCGCAACGAAGGTTGGCTACCATGGAGCGCCATTTTGCTCTATCTCTTGCTTTGATGGTGCAGGTTGTCATCGGTTGATTTGTCCATCTTTTGATGTTACTCGTCCATGTTAATCTTGGTCTGCCTCTGCCTCTTTTACCTTGTATTTTCCCCTCCAGGATCACTTTCAGTAGGCTGTTGTGTCTTTTAACATGGCCTAAGAATCGCATTTGTCTTGTTCTAATTGTGTTCAGAAGTTCTCTTTTCATTTTTAGTTGTTTTAAGACTTTGTCATTTGTTTTCTTTTCCTTCCATCCAATTCTACCTATTCTTCTATATATCCACATTTCAAAGGCTTCAATTCTCTGTTCTGTTTTCTTGTCTAATGTCCATGTTTCAGCACCATATAGGAATATTGAGAAGATGTAACATTTTGCTATTCTTAGTTTTAGCTCTGGTGTTATTTGTTTTGATGTTAGTATGTCCTTCATGACATTAAAATTACTTTTTGCCATTCCTATTCTTTTGTTTATTTCAGTTGTACATTTTCCATCACTGGTTATAGTATGTCCAAGGTAGTTATAGTTCTGAACTGTCTCAAGGTCTATTCCTTCAATTTTGATATCCACTTGTGGGTTTTGAGTATTTTCTTTGTTTATGATCATAGTTTTAGTCTTTTTGATATTCATATCTAGTCCATATTTTTTGCTTGTCGTGTTTATTTCATTAAGTAATTGTTGTAGGTCTTTAGGATTTTCTGCTAGTAGTACAGTATCGTCAGCATATCTTAGGTTATTGATTATCTTTCCATTAATTTGTAGGCCTGGCATCTCTATGATGTTTTTAAAGATTTGCTCAGTGTATAGATTGAACAAGCTTGGTGATAGGATGCATCCTTGTCTTACTCCTCTTTTTATATCAATGGGTGTAGAGAACTCTTTGTTATATTTTATTATTGCTGTTTGCTCCCAGTATAGATTGCATATTAGTCGTATATCCATGTCATCTAGATGTATCTCTTTTAGGCATTCTATAAGTTGTTTGTGGTGTACTCTATCAAAAGCTTTGGTGTAGTCTATGAAGCAGGCATATATTGGTTTGTTTACTTCTGTGTATTTTTCGATTAATGTTCTCATGCAGAATATGGCTTCTTTTGTCCCGCTATTTTTCCTAAATCCAAATTGCTGCTCATCTAATTCAGTATTGATTTTATTCTGAATCCTTCCTTGTATAACTTTTAGCAAGATTTTTGTAACATGGCTCATTAGGCTTATTGTTCTAAAGTCACTGCATTCAACTGCACCATTCTTTTTAGGCAATGCAATGAAAGTTGATGTTTTTAGTTCATTTGGTATGTATCCTGTGTGGTATATGTCGTTGCATATGTCTGTAATCACTTCAATGCCAAAATCTTCAAGTGCCTGTATCATCTCTATCTGTATGCTTTCAGGTCCTGCTGCTTTTCCCCTTTTCATTGTTTTTATAGCTTTTTCCACCTCAGATTTTAAGATTTTATAGCCTGATGTACATTTTATAACTGGTTTCTTGTCCCTTTGATCATGAAATAGTTCTGTTATATATTCCTGCCATCTATCTATGATATCCTTATTGTCTGTTAGCATTTTTCCTTTTTTGTCTGCAATGCATCCACCTTCTGTGGCTTTTTTATTTTTATTAGTCATTCTCTTTATTTCTGTGTGCATTCCTCTTAGGTCTTGTTTGCTTTCCATAGTTTCTATTTCTCTACATTTTTGGCTGAGCCAGTCTTCTTTTGCCTTTTTGCACATTTTGCGTATCTCATTATCTATTTTATTGTATTGGGCAGTGTTCTTCGCTTGTCTCCTTTCTTCCATTTTTTCTAAGATGGTGTTAGTTATCCATTTTTGTTTTTTGTTCTTTTCTCTTTTGGGTAAGGTGTCGCAGGCTTTGTGTATGCTTTTCTTTATGCATAAGTCCATCATCTTTTCTTAATAGTAGAAGAGGCAAATGGTTCCATGGCCATTCCTCTTATTTCAGCATTAGTCTTGAATTCAATTCATTTAATACAAAGTATCTTTCTTAGGCACTTTTCAAATATGTTGAGTTTTTCCTCAATCTCTTTTGTTATTTTCCAGCTTTCATACGCATCAATGAGGGCGGATTGTACATTTAAGTTGAAAATTCTTAGTTTTGTTTTTGTGCTGAATATCTTTAAACACCATATTTTTTCAAAGTTTTTAAAACTTAAAGCCACCTTTGCTTTGCTGATTTTGACCTCTTTTTTAGTTTCACTCTCTTGATCTATACTGCTATGAAGGTATATAAAGTAATCGACTTCCTTTACCTTCTTCCCAACCAGGTAAATATTGCCTTTAAGTACCATCCCGGTTGTAATTATTTTGGCCTGCTCTCTGTTAATTTTAAGTCCTGTTCTGCCAGTCAATGATGATAGAGAATCTGTGGTGTCCTCTTATGCATACTTTCACTAAGGTGCACAATGTCATATGCAAAATCCAGATCTTCCAGTTGAGTCCCATTGAGTCACTTAATATTGTTTTTTCCAGTAGAACAGTTCCTCATTATGTAATCAATTATGGATACTCCAAAAAGCAAAGGTGATACATCCTTGTTTTACTCCTGTTTTGATTTGGAGCCACTCAACAAAGTAAGGAACAAAAACTAAGGAGACCTATTGCAGACAATCTTTGATTTTTAAACTTGAGTTGAGCTCTAACAAATGTCCTAAATAACTATTTTAAGTAATAAGATAAGACATGATCCCAGAAAACAAACTATAGAGTAGCTGTAATAGCCTCCATTTAACAATGAGAATTAATTGGAACTACATATATCACTGTTGATCATTTTAAGCATAAAAACTGAGCGTAGATGAGGAAGAAGATGCCATTATACAAAGCCTAAGAGTAATTTGCAAAAAGACTTATTTAAGAATAGAAAGACAGAGAGAAGAAAGAAGAAAGTACCTCCAACTTCTTGAATCCTGATGTTTGTTGCATTATCCTGCAATTCTTGAGCCAGAGCTTTCAGATTATCCACTCGAGTTTTAAGTAGCTGGATTCTAAAGCTGTCTTTTTTAACTTGGCCTGTGGCAGAACGCAGGTCTTCATCTACATCATTCAATGAATTTGTACTTTCCTTCAAATTCTGCCTGATGAAGGGAATGCACAACATCAATATAAAAAAGTAAAAAAAGTAAAGAGCCCCCATCACGCCAAGTGGCGTATAGGGAAAATGGTGTTAGTAACCATAATTTTTACAGACCTTCAGCACATTATTTTTGGAGTAATGTATTCAATACTATGTCCGTGCCACTTTACTTTCCCAGAAAAAAATCAGGTACCCATTTAAGGCTGGGTGAACCCTGAAGCCATCGGTCAGAATCAAACCCAACCTTTTGTCATTTGTAGTCCAGTTCATTCAGCATTGAACTATATCGGCTCCACAACATCAATGTGCTAAAAATAAATGCAGCATTGAAAACTAATCACTAAATCTGAAAATGAGCTGTTAATATTTATTCCTCTGACAATCATAATTTTATTTTTTCTACAGAATGAAATGGTTACAAGAACCAATATCATCATATTCAGGGCAATCTCAAAATGGTGATGATTATGGGGTCAACACAAGCCTTTGCAACGATCTTCCTTGTTTCCCAGGTTCTGCTTGAGAAGTTGGAGCCTGTTCATTCTAAGATACTAGGTTTTCTGTATCAACAGACACCTCCCAGTGGGCTGGTTGGGGAGCGTGGAAGGGGAGAGACTATTGTGATCCTCAGCTTGTTAGTTTGTTTTGACACAGACCAGGAAGTCCAGCTGAGAGGTGAAGTGAACTCTTTATTAGCCGAGGTTGCTAACTCTGCCACAGTGATTGCAAATCACTTGTCAAAATGGTGAAGAATATCCATAGTGATAGCTTGCTAGGGAAACAAACACCTTATTCGCCTCACAGTCCCCTTTCTACTCATGCCAATGATTCTGAACTGCTCAAGCCTCAGTGTTGCAGTCCAATCAAATGTCATGCTTCTCGTTTATATAGTGATTATATTTTGACCATATACCATGAATATTACAAAGGACAAGAAGTAGGGTTCGATCCCAACCATTGGGCTTCCAGGTTCACCCAGCCTTAATGGGTACTGGATTTTTTTCTGGGAAAGTAAAGCGGCACGGGCATAATACTGACCACATTACCCCAAAAATCATGTGCCGAAGGTCTTTAAAATTTATGGTCACTAACATCGTATTCCCTATACGCCACTTGGCGTGACAGGGGCACTTTACTACTTTTTTACTTTTATATCCCATGAATAATTTGAATAAAGTTTTCTTAAAGAACAATGGTTATTTGAAATGCTAGAAATGTGCACATATTAAACAGTATACCAAGGCAGTTAGGGGAAATGTGATTATAGATATTTTTAGCTCCACAGCAATTGAGTTATTGAGTTATTTGCGGGTCATCATCATTGCACTCCGAACATGTCCATAGGTGCTCAGATCCCCTCCTCAGCAAGTCCCGCAGTGTCCAGCGACTGACGACTCCAGTTCATGAAAGATCTTAATTAAGATTTATATAAATATTTACAACTCCATGACACTGAAAGATCTAAATAAAGATTTCATTGTCAAATTTTACTAAGTGGTAAGGGCTAATCTTTAATAAACTTTTATTGTCATACTAATAATCCAAAATATGCACATAAAAATTCAAAAATCCAATAAATTATGCCTTGGTTTCCATCTTAAACATTTAAAGTTTCCAAGGACTATTACCAACCTTTTATTTAGGTTTCTTTATATTTTGATTTTCATATTTTTAGTTGTTTTTATGGAACTTCCATTAATTTTTTTAAAGAAATGTGTCACTTTTATCAAATGCATTCGATTTAGTTCACCAATTTAATTGTTTGTTTTTCAAATTTAGCTAATTAAGTGCTGCATTGGCTCTATCTTTAAGTCTACATAAATGATCTCACAACAGTCTTAAAGATATTTAGCCCATCAATAGATGCTTCTTGTAGCATAATTGTTTAAATACACCCATTCATCAATCCCTGTACCTCATATCCTGATTCATTCAAAATTACAGATGCCTCAGGATTTCAGTTTGATCATATCATCAGGAATTTATCTCAGCTGGAAAACACCCCAGTAAACTTTTAGGTCTAACAGTCCTGAGATACAATTTTATAAGAAGGTGAAAACTATAATTACCATCAGTTTACAATATTATGTTATGGTCGGTGACAATGATAATGTTAGTACACCACACAGCTTTAACAGAGGCCTGTTATATTAAGATTTTGTTGTATTATGGGATGAAAAGGATTAGTTCTGAAGAGAACATATTTTTTTTGTTGGGTATAATTGTGTTTATACCCGAAGATCTACTAAAATCTATCTTTGTAGCCATACTGAAGAAGTCAGGTGCCACTGATTGTGAAGACCATCACACTATTAGTATCATGAGCCATATGACGAAAATATTACTAAGAATCATCATGAGACGTGTAAGGAACAAAATAAAACCAGAAATAAGTGAGGAACAATGTGGATTTGTGGAAGGAAAGGGCACTAATAACGCAATATACATCTTAAGAACATTGATAGAAAGATCTATATATGTGCTTTATAGACTACACAAAAGCATTTGACAAAGTAAAGCATGTGGAAATAATCAATATGCTGGAGTAATTAAACATAGATGGCAAGGATTTGCGAATCATTTACAAATTAGAAACCAAACAGGACAATTCCAATATATAAAACAAGGGAGTCAGACAAGGCTGTGTTCTGTCGCCGGATTTGTTTTCACTTTACAGCAAACATGTTATGAGATCAATAGTAGTCAAAAAAGGAATTGAAGTCAACGGTCACAATATAAATAATTTGTGATATGTAGATGACACAGTCTTAATAGCAGAGACAGAGAATGAACTACAAGAAATGATAGACATAGTAGTAAAAGAAAGCAACAAGAAAGGTCTCAGTCTGAATATGAATAGTACGAAAACAGAAATAATGGTCATATTGAAGAAACAATCATCACTATCGTGCAGCATAAAAATAAACAGGACAAATCTGAAACAAGTGCAACGTTTGAAATACTTGGGCACAATAATAACATCAGATGGGAGATGCACCACAGAAATAAAAAGGAGAATAGCTCATAGCATTTCAGAAAATGAAAAATATCTTATGCAACAAATCTATGTCAATAGAAATCAGAAAGAGTTCATCCGTGCTATATAGAACCAATTCTGACCTATGGAAGCGAATCATGGACAGTAGACAAACAACTGAAAAGACGATTAGAGGTCACAGAGATGGAATTTCTCAGAAGAATGTTGAAAGTTCCCTGGACAGCTAAAAAGACCAATGAAGAAATTCTCAAAGAGGCCAACACAAAAAGGGAGCTCCAAAAAAAAATTAGAAAGAAACAATCAACATTTTTCAGGCACATCATGAGAAAAGGAAAATTGGAATACTTGGTTACAACTGGCAAAATAAAAGGAAAGAGAGATCGTGGATGACAAAGAGAGAAAACACTGTATAGCTTGAGGTCATGGCATGGAAAACATTGAACAACAGAACTGATACGATGCACTGTAGATAGAAGATTGTAGAAGGACATGATCGCCTACGCCAACTGGTATGGCACATGATGATGATGATATTTGTATTTAATAGAACTTAAGATTATAACATTTAACACCCAACAATGACAAAACATGATACATGAAAATAACAGAAAGCAACCAGGGAAGCAGTTCTTCACCTACCTGAGAGTTTCCAGCATATTTTGAATATCCTTGACGCTTGTGTCTGTAAAGTTGACGCTGGACAGTATTGTGTTGATCTCATCAATATTACTCTGTATCAATTTAAACTCCTCATCAAAAGCCTTAATGGCACCTGTCACTGACACATCATTTGCTCTCTTAACAATGTCGTGTGTCTCATCTGTGAATAAAGATCAATTGGTATCAGTTTAGATAGAAAAAGAAATACTTCCATTGTTATCAAATTTAGGGGGTTAAGGCAAAGAAATGCAAATGAATGCATAAAAATGCGAAGCTGCAGTAAAGCTGAATGTGAGGAAAAATTGAAATAAATAGAAAAAATGGTATGTTAGAAGCTTTACGTGATTAGTAGACGACACAAATTAAACGACGTTTCAGCCCAATAGGCCACACTCAGGTTACCATTTCCTTTTCATTTTGACCTCTTTCTGACACACAAGGAAGACATTTTTATTTTCTTTAGCATATTTTGATTATTTTTGTTTTGGTTGTTTCGTTACTGGCTAGCTATGTAGGATTAGTTTCACTTATATATCCGTTTTTTTGTTTGTTCCTGCTAAAGGCCTATTGGGCCGAAACGTCGCTTAATTTGTGTCATATACTAATCACGTAAAGCTTCTAACATACCATTTTTTTCAATTGTTATCAAATTTAGCCTAGTGGTGGTAGATGGCTGAGTAAATTGAACTGGTCATTTGCTAAAGAGGTGGATGGACATCATGTCAATTTCTCTAAGAATCTAGTTTTTCTTAATTTATTCAGAAAGAAAGAGGGGAATTCTCTTTTGTTATTGCATCTAATTGTAATGTTTATATCATCATCATCAAATACTGGGCCTGCTGGTGTAGGTGATCATGTCTCTTCACAACTTTTGATCACGACAGTTATTTATCATTTCTGTTGTTGACCTTCTGCCAAGCCATTCTCTTAAGCTGTCTGGTATTTTTTCTCTTTGCTTCCTTCTATCTCTTCGTCCCTCAATTTTCCCAGTTGTTATAATATATTCCAGTTGTTCCCTTCTCATTGCATGGCCAAAAAAATGATGGTTGTTTCTTCCTAATATTGGAAATTAGCTCTCTTTTTGCTTTGGCCTCATTCAGTACTTTTTCATTACTCTTCTTAGCTGTCCATGGTATTCTCAACATTCTTCTGTAAGACCACATTTCTACAGACTCAGTGATGTTCTTGTCTGTTGTCCTACCGTCCATGATTCACATCCATATGTTAAGACTGGCTCCACATAAAATTTAAGAACTCTTTTTCTTGCTTCTATTGTCAAAAATTGATTGCACAGTATCTTCCTCATTTTTATGGAAAGCTGCTTTTGCCTGAGTCATTCTGTATCTCACCTCAATGTTTATATAAAAAACAATAATTTCAAAATAGTGATTATTAACTCCTTTATCAGAAACAATGTTCCTGACAATTCAAAAGTGAAATACTTGTGTACAAATACTTATGTACAAATACTTGTGTACAAATAATTATATGCAATAAGCTGCATGTTGTGCAACATTGTCTTTTAAATTCAATTTAAACTCTGAGACAAAGTTTAATTTGAAACAATGTGCATATAATATAGTCTGGACTTGATGGCATTATTCAGTTCACATTTTCAAAATTATTTTAGACTAAACCAAAACAATAATTGCTCGTGTGTTACCGGGGCCTCATTATGAGGGAGGTAAAGAATAGTGACACTGTGACCTTCCAGGCATGTAGTAAGAGGCGACTAAGGAGGTTGATCGATGGCTTGACAAGCTGTCAATGTAAAAAGTATTTTTATGGAAACAGCGCCATAGATTTTAGAGCAGTGATCTCTGCAATATGTGCCATTTTGGCATGCAAGGTTTCTGTTTTTGAGATTGTGGTTCTGCCCTATGTGCCGTCTTCAGCTCGAAAGGACAATAGATAGATAGAAAACAATAATTCTGGACTTAATGAATAAAAAAACATATTCTTTATTATCATCATCATCATGTTGCATGTCCATTGCAGAACATTGCTTCCACCTCACCCTGTATGAAAGAATCTCTGTCTCTGGCCAGGTCACCCACTTCTGTTGTCATGTTCAAGGTCTCTGTGATGTCTTGAAACCCATCTTCTTCTTGGTCTGCCTTTGTCTCGCCTTTCTGCTGGAACCATGTCTTCCATTATTGTTCTTTCTAGCCAGCTGTGTCTTTTGACATGGCCATAGTATTTTAATTTCCTCGTGATTTTTTGGCAGTCTGCAATCAGTAGCTTGCCACTGCTCTCTGCTTAGTTCTGGCCATTTAACGCCTTAGGTCCTTGAGCCTGATGCCAGGCTGTTCAAGCTCCTGCCTTTGAAAACATTGTCGACTGAGTCAATCTTCCATCCTTTTTGCCAGCAGCTGTGTGTACTTTGAAAGGGGACTGCCCTCCTTAATTTGTCTGGTGTAATTTAGCTGGCCAGCTAAAGCCATTGCCCAGGTGATGATGCTGCCAAACACAAGCAGATACTAGGAGTCATATGTGGACTTGAAAGGTGCATGGGAACAAATAGACACCAGGACCATCCAAAAGGATGCATATATACTTTATTTTTTATTATTAATTATAATAAATATTAACAATATTTATGGTACATATTATTTAACAGACATTCAACATTACCTTTAAGTGCCATGATTATGGCATCCCAGTTGTCAAAGCACTCGCCACAGGGTACACAGTATGGCAAGTCACCAGTAGTTCCCCGAGCACAACGGTCACATTTTTGACCAGTGATTCCTTGAAGACAGACACACTGGCCAGTACGACGATCACATTGCCTAGCTCTGGACCCTTGGGGGTTGCAATCGCAAGCTGCAGGTGAAAAGAAAGCATGTGCTGTTACTCTGTAGTAAGATGTAGTTATCAGATTTACTGACGCTTAGATCTTGATAAAAGTTAGTCAGTCATCGGATTATCCACATCACACACCTAACAACTGTCCATAAGTGCTCAGATCTTCTTTCCAGAAAATTAAGTGTAAAACTGTTTCACGAGTCTTCTCCCGGTTTTCTTGTAGCTCTCCTGAATTTAGGCAACATCCTTCTTGACCAACATGAAGATCTGGAAGTCACACAAGGGCTGCAGATTCACAAACAGCATAAAAATCTTATATAGCTTCACTTTGAGTACACTGCTGAGTTAGGGATATACAATCATCCATCATGATGACATAGCATACATGACATTGTCAACAATGGATGCACCCACAACACTTAATTAATTCTAAAGAACACAAGTCAGGACACACAAACACTTTTTGTGTTTTGATCTTTCTGCCTTGTCACGTGACCAAAACATTTTATCTGTTGTTTCCTTATATATTCTATGGCGGGAGCTATTCCTAGCTTTTTTCTCAGTTCTTCATTTCTGATCTTATCTCTCAGACTGTTTCCTGTCATTCGTCTGACAAATTTAATCTCAGTAGAGGTTATTTTTCTTATTGTTCTTGCATCTAGGGTCCAGGTCTGGCACTGCATTGGTAGCACAACGTTGGGATGAAGATTGTATTGTAGAGTGCTCATTTTGCCTCCAGAGTTATTTCCTTGTTGGACAATAGTGGTCATAACTGTCCAATGATTTGACAAGCTTTGTTGCATCTTGATTCTATCTCTGCTGTTTGTGAATTATCATGTGTCACTAAACTTCCTAGGTATTTGAATTCCTCTACTTGTTTTAGTTGCTTGCCTTCTATAGTTATGTTGATGTTCTGTTTATTTTTGGCGACATTCATGACTTCTGTTTTGTTGATTTTCATGTTGTATTTTGTGCCTGTGCTGATGAATTTGTTTAGTGTTCTTGTAGGTCTTCTATTTTTTCATGTATTGGTGCCTGATCATCTGCAAATAAAAGCTCATTGATCTCCTTTGTCTCTGATGGGTTGGCTAGGTACATATGGCTATCCTTATTATTACTTTGTTATGCTGTTGTCTTGCTGTCTTCAATGAATCTTTTTCTGTCATTACATATGCCATTTTAATGCAATTGCAAAATAATATGTTTACAAATTTTAGATTTCTAGAATGAATATCTTAACCTTGTTTTATGAGGAAACTGCTTGTGGATAATAAGCACATGTGGTTTTATTAATTCAATCACCAACATGTTGGTTTAATCATCAGTTTAAGGTCTCTAAAGAGTTAAAACTAAATATCTTCAACAATATGGACATTAATCTTACGGTGACCTCCTTTGTTGTGCTGGTTATTTACTTCAATTTTCTGATTTCTTGCGTTTTTTTTGTCTTTTTCTGTTTTTTTTGTTTCTATTTGAAATAATATTTTGCTTTATAAAAATTAGCTTACTGTTCTTAAATTGTAATAAGTAGTTGTGTTGTCTACTGTTTATTGCAACACCTTGAGAAATTTGCTGGGAAAGGCAGAAAACTTCTGTTTCAAATCGTAATATGTAACCAATATTTATTTAGAGAATTTTTTTTATATTTTAAAAACTTACGAATACATTCGTAGTTAGGGTCTCCATAGAAGAGATCCTCACAGTCTGCACATTTGGGACCTCCTCTGCCAGGCAAGCAGTTACACTGTCCACTCAACTGTTTATTTTATGAGAGGTAAACATATTTTTTAAAGTTATATAGACCATAACATATTAAAGTAACATTAAAACCAATTTCTGTGGCATTTTCCAAAAATTAAATAAAACCTGAAAAAAAAATGAAGTATCACACAAATTTTCTATTTGTAAAAACCTGCTTTTTGAACATTTTCTAACATAACCTACAGAGGTGTTATATAGAATAAAATAATTTTCTAATGTCCCAGAAAAAGATTCAGAACAGAACAAAATTATTTTTTAATGAAGAAATAAAGATGTACAAAATAAAACTATTTTCTAACGAAAAAATAAAGATGTTTTACAAAATGAAGCTATTTTCTAACGAAAAAATAATGATGTAGCACTGAATAAAATGATTTTCTAATGAAGAAATAAAGTTGTTGTACAAAATGAAACCATTCTCTAATGTAGCCTACAATGATGTATGCAAAAAAAACAACTTCAAATACATTCCAATGAAAACCATATCTCTGGATACTATCTAACTATTGACCTTTCGAGCAATGGCTGGCCCAAAGGGCATAGACCCAGATACTCTTTCTCCTTTTCTAAATTTTGTTTCTAGCCATCTCAATCCTTGCAAAGATCTTTTATCAAATCTCGCCACTTGTCTCTGTTCTGTGCAAGCAACTCTATCTCCTTGAAGGAGCCGATTCCTGCTGCCTTTGCCTCTCTCATCAATGTTCTTCTCAGTGTCTCTCTGGGTTGACCTGTTTTCCTCTTACCTGTTGTTTCCCACATCACATGAGGGCTTGCTTTGTTATTCGGTTATTATCTTTTTTCATCATGTGACCAACATATGTCCATTATCTTTCTTGATTACTCATGATATTAGTGGTTGATTGGCAATTTCTCTAATTTCTTCATTTGTTTTGAATTCGTTCCATGCTATGCCATTTTCCTTAGACATTTATTTTCAAATGCGTTCAACTTTGTTACTATGTCTTTTGTTGTTTTCCAGCTCTCATATGCATACATAAGGGTTGATAGTACGTTTGATTTGAATAGTTTAAGTTTCATTTTCATGCTGATGAGTTTTGACTTCCACATCTTTTCAAGGCCTTTGACAGACATTGCTGCTTTAGCTATTCTGTATACTATATATCTATACTATACATACATTGATACAAATACTTTAAACCAAGACAGGTGTAAATACAAGAAAGACAGCAACATTTGTATAACTCTTACCTGATTACAGTCGCGTGACACAGATCCACTTGGGTCACAGTTACAGTGGGCACAACCTTCTCTGCTAGTGATGTTCCAGTGGGATTCGGCACATCGGTCACAATGTTGACCTTCAACATTAGGCAGGCAAGGACACTGGCCAGTCTCACGATCACACTCTCCTAACGCAACATCAGTGCCCAGATTATTGCACCTACAACCTGATGATTGATAAACAGTGCCAGACTTAGACATGTCTGAGGTTTATAAGCAAGCCCTCAAATGGAAACCAGAAGGTAAAAGAAATAAGAGGCAGAATCAGAGAAACACTAAAAAGAACATGGAGCTGAGAGACAACAACAGCAGGCATCAGTTCCCTCACCAAGTGACTCACCCAGAACAGGAACGTGTGGTGAGATACAATGTGGGTCCTGTGCAAAATCTGACGCTTGATAACAAAGATCTTCTCATATAAAGAGTGTACAATTTCAGCACTATGTGTCATCTTCGGCTTCAAAGAACAATATCTAGATAGTAAGGTGGGTGGACGGATGGATGGATAGATTTAGGACTATAAGAACTAGTATGCCCAAGTGTGATCAGATTCTCATTTTCTGATCATGTACTGGTCATAACTGACTGAAACACCATCTACACCTCATGTTTGAAGATGGTGAATCTGAAGAAAGCAAATGTCTAATGATGAATGTAAGATATAAATGTAAGATATGAATGTAATTTAAATATATAGGCCTATGTATAAATGAAGAGGCCCTCAATGAAAAATTTGTTATAGGCTGGCCACTTCACTGTCCAGATAAAATGCAGCTCATTTGTATATTTATGTAATGACTGTGACTTCAGTTTGAAATATTTCCAGGAATCATAAGACTCTGCACAGAGGTTAAATTAATGATGGTCCACAACAGCTCAGAGCTGACTGTCAATGCCAAGTCTGTGAATGTTATTGTTGTTGTACCAGCTTTCAACTCTGACGAAGTCCCTAGAGACTAGGAACTGAGTTTTGCATGTTAATCCATTTTTCCCTAGCAGCCGCATGCAGAGGGGCCCCTCGCCGCACAGGCAGATAACTCCGACTTCGGAGGTACTCTTGTTTTTTCCGTCGATGAGTAACTGACGTTTCAAGCCGGGCTTTGCAGCAGAGACCAGGGGTGGTTGTTGCAGGAGAAATCATAAATAAAAATCCCAACCAGTGTAGCCGAGATTTGAACCCACAACCTCTCTGTCCCGAGGCTGGTGTCTTGCCTTGAGACTAACCAGTCCCCCGTGGACTTGGAATATGAGGAAACTGCAACAAGGAACACTTTTCATGCATAGCCTGCAATTGGTTCCTGCCGCCTATCCACCATATACCAGAAGTTCACGTCCTCCCGAAAGTGATGATCATCATATTTCTTTAAAAATGTATAGTGCTTGATGATGTTAGACCATCGTTGTTGACTCCAATTCCGAACATATAAACACACAATTAGTCGTCAGATTATCCCCGTCGCACATCAAACAACAGACAGCAAGATTAGCGTACGGTCGGTCTAGGGATTTATGATGGGCCATTACGATGACTTGGCACACATAACAGTGTAAGCACAGCAATGACGCGCCCTATAGATTCTTGGTTACTCTAGTGAATGTAGCCTACGATGAACAGAACACAGTGCAAATTCCCTAAAGAGATAAAACTGCGGCTGACGAAGCAGTTCACATTTAATGAGAACATATAAATATCTTGCGTCAAGCAAATCCATCAACGGTCATGAACAGCACCAATGTGACGTAAAGCGCAGAACAAGCCTAGATGATGGGAGATCACATTCACAACACTTGATTTGTCGAAAATGAAATATTGCCGGCGTACGACATTGTTTTATCGGCGCAGATGTAATAAGTAGATCATCATCTTGATTTTAACGCATAGGTGTGCAAATTAGAACCGAAATTAATCAGACATCGAATGCACTTTCTGCAGCGATCGAGAGAACGTGGACTAGATCCGCCATCTTAGAAAAACTTCCGTCTGTGAATCAGAGCTGAGAAAGAAATTACATCATACCTTATTGTGGTAGCCTGGAAAACATGCTAACCAGTTTGGTCAAGTTAAAATGGAAGGCAAGCTTGATCTTGAAAGAAATTAAGTCTGATGTACAGGGTCTAAAAGATGCAGATTTAGCAGCTCAGTGTAAACCATCATCAACAAAATGCCAACTCATGCCTATTTCATGGTCCCTTTTAAGGCAGTAGACAACAATTGTTAGGACAAATGTAAAAAAAAAATAAACAACAAATGTATTTATACTCTGCACATGTTCCAATATTTAACTCTATCCATACGGAAGCTTTTTATCAATGTAATGGAAGTGATTTCTGAGACACACGTAACGGAAGTGATTTCTCGGGCAGATGGTGCTCGTAAACCTGGGAAGGCAGACCATCTAAGGGCAGAATCCCCCTACAGAAAAGATCATCTGCTGCCTTGTAGGAAGATTGGGAACAATCAAAGACTAAGGAAAGCAAACCTGAATAAACTGCTGGCTGAATTCGGATGCACTGGGCCACTGGCGCAGAACACAATGCAACGTTTTAATGGGTGTTCAATCAGAGTGGATCTGGCAGACTCTAAATGTGTTGTTCTGTCTGTGGGGGTGATTAACACACTTAACCTGACAGCTGACTTCATGTGGGAGTCTGGAATCCTACTCTGATTGAGTCCTGATCACAGAGAGAGAGAGAGAGAGAGAGAGAGAGAGAGAGACACAATTTTTCATGGTTTTAAGAATCAATCTGAGACAAAATTTTTCATGGTTTTAGGAATCAATCTACTTATTTATATTTATCTAACATATAACATACAACATACTATTTATGAATTTTTAGGAACAAGGTATTAGATTTCACCAATACCAAGATGATATAAGCTGATAGCACACACAACCTTTGATTGATAAACAGCGCAAGACGGCTCCCTCAATTAGATCGAGTTGCTTGCACAGAACAGAGAAAAATGGTGAGATTTGATAAAGGAAGGATCTTTCCAAGGATTAAGTCTGCTAGAAAAGAAAATTTAGAAAGGAGAAAAAGTATATGGGCCTATGCCCTATGTGCCGGCCACGGCTCGAGAGGTCAATAGATAGATAGAAGATGATATAAGACATGTAAAAAAAATATGGTTTGATGACTATTTACACTAATCAAATTGAGAGTGACGCACTATGCAGTGAAATGTGTGCGGCTGAAATTTGCATGCCGCACAGTGCGTCAAAACGTACAGAAAAAGTTAATGCACATGGATACCATCGTTTCAATTAGTTGTTGTACTATAATCTGCATTTTCTACTGCAATAAGAATTTTACTCATAAGTTAAATAATACAAACAAAACACAAAAGTGAGTTAAAATTTTAATTTCCTATGTTTATCAATGTTAAGAGCTTTCAGACCATTTCACTTACTGGCACAATTCTGTCGTGTCGCATCTCCAAAGTACCCATTTCGGCAGTGCTCACAAGCAAAACCCTCTGTGTAGTATAGGCACTTAAGACACTCTCCAGTTGAGCCATCACAGCTACCAGGATCATCAGGATTGATGTTGTTGTTACAGATGCATGGCTGGCAAATACCACCAACCTGAGTGGGTGCTCCATAATAGTTATCTATACAGGTGTCACAGTTACGCCCTGCAGAAATGGAAAAAAAAACTTAAATTTTGGCAATGACAGAGAGAATCTGGGTAATCAGAGAGAATCTTGGTAGTTACAGAGAATTAGGTCAGTAAGTGAGAATCTGGGTAGCTGCAGAGAATCTGGGCAGTAAGTGAGTATCTGGGTAGCTGCAGAGAATCAGAGTAGTTATGAGAGAATCTGGGTAGTTAGAGAGAATTTGGGTAATCAGACAGAATCTGGGTACTCAGACAGAATCTGGGTAGTTATAGAGAATCTGGGTAATCAGACAGAATCTGGGTAGTCAGAAAGAATCTGGGTAGTTACAGAGACACTCTATGATTTTTAATGATGAAAACAATTCCAAATGTAAAATATTTAAGAAAAGGTTGAACAGTACTTTTTAAAATCATGAAGAGGAAAAATTGTACTTGTATGGCAAAAACTATTACAAAGAAATCTGTGAGAAGGGATAAGACAAAAGTAAATAGAGGAGGAAATGCTTGACAATATTAAAGTGCGGACAGATTTTAGAATGTAAAAAAAATATATAAAGAAACAGAAAAAGTGGAGGAGAATAATTACATCTGTTGATGGTGCCCTAATGGCTCACCAAGTCACTGAAAAAGTAAGGCAAGACAAGGTACAAATGGTTTAGGAACCAAAGTCCCTACACTGAAGCCGCACTTTGATAAGAAAAAAAAGAAATAAAACAGTGTTAAGTTCTCCACAGGTTATGCTGTAATTTTAACCTTTAATTATGATACAGTTGCAAAAATTACTGCCTCAAAATACATTTTATTGGGATTTGACAGTTATTTTGTTTTCATTCACGTAGTAAAAAGTAACATGGTATCATAAACACGCACATTAAAAAAAACAAAAAAACCAGCCAATTTTCAAGAAATTTGTTTTTTGTTCTCTTTTTTTTTTCATTACATGGGAAATCACTTCGGCTGTTGGTGTGACATCAAAGAAACCTTTGTAACATGGGAGAGTCAGCGAACAACGCCAAGAAGGTGTCAAACATATGGGCTGATATTGAAGAAGAGAGAGAGAGAGAGAGAGAGAGAGAGAGAGAGAGAGAGAGAAAGAATAGAGAGGAAGATAAAGTTTGAAAGATAAAGAAGAGTGAAGGTCAGGGAAGAATTAGATCAGTTAGAGTGTGCGAGGGGGAAGGACAGGAAAGCGTGGAAAACATGAGTGGGAGATCAACTCAGGCGGTTAAGGGCTGCATGGAAATTATGGGCGGCAGGTGAGAGAAAGAGAGAGGATGAGTGTGTTGAGTGAATAGAGATTCAGTTACGAACTAGCGGGAGACGAAGTGAGGCTTCCGAAGGGTTGTTAGCCGTCAATGGCAACAGCCCTTAAATTTGTTGTATATAGCTGTGTGTAATGTTATTAAGTTTAGTTCAGTGGTGTGCGAGCGATTGAAGGGAACGGAGGTCTAGTTGAGCTCAGCGCTAGACCATGCGGGCAACATTAGGGCTAATTATTAACAAGCAGCAGTGTAGTGAATGTTAGGGACTGATTAGAATAAGCGTAATGTATGCAATTGTGCCTAACGCCGTGTGATTCGGTTTGAAGACGAGGACATGTGTATTCAGAACAGGGTGAGTAGGAAACCTGTTCATGACCTTTGATAAATATGAATTTGTCAAGTATTATCATTTTTTGTCAAGTATTATCAGTCTTGTTGACTGAAGAGAGATTCTACATGTTCTTCTCAACGTGGCAGTTGTGAGCTGCTGAAAAGAGACACCAGTGGGTGTCAATATCAAGTATTATCATTCTTTGTCAAGTATTATCAGTCCTGTTGACTGAAGAGTGAAATTTTACATGTTCTTATCAACGTGGCAGTTGTGAGCTGCTGAAAAGAGACACCAGTGAGTGTCAGTATCAATATTCTCATTCGTTGTCAAGTATTATCAGTCCTGTTGACTGAAGAGAGAAATTCTACATGTTCTTATCAACGTGGTAGTTGTGAGCTGCTGAATGAGACACCTGCGGGTGTCACGTCAAGTATTATCATTCTTTGTCAAGTATTAGCAGGCGTTGTCCAGTATTCTCAGTCTGATTGACTGAAAGAGAATCCTACGATTTCTTAGTAAACTGGCAGCTGTTGGAATAAAGGCACAGGAGGTGCCAACATCAATTAATATAATTCTGTAGCAAGTAATTATAAAATGCTGTTGTCTGAAATTGAGCTCGATGAGTGTTTATTCAGTGGAAGTGAGTGTGAACGAACTATAACTATTATGTCACATGTTACTATGTTGGATGAAGCCACAGGGGTCACAGTAGTGATCGCCGGTGGAAGACTAGTATAATAAAGTTCTTGTGTTTTAATATTTCAATGAGCTGTCGTATGTGTGTAGTAAGTAACCATTAACAGGTCTGCGACGAACAACCAGGGTGTCGCCAACATACATCAGAAGTACTACGATATGATACAACTATACGGTCAGCGGCCGATGTCTATTATGACAAGGGCTGAATGAGGTTTATGCCTGACTGCCTGGGAGGTGCGGCGGTAACAGAGGGGGCTGGAAGGTGGCCACTCTGACCAGGCCTGTCAGTAAACACACGCCAAGGCAAGAGAACAGTGGCTGTGGCGTGGGCGACGATGACAGAGGAGTTGTTAGGAAAACTATTAGTATTAGTACTATTCAGAATAACTATTAAAGGCCAACATGTACTATGATGGATGCACTGTTACATTTACTGGTGGAAGATAACTACAATAGGTTGTTATTACACTGTTACAATATGGCAGTTTATGGCTGCCATAAGAATAGACAGAGGAAACCGAGGCCTATGTGGTCGAGTTTCAGGATTTTTATCGACTGTAAAGCAGGAAATATTTACCGCATTGAATCCCCATGTCTCATCTTGGGTAAACACACTGCTGTGTAGTAAAAGTTAAAAAAAAAAAAAAAAAGTGATTTTCCAAAATTAAAATGTTACACTTAACCCAGATTACAGTACTGTAGTAAAAATTACCACATCAAATCACAAATTCTTCCAAATTTGACATTTTGCCATTTTCAAACAATCGCCCCTTCTGTGTATCTTACTAATTACCACTTCCGGTGACCCTGAGTATTGGATTTGTTTCCATTGTTGTTAACTTATGTTTAGGACACAGATTTGTTTCCATTGTTGTTAACTTATGTTTAGGACACAGACACAGAAATACCTAAATGCACTGTAGAGAATGTGTAAGACAGTACCACAAGGAGAACATAGACAAAATTATGACTGAACTGATGTGGAAAATTAACTTCAGAAATCTAGAAGAAAGTCTGTATTCCCATTTTTTAATGTGTATAAATGACAATAAATCTTTCTATAGCTTGACAATTCTAAGACTTCACAAGCAGAACAGATAGTAAAAGTAGATACTGGTTACTATGCAGTCTCTAAATAGTCTCCATAATATTTCAAAATTGTTCAGTAACTTGGCAAGCCAGACTTTAAGCCTCTAGCTGAGTGGACTGAAAAATTGACTTATTACCTCAAACACAAATCCAGTTTTTCATGTTTAAAATGCTAAATCTAAAATCATTCCATCCCTTTAGAAGAAATTTCAACCTTGTTTTCTACAAATAACTTCATGTCATTGTTTTCAGAACCATATAGAAGCAAAATATAGTGTACCTGTGTACCCAGGACGACAGTTGCAGTATACTTCCAGTGATCGATGATTAAAAGAACACGTGTCTGCATTCTGCACAGGGCTGGTTGGTCCTCCAGGACACATACAAGGCCTACATGGTATCTTCATACTTAATCTTGGATCACCATAGTAACCATTCTCACATCTGTTGAATGAAATCATTACAAGGTGAACCAAAATAAAAGCAATCTGAAAGTTAATTATTTGGCGTTGCAGTTTAATGCTAAAAAGTTATAATGTAAACTCCATCAGCAAACTGAACAGAAAAAGACATAATTGATCATATTATATATGTTTATTTATTAATCCCAAGAGGTCAACACAGAGTCAGTAGTTCTTAGATTCCAGTTGAGCCAAAGCCACTTAAAAGCATCTGGGCTGAAAGCAATCAATAACTCATAACCAACTGCTTGCATCAGGATCAGTGAACTAGAGTGGATCAAGATCCAACTTTAGTGGACCTGGAAACAAACATAATAAGTCTGGTCAAGCAAGTAGAGTTGAAGTGGGAAAGTAACCTGCTTCTACAAAATGCAGCACTGAGGTACTGGGCTGAAAGACTCACATTTTGCAGTTTGCTGTAAACCACAACACAACTACACCAATTTAATGGGTTAGGAAGGGGAGTAGTTGTCAGGCAAACAAAGACAAAGACATTAAATATTTTATTATATTGTTTAATGCTAAAAGCTGTAATCGAAGACAGCCCACAGGGCAGAAGTTCTAGACTCTCCATCTAGAACTTCTGCCCTTTGGGTTGTCTTCGATGCTTGATAACATCTCACAGGGCAGAAGTTCTAGACTCTCCATATAGAACTTCTGCCCTGTGGGCTGTCTTCGATGCTTGATAACATCTCACAGGGCGACTGTGTCAGATGATCATTGTTATCAAGCATCTAACCTCGCACAGGAATTACATTGTATCTCGCCACGTCATTGTTTGGGGAGGGGGGGAGTGGACACAGTTGAGTCTCAATGACAGAGCTGATATCTGCTGTTGTTGCCTCTCACCTCAGTGTTCTTCTGAGTGTTTCTCTAGGTCGGCTTTTTTTTCTTTTACTCTTTGATTTGCTTTTGATAGCCTGCTTGGAGATTCTCTTGTTCTCTCTTCTGATTACATAGTAAAAAAAAAAGTAAAGTACCCCTGTCACGCCAAGTGGCGTATAGGAAAATATGGTGTTAGTGACCCTATATTTTACAGACCTTCAGCACATGATTTTTGGGGTAATGTGGTCTGTATTACTCCCGTGCTGCTTTACTTTCCCAGAAAAAAAATCCGGTACCCATTTAAGGCTGGGTGAACCCGAAAGTCGTCGGTTGGGATCGAACCCTACCCCTTGTCCTTTGTAGTCTAGTTCACTAACCACTGAGCTATCATGGCTCCCTCTGCTCATTTATGATGAAGCCAAATCCATCCTCAAAGGTCAGTTCCATGAAAAATGGAAATGAGAACACCCAAAGCATAACGAGAGTGACGGATACCACCAACTATCAAGGAGGGATCAAGTCATCATATTTCACCTATGCACTGGCCACAATAGAATGAGAAATCACATGTTCACCAAATTCAAAATAGGTACAACCAGCCTATGCCACTGTACACAGGACAATATGACTACAAAACATGTTCTACAGGATTGCCCCCAGTACACAGACCTGAGAAGAGCAATGTGGTCCACGCCCACCTCCCTGGAAGAGAAACTATATGGGGCAATCGATTCACCTAAACAGACAGCTGCCTTCATGAGAGAGTCTGGAATCCTACTCTGATTGAGTCTTTATCGCAGAAAGAGATTTATTTATTTATCATGTTCATAGCTCTAAGTAAATATACCACAACTAAATAAGAATCATGCTGTTAAAATTAGGGAATATTAACCTCTCACAGGAATTGCCAGTAGTAAAATTTTGACAGTTGATGCATGCTCCAGTCAGTGGATCACAGGTTTCCGCATTTTCATTACACTGACATGGTCGACAGTGGGGGAATCCCCAGAAACCAACACGACACTGATCACAAGCACGTCCTCCAACATTTGAGATACATGTACACTGGCCTGACTGCTCGTTGCAGAAGTTGTCAGGTGATCCAATTTCATGACAATTACATGCTGAAAGAGAATGTTTAAAAAATATGTTTATAAACATGATGCATGAACCGCTGACATATACACACATATTTATAAATAATTAGTGTAGAGACACCCAACAGCAAGAGTGCTGAAAGCTGTCAGCAACTCATAGCTGATAGCTTGTGCTTGGATATGTGAACCAGAATTATCCAGACCACACTCCGTCTTTGTGCAGTGCCCCTAGAACCAGACCAACCAGTCTAATCTGCCAAGTGAGTAGGGGTTGAGAGGGAACGCAACCTAGTACTAAAAAATGCTCTGCTGAAATCGGATGTGCTCGGCCAAAAGGTGCAAATATCACAATTCTACTACAAACCACAACACAACACATAAATGCCCACTTAATGTCCCTCTAAAGGTGGTATTCCTATACAAAGAGGTATTCTTTTAGTCATTGGGTGAACACAAGCAAGCATATAAATAATTATTTCCTTTCATAAGAGTCCACTTTTGTAATTCCCAAATATAAACAGAGCACAGTTGTTTTATCTCAAAGTGGCATTTTAGTTATATTCTTTACAGTGATTAGAAAGAAATGTTGAAAGCCTAATACAATTCGCTCATTCTTAAAATTGATATTTTAAGGAAGTGGTTTTAATTTGTGACACCAGACACAGAAAATAACATTTTTTCAGCTAAAGTCTATATTTATGTATGAATTATATTTAATCTTTTAGTGATTAATGCTGATAACAAAAAAAGATTAAAGATATTGGCAAATCTGAGAGTTTTTGGGGTACAATATTACATTTTTAACAAGAAAAGTTTTTTATTTTTATTTTTTTTTATTTTAAGAAACAGGTGTTTTTGAATAATTGTAAATGTATAATAGAAGAAACACGTCTATTTTTTCTTCTTGAATAGACACAAATGAACAAATCAACGAAAGTATTGTTGACAAGCAAATGTGGGTGACCACATATAATAAGTTATGTGTCTGAAGATATTGTTGGCTGGTAAGTTAATGGTTAAGAAGTTTGTAGGTTTCTGACCAACAGGCATACAAAAATATAGTGATTAACAGTTTCATAGTGAGATGATGACATGCAAGAGTTTATGATTAGGAATATAGAGAGAGGAAGGAGAGAGAGAGAGAAAGAGAGAGAGAGAAAGAGAGAGAGAGAAAGAGAGAACAATTTAGAAAGACAGAGACAGAGAGACTGAGACTAAAACATAATTTTTGTATAATAAATTTATTATTTTAATGTCAGCAAGGAATATCAACAGAAAACTCAAAATTTGATACGAGAAATTATGTTACAGCTGAAAATACTTACGTATACAGCCATCAGATCCAAATCCATAGGTACCAGGTGCACAATGGTCACAACGACGTCCAACAACATTAGGCTGACAATGACACTGACCACCACTAGGGTTACACTCTAAGTTCTTAGAGCCGATGCGGTCGCAATCACAGTCTAGATAGTGAAAAACAGAAGTCAAGGGGAAGAGTTGCTAGAAAATCTTATTAAGATATTCTTTGAATTAAATAATAATAATAATAATAAAAATAATGGGCAGATGGTGCTCGTAAACCTGGGAGGGCAGACCATCTAAGGGCAGTATCCCCCTACAGAAAAGCCAACTGCTGCCTTGCAGGAAGGCTAAGGAAAGCAAACCTGAATAAAATGCTGGCTGAAATCGGATGCACTGGGCCACTAGCGCAGAACACAGTGCAACGTTTTAACAGGTGTTCAATTGGAATGGATCTAACAGACTCTTATTATGATGTTCTGTCTGTGGAGTCCCCCCAGGCAGGTGGAATGCTAGGCCACGTGCCATGAAGGGGTCCATCCCAAGTTATTGGTGGTCACCCTGATCCATTTTGGAGAGCTAGGAAATGGGACCAGAGAGAAACTAGAGCAATGTGGTCCACACCCACCTCCCTGGAAGAGAACTTAGACAGCTGACTTCATGAGAGAGTCTGGAATCCTATTCTGATTGAGTCTTGATCGCAGACAGAGAGAGTGAAAGAGAGAATTAAATAATAACAACAATCTGTGCTATAAAATAACTCCAACAACAAATTAACAACAAATAAGTATTCAGAAGATTTAACTTAAGTACAGTTACAGAGAAAGTTATAAAATATGAACTACAAATTATGTTTTCATATTCTTATGTTACAATTCATGTGATTTTAATTCTCTGCGACAGAATATTCAAAATCAAATACTTGGGAACATTGTTAATTTCAGAAGGGTAAATATATACAATTGAGATGAGATGTAGAATAGCTCAGGCAGAGGCCACATTCCAAATGAATTTTGTAAAAATATTATGCAATCTGTTTTTGACATCGAAAGAATAAAAAAAAAATGAGTTCCTCAGTGCTACCTACTGTGGAGTGAGTCTTGGTCAATCAGATAATAGATAGGAAAATTCTTTGATGCCACAGAAGGTAGTTTTACAGAAAAATGTTGAGAATACCATGGACAGATGGTAAGAGAAAAAATAATATTCTAAATGAGGCCAAAGAAAACAATAATAATTTTTGGTCATGAGAAGGGGAACATATTGTGACACAGAAATATTTGGGGGAAGAAGAGTTAGAAGGAAAATATGGTAAGACATCAGACAGCTTAACACATTCCATATAGGAGCCAAAAAATATGGATCTAGCAACCAACATGAGAAACCAAGGAAGGAGCCATGCTTCATTGATTTTAATTGACTGACATTATCACAATTATTTCCACTAAAATCTTATAATTCTCACATTTAGCCTCTTTTCTTCCTAAGCAAATTGTGTGAACATACAATGTGTTTTAGAACAATTTTCATTTATGTTCTCGCTGTTGTTTCAAATTAAAAATATAATGGGGAATAACTGTCATTCTAAAAAGGAATCTTGAAGAATTTGAGAGGAGGTAATCAAGACTTCACAACATTTATTATGTGATGTTTATCACAGAGAATCTGAATAGTTCAATCAATGTTTATTCGCCAAATCACTTGACCTCATGATGACCATAAATGAATTGTTTGATAATTATAAATGGTGTTGATGTTAATTAACTAGATGTTCAACTTACTCTCACAATCAGACATTATAACTTGCTCCTCTTAATTCCTCAAATTAATAATGACATATACTTTATTTTGTTGTGTAGGTAAAGTGGACTAGACTGTTGCCATGTGGAGATACATTATACACATATTTATTTATCTTATCTAGACTACTTCTGCAACACTACTCACTAGAAATTGTTATGCTACTCCTAACTCTAACTTCTTCTTCTACCGTTTTTAGCTCCCAGTGTAGCATAGGTCTCCAACAAACACTTTCCAAGTCGTTCTGTTTTTTGCCATTCTTTTAAGATCATTCCATGTCTTCCCCATCATCTTCATCTCTGCTTCTATCTGTCTTCTTCAAGAATTCCTTGGTCTTCCTCTTTGTATTTTCCCCTGGGGATTCCAAAAAAGGGCATGTTGTGTAATACTCTCAGTTGGCTTCCGTAGTGTGTGTCCTATTCAGCACCATCATCTTCGCTGTATCTCTTTATCCACTGTTATTTGACTGGTACATTTCCATAATTCTATGTTAGTGATTTTGTCCTGCCATTTCCATCCTTTTATTCTGCGTAAGCATCCATTAATGAAAGTCTGTATCTTCGTGATTGTCAATTTTGTTGTTCTCCATGTTTCACAGCATATAATAGGACCGACTTAACATGTGAGTTGAAAATGTTTATTTTTGTATTTAACCTAATTTCTTTGGATTTCCATATGTTTCCCAGTGCAATGAAAGCTCCTCTTGCTTTTGATATCCTTATTTTGGTATCATTTTCTGTTCCTCTCTCTTTATCTATATTACTGCCCAGATATATGTAATATTGTACATCTAGTATAGGTATTTTTTCTCCTAGTTTTATTTGGTTATTGCCAACTGTATTAATTCTCATAATGTTGGTCTTATCTCTATTAATCTTCAGTCCCAGCTGTTGTGATCTCTCATCAAGTGTGCTCATTTCATCCTTCATCAACTCTAACTTATTTCTTGATTAATTAGATTCTATCTAACTAAATTCGCACTGATTGGCTCATGATTTGACTCTACAGAATCATGAATATGAATCATCAATGAATCCCATTAGAGGTAAATCTAATAATGAAAAATTATTGAAATCAGAAAATAGTTCTTCCTCCTCTGCGTTCAGCTACTTCTAGACCATGTCCCAGTCGACCAATAAAAAGAAGCGTTTGTGAGTAAGTTCCATCTCAATTCCTAAATACTATTTGATAACAAATTTACATCATCTTCATCAAGTACCATGCCTGTTGGCGTAGGTGATCATGTCTCTCCACAACTTTTGATCTTGACAGTTATTTATCATTTCTGTTGTTGACCTACTGCCAAGCCATACTTTTAAGTTGTCTGGTATCTTTTCTCTTTGCTTGCCTCTTTCTATTCGTCCTTCAATTTTCCCAGTTGTTACAATATATTCCAGTTGTTCTCTTCTCATTACATGGCCAAAAAATGATGATTGTTTGTTCCTAATATTGGAAATTAGTTATCTTTTTGCTTTGGCCTCTTTCAGAAACAAATTTACAACATAATGAAATAATATTTATAATATCTCTGTACACCACTTTACAACATTATCAAGCAATGAGTGTGAAAGTATGTGCGTTCATGGCCATGCAGATGTGTGTGCTTAACATAACACATATTAAATTGAGAAAATGCCAGAGTGTATATATATATATATATATGTATATAATATATAACCTAAAACAACTATACTATATATTGAGAACTCCAGCCTGAAAATGCATACTAATGATTGTGCACAGGGTTTGGATTATCATTCTCTATTGCTAAGAGAAGTAACCTTGCAGTATAATTATCTGGGGTTATTTATCCTGAATCAGTACTGACTCACTGGCTCATATAAGTTTACTCTCAATAAAATGACTCTTTATAGTTATTAGCCTACTGGCTATGGTATGCAGTACTTTGTCCGCTTCATCACTAAATCTTTGGTATCACTGCTAATGCTGCTTTTACCTATGAAGGCTACATACAAATACATTTAACATTAACATTGTCTGAGTGAAAAACAAAACTACTTACATCCTAGGAACTAATTTCTTAATTTTTCAAACTACTTTGCTTAATTTATCTCCTTTAGGTTATGAATTTGCCAAGTCAATTGACTTATATTATCAGGCATTCATATACAAATTGACAGACTGTACCTATGAGTTTTATCCACATCACTTTATTTAATCTATTCTCTTCATCTTCCTCAGTTTGTCTATTCTCCATTTTTCTACTTCATTCACCACTTATCCTCCCATCTACTGAAGGATTATCTGTGTACTAAGTCCTTTGATACTTTTGTACAACCCTTAGCCATTTCGACTACAGATATATGGCTTGCTTCTTATATACATATTCTCAGGACTTCAGGTCAATATGGCGGATAGGCGGCAGGAACCGTTGAGGCTCTGTCTGAAAAGTGTTCCTTGTTGCAGTTTCCACATATCCCAAGTCCGGGTTGCTACTGGAGCTAGTGAGTTTAAGCTATGTGCACACAGAAAGCTGTGTTTTTCATCTAGATTGTGTTTTGATATTTCAATTGCTTATGATGATATCGTATGATGAAGGACAATTCGATTACATTCACTTTAGGTGCAGCTACACCTTATGTCTTTTGGAGCGTGCTATGGCTGCTATTATGGGTACTGCAGCTGTCTTACTTTGTTTGAATTCTTCAATTATATAAGATGTTAATTTGGATGATTCCACTGGCACAGGTGGTTGAGCAATTATGAATTTTAAATCGTTTGCAGTGATATCAAGGCCTTTGACCAACTACAACAACACAAACTCTCAATTGCTAATTCCTATAGCACTGGTTCTTTCACTTGTAATGTTTACATTGATTGACCTAAGTAATCGCAGGAATACACCGTCTGAGCCTTTCTAATCTCAGGAATACATATTAGTCTCTTATCCTTCACATAATTTCATGCAACCTTATCAGTTCATTCATGCACTGGTACTGGCAGTTACTACCTCATAGCCGTATCTTTGTTGTTTACAATTATCTTCATTTGATATTTCATTTTTCTTCTTAAGCATCACCTTCCAAACATCTCTTCACTATACGTTATTCTCTTCAAGAGCCATATCTATCTATCTATTGACCTTTTGAGCTGTAGCCGGCCCATAGGGTGTAGACCTAGATACTCCTCTTATCTAAATTTTTATTCTAGCAGTTATCAATTCTTGTAAAGATCTTTCATTAAATCTCGCCATTTGTCTCTGTTCTGTGCAAGCAACTCTATCTCATTGAGGAAGCTGATTCCTGCTGCTCTTGCCTATCTCATCAATGTTCTTTCTCAGTGTCTCTCTGGGTCTTCCTCTTTTCCTCTTACCTGTTGTTTTTATGTTCTACAATCTTCGTGACACAATCCTTTGTCTCTTGTCTTCTGATCACTTTGTTAAATAGAAGATTGTATATGTATAATCTATAAATAACTATCTTGTTTACAAGAATATTATTTATTCCTATACTGCATCATCATCATCATCATCATTGAGTGCCATCTCCACATCGAAGGTTAGTTATCATGGGGCGCTATTCTGCTCTGTCTCTTGCTTTGATAGTGCAGGTTGTCGTAGGCTGACATGATCATCTTTTGATGCAACACGTCCATGTTAATCTTGGTCTGCCTCTGCCTCTTTTACCTTTTATTATCCCTTCCAAGATTATTTTTAGTAGGTTGTTCAAGTCTTTTAACATGCCCCAAAAATCTCATTTGTCTTTTTGAATTGTGTTTAGCACTTTTCTTTTCATTTTTAGTTGTTTTAAGATATCATTATTTGTTCTCTTTTCTTTCCTTCCAATTCTTTCAAGTCTTCTTTAAATTCACATTTCAAAGGCTTCAATTTCTGTTCTGTTTTCTTGTCTAATGTCCATGTTTCTGCACCATAAAAGAATGTTGAGAAGATACAACATTTTGCTAGTCTTAGTTTTAGCCCTGGTGTTATTTGTTTTGATGTTAATATATTTTTCATGGCATTAAAATTGCTTATTGCCATTCCTATTCTTTTGTATATTTCAGTACTATATTTCCCAACACTGGTTATAGCATGTCAAAGGTGGTTGTAGCTCAGAACTGTCAGGTCTGTTCCTTTAACTTTGGTATTCACTTGTTGGTTTTGAGTATTATCTTTGTTTATGATCACAATTTTAGTCTTTTTTATATTTATATCTAATCCATATTTTTTGTTTGTCATATTTGTTTCATTAGGTAATTGTTGTACATCTTTAGGATTTTCTGCTACTAATACAGTATCATCAGCACATCTTAGGTTATTGATTGTCTTTCTATTAATGTTTAGGCCTGGCATCTCTGCGATGTTTATAAAGATTTGCTCAGTGTATAGAATGAACAAACTTCATTATAGGATGAATCCCTGTCTTGCTCCTCTTTTTTTATGAACAGGTGCAGAGTTCTCTTTGTTATATTTTATTATTGCTGTTTGCTCCCAGTATAAATTACATATTAGTTGTATGTTTCTCTATGTAAGTTGTCTACCTATACTGCATCTTTTAGTTATTTCTGCTATATTGTGCATCGTCCCTACTAATTTCTTTTCTATTTTCATTTTGTAATCTTTGAAAGATCTCTCCTATTATGATTTATGTTATATTTCCAGTTTTACTCCTTTGGCCTATAAACACTAACTTTTACTTTCATCATCATCATCATCGTGTGCCGTACCGGTTGGCATTGGCGATCATGTCCTTCCACTATCTTCTATCCACAGTGCATCGTATGAGTTCTGTTGTTGACTGTTTTCCATGCCATGACACCAAGCTATCCAGTATTTTCTCTCTTTGTCGTCCGCTATCTCTCTTTCCTTTTATTTACTATTTACCAATACTTTCTTTTTATTAACTTTTACTTTAAACTTCTCTATTTCATGATGCTTGATATTCAAAATATTATTCATTATAGTTTAATTTTTTATATATTATTGCTATTTTAAATTCTGGAAATAATCCCTAGCATCTACTTCTTATATATATATATATATATATATATATATATATATATATATATATATATATATATATATATATATATATATATATATATATATATCTATTTGGATCTATTTATTATCTACATATATCTATTTGGATCTATTTATTATCTACATATATCTATTTGGATCTATTTATTATTTACATATATCTATTTGGATCTATTTATTATCTACATATATCTATTTGGATCTATTTATTATCTACATATATCTATTTGGATCTATTTATTATCTACATATATCTATTTGGGTTATTATTATCTTTCAGGCAATGGTTTAATTTTTCTGTCAACTTGCCATTTATTACTGTGATACAAAAATTACAAACTAATTTTTTTTTCTTTTTTACAACTTGTACCTGTTTGATTTTTTGGTTGGAAACAATAACAATTAACATAAATTACAAACAATGTTCACTCAATAACATTTATATATAATCAATTAGGTCCTTGAAAATCTGGAAGTACCTGAAACTGATAGAAAACTAAACATTAGTAACCTGAGAATACAACACAAAACTAAATTGGCATAAATAAAAACATCTTCACATCATCGTCATCAAGTACCAAGCCTGCTGGCATAGGTAATCATGTCTCTCCACAACTTGCGATCTCAACAGCTATTTATCATTTTTGTTGTTGACCTTCTGCCAAGCCATTCTCTTAAGCTGTCTGGTATCTTTTCTCTTTGCTTCCCTCTATCTCTTCATCCCTCAATTTTCCCAGTTGTTACAATATATTCCAGCTGTTCTCTTCTCATTATATGGCCAAAAAATGATGATTGTTTCTTCACAATATTGGATATCAGCTCTCTTTTTGCTTTGGCCTCTTTCAGAATGTTTTCATTACTCTTCTTAGCTGTCCATGGTATTCTCAGCATTCTTCTGTAAAACCACATTTCTACAGCCTCCAGTGATCTTCTTGTCTGTTGTCCTATTGTCCATTATTCACATCCATATATTAAGACTGGCTCTACATAACATTTAAGAACTCTTTTTCTTGTCTCTTTTGTCAAAAATGTATCTTCCTAATTTGTTGGAAAGTTGCTTTTATTTGAGCCATTCTGATTCTCACCTCTATTGTACATCTACCATCTGATGTTAACAATGTTCCCAGATATTTAAATTCATTTACCTGTGTTAATATTCTTCCACCTGTCTTTATTGTACATTAGGGTGATGCCTTTTTCTTTGTTGCTACTATTACTTCTGTCTTTTTGCTATTAAGGCTGAGTCCTTTATTTTTGCTTTCCTTCACTTTAATGTCTAACATTTCTTGTAACTCATACATCTTCACATGCAAAACTAAAAAATGTGATCAAACAACCAACTTATCTGATGTTAGCTACAACAAATAGTTCTCATATTGGATCTGAAAAAGATTAATCTTTAGCCAAGTACAATTTTGTTATATAAAAAATTTGTTTAAAATATTAATTAAATATACCTGTGGAAACAACATTATGCCAGGCACATAAGAAAAAACAATAGTATCAATTCAATGGCTACCACTAATAAAATTCTACTTATCTAATTAAATGTAAACTAATTAACTAACTACTTAACTAACTAAATTTAATTAACTACTAACACACACTTATTAAATTGCTTAGGAAACTGTGTTCTCCCGGATTAATTCTTCAATCAGCTGGCAATGTCTAAGTCTAGCGTTTCTAACCTGTACACACTTCATATCAGACTATTTCACATTTCTAAGTTGCAACTATTCACTGTGTTTTGTAATAAAAGTATTCACTGTTCTTCAATAACTTTTGGTACCATATTTACAATATTAAATACATCATAATTATGAATGATACAACTTTAAAGACAATTTCTTTAGCCCACACCGACATGTGTCTTTATTTTCTAGGTTCTCACTTTCCATAAAATAAAAATCCCAAGGTCACAGGACCAAATCATCAATTATTGTCGTTACAAAAAATAAATCTTGATGAATTAAAAAAAAAAATATCTTTACGACACATTGTACCATTGCTGGTGTATGTTGAGGGGCTCACGATAGAAACAGATTTTTAAAATCCTTTCTGTCTACCGCGGGTTTCAAACACTGTACACAGGCTTTTCAGCCAGCGAAACAGTGGTTTTAAGCCGCATGGCCACACGCACCTCGTTGATGAATTTGAGAGGAGGTAATCAAAACATCACAACATTTATTACATGAAAATTATAACAGAGCATCTTTAGTCTTTAGTTCAGACTGGTGCCATCGCAGTCGGGGCATTCCCATTTCCACCTCTGATGTTCATTCCAGCAACCATTGGATTGTTCATCTAGCAATAGTTTCTGTCCTTCATTGATTGAACGTGTTGCATTCTTTGTCACTGAGAATGCTGTTCCTGCTGCTCGCCCCTACAGGCGCCGCGTTCCACCATACAATTTGCATGTGGATTATCCTCAGCTTCCTTGTCTCCATCCTGTGAGAGGTGTTCTTTTTAAAGCCCTTACAATGTCATGCGTGTCCAATTTTAAGGTTTCCTACACAATGGCAGGTGGTATTAATTTTTAATTATTAATGGTATTTGATCATAACATTTCTAACTGCTAATTGTAACATATAACATTTATACATTTTAATAACGGTAAATAAATAAAACAAGGTGTTTATTTATATAATATATAAATAACCATTTTATAACCCATTTCTTTCTTTCTTTCTTTCTTTCTTTCTTTCTTCACTTCCTCCTGCATCCGTTCAGGTGTCAAGGGAAATATAAAGTTCTGATTCTTGCCTTTTTGGCGACTTCACTCATTGTCAACTGATGATGTTGTAGCACTTCTTTGATTTTGTCTGTCCATCTTACTCTGACTCTTACTATTCTCATCTTTTAATATATGCTTTGTATGGTAAGGAATCACACAGCATTCTTTCTAGATGGGCAAAACCAATTTTATTTGTTGTTTCTGTATGTAGCTTAAGTTCAATGCAAACTCTTTCTCTAATAATGTCATTTCTGATTCTGAATTTTCTAGTCACTCCAAGTGCATACTGATTATAACTTGACGATATAGCCAAAAAGTCATCTATGAAGAAACTTACCAATGGCACCATCATGCAAAACTGCAGAAATTGAGAAAGTATGTTTCCGACAAATCTCAGGTAGTGTGGACTTAAGTGAGGGATATTGCAGAATATCACATCGATTGTACAAGAAGTCATTCTTCATGTATGCAGGGAGGCCTGGGCCCTGATAAATTGGGATGTATTCTGTATTTGGCACAACCAAGATCTGAAGGAAGAAACAATAACATGCACATTTTCATAAACAATTCACATTTCATATGAAATGATCACAAACATTATATAATAAGTAAGTAGCAAATCCTTTACAAAACGTTGCTATTACCCCAGCATTTTTGGGCTGTATAATTGTCTGGGCATTATAAGTCAGGGGTTTGCCATTGCCATCTGATGGTAGGCGCAGTTATGAGGACAGTAATCCCATGAGCTGAAATTTCTTTTAAAACCGCACTCAGTGGGACTCGTTCCATGAACTATGTGGTTGAGAAAAATGAGTTTACTACCTCTAAGCCACAGATACCTACCAGACATTATATACGAAATTATTTTTAAAAATAAATCCCAAACTTTTCCATGTGGGTTTTAAACCAGATACATCTAGACTTAATATAGCCCACAGCCCTCTTCCTCAAAGAATGTTTACCTAATACTTCACTATTACAATGGAATCTATATTCTTAAGTAATATCATGGCAAAAAATTGATAATGTAGGTTTTTTTTAAAATGGGTCATATGATATTTTCTTATATCATATACTTAATATGCTTCTGAAAACATTCAAGACAAAAGCATTACATTATGATCAATTGAAATTAGCAAGCAACAAAGTGTCCTCCCCTTCTTCTGCCTTAACCTTAACTTAATTGGCTACCAAGGGTTTAACATGCTGTGCCTGCGCCGTTTTACAGAATTTTTATTTTAATTTAAAATGACAAATGATAAAATAAATTAAAAATTATCTAAAACACACATTTTGTTGGGATAATTTATCCACAGTCAGAAAAGTGGTAATAAGAGAATTACAAGGTTTTAGTGGAAATAATTGCGAATATGTTGATAAATTAAAAGCCGTAAATCGCATCATTAGGGCTCACCAACTGCGAAAGCTGCAATTTGTGGCTCATGGTACGGAATACGTTAAACGTATGAGGAATATGGTGTTAGTGTCCATAATTTTTAAAGATAAATGGCATATTTTATGGTTGATGTAGGTGGTATTAGCCTAGGGAATAATAGAACAAATAAGTATGTGTTAGCACTCGGAAAAATTAACAGACAAACAACAACAGAAAAAAACGAAGAACAATATATGGTCCGAAGTGGGATCGAACCCGTACTCCCTGGCACCGCGCCTTGCCACGAGAAGCCGAACGCTTGGTATTACCCTACTTTCCCAGAAAAAATCTCTGGCATCCTTTTTCAGATACCAGGCAAACCTCAAACAAAACAAAATTTGTCACATCTGGGAACTGATTGTGAACCTGATAATTGGTTGCGTTTGCCCGATGACTAAAGTATTTTAGAGTATCGTGGTAGAGTAGAATATTCCTCTTCATCATCCGCCCTTACAAGGACGTAGTGGACGTGTCTGCGTTGTGTTGTGGTTTGCAGTATAACTGCTATATTTGCGCCTTTCGGCCCAACACATCCGACTTCAGCACGACATTTTTGAGTACTGGGTTGTCTTCCCTCTTTGATCCCTGCACGCTTGGCCAGACTAGACAGGTTGGTCTGTTACTGGAGGTACCATGGAGAGGTGGAGCAAGGTCTGGATGGTTTTGGTTCACCGATCCTGGGGCAAGCCATCAGCTGTGGGTCGCTGACAACTTCCAGCTCTGGTGCTGGGAGGCGCGCCTTCGCCTCCGATCTGATAATTGAAAACAAGTGTAGGTGTTTATGTTGAAAAGTATGATGGGAAAAAAATACAAAGAAGAAACATATATCTTTAAAAGATCAGTGTCTTAACTGGAAGTAAAAAAGTGAGACAATTCACATTATTTTGAGACAAAAGGAAACTGACGATCAGTAGGTGGTATGTTATGTAGAAGAATATATTTGTAAACACATCCCATAAGGATAAGTTTTACAGAAACTACAAAAATTAAGTAACACTTACTGAGTCAATAAGTAGAGTAGCTGATGGATTTCTCTGTCCTGGAATGTAATTGTTGAAGTCCAGACGTACTGTGTATGTTGTGTCCTTCTCCAGACATGAAGGTGGAGAAACAACCTCATATCTAGAACCTGGTTGGTTAAAAAAACAGGAACATAAATATCCAAAATCTGGTGAAAACACAAACATGACAATCATATTTGTTTTACTATACCACTGCCATATATTATTAGGTGAACCTGTACACCAGACCAAAAAAAAAAAACCGTACAAATGGGGAAAAACATGTACATGTAAATTTTAAGTGTTAATTTATATTATTATGAATATAAAATAATTTTGCATGAAGTTCTGACTGGACGTGACGATTTCTTTCCAATTTAACATTTGAGTTATGTTATGTTTAAATTAGTGCTAAATTCAAAAATCCTTTTTTTACTAAAAAAAATTATCAACTAAATTCATTTTAAACATTTATTTAAAAATACATAGCTATTTACAATAATTGTTATAAGTGAGTAATTTGATTAACAGTTAATATGGCTGGTGCCTTATCATCTAATCTTTATATCTTATTAAAGATAACATTTTATTGCGAGCTCTAACTATTTGGATGCTGAATTTAAAAATTCTTTGTTTTTAACTCTGTTTTAGTAAATTAATAAAAACAAATATTGAAAAAAAGCGCACTTACTACTCAAGACTGCATTCAACCATGAATTAAAAATGTAAAAATTTGAATACCCACCAGCAACTACCATATGCATGTGACTGTTGAGTGATTCTATCTATCTATTGACCTTTCGAGCCGTAACCGGCCCATAGGGCGTAGACCAAGATACACCTTCTCCTATATGGATTTTTTGTTCTAGCAGTTTTCTTTTAAAGATATTTTATCAAATCTCGCCATCTGTCTCTGCTCCTGTTGAGTTATTACGGTACACCAAAAAGTATGTTACCTTGTTTTGGAGATTTTATCTACTTCAAGGAGAGACATTACCCATTCAATTTTAGACTTAGTGTTCTAGGTTATATTAGACCATTATTGTTGTCCACAAATGAAAGTGAAAATTACTTTGGGCTGGAACCTGTGTGTGTGACAAGCAAGCAAATTGTATTGATTACTTCTCCTGTCTGACCTTTCACCTGTTGTGTATACAGTAACACTAATCACGTGATCGTAATCAGCATTGGGTGCCACCTCCACATTGAAGGTTGGCTACCATGGTGCACCATTCCGCTCTGTCTCTTGCTTTGATGGTGCAGGTTGTCATAGACTGACTTGTTCATATTTTTGTAACTTGTACAAGTTAGTCTTGGTCTCAATCTGTCTCTTTTACCTTGTATTTTCCCTTTCATGATTACTTTTAGTAGGCTGTTATGTTTTATAACATGCACCAAAAATCTCAATTGTCTTTTTTGAATTGTGTTTAGTAGTTCTCTTTTAATTTTTAATTGTTTTAAAACTTCATCTTTTGTTTTCTTTTCTTTCCATTCAATTCTTCCTATTCTTCTATAAATCTACATTTCCAAGGCTTCAATTTTCTGTTCTGTTTTCTTGTCTAATGTCATGTTTCTGCACCATAAAAGAATGTTGAGAAAATATAACATTTTGCAATTCTTAGTTTTAGCCCTGGTGTTATTTGTTTTGATGTTAGATATTTTTCATGGCATTAAAATTGCTTATTGCCATTCCTATTGATTTGTTTATACCAGTTTTATAATTTTCCGTCATTGATTATAATATATTCAAGGTGGTTGTAGCTCCGAACTGTCAGGTCTATTCCTTTAACTTTGATATCCACTTGTTGGTTTTGAGTATTATCTTTGTTTATAATCATAGTTTTAGTCTTCTTGATATTCATATGTAATTCATATTTTGTTTATTGTTATGTTTATTTCATTAAGTAATTGTTGTAGATCTTTAGGATTTTCTGCCACTAATACAGTATCATCAGCATATCTTAGGTTATTGATTATCTTTCTGTTAATGTTTAGGCCTGGCATCTCTGTGATGTTTTTAAAGATTTGCTCAGTGCAGAGAGTGAACAAGCTTCATTATAGGATGCATCCCTGTCTTGCTCCTCTTTTTTTATGAACAGGTGCAGAGTTCTCTTTGTAATATTTTATTATTGCTGTTTGCTCCCAGTATAAATTTCATATTAATTGCATGTCTGTGTCATGTAGATGTATATCTTTTAGGCAGTCTATAAGTTGATTATGGTGTATTCTATCAAAAGCTTTAGTGTAGTATATGAAGCAAGCATATATTGGTTTGTTTACTTCTGTGTACTTTTCGATTAATGTCCTCATGCAGAAAATGGCTTCTTTTCTTCCACTGTTTTTTTTCCTAAATCCAAATGATTGTTGACGTGATATCTCAGGTTAAATGTGTTAAAATGCATTTGGTCATTGTTTGTAACTTCCTGACTAGAAAACATTGGTTTGCACCACTTCCAGAAGTAGTCAATAAACAAAAAAAAATGTTATGTGTAGATAAATTTGAAGGAGGGGAAAAAAAAGTGAAATTTTACAAAAATGGTCTTTACTCATATTAATTGGACGTAAAAAAAAAAACCCATTAAAAAACATACTAAATACAAGTTATCCATATAATATGGAAGGTATGGTTTACTTATTTTACCATGCAAACATTAAGGGCTTTTTCTTTTTTTCTAAGAACAAAACAAACTGAAATAGGGTACATTTTCAACTATACAGCTTCTATATTTTTTCACACTCTTTTATTATGCGTTTGAGTTTCAAATAAAAGCATTTTTAATAGCATTTAATTTTTACATTTCAATATGTGTTATAGTTTGTTTCAGATTGTTTGCCTCCCTAATTCCAGTAATATCTCGAAAACCGTCTGATAGAATACCATGATTTTTTGCATGTGACCTTAGATTTTCAATGACGTAACGAATTTATCATTTAAATTATCGTATGTGTTACCGTTTCCTCAAAGCGGCAACTTCCTTTGATCTCCTTCATATTTGTATTTATTTTGACACAAAAAACAGAATGTACGGTAAATGAAGATCTTTTACACTTTTTAGAGGAAAAGGCGTAACTTTTATTTTTATATAAGGGACATTATTACTTTATAATAAGAGAGTAAGTAAGTAAGTGTTCCTGTCATGCCTGAAGGTGTATAGGGGAATAAACCGCCACAATTGCACTTTTTCACAACATGCTACCCATTTGGATTGGGCTCTTTTAATTATACAACTAATATTGAATCAAATCAAAATAGGCCGAACATTCACCGAATAGAAATTATTTATTTTAAGAACACAGAATACATCGTCAACTCACTAAAAAAACAGTTCCTGAAGTGGTCCGTATCCAGAGTTTCCAACTCCAACAAAGTCACTTCAGTAAGTTCAAACAAATGAGTTTTATTCAGAATCTGCCGAATCTAATAGACGTATTACCATTTTTGGTTGAATAACCCACAGACCATCGTTTCTCCAATACTTATCTTCCTCAACCATAACATGGTCTTCACAACTAGCCCAATAATCTTTGTCTATGTTTGAAATAGCAACATTGGTAAGCTCTTTAACATCAGATAATTTGAAAGTTTTATTTTCGGATGCTACTTGCCCTTTGATCTTTGCCCAAACTAATTCAATAGGATTTAGGTGTGAGTGATATGGAGGCAGCCTCAAACATCTATGACCATGTTCTTCAATTAATTTATCTATTTGAAATATCTTTGGCCGTTGTATCTGTTTTACAAGTGAAAGTAATTCAGGCTTGAGATACATATCGTTAAATGGTATTTGTTCCCTTGTCAGCCATGTCTTTATTTCAGCTTTAGTGCTTGATGATGTTGGAACTTTATCTTCTTGTGCCACTTTGTTATGGTAAGATGCATTATCCATGATCAAACAAGATGGTCGATCTAATAAAGGCAAAATAGTGTCTTTAATCCAATCTCTGAACATATGACTGTTCATCCCTGAATGATAATCCTGGTTATCAGTTGACTTTGCAATAAAAACAAGTTCAGCATTCTCCACCAGGCCATTATTTTTGCTCCCAGCATGTGCCACTATAAGGCGCTTTCCTTTGCTGCTAGGTACATACCTTTTAATAGTCCCATCTAATGACTGCCATTCTTTTTCATTTGTGTGGTGGGCATTAATCCATGTTTCGTCCAAGTACACAATGTCATAATCTTCATTACGCATTTGTCTAACTTCACGTAAATATTTGCTTCTTGCAGCTACTAAATGAGGTTTCTCGCAAATGATGTTTCTTCCACAAGAATATTTTCTAAAAGTGAAGCCTAAACTCCGCACACTTCTCCATAGTGTAGTTTTTGATACATCAATACTGGTGTTCTTTTTAAGCCAAATCTTAAGTTTCCTTATGGTAACTTCTTCCCCTAAGTCAAACATTTTACAAATCTCTCTGCGGACAAGTTCTCTGTCAAAACTGTCTAACAAATGTTTTCTTCCTCGACTTCTTTCTTTCCTTGAACATTCACATTGAACATTTTTCACTGATCTATGAAACGACCGTTTACTTAAACCTAACACGTGCATCGTTCTCTTTTCAGGATTTGATATGCTGTGATATAGACTCCCTCGTTTTGCCTCTCTACAAAAATATAAATATAATTTCTTTGTAATATTTTGTTCAGTAACAAATTTCAACTTTAAACTCATTGTTAAGGGCACAACTCACAAAACACGCCTATGTAAATAATTTGATTTATTATTTTTGGTGACGTTATACTAATGACGTGATACAAAAAGTTGACAATTTTAATCCAGTAAGTGCAAAACCAGAATTGCGCACCGAATATAAGAGAAATTTGCTACACATATGTGCAAATATTGACAAAAATCTGACATTTGCAATTCAATAGTGTAAACCGGTGCCTTTACCCACCAACATATAAAGGAAATTCCCAAATGAAGATGTTTAAATCATTCTTGAAGTGATATGGAAGGGGTAAATACTCTTAAATTTTGATTCAAATGTGCCCAAGTTTAATCATACTTTTATCCTCCTGGTAAGCAAGCGCACAAGAAAAACCAGCAGTTTGTTTGCAATGAATTTATTTTTTCTATTACGTTATGAGATTCAGTAGGTTACATGCAAAATATCAGCACTGTAGCACAAATGGTTGCTGAGCTGTGGTTTTTTGAAGTGAGGCAAAAAATCTGAAGCGAACTATACGTTTTATTTTACTTTAGCATATTCTACTTTTCAACTTGAAGATCTCCAGTAAATGATCTTGACAGTTATTTATCATTTCTGTTGTTGACCTTCTGCCCAGCCATTCTCTTAAGCTGTCTGTTATTTTTTTCTCTTTGCATCCCTCTGTCTCTTTGTCACTTGATTTTCCAGTTGTTACAATGTATTCCAGCTGTTCCCTTCTCATTACATGGTCAAAAAATTATGATTGTTTCTTCCTAATATTGGAAATTAGCTCTCTTTTTGCTTCGGCCTTTCTCAAAATGCTTTCTTTACTCGTATTAGCTGTTGATTATGAACTCAATAAATAAAAAAAACCTATTTCATAATTTCTTAAAGAAATGCATTACAATTTGAAAAAAAAATCTTTCCTTCAGTGATGTGGGACAATATAGTGAGATAAAATTAATACAAAACTATCATCTTTTTCTTCTTCTTTTCTTCCTCATCTGCATTTCAGCGCCATGAGGAGATACAGTTTAACTCTCTCCGTACGGAAACTTTTTATCGAAGCAACAGAAGAGATTTCAGAGACAAAATTTTTCATGGTTTTAAGAATCTACATATTTATATTTATCAAACACATAACATATTCATATTATATATGAATTTTTAGATAATTGAACAAGGTATTAGATTTCACCAATGCCAAGATGATACAAGATATGTCTAAAGAATATGGTTTGATGATGATTTACACTAATCAAACTGAGAGTCTCGCACTATGCAGCAAAATGTATGGAAAGAGTTACGGCAATTTAGCTTCTCTGCTGTCCTCTCCTGCTATTTTGTTTTTTTATTATTTCTACTGTTCTATCAATCCATCTTTCTCATGGTCTGCCTTTGGCCTGGTGTTTTTTATAGTGTTAGTTGAAAGTTTGTTGTGTCGTACTTTGATCTTTCAGTTTTATAACATGGAGTTTTACCTGCAGTTCCTTTATTAATTCTTATATATCCAATGTTTGATATCAGTACTATCAATCAATATTATTTATAATATGAGCAATTTCAAGAGAAAGAAAAACCAAATTCTTAAGAGTTTTCATTTAATCCCAATCAGAAATTTAAAATAAAATGTAACATAATAGTACTTTTTCATAAAATAAAATGTTAAATTATGATATCTAATGTTTTTTATATTGACTTCCAGTCTATATGGTGGGTAGGGTGTAAAAAATGGCGCCGCCGGGTATGTTCCCAAATATAAAAAGTCTGTGTCAGTGGATGGGGCGGATGAATAAAAAATGATCAATGGCCCAGAAAGCGAAAACAGCAAAGTGTGTGGTACACATGATGCATATTCAGAACACGAAAGACGAATATGGTAGACCACTGTGAAGTAGATTGGAGCCTCATTACGAAACATTCCAAAGAAAGCCATAGAGAGAAATTCTAACTATTGTTTTAAGAACGTATTAAAAATAGCTACATGGAATGTTAGGACCTTATACCAACAAGGAAAATTAGAAAATCTAATGGTAGAAGCAGAGCGATTAAACATAGATATCTTAGGCATATCAGAAACAAGATGGAAGGAAAGTGGATACATACAAGATGATAAATATACATTTATATATTCAGGTAACACAATAGAACATCAAAGAGGAGTAGGCATTCCAATAAAACGAGAGCTACAAAAATATATAAATACCCACTGGACATACATAGGATTATACTATTAAAAATAAAGGCAAAATCATTTGACATAACAATAATACAGACATATGCACCTACTCAAGACTATACAGATGAATAAATAGAGGCATACTATGAAAATCTAAACACAGTTATGAAGCAAGTGAAATCATCAGACACCTTGATTATAATGGGTGATATGAACGCTAAAGTAGGAAAAGGTAAATATAAGACCATTATAGGAAGTCATGGTTTAGGAAAAAGGAATAACAGAGGAGAAAAATTAAAACAATTTTGTGAAGAAAACAGACTGATAATATGCAACACCTTCTTTGAGCAAGAGAAAAGGAAATTATACACATGGAAAAGCCCTGGAGACAAAAAGAGAAATCAAATAGATTACATAATGATAAAAGACAGATTCAGGAACAGCGTCAAGAAAGCCAAAACCTACCCAGGAGAAGATATTAATTCAGATCACAATCCTGTAATGATAAAAATGAAAATCAAATTAAAGAGAAACAAACAAAAACTAACTCAGCAATACCAATAGATATAACAGCATTAAATCAGAAAGATGTTAAAGAAACTTATACTGTACAAGTAAAGAACACGTATCAGAAGCTGCTAGAAGAGAGGATTGAGCAATACAGAAAAGAAAATCCTGAGGAAAAAGTCACAACAAAATGGCACTGCATAAAAAACAGCATGCAAGAATCCTGCAACATCTTGCCCAAAAAGGAAAGTAACAAAAAACAAAAATGGATAGCTGACAAAATCTTAGAAAAAATGGAAGAAAGAAGACAAGCAAAAAACACTGCCAGAGACAAGGATATTGATAATGAAATACGGAGAATGTGCAAAAAGGCAAAAGAAGACTGGCTCAACCAAAGGTGTCTAGAAGTTGAAACTATGGAAAATAAACAAAACTTAAAGAGAGATGCACACAGAAATAAAGAGAATGACTAATAAAGACAAAAAAGCTGCAGGAAACGGATGTATTGCAAACAAAGAGGGAAGAATGCTAACAGACAACAAAGATATAACAGATAAATGGCAAGAATATATAACAGAATTATTTCATGACGAAAGGGACAAAAAGCCAGACATAAAATGTACATATAACTATAAAATCCTGAAATCTGAAGTAGAAAAAGCTATAAAAACAATGAAAAAGGGAAAGGCAGCAGGACCTGACAATATACAGATAGAGATGATACAGGCTCTAGAAGATTTTGGCATCGAAGTGATCACAGACATATGCAATGACATATACCATACAGGATACATACCAAACGAACTAAAAACATCAACTTTCATTGCATTGCCTAAAAAGAATGGTGCAGTTGAATGCAGTGATTTCAGAACAATAAGTCTAATGAGCCAGGTAACAACAATTTTACTAAAAGTTATACAGGGAAGGATTCAGAATAAAATCAATACTGAATTAGATGAGCAACAATTTGGATTCAGGAAAAAGTGACACAAAAGAAGCCATATTTAGCATGAGAACATTGATTGAAAAGTACATAGAAGTAAACAAACCAATATATGCCTGCTTCATAGACTACACCAAAGCTTTCGATAGAATACACCATAACCAACTTATAGACTGCCTAAAGGATATAAATCTAGACGACACAGACATATGACTAATATGTAATTTGTACCAGGAGCAAACAGCAATAATAAAATATAACAAGGAGAACTTTACACCCATGGACATAAAAAGAGGAGTAAGACAAGGATGCATCCTATCACCAAGCCTGTTCAATCTATACACTGAGCAAATCTTTAAAAACATCTCAGAGATGCCAGGCCTTAACATTAATGGAAAGATAATCAATAACCTAAGATATGCTGATTATACTGTTCTACTAGCAGAAAATCCTAAAGACCTACAACAATTGCTTAATGTGATAAACATAACAAGCAAAAAATATGGACTAGAAATAAATATCAAAAAGACTAAAACTATGATCATAAACAAAGAAAATTCTCAAGACCTACAATTAAATATCACAGTTGAGGGAATACATCTGGAGACAGTCCAGAGCTACAACTACCTGGGACATACCATAACCAATGATGGAAAATGTAAACTTGAAATAAACAAAAGAATTCTATTCTATTCTATTGACCTTTCGAGCCATAACCGGCCCATAGGGCATAGACCAAGATACACCTTCTCCTATATGAATTTTTGTTCTAGCAGTTTTCTTTTAAAGATATTTTATCAAATCTCGCCATCTGTCTCTGTTCTGTGCAAGCAGTTCTATCTCATTGAGGGAGCCGATTCCTGCTGCTCTTGCCTCTCTCATCAATGTTCTTCTCAGTGTCTCCCTGGGTCTTCCTCTTTTTCTTTTACCTGTTGTTTCCCATATGAGGGCTTGCTTTGCTATTCGATTATTATCTCTTCTCATCACATGTCCAACGTATGACCATCGTCTTTTCTTTATTACTGAAGATATTAGTGGTTGATTGGCGATTTCTCTAATTTCCTCGTTTGTTTTGAATTCGTTCCATTCTATACCAAGTATTTTCCTTAGACATTTATTTTCGAATGCGTTCAACTTTGTTTCTATATCTCTTGTTGTTTTCCAGCTTTCACACGCATACGTAAGGGTTGATAGTACATTTGATTTGAATAGCCTAAGTTTTGTGTTTGTGCTAATGAGTTTTGATTTCCACAACTTTTCAAGGCTTCTGAAAGACATTGCTGCTTTAGCCAGTCTGATTCTAATTTCTTTGCTCGTATCCCCTTCTCGATCAATGTGACTTCCAAGATAGATGAAGTGATCGATCTCTTCTACTGGTTTGTTTTCCATGTATATTTTGTCACTTGTTGGAATTAAACTTTTCATGACTTTAGTCTTTTCATGATTGACCTCAAGCCCAATTTTGCTGGCTATTGATGATAGTTCATTTGTGTTTTCCTGCATCATTTTTATCTGATTGCTGATGAGAACTATGTCATCAGCAAAGTCCAGGTCCTCCAAATGGTCTCCTTGTATCCATTCGATGCCTTTATTACCAGTGCAGCATTTCTTCATTATGAAGTCCATAACAATTCCAAATAACAAGGGCGATAAAATACATCCTTGTTTAACCCCAGTTTCTATTGGGAAACATTCGCTCAGTCCTTCCTCTGTTCGAACTGCACATGTGTAACCATCATACATGTCTTTGATAATATTTATGATTTTTGATGGTAAGCCATATTGCTTCAGAATTTTCCACAAAGAATCTCTATGAATACTATCAAATGCTTTTTTGAAGTCGATGAAGTTAAGTACAAAAGGTTTTTGCTTTTCAATGTGTTCCTCCAATATAAGTCGTAGAGTGAAAATGTGGTCAAGACAGCTTCTCCCTTTTCTAAACCCAGCCTGTTCTTCACGCATTACTGTATCTATTGAATCCTTTATTCTATTTAGGATGATTTTACAGAATAATTTTGAGGCAACTGACAAAAGTGTCACACCTCTCCAATTGTTACAATCTCTAAGATTGCCCTTTTTTGGGATCTTAACAATGATTCCTTTTTTCCATTTATGAGGCGTCTTCTCTGTTTTCCAAATGATGTTGAACATTTTTTGGAGATGTATTAAATTATGGCTATCAATTGCCTTCAGGATCTCAGCTGTTAACTTATCCTCTCCAGCAGCCTTGTTATTGGTCATTAGCTTTAAGGTGGTTTCTATTTCACTCAAGGTGAAGTCATCTAAATTTACATCTAATTCTGCTGCTGGTGTTTCAGCTTCAAAATCTATTAAACTGTGAGGTAGTGGACGGTTAAGAATTTCTTTGAAGTGTTCCGCCCAACGGGCTTTTATGTCTGCGCTTGTTGTTAGCATTAATCCAGATTTGTCTAGAATTGGTGTTCCACTGGATGTATAGGTGTTTGTCAGCATCTTTTGTACAGTATAAAGAGTTCTGCTGTCTCCTGTAATTGCAGCTGTCTCTGCTTTCTCTGCCAAGTTGTCTATATAAGCTCTTGTATCTCTTCTTGCCGAACTTTTCACTTTGTTGTCTAATTCTTTGTATGTTGCTTTTGCCAGAACCTTTCCAAGATCTGTCTTTACATTAGTCATGGCTCTCTTCGCTTCTCTTCTTTCTTTGATGTATTTCCATGTGGTGTCTGAGATCCAAGCTCGTTTTTCCATTTTCTTCAGTCCAGCACTTGCTTCTGCTGCTGTCATTAGTATTTTGCTCTGTGAGTCCCACATTTCATTGATATCTAAGTCTATTTCACCAAGTGCTGAATAACAATTACTTAGCTCTATGTTAAACTTTTCCTTTATTGCTTCATCTTTCAGTTTATGACTATCAATTTTATGTGTAATTGACCTCTTCTGTTGGTTTCTAAATTTTAATCTTATTTTCCCAATGCACAGGTTGTGGTCACTATTAACATCAGCACCTCTGTATGCTCTTACATCTATTAATGATGATCTGAATTGTTGTTTAATACATAGGTGGTCAATTTGATTTGATGTTCTATCATCAGGAGATATCCATGTTGTTTTGTGGATATTTTTATGTGGAAATAATGTCCCACCTATAACTAAATTTTCTATTAAACATAATTCTATTAATCTTTCTCCATTCTGACTTGTTGTATTACAGCCTTCTCTCCCCATCACATGTTCCACTCCTGCGTTATCTTGTCCTACTTTGGCGTTGAAGTCTCCCATTACAATTAAAAGATCGTGTTTTGGTATTTTGTTTATAAGTTGTTGCAGTTGGTTATAAAAATCATCCTTAACTTCATCATCAGCTTCGTTAGTAGGCGCATAACATTGAATAATTAACAAAAGAATAGGTATGGTAAAAAGTAATTTTAATGCCACGAAAAATATACTAACAACAAAACAAATATCAGCAGGGCTGAAACTAAGAATGGCAAAACGTTACATCTTCTCAATATTTCTGTATGGTGCAGAAACATGGACATTAGACCAGAAAACAGAACAGAAAATTGAAGCCTTTGAAATGTGGATTTATAGAAGAATAGGTAGAATTGGATGGAAAGAAAAGAAAACAAACGATGAAGTTTTAAAACAACTGAAAATAAAAAGAGAACTACTAAATACAATTAAGACAAGACAAATGAAATTTTTGGGGCATGTTAAAAGACACAACAGCCTACTAACAGTAATATTGGAAGGGAAAATACAAGGTAAAAGAGGCAGAGGCAGACCAAGACTAACATTGACGAGTAACATCAAAAGATGGACAAGTCAATCTATGACAGCTTGCACCATCAAAGCAAGAAATAGAGTAGAATGACGATCCATGGTAGCCAACCTTCGTTGCGGAGAAGGCACTTGATGATGATGAGGGTGTAATGGACCGTTAGGCACTGTCTAAAAAGGTTCCTTGTTGCAGTTTCCTCATATTTCAAGTCCGGCTTGCTGCCGGAGCTACTGAGATTAGTGCACACCATGAGCTGTGTGTGTTTCATCGGATATTGTTTCTATATTCCGATTGTTTGTTATGAATGATGATATCGTATGACGAAGGATAGTTCAGTTGCGTTCACTGTTGGTGCTAAATGCCTTATGTCTTTTGATGTGTGCTGTGTATGCTATTTTGGTGACTACAGCTGCCTTTCTTAGTTTGGATATTTGATGAGATGTTAATTTGGATGATTCCACTGGAACGGGAGGGTGAGCAATTATGGATTATTCATTCGCAGTGATACCGGTGCTTCGAATAACTATATCTAATGTTTTTTATTTATTTCCTATATTATTTGTAACGGGCACCAATTTTTATATTTATTTGCTATATTATTTTTAATGATCACTAATCTTGTTAATTATAAAAATGCACATAAAAACATGTCCAATGGGCTGATAAACGCTTATTTTCTCCTGTTCTTTAATTCCAATCTATTAATAAAAACTTTTATATATAAAGAGTTTTGGTGACTATCTTTGTGACGAAACCCCGCAAGTATTCCTTAACAACATAATGATGTCATATTTCTACCTGGCTGCAGGGAGACTGATTTAAGATCATCTCTGGGGCTGAATTCTCCACACAGACCATTTGGGTCAACTTGGCCTGGTCTAATGACAGAAACACTGACATCACGGAAAACTTCAGGCATCTGAAGTAAAGAATATAATAAATTTGCACTAAAAAGATGAAATAGTGGGAATGAGATAGAGCATTATATACACTATAAGATCTAGAAAGTACAATTTATCCTTAAATTGCACTGGTGATAATGGTTTATATCATCAGTGCATCAAATCTTAGAAGAATCTTTGGGGCTACAGAATTAAATAAATTCAGAACAGAAATGGTAACATCAGGCAAATGACTGAATGATGGTGGTGAGAGGAAAAAGGAGTGTGTTGAAAGCCTAATGTTTACTCCTGTTAATGGAGAAACTGAAGAACAGCTTGGGGACTGAATGTCAACAGCATTACTGGAAAGAACTGTTACTTTGCATTTGAAGTCATGGACATCAGAACTTATGAAATTATGTCTAGGGCTGTTACAAGGTTTACTTTCACTGATTTTGCTGATCTTGTTTACATCGAAAGTAGAAAAAAACTATACAAATCAGGGGATACAAGATCTTTTGTTGAAGAGATCCTTATACATAGAATAGAATATGAATCAGACAGAAATGAGATGTTCAAAGACATAGATAATAAAAATCCCAAAATCTTAAATTATATGTTGATTCTTTGCATATAGTTCAATCCAGTCCAACTTTATTATAATTTTACTTTTAGAAAAACTCACAAAAGTCAGATGATGTCATAACAGTAAATATAAATGGGCATTCAAATAAAATGTGTAATAGACTGAATTATCTGGGAGTTACTTTCTTATCACATTTTAAGAAACATTATGTTGAGCATAATCCAATCCAAGTACTGCATAACAACAATAAAAAAAAGATGGTGCTGCATGCACAGTGGAGTCCATTATAACCATTAACTGGTCCGACTTGTGATAGAGGATATTGCCGCCCAGTGCACAATGTTATAAATGATTTAAAAAGTATCCAAAAATGAAGCAACGAGAATTATCCAGGACTAACCTAGAGATATCCTAATCATGATGATGATGATATATACATTTGGACTAATTAATATCAATAGTATGTGATCATATTTCGACCACAGCCAAATACTGTGCTAGAGTATCTGATAACAAAGGTATCTATTTCATGAGTCTAACAAATTTCAATAAGAAGAGAATTAAAAGAGGTATGTCAAGGATGAGACAAACTGAGAGAACACTGGATTGGCATCTTCAGTTTTATTCAGAACCAAAAGAATAGAAAGGCAGTACATGTAAAATATGATAATGAATTGTCAGTGAGGCATCACTACTTTTAGAAGGTCATGCTGGGAAAAAATGGTGCTTAGCGAGATCGGATCTTAAAATTAACCAGCGGGTTAACATTCATGGTGAGAGTAGCATGACTGAACACACTGATAAGTCTTGTAAGATGAAGGCTAAATTAGAGAGTAGTTACTGAGTAATCTCCTTAATAGAAATTGTTTGTATCATTGATAAAAATGAACAGAAAAACTCTCCTATTGTTTGCTGAGCATGTCACAGGATTATCCTTGCTCTGCATATGAAATTGTTGGAATATACTCTTGTTAGAATCTCATTTGTTTGCATATTTCACACTTCACACACACAAAAAACAATAAATAAACTGGTTTGCCCATCTAGAAAGAATGAAGTGTGATTTCTTACAAAACAAAGCATGTATTAAAAGAGGAGAAGGAAGAAGAGCAAGATGCAGATCCAGAGTAGGACGGACAGACAACATCAAATAAATGCTATATCACAAACTGACAATAAATGAAGCGGCCAAAATGGTGAGAACTGAACATAAAGTAGTGAAGAGAGTTACTGAGTCAAACTCTAGATCTGTGTTTATAGGACACAGAATGAATCACAAGTGGATAAGATGTTTGGAGGTGGCCTTGGACTTATAGGCACAAGTGTGCTCTGCTTCTCACTAGGCCAATGGGTATCCATGTCTTCTCTTCTCCACATATTTTTTAGCCTTCCTGGCTTTCTCTTCCTCTGTACATTCCATGGCAGTGCCTATCTCTTTATGTTGACACCAGGTTTTCCTAGTGTGTCTCCAGTCCATCTTCATTTTCTATTCATAATCTGTTGCTCTACTGAAACCAGATACACAATACAGAACATACACAAAACCTCTCATTTATAAATGTGCTGACTGTTATGAAAAAAAAACATATGGATACCAACATCATATGTTCTTTAAATCACAGAGCATGAAGTGCACTCCTCACCTTTCAGATATTGCATGTGTTCCTTTTACAAATAAGTAAATCAACTTGCAAAAATTGTTATCATTTATTTCAGCAATGCAGCTAATTATAGCATCAGAGAAATACTGCAGCAACATCAATTAACAATGTCAGAGGCTGCCAGAAGGACAAGAACTAGAAATGTGTATCTCCCTGACATCCAAAGGGGTATAAGAAAAAAATGAAGGGCGATAACCAATTACACTATTTGCTTGCTGAAAATTTGTTTTTGCATCAACTCAAAAATGAAAATTCTAAAATACTTTATATGACTTTCAAATATTTTTAATTAGTGATGGTATAAAAAAAGTAGGGAAGAAGGGTTAAATAAAAAAAAAAAGTAATGAGCCCCCATCACGCCAAGTGGCGTATAGGGAATATGGTGTTAGTGACAATAAATTTTACAGACCTTCAGCACATGATTTTTGGGGTAATGTGGTTGGTATTACAGCCCGTGCCACTTTACTTTCCCAGAAAAAATCTGGTACCCATTTAAGGCTGGGTGAACCCGGAAGTCATCAATTGGGATTGAACCCTACCTCTTGTCCTTTGTAGTCCAGTTCACTAACCACTGAGCTATCGCAGCTCCCCATTAAATACATTTTACTAAATATCTTAAATTATAAATAATGCATAAGATGTAAACTTCTTAAATATAAGCTAAAATAAAAGATTTGCCCAAAATCGTGCAAATAAAGATAAAATAATAACGTTTTCTACAGAAGATTATAAGTACAAAAACTGTTGATTCACCATTGTTTTAATTTGCCATTGTGAAATTGTTTTAAATCAAATTTTTATTTAAATAGCTCTCTTTTGATTAAAGCTTTTACATTACAGCACTGAATTGATTTTTTCCCTGTAATTTTTAAGCAGTTCTTTTCTTTTAAAGAACAATTTAAAAGTTAAGAATTTTGATTTTTTCTTTTTTTATTAGGTCTAAGTATGAGTGATATTCCAAATATTAATTTTTTAAAAAAACATTAAAATTGAAAATTATAAGGACAAGAAACTGAAAAGGAAAGTGTGGGAAACGTAATAGAAGATGATAATGATTTACATTTTAAACAAATTAAAACAAACAATATTGTGAAATAATTCAGAGCAATCTCACCTGATTAACATGGCTGCGTGTAAAATTCCAAAACATATATTATTGTCACTAATTTTTATTTTTAATAAAACAGAAAACTCTAATATAGTTAACAAAAAGGCACAAGTGTTATAACTTCTTTAAAATTATGACATAGAACAAACTGAAAACACTGAGAACAATATTACTTTTTTTTGGATAACTTCAGAGTCATTAAACATTCAATTCTATCAAATAAACAATTAGACAATAAGAGCCTTTAATTATCTATATTATGATTAACTCATGCTGTACTGGTTAAAAATCCACGTTTTTACAGAGTGTTTTTAAAGAAACAAATTATGGCATGAATGCATATCTTAATATCATAACAACATTTTAAACTCAAACATTACTATGATTTATTTTATATAAAAATTTGTAGAATTCATGTCAATGTAGAAGTCAAGAATATCACAAAAGAGAAAAAGAATATCAACATAATGATAGACGACAGACAACTAAAACAAGTAGAGGAATTCAAATACCTAGGAAGTCTAGTGACAAACAACAATTCACAAACAGCAGAAATAGACTCAAGATGAAACAAAGCTTGTCAAATCTTTGGACAGCTATCATCACTATTGTCCAACAAGGAAATAACTCTAGAGGATAAAAGGGCACTCTACAATACAATTTTCATTCCAATATTGTGCTACCAATGCCAGTCTTGGACCCTTGATGTAAGAACAAAAGCAACCTCTACTGAGATGGAATGTGTTAGATGAATGACAAGAAACAGCCTGAGAGATAAGATCAGAAATGAAGAACTGAGAAAAAAGCTAAGTATAACTCTCAGCATAGTATATATAAAGAAACAGCAGATAAAATAGTTTGGCCAAGTGACAAGGCAGAAAGATCAAAACACAACACATCAAACTTTCAATAAACATTGTGAGAACACAGACCCAAATACCAACCACGAAAAAGATGGATTGATGGAATATTAGAAACACTAGGAAACATAATAGCAGCACAGGCAAAGAGAAGCGCTAAAGACTGTAAATTATATCTCCCATCAATGCTGAAAGGCATACGAGGAAGGAAGGAAAGAAGAAGATGATGAAAGAAGAAGAAGAAGAATTTAATAATTTTTTTTAGAAAATGTATTTTAAAACATTTTTTCAAGAAAAATGAAAAAGTAACTGAAACACTCAATAATGAAAAAAAAATTGAAAAGTAACACCGTAAATGTTGTTTATTGTAAAATATATTAATTTAAAGAAACACCGTAAATGTTGTTTATTGTAAAATATATTAATTTAAAGAAACACCGTAAATGTTGTTTATTGTGAAATATATTAATTTAAAGAAACACTGTAAATGTTGTTTATTGTAAACTATATTAATTTAAAGAAACAATCAACATTTTTCAGACACATCATGAGAAGAGGAAAGTTGGAATACTTGGTTACAACTGGCAAAATAAAAGGAAAGAGAGATCACGGACAACAAAGAGAGAAAATACTGGGTAGCTTGGTGTCATGGCATGGAAAACAGTCAACAACAGAACTGATATGATGCACTGTAGATAGAAAATTGTGGACGGACTTGATCGCCTACGCCAACCGGTATGGCACATGATGATGATGATATTCATTTTTTACACAAGAATGTAAAGTTTCAAATGTTTCATTCATCATTGAGTATCGTCTCCGAATGGAAGGTTGGCTACTATGCAGCTCCATTATGTTCTGTCTTGGTAGATCTTGGTGGAACCCCAAACATTTTTCTGGACCCAGCTTGATAGAGCTTTCATGCTGCAGGTTGTCATAGGCTATCTTGTCCATCTTTTAATATTACTGGTCCATGTTAGTCTTGGTCTGCCTCTACCACTTTTACCTTGTATTTTCCCTTCCAAGATTACTTTCAGTAGGCTGTTGTGTAGGCTAACATGGCCCAAAAATCGCATTTGTCTTGTTTGAATTGTGTTTAGTAGTTCTCTTTTCATTATAGTTGTTTTAAGGCTTCATTGTTTATTTTATTTTCTTTCCATTATTTATTATTATCAGTGACAAACAATGGTGCAATAATCTGAAAGAACTTACCCTTGGATCATATCTGATAGCAATGTCATAGTATGTACTGAAAGGCAGGCCTGACACTGAGAACTCAATGCTGTCTCCCTCCATTACCCTCATGTATCCTGGACCAGTCCAATATAATGGACCTCCTGCAATTGGCTCTCGAATGTAAACACGCGCATTCTGTATTTAAAAAAAATATATACACAAAATATTATCATTAAGAAATTATTCTCTTCTTCTTCTTTTCTCTTTTCACTGATACCTAAAAGGTGTCATGGTTTATATCATTTGTCGTTCTTGAGCTGCTTGAACTGTCTCAATTAGTGACTTTCCTTTGTTGTTACATGTCTCTGTCACTGCATCTATCCATCTTCTTCTGAGTCTTCCTCTTGGTCTTTTTCCATGCATTCTAGGGAAGAACGCCCTTAATGGTGATTGGTAAGGGTTCATTCTGACCAGGTGGCCAAACCATTTAAGTTGTTGTTCTATATATTCTTGGCAGGGTTTAGTTCCTACCATTTTTCTTATGGTTTCATTTGGTATTCTATCTCTTCCTGTGTTGTTTGTTACTTTTCTCAAGCATCGCATCTCACATGTTCTGATCTTTCTTAAATGGGATTTAGGAAGGGTCCATGTTTGACTTTCATAGCACAAAGTTGGTATGAAAATGCTATTTATTATTTGTTGTTTAGCTGGCATTGAAATGTTTGGATGTCTTAGCAATGGTAAAAGCTGATATGTGGCATAATTTGCTTTTTGTATTCTCATGTCAAGAAATTATTAAAGAAAACAATTGTGAATGGTGTAATCTGCATATATTAATAAGCCATGCATATTGTCTGTCTCTTTCTTTCTCATTTGCCTTTTAGTTACAAGGGGAGATATAATTTGTGGTCTTTTGCTCTTTTGTTGGCCTTTGTTGCTATTATGTTTCCTAGTGTTTCTAATATTCCATTTATCCATCTTTTTCATGGCTGGCCCTTGAGCCTGGTGTTCTCGCATTTTTTATTAATGGCTCATTGTGTTGTGTTTTAGTCTTCCTGTCTTATTAGGCCAAACCATATTATCTGTTGTTTCTTTATGCATTCTATAGTAGGGATTATTCCTAACTGTTATTCTCAGTTCATCATTTCTGATCTTATCCCTCAGGCTGTTTCTTGTGATTCATCTAACACATTTCATCTTGGCAGTGGTCATTTTCTTATTGTTTTTAGAGTCAGGTCTGGCATTGGTAGCGCAACATTGGGATGAAAATTGTATTGTACAGTGCTCAATTTGTCTCTAGTTATTTCCTTGTTGGACAATAATGTTGATAGCTGTCTGATGATTTGATAAGTTTTGTTGCATCTTGAGTCTATTTCTGCTGTTTGTGAATTGTTGTGTTTATCACTAGACTTCCTAGATTGCACTCTGTTGGTATAATAACAATTTTTTAAAATGGAGAACCCTTCTCATCATCATCGAGTGCCATCTCTGCATTGAAGGTTGGCTACAGTGGTAGATAAAGGTCTTGTTCAGTTCTAGTTCATATGCTCTAACATGAGCTAACAGCTTCTTTAAACTCATTTGCTGCATTGGTGGACACTGGTTGATCTCGAGACAAGACGCCGGCCTCGAGACAGAGAGGTTGTGGGTTCAAATCTCGCTTGCACCAGTTGGGATTTTTATTTATGGTTTCTCTCTGCAGCAACCACCTCTGGTCTCAGAAGTAAGGTCCAGCTTGAAATGTCAATTACTCATTGACAGAAAAAATAGGGGTACCTCCGAAGACAGAGTTACCTGCCTGTGCGGTGAAGGGCCCTGTGCACACGGCTGTCAGGGGAAAAAAGGCTTAACACACAAAATTCAATTCCTAGTCTCTAGGCACTTCTTCATCAGAGGTCAAAGCTGATGAATGCAAAAAAAATATGAATAAATTGCATTTAGGTCCAAGACAAGAGAAGAAAACAACAGGCACTAATAGCATTGTACAGATAATACAATTTAAAGGTCTGATCAGAGCTCACCATTTTTCATCTTCTTAAAACACTTTTCAAAGTCAATACTAATAAGTTTAACAAAGAAGTAGTTAATCAAAGTTAACTGACATTACCATATAGCAGGTTCTGGAATGGAACTGATGACAGTCATATCAGTTTTTTCTGTTCACTGTATGTTGGGCATCTCTGTAGCAGTCATTTTACTAGTGTCATAGTCGCACTCATCAAATGTTAATAATTTTTATTTTAGAAACATGATATTTTAATCTATTAGGGTCTGTTACCATAATGAGAAATATGTTGTATTATTTCATTATGTATATAAAACAGTGCAACTGATTCTAACTTTCTTATGTCTTGCTACATTTGTTCACAACTCTCTGACTTGGTCAGCTTGTGAAATATTTTGTGTGTGACATTTTTAATGCCCATATAGCTCTGGAAGTTTTGGAACCAGTATGTTCCTCTACTGCAACATGTATACCAGATCTTGAGTTTGAGAAGGTTAAGCAATGTACTAAGAGAGTGGGAGTTAATAGAGTTACAGAAGAATGACTGGGAGTTGTCTAATTACTCAGCCACATTGAGCACTGGTCAGTTTTGACGGACATCTCAATATCGTATGATCAGATTATCATATTATTACTACTTTGTAAAAATGACCATTTCAAAACAGATTTTTTTAAAATTTCTGCTCTCAGATTTTTTTCCTACCCTGTACCTTCCCATATTACTTACCTACACCCCCCCCCCCCCCAAAAAAAAAATACCAGTGACAAATCATCGCGTCTGGACCTTGTTCAAAAACGCCATGAGACGTAAAAGTTATGAAGATGAAGCAAAGTGTGATTATTCTAATTGACAGTAAGTGTGAAACAATTTTTTTTCTTTTTGGGGAGAAAAATAGCACCATGCAATCACAGGTCTATGTAAAGGCGATAGCATGTGTAAAAGATTAAAATCGCATTCAAGCAATTGTTTTGCTTAGTATCAGGTAACGTAAAAATAAAGTACGAGATTTGAATCACCATCTTAGCACACGAGTTTTCCCCCATATGTATTTGGCCACCTATCCAGAAGGATTCAGAGACTTCGAGATAGTGTTGCTTCAAGCATTGAAATTCATGATGCGAGGCGGCATACCTCACCTCCCCAGAGTCTTCATTACTGTACCAATTTCTGCCAACATCTGGGTTGACTGCAGGGGTATTTTTTTTTTCCAACTACGAGTGCAATTCACACTGCTTCCAGAAGGAATCAAACACAGATTGTCCAAACGTCAGTAGCCCAGTCGGGTAGTTTTCCCAACTAGGCTACCGAGGCCCCATCAGTATCTGGTATTGGAACATAACCTTCCCAGCTGCCCATTGACATCACGGAGGACACAAATATTAACGGGATCAATTCTTTTTCATAATGTTAGTCACCACCAGATACCCAACCTGTTGTGTTTTAAATATAATGCCTGAGGTATGCTTGAGCCCATCAATACCCACATTCTAACCATAGGTGAATGATGATGGCAACTTAAAAAATGATGGACCAAGACTTCAGGGACTCCTTGCAGAGTAAACTCACAGCAGCAGATAAAACAATGAAAAACATCCAGACAGGCAGTCCAATGAGCCTCGTCTTTGTTTGGACAGTACAATCTGATTATGATAAGTTAAGTTATATAATTATCCAGAATGGCCAGGAGAGCATAGACAAAAAAGCATGCCATATTCTGAGTTAGGTAGCTTCACATTGGCTTCTTTTATCTGTTTTACTTTTTTTATTTGGCCTATTTTTTTTGTATTAACAGGTAACCCCAAAAGTTGCCATCATCCAAGCATCAAGTGTTAGACCCATACTTTTAGTATCAGTCTCTTCATATCATCAGGCTTATGACTGTGGCAAGGTGTGCAATGACATGAATTGGAGAGTCTTCAGCTTCACAGTTGCATAACGACAAGATAAAAGGCATATTCTGTCCAGATGGATTACTAGCCAAAGTTTGTGAGAAATTAAAAAAGATCTTACTTTATTAGCATCGATTCCCCACCATTTAGAATTGTGACTGATCTGACCAGCCATTGGCAAGACCATCAAATATTCTTCATGTAATAGAAAAAAAAAAAAACCAATAACATATAACAATAAAAAAAAAAAAACACATAATCTTACACCAATGCCACGGCCGTACTCTGCTTCGAATATATGGTAATCCAAGTGAGCATAGAAGAAACCTGGATCCACCTGAATGAGAAATAGAAAGAACTTGACTTCACCATCTCAACTTTTTATTTTAATATTCTAAAAGTTGCCAAACTTTTTACTTTGATGTTTAAATAATTCTGAAAACAACAAGAAAAGACAGGCTCAGAAACAAGAAAATGAGGAAAAGAGTGAGGTTTACACAACAAGTGCTGGAACATATGAAGAAACAACAGATTAATCTTAACATGATGTGTAATATGATCAACACCAGACATAATCCTTCAAAGAGCATTAATATTTTGAAGCAATGGGAAAAATAGGTCTAGATGACTATTTCAGACCAATGAAATAGAAGATAACATGATGAGCAGCAAACAATGAACACTACAACAGAGCTTGACCTTCAATTTCTATCAAAGTTAAAAAACAACAGAGGTGGCTGAAAGTAAGGTTCAAGTAAATATTTTATCTATCTATTGTCCTTTCCAGCCAAAGATGGCACATAGGGCAGAAATCCTAGACTCTTGTGTCCAACGATCTTTCAACCATCAGACAGTGCACAGGACCAGCATTGTGTCTCGCCACATGGCTCTGTTGTGGGCCAGTTGTTCAATCTCTGCAAGGGACCTGATGCGTACTGTTGTTGCCTCTCGTTTTAATGTTCTTTTTATTAGTGTTTCTCTAGGTCGGCCTCTTTTTCTTTTACCCTCTGGTTCCAATTTGAGGGCCTGCTTTGAGATTCTTTTGTTGTCGCTTCTCATCACAACAGCAACGTAGGATCACTTTCTTTTCTTGATTATATATAGGTTATCTTTTTGGATACTTTGTCATTTCTCTTATTTCTGCACTAGTCTTGAACTCATTTCATGGTATAAGTATTTTCCTCAGGCATTTGTTTTCAGATGCATCCAGTTTATTTTCTATTTTTTAGTTGTTTTCCAGCTCTCACATGCATAAGCAAGGGTGGATAATACATTTGATTTTAAAATTGTGAGCTTTGTTTTTGTGTTTAGTAGTTTTGATTACCATAGTTATCCAAGGTTTTCTGAAAGTCATTGCTGCCTTTGCTATTCTGATTATAATTTCTTTCTTTGTGTCTCCTTGACCTGTGCATCTTCCAAGCTATACAAAGTGATCTAAGTCTTCCACTGCTTTTACTTGAAGGTATATTTCTTCTTCTGGGTGAATTTGATTTTCCATTACTTTTTTGTCTTCTCATCATTGATCTGAAATCAAATTTTCCTAGCCATTAACTCTTTCCGTACGGAAGCTTTTTATCGACGCAACGGAAGAGATTTTAGAGACAAAATTGTTCATGGTTTTAAGAATCAATCTATATATTTATATTTATCTAACATATAACATATTATATATGAATGTTTAGATAATTGAACAAGGTATTAGATTTCACCAATACCCAGATGATACAAGACATGTAAAACGAATATGGTTTTATGGCGTTCACACTAATAAAATTTAGCGTGGCATGTGGCAGAGCGCATGCAACCGAAACGGAAATGGCGCACCATGCCGCGGAACATATGGAAAGAGTTAATGACATGACATTTGTTTTTTCTTGTATCATGTTCACATTGCTAATGATAAGAATTATGTTGTCAGCAAAATCAAGGTCCTCCAACTGAGATCCACATTGAGATATTGAGTTATTTGTGGGTCATCATCATTGCACACCGAACATGTCCATAGGTGCTCAGATCCCCTCCTCAGCAAGTCCCACAGTGTCCAGCAACTGACGACTCCAGTTCTGTGTTAGTTGATAAGTCTTCTTACACACCCACTAAATTTCTCATTTTTGGCTGTGATCATCTTAACTCCCATCTCTATCATCAGAAGGAGTGACGTGGATTTGTGGTTGTCGAAGTCCTGTGCTCTTCCCACATCTCGGAGGGCATTGATGATGTCTGTCCGATCCATTGGTTGACTGTCCTCAACGACAGCGCAGTTAGCCAACCTGCCCGCTCTTTAATTTTCCCGTACTCCTACATGTCCATGGACATAGACAAAGGTGACCTTACATATTTTTTACTTCTGCAATGACTCTAACCATTACATGCGTACAGAGCCTGCCTCCACTTTTTTTTATCATGCTCATCGAATCACTCAGTATAAATGCATGGGTGTAGTCTTGTGACTCTAACCAGTTGAATGCCCTGGTCACTGCCATCACCTCCATCGTCATGCTACTCGTAGTAGTGACGTATGCACCACTGTCTTCTTTGACTATTCTGCCTGCCGAGCATGCTGTAAATGCCCATGCACTTCTTTGGTGTCGTATTACAGATCCGTCTGTATAGATGACTGCATCTTTCTCATCAGTGTTATCCCAGATGAGACCACTGACCTCCGCATTGACCACGACTGAGTTCTGTTCCCTACTTTTCCTGTTGAGTGTGACAATACGAGAATGTCCCCTTGAATGTCCATCCAAATAAGATCCACATGTCCATCCAATGCCTATGTCACCTGTGCAGCTCTTCTGTATAACGAAGTTGATAGCAATTCCAAATAACAAGGGAGATAAAATACATTCTTGTTTCACTCTGGTATTAATCTGACACAATTCATTCAATCCTGCCTGTGTGAACTTCACATGAGAAGCCGTTGTACAGATCTTTGATGACGTTAATAATTGTCGGTGGCATTCCATATTGTCTGAGTACGTTCCTCAATGAATCTCTATGTATGCTGTTGAAAGCCTTCTTGAAAACAATGAAACTTAGAAGGAGTGGTCCCTGTTTTTCTGTATGTTCTTCTAGTATAATTCTTAGGCTGAAAATATGATCAAGGCAGCTTCTGACTTTTCTAGATCCTGCTTGATCTTAATGCATAGCAGTGTCTACTGCATCTTTGATTCTGTTCATGATGATCTTACAGAATACTTTAGAGGCACCTGATAGAAGAGTTATTGAGTTATTTGCGGGTCATCATCATTGCACTCCGAACATGTCCATAGGTGCTCAGAACCCCTCCTCAGCAATTCCCGCAGTGTCCAGCGACTGACGACTCCAGTTCTATGTTGGTGTAAGTCTTCTTACACAGCCACTAAGTTTCTCATTTCTGGCTGTGCCCATCTTAACTCCCATTTCCATCACCCGAAGAAGTGACGTGGTTCTGTGTTTGTCGAAGATAGAAGAGTTATTGCCTCTCCTATTGTTGCGGTCCTTGAGATTGCCCTTTTTGGAATTTTGACAATTATACCTCTTTTCCGCCTTATCTTATTTCCTTATTGCGTTAAACATTTTCTGCAGGTGTTTTAAGTTTTGGCTATCCATTGCTTTTAGTACCTCGGATGTTATATCATCTTCACCTGCAGCCTTGTTGTTAGCCATGAGCCTTACTACCATCTCTATTTCATGGCAAGCAAATATTCAGGGAATTTATATTCTGCTTAAAAGACTATTCTGATTAAAGAGAACAGCAATAAGCTGTGTCAGCAGTTAAGAGGAAGCAGAAGTTATATTACTACCTATATCTTACATTATTCTCTCAAAGAACTAGAGATTATGCATATGTCATCACAGTTTCTACTTGACAAAATGTCAGCTGCCATTTCCTAAGGCAGAGGGTACAGAACATATCAATGCATTAATGCATAGCAAATATACGCAGTGGCAAGTGAGACTTTCTAGACTTTAGAATGGATTGGCATCACTGTAGATCGCAAATTTCCAGATCTGCTATACCCCTTTTCCAGCAGCCAACAAAGTTCCTGATTGTTCATACTGTATTATTGAACAAGTCGAGTTCTTAAAAAAAGGTGCGCAGCTCCTGATAACATTTCCAGGTTGCTGTAACAATTGTTGCCGGCAACATGATCTTCATGTGTTGCAGCTAAATCCACATGGACTTTGTGGTCAGTTACGCATGTTCCAAGTAATGCTGTCCCAACAAATGAAGTCAGGTCTCCACTCTGGTGATACACACAATCCAAACACAGGTCGGTTCGTGGTGAATTTTCAATCAAACACAGATCACACATTCTATCCCATGATAACACTAGGGCTGGGCACCATTTTACATTAATCAGCAAGTCATCATCAGTAGTATGAATGTTCACCATGTGCTGAAGCTGAATCTGCAGTGACTCCATGGTCAATGAGTGTAACCGGACCCCCAACTGTCTCTGCAAACAAAAATCCAGACCAGTGAGATTCATTTTGAAAACTGCAGCAAAATGCCACCAGTCTTGAACCTGATCTGACTAGGTGGTAATCTTGACCCACCCACCAACCAGAAGTCCAGTGAGTAAGAAAATCTTTCTTGATTCTTGATCTTCCTGCACCATTAGACATTGTATAAGGCTTGTAGTATTTTTCGCCACCCACCTCTATTCTGGGCGAGATGTTCAATCTCATCTAATGAGTCTATGTTATCCAACCTTGCTTTTCCTATATGTATTCTTTTTAGTGTCTCTTTAGGTCTTCCTTTTTTTCTGTATCCTGATGTTTCCCATAGAAAAGCCTATTTTAGAATTCTCTTGTTGTCTCTTCTCAGCACATGTCTGACATATGTCCACCTTCTTTCCTCAATTGTAGGTGATATCTTTGGTTGCATGGCCATTTCTCTTATTCAATATTAGTCTTGAATTCACTCCATTGTGCAGACTATTTTTCTTAGGCATTTGTCTTCAAAAGTGTTTAGTTTTTTCTCAAACTCTTTTGATGTTTTCCAGCTTTCACATGCATAGGTATGTGTTGATAATATGTTTGAGTTTGAAAATCCTTTAGACATTCAAAAAACAGAAATCACTTGCCCTGAAAACTCAGAAATGGCTCCTGCAGCATCAATATATTACTCTCCAAAAATAAATAGGGAAAGCAAGTAGAAACCACAATGTTATCATACAAACTAAAGGTCTATGATCTATAATATGCTATGATGCTCAAACAACAGGGGAAAAAGCATAAGACACTCAATAGTAGGGAGGAAAAATATAATCTAGTTGATCTGTGGTCACAAGCAGAGTCTGAGCCCATAGCCAATCTATACCTCACTTCACCACGCAGTCAATCTCCAACAGCAGTCTGCATCACAACAAACTGGCTAACGAGGTCAGGATTGTCTCAGCCCCAGTTGTGGTAAGGTCTGTTGATGTAGAAGACCTAGTAATGCAGTGATGAGGTCTGTTGATATAGAAGACCTAGTAATCCAGTACCCGTAGGATGGACAAACTTAAACTTCTCCAGAGGAACTGAGAAAACAAGAAAGCCATTGCAACTGCCACATTACTTCCAAAGTCTAAATGTTAACGCTTATGTCAACTTTGTGGCACTCATTGTTATCGCTGTCATCATAACTAGTTAATCTTCCTATAATTATTTTAAGCCATTTAGATTGTACTCTTCTAACATCAGTAACTCTCTTACTGGATTATGTATTGCATTAAGAACAACAAAAGAAACAGATAGATTCTTACATTATACTTGTTAAAAATACAATTAACTAATTAATGGAATTACCTCTTTGCATTGGTTACCACGGATGTGTGACCTACACTCACATTGACCATTGGTTTGATGACAACTAGACTTTAGGGAGCCACCTAAATCACAATCACAGGGTAGGCACCCATAAGGGTTGTCAGGACTCAGACCATAGAAACCAGGCTGTGGAAATGGAACAATGAATTAAGAATGTGTCATTGCATCAACTTTCACACAGATACTCAATTTAAGCTGAACACTCACGAAAATTTATTTAGAGATAGAAATTATCTACAACGTGGGTGACTGAGCAGTAGAAAATGAAACTTGTAAAATATAAGTTAACATGAGCAAGTGGTTTTCTAATTTGCCAGTCATAAATACAGTCATTATTTTATTCTATTCTATTTAAAAAAAAAAAAACTTTATTTACAGCATTTTCCCACTACCGGGGTCTGTAGGACCAGAGAATAAAGGCCGCTTGTTCAGTGCAGTTGCTGTAAGGTGTTTGGATTTTAGTTTTGATTTCCTTTCTATTCTATTCTATTATTGTGACGATTCATGGTTGTACAAAGTACAATCAAGACAGCTTAAGAGAATGGCTTGGCAGATGGTCAACAACAGAAATGATAAATAACTGTCATGATCGAAAGTTGTGGAGCGACATGACCTACGCCAGCAGGCTTGGTACTTGATGATTCTATTCTATTCTATTCTATTCCATACATGGAACAAAATAATTCACATACAAGAAAACTTACATAACAACTATCACAGTTTTTGCCTGTGACAAATCGTTTACATATACAAAGGCCTGTATCCATGTCACATCCAACACCAGGAAGTGTTCCATCAGGGTTGCAGGTGCAGGCTAGAAATTAAAAACAATTATTGATAAAACAACTTTTAAAGCTATTTTAAAAATTATGATTATTAAAAAATAGAATGTGGTGAACTACACATTTCTATCAAGAATTATACAATAGGATGTGGTGTTTCTGTCAGCAAAGTGCAGTAAGATGTATACATGTTAGTAATTTGAATAAGATATGGGTGTATCTATCAGTAATTTACAATAAGATATGGGTGTATCTGTCAGTAATTTACAATAAGATATGGGTGTATCTGTCAGTAATTTACAATAAGATATGGGTGTATCTGTCAGTAATTTGAATAAGATATGGGTGTATCTGTCAGTAATTTGAATAAGAAATGGGTGTATCTGTCAGTAATTTACAATAAGATATGGGTGTATCTGTCAGTAATTTACAATAAGATATGGGTGTATCTGTCAGTAATTTGAATAAGATATGGGTGTATCTGTCAGTAATTTACAATAAGATATGGGTGTATCTGTCAGTAATTTACAATAAGATATGGGTGTATCTGTCAGTAATTTACAATCAGATATGGGTGTATCTGTCAGTAATTTACAATAAGATATGGGTGTATCTGTCAGTAATTTACAATAAGGTATGGGTGTATCTGTCAGTAATTTGAATAAGATATGGGTGTATCTGTCAGTAATTTACAATAAGATATGGGTGTATCTGTCATTAATTTACAATAAGATATGGGTGTATCTGTCAGTAATTTACAATAAGATATAGGTGTATCTGTCAGTAATTTACAATAAGATATGGGTGTATCTGTTAGTAATTTACAATAAGATATGGGTGTATCTGTCAGTAATTTACAATAAGATATGGGTGTATCTGTCAGTAATTTACAATAAGATATGGGTGTATCTGTTAGTAATTTACAATTAGATATGGGTGTATTGGAGTAATGAAAAAGTTCTGAGAGAGGTCAAAGCAAAAAGAGAACTAATTTCCAATATTACGAAGAAACAATCATCATTTTTTGGCCATGTAATGAGAAGAGAACAACTGGAATTTGTAACAACTGGAAAAATTGAGAGACGAAGAGATAGAGGGAAGCAAAGAGAAAAAAATAACAGACAGCTTAAGAGAATGGCTTGGCAGAAGGTCAACAACAGAAATGATAAATAGCTGCCGAGATCGAAAATTGTGGAGAGACATGATCACCTACGCCAGTAGGCCCGGTACTTGATGATGATGATGAGTGTATTTGTCAGTAATTTACAATATGATATGGGGAATCTGTCAGTAATTTACAATAAGATATCGGTGTATCTGTCAGTAACTAACACATTTTATAAATTTAACTTATAAATTTGTTTTACTAAAATAATTATTTAAATTATCTATACATTTATTCTATATTAATAAAAATAAAACTGAATCAATAACAGCAGATATCAAAATATATAATTACATTTTGTCTTCTTCTTCTTCCATCCTTCCTCATTTTCCTTTCAGCATCAAGGGGAGATATAATTTGCGGTCTTTTGCTCTTCTGTTCGCCTCTGCTGCTGTTGTTTCCTAGTGCTTCTAGTATTCCGTCGATCCATCTTTTTCGTGGTCGACCCTTGGGTCGGGTGTTCTCACAACATTTATTGAGGGCCCGTTGTGTTGTGTTTTGATCTTTCTGCCATGTCACGTGGCCAAACCATTTTATCTGTTGTTTCTTTATATATTCTATGGCGGGAGCTATTCCTAGCTTTTTTCTCAGTCCTTCATTTCTGATCTTATCTCTCAGACTGTTTCCTGTCATTTGTCTGACACATTTCACTTCAGTTGAGGTTATTTTACTTATTGTTCTTGCATCTAGGATCTGGCATTGGTAGCACAACGTTGGGATGAAGATTGTATTGTAAGAGTGCCCGTTTTGCCTCTAGAGTTATTTCCTTGTTGGACAATAGTGGTGATAACTGTCCAATGATTTCACAAGCTTTGATGCATCTCTGCTGTTTGTGAATTATCGTTTGTCACTAACCTCCTACGTATTTAAATTCCTCTACTTGTTTTAGCTGTCTGCCTTCTATAGTTATGTTGATGTTCTGTTTATTTTTGGCGACATTCATGACTTCTGTTTTGTTGATGTTGATTTTCATGTTGTATTTTGTGCCTGTGCTGTTGAGTTTATTTAAGTGTTCTTGTAGGTCTTCCATCTTTTCATGTATTAGTGCCTGATCGTCTGCAAATAAAAGCTTGTTAATCTCCTCTGTCTTACATTTTTTGGGGACAATATTTTGACTTCTATTGTAATCTTGCCTGATCATAATCCAGACATAATAACACAAGCTGCAATTATATAGCTGCAATCTATATCTGCAATGTCATTTCCAGTATAAATTTTACTGTCTTTTGTAATTCTTGCAGTGGCCCATTTGTCCTAGTGTGTGATCATCTTTTGATTAATTTTCACTTTGATTGATGTTTGACTTTCTAACTAATTGATGGTGCTGACTGATGAGCACCCTGGTCAGTGTCTAATTGCCTGTCTATGTCATACTGCGTGTTGTTTACTAGTTTGTTACACATACGACAACCCGTTTCCAGCGGTGTGACCGCCTTTAGTTTGACGCTACCAGGATCAGTTGAGAGTACATGGATGACTCAAATATTGACCACAACATGTTCAGTAAGCATAAAAGTCACTTTATTTCGATTACACAACACACAATCTGTGCCCTATTAGACTCAGGGCTGTCTCTCGCACATTATTGTACATATTGCCAAATTTTCTATTTAGTTATTTTAAAAGAATACATCAGCAAGCTCTACTCGCCTGCAACAATGAATTACAATTTCCTATGTACAGTTGGCACACTAGAAGAAATACATCAGCAAGCTCTACTCGTCTACAGCAATGAAACACACATTTACACTTTTTAAAAGGTTTCGCACTCGCACGTGCAGTTTTAACGCTGTGTCGTACAACGTTCTGTTAGCCTTTGTACAATCTCATCCGAATCTACGTCACGACTCAGATGACTCCTGTCTCCTCATATCGGCTTTGAAGATACGATGAGCCTGCCTAGGAAACTTATATGTTCCCTGCAACCACTTTCAATTCTTGGCCGAACCACATGACCTACCTAGCTTTACTGGATGTCTGAACACAGCAGGTTTGCTTCATAAAACTCAAGTACATAACTCAAATGCTGTCGTAAAATCGTCAGCATTGTTCCTTCTGTTGTCTCCATTGATTCACTTCTCACCACACTGTTCGATTTTCCACTGGACAAGACTGAATCTAACAAAACAACTGATCAGTGTCCATGACTTTCATTGTCACTAATTAACTCACGCACAAAAGTCCACTAAATTATTCACACTAGTTTGTTGGTATCTTTACAAAACTATTTACAGTGATGTTGTACAAAGTGACATCTCACACTGCTGTTTATGAACTTCACTGTCCAAACTTTTAGAGCGAACTTTTCTCTGACCATCCGCTCGTCGCACACTCACAACTAATACTCACGGCCAACTGAATACTGACCACGACTGAAGTTCCCTTCGAACTCGTGGACAATCGGCCCAGTCACTGGCGACCACTGTTCACTCGCCCCACGTCCTCGCTACTAAATCTCTCATACCACTCACAACAAATCCACTTCTATTCCTTTATTCTCTCTCATTCGTAAGCTGGTGAAATTCACTCACACACTTCACACTTCCCCCCTTGAGCTGAAATTCACGTTACCAATACATTCTCCCTACATGCATCCTCTATGTCTTTCTCTTCATTCATTCATCTTCTTTCTTTCTTTCTTTCCCCCCTACTACACTACTACACATTTAGTTTTGTTGTAGTGTTGTGTCTATTGGTCAAAGGGTTTTCCTCAGTCTAATATATTCAGTTGCTGCAATTACAGGAGACAGCAGAACTCTTTATACTGTGCAAAAGATGCTGACAAACACCTATACATCCAGTGGAACACCAATTCTAGACAAATCTGGATCAATGCTAACAACAAGCGCAGACATAAAAGCCCGTTGGGCGGAACACTTCAAAGAAATTCTTACCGTCCACTACCCCACAGTTTAATAGATTTTGAAACTGAAACACCAGCAGCAGAATTAAATGTAAATTTAGATGACTTCACCTTGAGTGAAATAGAAACCACCTTAAAGCTTATGACCAATAACAAGGCTGCTGGAGAGGATAAGTTAACAGCTGAGATCCTCAAGGCAATTGATAGCCATAATCTAATACATCTCCAAAAATGTTCAACATCATTTGGAAAACAGAGAAGACGCCTCATAAATGGAAAAAAGGAATCATTGTTAAGATCCCAAAAAAGGGCAATCTTAGAGATTGTAACAACTGGAGAGGCGTGACACTTTTGTCAGTTGCCTCAAAGTTATTCTGCAAAATCATCCTAAATAGAATACAGGATTCAATAGATACAGTAATGCGTGAAGAACAGGCTGGGTTTAGAAAAGGGAGAAGCTGTATTGACCACATTTTCACTCTACGACTTATATTGGAGGAACACATTGAAAAGCAAAAACCGTTTGTACTTAACTTCATCGACTTCAAAAAAGCATTTGATAGTATTCATAGAGATTCTTTGTGGAAAATTCTGAAGCAATATGGTTTACCATCAAAAATCATAAATATTATCAAAGACATGTATGATGGTTACACATGTGCAGTTCGAACAGAGGAAGGACTGAGCGAATGTTTCCCAATAGAAACTGGGGTTAAACAAGGATGTATTTTATCGCCCTTGTTATTTGGAATTGTTATGGACTTCATAATGAAGAAATGCTGCACTGGTAATAAAGGCATCGAATGGATACAAGGAGACCATTTGGAAGACCTCGACTTTGCTGATGACATAGTTCTCATCAGCAGTCAGATAAAAACGATGCAGGAAAACACAAATGAACTATCATCAATAGCCAGCAAAATTGGGCTTGAGATCAATCATGAAAAGACTAAAGTCATGACTAGTTTAATTCCAACAGGTGACAAAATATACATGGAAAACAAACCAGTGGAAGAGATCGATCACTTTATCTATCTTGGAAGTCACATTGATCGAGAAGGGGATACGAGTAAAGAAATTAAAATCAGAATAGCTAAAGCAGCAATGTCTTTCAGAAGCCTTGAAAAGTTGTGGAAATCAAAACTTATCAGCACAAACACAAAACTTAGGCTATTCAAATCAAATGTACTATCAACCCTTACGTATGCGTGTGAAAGCTGGAAAACAACAAGAGATATAGAAACAAAGTTGAACGCATTTGAAAATAAATGTCTAAGGAAAATACTTGGTATAGCATGGAACGAATTCAAAACAAATGAGGAAATTAGAGAAATCGCCAATCAACCACTAATATCTTCAGTAATAAAGAAAAGACGATGGTCATACGTTGGACATGTGATGAGAAGAGATAATAACCGAATAGCAAAGCAAGCCCTCATATGGGAAACAACAGGTAAAAGAAAAAGAGGAAGACCCAGGGAGACACTGAGAAGAACATTGATGAGAGAGGCAAGAGCAGCAGGAGTCGGCTCCCTCAATGAGATAGAACTGCTTGCACAGAACAGAGACAGATGGCGAGATTTGATAAAATATCTTTAAAAGAAAACTGCTAGAACAAAAAATCCATATAGGAGAAGGTGTATCTTGGTCTACGCCCTATGGGCCGGTTACGGCTCGAAAGGTCAATAGATAGAATATATTCAGTACAGTCTTGTAGTATGTGTTCAGCACCTGGGGCAGTATAGGTCACACTTGAGAGATCTTACAAAAGAATGGTCACTGATTAAGCAAAAGAGGGAAATGCTGCCATACAAAATACCACTAGGCTTGTATGCTATTGATATACAACTATTTTTTTGGTCCATGTCCAAAGCTATAAGAAACTAGAGGAACATGATCAACCTAAAATTCCTCAATCTAAAAATCCATTATCTTACATTGGCATCCTAGAGGGTTATCAGCTTGTAGATTCCAGTAGTTTTCTACGCAACGGTCACACCTTGGACCTGTGACAAAAGGTTTGCACAGGCATCTTCCAGCCACTGTTCCAGCAATATCATCTGTCACCTGCTCACATAGTCCATTTCTTTGGGAACCAAATGAGTCACAATCACATGCTAGAAGAATAAAACACAAAAATAGAACTATTGATTGTCATTTACAATTTGGAATATATTAAAATATATTAGCAATGTTCTTTTAAACTCCGCAAACTATAAAATGTATAATTTAATAAAATATTAATCATCATCAAATGGTTTATCCAAAGGAGGATGAATCTCTTTTGACTGGTAATCTGAATGTTTTTATTGTCTAACTGTGCAGCTGCCTGCTGTTGTTAGTATAGTCTACAGGAAGTTCTTGATGTTTTGATTTTATAGCTTTCTCCATTTACAAAGAGTTATTCACTCCATTATTGTCCTTATGGTAACTTTGGTAAAAGTTTTCTTTGCAGTTTATGTTTGGTTGTTTAGCATTATTTTCTGAGCAACTCTGATTACTTAGTATTATCACATTTGTTGTATTCTTAACCTGATGTAAAGCCACGCCAGCCTTTGCTTTCTGATCAGCTTATTCCATCAGTAGCTGTGTGTACATTATTGGGAAGATATTCCAAAAAGATTGCTCAGATATTTTTTAGCCAATAAAAAAACTCACTGCATTGAAGATGACACTAATGTACACAAGAAGACAGATGGAACCATATAATAAAATATTTATTATAATTATAATTAATTATCATCATCACCTAGTACCGGGCCTCCTGGCGTAGGTGATCATGTCTCTCCACAACTTTCGATCTCAACAGTTATTTATCATTTCTGTTGTTGACCCTCTGCGAAGCCATTCTCTTAAGCTGTCTGGTATCTTTCCTCTTTGCTTCCCTCTATCTCTTCAAACCTCAATTTCCCCAGTTGTTCTATTATTGTGGCGCTTCACGATTGTACAAAGAAATTACAACGGTGGTTTTCTGTTGCCTTCCGTCGGTTTGTTTAAGGTTGGCTCTAGTAGCCGTTGACTAAAAAATCTCACACACAAGGCAGTGGGGTTGTTTTATTAAATCAGGTTACTCTCCCTTAGCCTTCTCCTCTCCCGAGCATACCTGCAAGGCAGCAGGGCAGCCACAGGTTGTACTGTTTACTGCATACAGTAGCAGGTAAAATTACCCGACCTGACAGGTATAATTAATTACAGGGTGGCGGAATCAATAATTTGCTGGGCTCCCAGCCAAGAGAACGGTGGTGTGAATCCCTGTAGGGTCAGAAGTTTTTTCTATCGAGAATGAAATAAAAAATCAGACCCGAAACACCTTGAGGTGACTGCACTGGACAAGCTGCCTCTATTCTCTAGTCTTACAATTCCTCCCTCACAGACCTCAATAATGGGAAAATGCAGTAAAGATAGTTTTTAAACAAATATTAAATTATGAGTTATTTCTAACATTTCATTTTTCAAATAACATCAACATTATCATCCAGTAGAATGCCTGCTGGCATTGGTGATCATGTTTCTTTGCAACTCTCGATCTCAACAGTTATTTATCATTTCTGTTGCTGACTTTCTGTCAAGCCATTCTTGCTGTCTGGTATCTTTTTTTTTCTTTTTGCTTTACTCCATCTCTTTGTCCCTCAATTTTCTAAGTTGTCAAAATATATTTTGGCTGTTCTCGTCTCATTCATCATCATCATTATCATCATGTGCCATACCAGATGGTGTAGGTGATCATGTCCTTCCACAATCTTCTATCTACAGTGCATCGTATCAGTTCTGTTGTTTGACTGCTTTCCATTCCATGACACCAAGCTATCCAGTATTTTCTCTCTTTGTTGTCCGTGATCTCTCTTTCCTCTTATTTTGCCAGTTGTAACCAAGTATTCCAACTTTCCTCTTCTCATGATGTGCCCAAAAAATGTTGATTGTTTCTTTCTGATGTTTTTTAGGAGTTCCCTTTTTGTGTTGGCCTCTTTGAGAATTTCTTCATTGGTCTTTTTAGCTGTCCAGGGAACTTTCAATATTCTTCTGAGAAATCCCATCTCTAATCGTCTTTTCAATTATTTATCTACTGTCCATGATTCGCTTCCATAGGTCAGAATTGGTTCTATATAGCACTGATGAACTCTTTCTCATTTCTATTGACATATATTTGTTGCATAAGATATTTTTCATTTTATGAAATGCTATTTTGGCCTGAGTTATTCTGCTTTATATTTCTGTGATGCATCTTCCATCTGCTGTTATTATTGTGCCCAAGTATTTGACACGTTGCACTTGTTTCAGATTTGTCCTGTTTATTTTTATGCTGCATGATGGTGATGATTGTTTCATTGATATGACCATTATTTCTGTTTTCTTACTATTCAGACAGACCTTTTTTGTTGCTTTGTTTTACTATTATGTCTATCATTTCTTGTAGTTCATTCTCTGTCTCTGCTATTAAGACTGTGTCATCCGCGTATTGCAAATTATTTATGTTGTGACCAATGACTTCAATTCCTTTTTTGTCTTCTATTGATCTCATAATTACTTAACGCAATAAAAATTAAAAGCAAAAAATATGGACTAGATATGAATATCAAAAAGACTAAAACTATGATCGTAAACAAAGAAAATTCTCAAGACCTACAATTAAATATCAAAGTGGAAGGAATACATCTAGAGACAGTTCAGAACTACAACTACCTTGGACATACTATAACCAGTGATGGAAAATGTACAACTGAAATGAACAAAAGAATAGGTATGGCAAAAAGTAATTTCAATGCCATGAAAAATATACTAACATCAAAACAAATAACACCAGGGCTAAAACAAAGAATAGCAAAATGTTACATCTTCTCAATATTCCTGTATGGTGCAGAAACATGGACATTAGACCAGAAAGCAGAACAGAAAATTGAAGCCTTTGAAATGTGGATTTATAGAAGAATAGGTAGAATTGGATGGAAAGAAAAGAAAACAAATGAGGAAGTTTTAAAACAACTAAAAATGAAAAGAGAACTACTAAACACAATTAGAGCAAGACAAATGAAATTTTTGGGTCATGTTAAAAGACACAACAGCCTAATAAAAGTAATACTGGAAGGGAAAATACATGGTAAAAGAGGCAGAGGCAGACCAAGACTAACATGGACGAGTAACATTAAAAGATGGACAAGTCAGCCTATTATAATCTGCACCATCAAAGCAAGAGACAGAGTGGAATGGTGCTCCATGGTAGCCAACCTTCGATGCGGAGACGGCACTCAATGATGATGATGATTGATCTCATAATATATTAGCTGTAGAGTGAAAACAAATCTGGCGACAGAACACAGCTATGTCTGACTCCTTGTTTTATATATTGGAATTCTCTTTACCCTTCCCATTACATGGCCAAAAAATGTTGATTTTTTCTTTCTAATATTGGAAATTCAAGACGTCTGGTGAGACCCCATGAAATTTTTCTTGGTCTGTTGCCAACAACCATTCACATGATCCAGTTTATAACCACAAGGAAAAGGAGTGGTGATAAATTACATCTTACATCATAAATGCACCAAATGTCATAATCATCATCATCATCAAGCACTGTGCCTCTTGGCGTAGGTGATCACGTCTCTCCACAACTTTCGATCTCGACAGTTATTTAACATTTCCGTTGTTGACCTTCTGCCAAGCCATTATCTTAACTCTTAAAGCCCATGGGAATGATGTCATGGTTACTTACTTGCTTACATTTTGCCGAGCGAATGCTGACATGGTTACTTTCATTTTTTTTCATTATAGCAAATACTACACATTTTAATCTATCATGTCCACAAGGGATATAACTCTAATAGAATTTCCTGTCCTTAGACTCACTTTGGTCGATCAACGTGGGCTTAATTTGTTCACAAAATCATCAAAAATTGTGTTATTTTCTAAAGTCTTCAATCAGCTGATTCGTGTTTATAAGTGAAAAATGGTTAGCAGTAGTGAAGTATCTATCGCTCCTAAACGTGAATTATTATTAACAGCAGAAAAAGCTAGGAATTAATTTCTGAGAACTTAAAATGTAATAGTGACTTAGTTTTAGTAGCACTGTTGGATTAAAATGGACCCCCACTTTGGGTTGGTGAGTACCATTTTTTATATAAATTTTTTTCCTTTTTTTTTTGCACAAATTTTGTTTGTGATTATGAATCTGTGTCCTATTCCCTTCAATTTGATGCTAGCTTTTTTGCTTTGGCTTCTTTCAGAACATTTTCATTACTCTTCGTAGCTGCTCATGGTATTCTCAACTTTCTTCTGTAAAACCATATTTCTACAGCCTCAAGTGATTTTCTTGTCTGTTGTCCTATTGTCCATGATTCACATCCATTTGTTAAGACTGGCTCTATATAATAGCACTTACATCATATTCCTTATAAGCTGACAGTGAAGGAATCTTTACTTAATTCTTTAAAGCTGAACGTACACATAATTGCACTTTATCATCCTACAGGTTGCTTTTATTAAACATGCTTCATGTTTTTTTGTAGATGAGAGTTTATTGTAACAATAATTTGATTAAATGACAAGATCTTTAGTATCATGTTTACCAACTTTTTTTTTGCCTTTTTACCATATATTTACTTGGTACAGTTCAAAGATTCTTTATGTTCATAAATATGTCATAGATTCCATAAGCTCAAATCTCTGATGTGAATACAGTTTGAAAATACAGGGTGTCACACAAATTTGTCATATTCACTCAAGTTCAATATTGAGAGGTGACATTACTACATTGAGACATCATTGACACATCATTGACACCCTGCTTAAAGAATGGGAACTAATTTTAAAATTGTGTAAATAAAGTAATAGTAATGACTACCTATCTATCGACCTTTCGAGCTGTAGCCGTCCCATAGAGCGTAGACCAAGATACTCCTCCTTTTATCTAAATTTTTATTCTAAAAATTTTCAATTCTTTTAAAGATATTTAATGATGGCGAGATTTGATAAAATATCTTTAAAAGAAAACTGCTAGAACAAAAAATCCATATAGGAGAAGGTGTATCTTGGTCTACGCCCTATGGGCCGGTTACGGCTCGAAAGGTCAATAGATAGAAAGATATTTTATGAAATCTCGCCATTTGTCTCTTTTCTGTGGAAGCAGCTCTATCTCATTGAGGGAGCTGATTTGCCTCTCATTGCTCTTGCCTCTCTCATCAATGTTCTTCTCAGAGTCTCTCTGGGTCTTCCTCTTTTCCTCTTACCTGTTGTTTCCCACATGAGGGCTTGCTTTGCTATTTGGTTATAGTAACAACTGCGTTAACATTAATAAAGAACAAGATCTGTGGGGGAAAAAACAGATGTTATCTTGTATTATTTCTAATTAAACAAAAATTTCTTAAAGATGCAGAAACTGTTAACATGGTGTAAAAGTCTTTATCGATTCTTTTTGTAGAAACTGTTAACATGGTGTAAAAGTATTTATCAATTTTTTTTGTAGAAACTGTTAACATGGTGTAAAAGTCTTTATCGATTCTTTTTGTAGAAACTGTTAACATGGTGTAAAAGTCTTTATCGATTCTTTTTGCAGAAACTGTTAACATGGTGTAAAAGTCTTTATCAATTTTTTTGCAGAAACTGTTAACATGGTGTAAAAGTCTTTATCAATTTTTTTTGTAGAAACTGTTAACATGGTGTAAAAGTCTTTATCGATTCTTTTTGTAGAAACTGTTAACATGGTGTAAAAGTCTTTATCGATTCTTTTTGCAGAAACTGTTAACATGGTGTAAAAGTCTTTATCGATTCTTTTTGCAGAAACTGTTAACATGGTGTAAAAGTCTTTATCAATTTTTTGCAGAAACTGTTAACATGGTGTAAAAGTCTTTATCGATTCTTTTTGCAGAAACTGTTAACATGGTGTAAAAGTCTTTATCGATTCTTTTTGCAGAAACTGTTAACATGGTGCAAAAGTCTTTATTGATTCTTTTTGCAGAAACTGTTAACATGGTGTAAAAGTCTTTATTGATTCTTTTTGCAGAAACTGTTAACATGGTGTAAAAGTCTTTATCGATTCTTTTTAACCCTGTACACTTACGTTGACAGATTTCTGGATCCCTAATGTCTCTGTCCGGGTCCTGGTAGAAGAACAAATTGCACTCTTGGCAGTTGACGCCACGGGTGTTATGCCGACAGTTATCACACACACCACCACTAACTCCGTTAGAATTCTCAAATCTGGCAGCATCAAAGTGGCACTCACTGGCATGGTTATTGCAGTTACATCCTGTAATACAAAAATATAGATTTAAATATTTTGCATGGTTCTTTTTCAATTCCACATTTATCTTTCAAAACTGAGAGGTAAACAGTATTTGGTCTTCTGCTCTTTGGTTGGTTGTTTCTGTTGTCCCATTTCCTAGTGTTTCTTGTAGTCTGTCTATCCCATCTTTTTGTGCTAAGATTTCCTCTTGGTCTATTGTTTTACTAGCATTTGTTTATAACAGTAAAGATTATGTTTAGGTGCATATTCTACATATGACTTCATCAACTGATTGGTTAGGGTGGTAATTGGTACTCACCTACCCAACATCCTCTAGGAAAAACCACTGGTGGATATTTCTCATTCATCATCATCATCATGTGCTATACCGGTTGGTGTAGGCGATCATGTCCTTCCACAATCTTCTATCTACTGTATATCGTAACAGTTCTGTTGTTGACTGCTTTCCATGCCATGACACCAAACTATCCAGTATTTTCTCTCTTTGTCGTCAACGATCTCTCTTTCCTTTTATTTTGCCAGTTGTAACCAAGTATTCCAACTTTCCTCTTCTCATGATGTGCCCAAAAAATGTTGATTGTTTCTTTCTGATGTTTTTTAGGAGTTTCATTTTTGTGTTGGCCTCTTTGAGAATTTCTTATTAACTGACAATAAAGGCAAAGCAAACTGATGACTTCTTTGTGCACTGTTTATACATGTACCTCTTGCATTTTTGTTTCACTCACTCCATGGCCAGTTACAAACGTTTGCTGTCTAAGGGTGACAGACTCTTTAATTGTAGTTACATTCTACAGTAAGTTTGATGTCTAAGGATGACAGACTCTTTAATTGTAGTCACATTCTACAGTAAATTTGGTGTCTAAGGGTGACTGACTCTTTAGTTGTAGTCACATTCTACAGTAAGTTTGATGTCTAAGGATGAGACTCTTTAATTGTAGTCACATTCTACAGTAAGTTTGATGTCTAAGGATGAGACTCTTTAATTGTAGTCACATTTTACAGTAAGTTTGATGTCTAAGGATGAGACTCTTTAATTGTAGTCACATTTTACAGTAAGTTTGATGTCTAAGGATGAGACTCTTTAATTGTAGTCACATTCTACAGTAAGTCTACTGTCTGAGGGGGACAGACTCATTAATTGTAGTCACATTCTACAGTAAGTCTACTGTCTGAGGGGGACAGACTCATTAATTGTAGTCACATTCTACAGTAAGTCTGATGCCAATATCTTCCCATATATGTCCTTCACCTTATCTGTGATAGTGATAACTGGTTTCTTTGAGGCAATTACATCTGCTCATTAATTAACATGCATCCCCACAAAACCAGGATAATTAAAATTCACACAATTAAAGCTCTAAATACGTAATTGTCAGATAACCATCGGAGAGCTGCAGTCGCTGTGTCAGCCTTCATTTCAATACTTGTGACAGATTAAACCAGGTTCCATGTCTCTGAGCAACAATTTTGATTCGTATGCTAACAATGAACCTAACCTGCTGTTTTTTTTTATCTTGTAGCAGTGGCTCATTTGTGCACATCACTGCCTCATTCTCTGCATTAGTTTAAGACATTGACTGCTTCAATTCTAAATTCAGTGATTATTACTTTATTGTATGCTAAATATATTATCCTCCTTTTGTTCTGGCATTTGACAGACTAAAGAAATGGATAGACCTCATAACCGGCCATCCATTCTTAAAAGGACATTAAGTGGGTGTAGGTGTATTGTGTTGTGGCTTATTCGCACCACTCTGCCCAATACATCTGACAGTAAAAACAAAAGTAAAGTACCCCCGTCACGCCAAGTGGCATATAGGGAATATGGTGTTAGTGATCATAAATTTTTACAGACCTTCGGCACATGATTTTTGGGGTAATGTCTGACAGTAGCAAAGATTTTTGGGTCCTAGGTTGCCTTCCCTCTTTGATTCCTACTCACGTGGCCAGATTGGATAGTTTGTTTCCAGGAGCACCACGAATGGGAGGTTGTCATCAGTTCTGTTGTTCACAGATCATGCAGTTACTTGTGGGACACCAACCGTACTTAGCTCAGCTGCTGGATGGTCCCCAATTTACTATTTAAATTATTATTATTATATTAAACTTTAAAAATAAATTGATGAAAATATCCTAAACTGTAAGCGTAAATTTCAATATTTTACATTAATAAGTATTCTGCTGGCAATGCCAAACTTAGACATTAACAGTCAATGAAAAAAAGGAAAATCACAACAGAGAAGACATGCCAAAGAATAACAATGAATATGACAAGAGGAGACAGATTAAAATTGAAGTTATAACAAAAATATTTGGGGTAACTCGAGTGCTGGATCACACTAAGAAACAACAAAATCAAATGGTTGGGACACATCACCAGACAGCCTCTCTTCATAAACTTTTACACTCAGAAACAAGAGAGGCATGGTTGTCCTAAAAGATGATGGATTATTGAAATAGCAGACATCACAATGATGTATTATGAAGGAAATACACTATAGAGTATTGACCCGGACACACCATTTACCCTCAACCCTAAAAGACAATGGAAATAGAGGAAAGCAAGTCAGGTTTGCAAGTGTTTTCTGTAAATGACTGTTTTACAAGCTTATGAACCACCTTGCTTTATTCATTTCAAGCCCAGCCACAAATTACAAAAGTTTCATAATTCATGACACAACATGCATTGATCAATGTGATACTATCCTCTATTCAACTTTCAATTGCTTTTCACCAATGGAATTTTGTGAACATTTGTTTTCCCTGTGGGTTAAAAAAAAGTTTTAGAATAGTAGATCGTTTAACTCTGAACCGACGTTGGTGCTTCATGCACTGACATGAGTTCTTGCTTTGTGAACAGACCATCATTTGTATTTATGTGTTTCATGCACTCGCATGAGTTCTTGCTTTGTGAACAGATCATCATTTGTGTTTATGTGTTTCATGCACTCGCATGAGTTCTTGCTTTGTGAACAGATCATCATTTGTGTTTATGTGTTTCATGCACTCGCATGAGTTCTTGCTTTGTGAACAGACCATCATTTGTATTTATGTGTTTCATGCACTCGCATGAGTTCTTGCTTTGTGAACAGATCATCATTTGTGTTTATGTGTTTCATGCACTCGCATGAGTTCTTGCTTTGTGAACAGATCATCATTTTTGTTTATGGGTTTTGCGCAACCTCTTGAGCTTTTGCTCTGTGACTAGAAATTAGATTGGAGTAACTATTTACATTGTCTGAATACAATCTTTTTAATCTTCATTGTTTTCATTGTGAGTTGCTGTGCACTTTCCAGTCCAGTGTACCTGTTTTCTGCAGTTAGTATTTTGGGACTACTATCTTAACTTTTTTGTGTTCCTTGATCATCCATCAAGGCAACAACTGTTTGTAGCCAGACTCTGTTCTCTCATGGGATAGTAGTCCTACTATAAACTCGTCTTTTTTTACTTGTGAAATAGTAGTATTCTGAGAACAATAAATAAAAAGAGGAAAGACATTCACCACGTATGAAGCACACCGTGTCTATTTATGTCTTGAACTAAATTATAAACACTAATATTTTCTGGTCTGTAACATTTAGATTATGAATTATTAACCATGGGAGCAGGTGGTGGATGGTGTTGGGGGAGCAAGTGGTGGGTGGTGTTGGGGGAGCTAGTGGTGGATGGTGTTGGGGAGCAAGTAGTGGATGGTGTTGGGGGAGCTAGTGCTGAATGATGTTGGGGGAGCAAGTGGTGGATGGTGTTGGTGGAGCAAGTGGTGGATGATGTTGGGGGAGCTAGTGGTGAATGATGTTGGGGGAGCAAGTGGTGGATGGTGTTGGTGGAGCAAGTGGTGGATGGTGGTGGGGGAGCTAGTGGTGGATGATGTTGTGGGAGCAAGTGGTGGGGGAGCTAGTGGTGAATGATGTGGAAGCAAGTGGTGGATGGTGTTGGTGGAGCTAGTGGTGAATAATGTTGGGGGGAGCAAGTGGTGGGGGAGCTAGTGGTGAATGATGTTGTGGGAGCAAGTGGTGGATGGTGTTGGGGGAGCTAGTGGTGAATAATGTTGGGGGAGTTAGTGGTGAATGATGTTGTGGGAGCAAGTGGTGGATGGTGTTGGGGAAGCTAGTGGTGAATAATGTTGGGGGAGCAAGTGGTGGATGGTGTTGGGGGAGCTAGTGGTGAATGATGTTGGGGGAGCAAGTGGTGGATGGTGTTGGTGGAGCAAGTGGTGGATGGTGTTGGGGGAGCTAGTGGTGGATGATGTTGTAGGAGCTAGTGCTGGATGATGTTGTGGGAGCTAGTGCTGGATGATGTTGGGGGAGCAAGTGGTGGATTATGTTGTGGGAGCTAGTGCTGAATGATGTTGGGGGAGCAAGTGGTGGATGATGTTGGGGGAGCAAGTGGTGGATGATGTTGTGGGAGCTAGTGCTGAATGATGTTGGGGAAGCAAGTGGTGGATGATGTTGGGGGAGCAAGTGATGGATGATGTTGGGGTAGCAAGTAGTGGATGATGTTGTGGGAGCTAGTGCTGAATGATGTTGGGGGAGCAAGTGGTGGATGATGTTGTGGGAGCTAGTGCTGAATGATGTTGGGGGAGCAAGTGGTGGATGATGTTGTGGGAGCTAGTGCTGAATGATGTTGGGGGAGCAAGTGGTGGATGATGTTGTGGGAGCTGGTGCTGAATGATGTTGGGGGAGCAAGTGGTGGATGATGTTGGGGGAGCAAGTGGTGGATGGTGTTGGGGGAGCTAGTGCTGAATGATGTTGGGGGAGCAAGTGCTGAATGATGTTGGGGGAGCAAGTGCTGAATGATGTTGTGGGAGCTAGTGCTGAATGATGTGGTGGGAGCTAGTGCTGAATGATGTTTTGGGAGCTAGTGCTGAATGATGTTGGGGAAGCAAGTGCTGAATGATGTTGTGGGAGCTAGTGCTGAATGATGTTGGGGGAGCAAGTGCTGAATGATGTTGTGGGAGCTAGTGCTGAATGATGTTGGGGGAGCTAGTGCTGAATGATGTTGTGGGAGCTAGTGGTGAATGATGTTGTGGGAGCTAGTGGTGAATGATGTTGTGGGAGCTAGTGGTGGATGATGTTGTGGGAGCTAGTGGTGAATGATGTTGTTGGAGCTAGTGCTGAATGATTTTGTGGGAGCTAGTGGTGGATGATGTTGTGGGAGCTAGTGGTGAATGATGTTGTGGGAGCTAGTGCTGAATGATGTTGTGGGAGCTAGTGGTGAATGATGTTGTGGGAGCTAGTGGTGGATGGTGTTGGGGGAGCTGGTGGTGAATGATGTTGGGGGAGCAAGTGGTGGATGGTGTTGGGGGAGCAAGTGGTGGGGGAGCTAGTGGTGAATGATGTTGTGGGAGCAAGTGGTGGATGGTGTTGGGGGAGCAAGTGGTGAATGATGTTGGGGGAGCAAGTGGTGGATGGTGTTGGTGGAGCTAGTGGTGAATGCTGTTGAGGGAGCAAGTGGTGGGGGAGCTAATGGTGAATAATGTTGGGGGAGCAAGTGGTGGATGGTGTTGGTGGAGCTAGTGGTGAATGATGTTGTGGGAGCAAGTGGTGGATGGTTTTGGGGGAGCTAGTGGTGAATGATGTTGTGGGAGCAAGTGTTGGAAGGTGTTGGTGGAGCTAGTGGTGAATAATGTTGGGGGAGCAAGTGGTGGGGGAGCTAGTGGTGAATGATGTTGTGGGAGCAAGTGGTGGGGGAGCTAGTGGTGAATGATGTTGTGGGAGCAAGTGATGGATGGTGTTGGGGGAGCTAGTGATGAATAATGTTGGGGAGCAAGTGGTGGGGGAGTTAGTGGTGAATGATGTTGTGGGAACAAGTGATGGATGGTGTTGGGGGAGCAAGTGGTGGGGGAGCTAGTGGTGAATGATGTTGTGGGAGCAAGTGGTGGGGGAGCTAGTGGTGAATGATGTTGTGGGAGCAAGTGGTGGGGGAGCTAGTGGTGAATGATGTGGGATCAAACGGTGGGGGAGTTAGTGGTGAATGATGTTGGGGGAGCTAGTGGTAGGGGAGCTAGTGGTGAATGATGTTGGGGGAGCAAGTGGTGGGGGAGCTAGTGGTGAATGATGTTGTGGGAGCAAGTGGTGGGGGAGTTAGTGGTGAATGATGTTGGGAGAGCAAGTGGTGGGGGAGCTAGTGGTGAATGATGTTGGGGGAGCAAGTGGTGGGGGAGCTAGTGGTGAATGATGCTGTGGGAGCAAGTGGTGGATGATTTTGGGGAAGCTAGTGGTGAATGATGCTGTGGGAGCAAGTGGTGGGGGAGTTAGTGGTGAGTGAAGTTGTGGAAGCAAGTGGTGGATGGTGTTGGGGAAGCTAGTGGTGAATAATGTTGGGGGAGCAAGTGGTGGATGATGCTGTGGGAGCAAGTGGTGGATGGTGTTGGGGAAGCTAGTGGTGAATGATGTTGGGGGAGCAAGTGGTGGGGGAGTTAGTGGTGAATGATGCTGTGGGAGCAAGTGGTGGATGGTGTTGGGGAAGCTAGTGTTGAATGATGTTGTGGGAGCAAGTGGTGGATGGTATTGAGGGAGCAAGTGGTGGATGGTGTTGGGGAGCTAGTGTTGAATGATGTTGTGGGAGCAAGTGGTGGATAGTGTTGGGGGAGCTAGTGGTGAATGATGTTGTGGGAGCAAGTGGTGGATGGTGTTGGGGGAGCTAGTGGTGAATGATGTTGTAGGAGCAAGTGGTGGATAGTGTTGGGGGAGCTAGTGGTGAATGATGTTGTGGGAGCAAGTGGTGGATGGTGTTGGGGGAGCTAGTGGTGAATGACGCTGTGGGAGCTAGTGGTGAATGATGCTGTGGGAGGAAGTGGTGAATGATGTTGTGGGAGGAAGTGGTGAATGATGCTGTGGGAGGAAGTGGTGAATGATGCTGTGGGAGGAAGTGGTGAATTATGTTGTGGGAGGAAGTGGTGAATGATGCTGTGGGAGGAAGTGGTGAATGATGTTGTGGGAGGAAGTGGTGAATGATGCTGTGGGAGGAAGTGGTGAATGATGTTGTGGGAGCAGCTGAAAAGTAATGCTGATTATGATCTCCACTTTATGAAGACAGGCAGCAGATCTTAATTGCTGAGACAATGGCTGACTATGAAAACAGTCATTGTCATCCTCTAGAGGACTGGTCCTTGTTAGGTTATTTTAGCCCATTAGACAGAAAATACTGAAGATAGGGAGAAATGGAGAAAGTTGACGAAGTCTGTCAAATGTGTTTCAATGACACCCCACCTCCCCCATTATGGGATGATGATGATGATGATGATGAAGAAGGAGAAGAATTATTAAACATGTCAATCTTAATTCAGAACACTAATTCAGCCCACAATGAATGACAAGAAAATAATCCTTACTTTTACACACATTTGGCTCTCTAGATCTAGCTGGCCTCCAAGGGTGATCATGATAGAAGTCCTCACATAATTCACAGTTAAGCCCTTTGTGTTGTGTGTGCATTCACACATACCATGGACCTAATAACATATTCAAATAGGCTTATTAATGACATATTCCCATTAATCTTCAAGCAGAAATGTATTTTCAGAAAACTCAACAATAGGCATATAGAAAAAGGCAAAATATATTTGAAAAGAGCCATACATTATTTCCTAAGAATGACAACATCTGAAATCTTATTTTACAAAAAAAATAGTTAAAATAACTCTTCACTATCCATAGAAGAATTGTCTGGATAAGTAATATTCCCTTTAAGAGCCTTGGCAATTTATAGAGGCTTATGAATCAATGAATACTAAAGAAGGTCACAAATGTCAATATCACAATTTTCAAAAGCAATAAGCACTTTAAAGAGTGACAATGGATTAGGACACTGAATGTGTGATAGAGAGAACATTGTTTCTTTCTAAACACATAGAAGAAGTAGGAAGGGAAAAAAAAATAAAGATTGAAATATTCTTTTATAAGAATGAATGATAGTAAATTGTCACAATAAATATCCATTAAAAGAAAAGTAATCCCTACCATGATCTTGCTTGTCTCCTCACTGCGATTATAGCCTGGAACGGGTAGACATCTCGAAGCATGGCCATAACAAGAACAGCTGCCACGGATGGTAACATCATACAGAGCATAGTAGTATTTCTCCTTAATCTCATACCGGGTATCCAAATGAGTGTCACCTGTGGTCATAGATGTATGTATAGTGTTAGTATGGATTTATGAAAGACTTGGTAGCACAGCGGTTATTACACTCACTAGGGATCAGAAGGGTCAGTTTCAATTCTGTATGTGGCACACTTTTTTTGTCAAACTGGTAAGATGTTGGGGTTCACCCAGATGCTAAGATTGGGTAGCAGTGATTTTTTTTTCTGGGAAGTAAAAGAGGTCTCTAATTTTCGACTCCAATGTTAAGTCAGTCCTATTATATGGCTGTGAAACATGGAGAACAACAAAATTGACAATCATGAAGATACAGATTTCATTAACATTTGCTTACGTAGAATAAAAGGATGGAAATTGCAGGACAAATTCACTAACATAAAATTATGGAAATGCACCAGTCAAATACCAGTGGATAAAGAGATACAGCGAAGACGATGACGCTGGATAGGATACACACTGCGGAAGCCAGCTAAAAGTATTACATAACAGGATACTTTTTTGGAATCCCCAGGGAAAAATATAAAGAGGAAGACCAAGGAATTTTTGAAGAAGACAGATAGAAGCAGAGATGAAGATGATGGGGAAGACATGGAATGATCTTAAAAGATTGGCAAGAAACAGAATGACTCAGAAAGTGTTTGTTGAAGACCTATGCTCCACGTGGAGCTGAAAGGTAGCAGAAGAAGATGAAAAAAGGTCTGTCATGATACTGACCACATAACCCAAAAATGTGTCTTTGCTCATGGAAAGGGATGGTCACTAACACCATATTCCCCAGACACCTATCAAGATACGGAAACAGTATTTATTTTACTAATATATTAATGACACTTGTGGTTATAGAATAGCATAAACTGTGTTAGTAGTATATTCATGTCATTAAAGACATATATCTCTCTTTCTCTCTGTCTCTATCACACACACACATTATACACACAAAAGACTTAAACAATGGTGCTATTGCAGTGGGAGTTAAGGGGAAACAAAGCAATATATAGGGCTCTTGTTGTAATATAAGGTCTTGGACATCTTGACAGACAGGTGGTAGAAAGTAATTGTGGTTTGAGAGTAGTTTGGTAATATATTTTAGTGTCTTAATGATGGATGCCCTTTTACTGAGCAGCTCATCTCATAACTGAATGTGCTGATATTGGATAGAGAGATCTGACTGCAGAAAGAACAAGATGCATTTGTTGTGCCTGGTTTCATCTCCTTTCTTCTGCAACTTTTATCTTTCTGATTCAGAGATCATCACTTCCTCAAATGTTGCTGGGCAGTTTTTTTATTTGTAAAAATGGGTCACAATAAATTAAATGTATGTTAGTTCTAAAAAATGGATGCATCTAGTACCAAATTATAATGTAATGTATCACACAGGGATTGCAAGTTTTGAAACCATTCAGATGGGACCCAAAAATATCAGAACCCTGCTAACTTGGGCTTGGTAGAACCCCAACTTCTCTGGACCCAGCCAGGCAGAGCTTGGGAGCACCATGGTGCAAAGCTCCATGGAACCCCAACATCCCTGGACCCAGCTTGGTGGAACTCCAACATCTCTGGACCAAGCTTGGTAGAGCTCGGTGGAACCCCAACATCTATGGACACTGCTAGGCAGAGCTCAGTGGAACACCAATATCTGTGGACACTGTTAGGTAGAGTTCAGTGGAACCCCAACATCACTGGACCCAGCTAGGTAGAGTTCAGTGGAACCCCAACATCTCTAGACCCAGATATGTAAAACTCAGTGGAACCCCAACATCTCTAGACCCAGATATGTAAAACTCAGTGGAACCCCAACATCTCTAGACCCAGATAGGTAGAGCCAGTGGAACCCCAACATCTCTGGACCCAGCTAGGTAGAGCTCAGTGGAACCCCAACATCTCTGGACCCATCTAGATAGAACTCGGTGGAACTCCAACATCTCTGAACCCAGCTAGGTAGAGCTCAGTGGAACCCCAAAATCTCTGAACCCAGCTAGGTAGAGCTCAGTGGAACTCCAACATCTCTGAACCCAGCTAGGTAGAGCTCGGTGGATCTCCAACATCTCTGAACCCAGCTAGGTAGAGCTCAGTGGAACTCCAACATCTCTGAACCCAGCTAGGTAGAGCTCGGTGGATCTCCAACATGTCTGAACCCAGCTAGGTAGAGCTCGGTGGATCTCCAACATCTCTGAACCCAGCTAGGTAGAGCTCGGTGGATCTCCAACATCTCTGGACCCATCTAGATAGAACTCGGTGGAACTCCAACATCTCTGAACCCAGCTAGGTAGAGCTCAGTGGAACTCCAACATCTCTGAACCCAGCTAGGTAGAGCTCAGTGGAACTCCAACATCTCTGAACCCAGCTAGGTAGAGCTCAGTGGAACCCCAACATCTCTGAACCCAGCTAGGTAGAGCTCAGTGGAACCCCAACATCTCTGAACCCAGCTAGGTAGAGCTCAGTGGAACCCCAACATCTCTGAACCCAGCTAGGTAGAGCTCAGTGGAACCCCAACATCTCTGAACCCAGCTAGGTAGAGCTCAGTGGAACTCCAACATCTCTGAACCAGCTAGGTAGAGCTCAGTGGAACCCCAACATCTCTGAACCCAGCTAGGTAGAGCTCAGTGGAACTCCAACATCTCTGAACCCAGCTAGGTAGAGCTCAGTGGAACTCCAACATCTCTGAACCCAGCTAGGTAGAGCTCAGTGGAACCCCAACATCTCTGAACCCAGCTAGGTAGAGCTCAGTGGAACTCCAACATCTCTGAACCCATCTAGATAGAACTCGGTGGAACTCCAACATCTCTGAACCCAGCTAGGTAGAGCTCAGTGGAACTCCAACATCTCTGAACCCAGCTAGGTAGAGCTCAGTGGAACTCCAACATCTCTGAACCCAGCTAGGTAGAGCTCAGTGGAACCCCAACATCTCTGAACCCAGCTAGGTAGAGCTCAGTGGAACCCCAACATCTCTGAACCAGCTAGGTAGAGCTCAGTGGAACTCCAACATCTCTGAACCCATCTAGATAGAACTCGGTGGAACTCCAACATCTCTGAACCCAGCTAGGTAGAGCTCAGTGGAACCCCAACATCTCTGAACCCAGCTAGGTAGAGCTCAGTGGAACTCCAACATCTCTGAACCCAGCTAGGTAGAGCTCAGTGGAACCCCAACATCTCTGAACCCAGCTAGGTAGAGCTCAGTGGAACCCCAACATCTCTGGACCCAGCTAGGTAGAGCTCAGTGGAACCCCAACATCTCTGGACCCATCTAGATAGAACTCAGTGGAACCCCAACATCTCTGGACCCATCTAGATAGAACTCAGTGGAACCCCAACATCTCTGGACCCATCTAGATAGAACTCAGTGGAACCCCAACATCTCTGGACCCAGCTAGGTAGAGCTCAGTGGAACCCCAACATCTCTGAACCCAGCTAGGTAGAGCTCAGTGGAACCCCAACATCTCTGAACCCAGCTAGGTAGAGCTCAGTGGAACTCCGCCATCTCTGAACCCAGCTAGGTAGAGCTCAGTGGAACTCCAACATCTCTGAACCCAGCTAGGTAGAGCTCAGTGGAACTCCGCCATCTCTGAACCCAGCTAGATAGAACTCAGTGGAACCCCAACATCTCTGGACCCATCTAGATAGAACTCAGTGGAACCCCAACATCTCTGGACCCATCTAGATAGAACTCAGTGGAACCCCAACATCTCTGGACCCAGCTAGGTAGAGCTCAGTGGAACTCCGCCATCTCTGAACCCAGCTAGGTAGAGCTCAGTGGAACCCCAACATCTCTGAACCCAGCTAGGTAGAGCTCAGTGGAACTCCAACATCTCTGAACCCAGCTAGGTAGAGCTCAGTGGAACTCCAACATCTCTGAACCCAGCTAGGTAGAGCTCAGTGGAACCCCAACATCTCTGAACCCAGCTAGGTAGAGCTCAGTGGAACTCCAACATCTCTGAACCCAGCTAGGTAGAGCTCAGTGGAACCCCAACATCTCTGAACCCAGCTAGGTAGAGCTCAGTGGAACTCCAACATCTCTGAACCCAGCTAGGTAGAGCTCAGTGGAACCCCAACATCTCTGAACCCAGCTAGGTAGAGCTCAGTGGAACTCCAACATCTCTGAACCCAGCTAGGTAGAGCTCAGTGGAACTCCAACATCTCTGAACCCAGCTAGGTAGAGCTCAGTGGAACTCCAACATCTCTGAACCCAGCTAGGTAGAGCTCAGTGGAACCCCAACATCTCTGAACCCAGCTAGGTAGAGCTCAGTGGAACCCCAACATCTCTGAACCCAGCTAGGTAGAGCTCAGTGGAACCCCAACATCTCTGAACCCAGCTAGGTAGAGCTCAGTGGAACCCCAACATCTCTGAACCCAGCTAGGTAGAGCCCAGTGGAACTCCGCCATCACTGTAACCAAGCTAGGTAGAGCTCAGTGGAACTCCGCCATCACTGTAACCAAGCTAGGTAGAGCCCAGTGGAACTCCGCCATCACTGTAACCAAGCTAGGTAGAGCTCAGTGGAACTCCGCCATCACTGTAACCAAGCTAGGTAGAGCTCAGTGGAACCCCAACATCTCTGAACCCAGCTAGGTAGAGCTCAGTGGAACCCCAACATCTCTGAACCCAGCTAGGTAGAGCTCAGTGGAACTCCAACATCTCTGAACCCATCTAGATAGAACTCGGTGGAACTCCAACATCTCTGAACCCAGCTAGGTAGAGCTCAGTGGAACTCCAACATCTCTGAACCCAGCTAGGTAGAGCTCAGTGGAACTCCAACATCTCTGAACCCAGCTAGGTAGAGCTCAGTGGAACCCCAACATCTCTGAACCCAGCTAGGTAGAGCTCAGTGGAACCCCAACATCTCTGAACCCAGCTAGGTAGAGCTCAGTGGAACTCCAACATCTCTGAACCCATCTAGATAGAACTCGGTGAAACTCCAACATCTCTGAACCCAGCTAGGTAGAGCTCAGTGGAACCCCAACATCTCTGAACCCAGCTAGGTAGAGCTCAGTGGAACTCCAACATCTCTGAACCCAGCTAGGTAGAGCTCAGTGGAACTCCAACATCTCTGAACCCAGCTAGGTAGAGCTCAGTGGAACCCCAACATCTCTGGACCCAGCTAGGTAGAGCTCAGTGGAACCCCAACATCTCTGGACCCATCTAGATAGAACTCAGTGGAACCCCAACATCTCTGGACCCATCTAGATAGAACTCAGTGGAACCCCAACATCTCTGGACCCATCTAGATAGAACTCAGTGGAACCCCAACATCTCTGGACCCAGCTAGGTAGAGCTCAGTGGAACCCCAACATCTCTGAACCCAGCTAGGTAGAGCTCAGTGGAACCCCAACATCTCTGAACCCAGCTAGGTAGAGCTCAGTGGAACTCCGCCATCTCTGAACCCAGCTAGGTAGAGCTCAGTGGAACTCCAACATCTCTGAACCCAGCTAGGTAGAGCTCAGTGGAACTCCGCCATCTCTGAACCCAGCTAGATAGAACTCAGTGGAACCCCAACATCTCTGGACCCATCTAGATAGAACTCAGTGGAACCCCAACATCTCTGGACCCATCTAGATAGAACTCAGTGGAACCCCAACATCTCTGGACCCAGCTAGGTAGAGCTCAGTGGAACTCCGCCATCTCTGAACCCAGCTAGGTAGAGCTCAGTGGAACCCCAACATCTCTGAACCCAGCTAGGTAGAGCTCAGTGGAACTCCAACATCTCTGAACCCAGCTAGGTAGAGCTCAGTGGAACTCCAACATCTCTGAACCCAGCTAGGTAGAGCTCAGTGGAACCCCAACATCTCTGAACCCAGCTAGGTAGAGCTCAGTGGAACTCCAACATCTCTGAACCCAGCTAGGTAGAGCTCAGTGGAACCCCAACATCTCTGAACCCAGCTAGGTAGAGCTCAGTGGAACTCCAACATCTCTGAACCCAGCTAGGTAGAGCTCAGTGGAACCCCAACATCTCTGAACCCAGCTAGGTAGAGCTCAGTGGAACTCCAACATCTCTGAACCCAGCTAGGTAGAGCTCAGTGGAACTCCAACATCTCTGAACCCAGCTAGGTAGAGCTCAGTGGAACTCCATCATCTCTGAACCCAGCTAGGTAGAGCTCAGTGGAACCCCAACATCTCTGAACCCAGCTAGGTAGAGCTCAGTGGAACCCCAACATCTCTGAACCCAGCTAGGTAGAGCTCAGTGGAACCCCAACATCTCTGAACCCAGCTAGGTAGAGCTCAGTGGAACCCCAACATCTCTGAACCCAGCTAGGTAGAGCCCAGTGGAACTCCGCCATCACTGTAACCAAGCTAGGTAGAGCTCAGTGGAACTCCGCCATCACTGTAACCAAGCTAGGTAGAGCCCAGTGGAACTCCGCCATCACTGTAACCAAGCTAGGTAGAGCTCAGTGGAACTCCGCCATCACTGTAACCAAGCATTCCTGCCTTTCTCTGCCACTGTGGGTTCTATTAAAGTGTTTGTCTTTCTATGCTGGCACCGGGTCTTCCTAGAGTATGTCCAACCCATCTCCATTTTCGATTCATAATCTGTTGCTCACTTGAAACCAGGAACGGTACGCACAAAACACATCATTTATAAATGTGTGGATGTTAGGGAAAAAACATATGGGTACTATCATTGTTAAAAGTATTGTTATGGAAACAGCGCCATAGATTTTAGAAGCAGTAATCTCTGCAATATGTGCCATTTTGGCACACAAGGTTTCTGTTTTTGAGATTGTGGTTCTGCCCTATGTGCTGTCTTCGGCTTGAAAGAACAATAGATAGATAAACTAACATCATATGTCCTTTAACACACAGCAATATATGTATTCTGAACCTCACATATATTAGATACGTTCCTTTTTCTTCAAATAAATAAACTAACTTGCCAAATTGTTATCTTTTATTTCAGCAATTAAACGTAATTACAGCATCTAAGAAAGACTACAGTCACATCGTTTGAGAATCAGGCTGTCAGAAGGGCAAGAACTAGAACTTCGTATCACCTGCGACATCTGAGAGAGGAAAAAGAAGCTATGATCATGGAAATTATATAATATGTAGTGTTTCCGTAAGGTTTTCAATTATTTTCTATATTTTAATATATTAATTTCACAATTAACTATCAATATATATTTATATTTTCGAACATCAATACGGAGATTGCATTGGTCAAATGATGATTTGATGCTGCTATTTATATCACGGATGTTTGAGCCATGGCCGTCTATGGCTGTGATAATGTTTAAAAGTCTAATTATCGAAATATATATATATATATATATATATATATATATATATATATATATATATATATATATATATTATAAAATAACACAGCAAGTAAAGCGTCCGGTAAAAGAAAACAAGACAGACCAAGATAATCGTTACATAGAACAATCACTAGGGAAGGCTCAACTATGGGACTAAGTAACAACCAAGAACTACAAGAACTAGCAGCCAATCGTCAATCGTCGAGAACTATGACTTTCGCCCTATGAGCCCCCCGCCTTCGTCCAGAGAAGAAAATGAATGAATGAAAGATGCTAGGCGACATGCGATCGCGATGGTAAGATCAGCGGCTCATAGAACTCAAGATTAACTCGCCTCCACGGCTGATAACAATCTGCATCAAAACAAACATTTGGCCTAAAGTAAAGTACCCCCGTCACGCCAAGTGGCGTATAGGGAAATATGGTGTTAGTGACCATAAATTTTACAGACCTTCGGCACATGATTTTTGGGGTAATGTGGTCGGTATTACACCCGTGCCGCTTTACTTTCCCAGAAAAAAATCCAGTACCCAATAAAGGCTGGGTGAACCCGGAAGCCGTCGGTTGGGATCGAACCCTACCTCTTGTCCTTTGTAGCCCAGTTCACTAACCACTGAGCTATCGCGGCTCCCAAAACATTTGGCCTACTCTCCTCTTATATATCATTATGTGATGAAAAGAACGAAGAATAAACTAAACATCTATCAGCTTGTGAGTGAGGTCTCCCAGCTATATTCGGTTTACTCTCCCCTTTGATTCGTAGATTTAAGATCCTTAAACATGTCCCCCTCCCCTCTGTATTCGACTGGCAGTGACTACAAGTGGGGGGCTCCCACTCTTCACTAAACACGTTTGATCTGGGGAGATTATTTTTTTTTCCAGATTTACACTGCAAAATATGAATGCTAGAGCTGCTGAGTTTGATAAGCCAAAACGGAAACCAACCAGCGAGGGCAATAACCAGATACACACACACCCCCCCCCCCATTATATTAGAATAACCCATATACACAGCGCTCTTGATCTTACAGGAGAAGGAGCAGACATAGATACCGGTTCGTATTGCTTGTGAAGGTAAAAGTGCACCGGGTTGTATTTACCGGTTAATGCCGGTGAACATGAAAAACGTACACATTTATTTCAAGAAAAAATAATAACCTCACATGGTAGCGTACAGGGTTTATGATTTTAGTGCCCATATGGTTTTAGGACCTTCCGCACATTATATTGTTTAGGGTAATGTTGTCGCTATTACGCAAGTGCCGTCTTTCTTTCCCCGAAAAGTCTGGTTACCCACTTAAGGCTGAGCAAACCTGGAAGCCGTCGATTAGACCGACTTCTTGTCCTTAGTAGTCCAGTTCACAAACCACTCAGCTATCGTGGCTCCCATTATTTACAATTGGTTATGGTTAGTCGAAGGCCTATTTATAATTGAAAACGAATTAAAATCCATAACTGCTCAACCGTCCGTGACATTGGAATCATCCGATTTAAAACTCATCTCGTTAAAAAATAAAAAAAAAAAGAAATGCAGCTGCTGTCCCATTATGGCAGCTACAGAAAACTTAGATAGCATAAAAGACATAATGCCAAGCGGCACCGAAAGTGAACGCAGCTGAACTGACCATCATGCAATATCATCATCATTCATTGTAAGAAACTGAAATATCGAAACACGAACCGGATGAAAAACACTGTTCACAGTGTGCACAGAGCACTAATTACAGTAGCCCCAGTAGCATGCCGAAATAATATAATTTGGAATATGAGAAATCTGCAACAAGGGGCACTTTTCAGGCAGTCTCTCAATGGTTCCTGCCGCATATCCACCATGTTGACTGGAAATCAATAGTAGACTTTAATGCACTCATGACATTGTGCTCACTTCTTAAAGAAAGAAACCGGAAACATATTCACGTTAGCGATTCCTGCAGCTCACCTTTTAGACACACCTAGCTCCTTACAATCGAATCAAGTAATATACTTAAAAAAATAAGCTCATATCTTGAAATATGACGTTCTTGGTGATTGAGTTCAAGGTTACCCAAAAATCTCTTCTCCGTTTGACACAGGGTCGTAAGTTACTAATATTACAATTTACAAGGCCAGTCAATATTTGCACTTTTCTGCCCAACCAATGAACTAAAATCAGCCCGATTAATTTATGCAATTTGCTTTGTCTTTACGCTCGATCCCTATTCTTTTATCCAGGCCTTTCCAAGAGATCTTCACATGTGATTCATGAGGTGTGATCTAGTTGAACTAAAGTTTGTTGACCCCAAAGGTGTGCAGTCAGCTAACGGCATGAACTGCAATCATTTCGTTTGCAGCAAAACTTGGGTTAAAACTACTGACAAAAAATATATTATTATAACAGATACAGAACCCGAGAGGAATATAATCTATTTTTAGCACCCTCATTCACTCCATGATGGTTATAGCTGCCATTACCTCTGCCTTCACCTTTCATTTATTTATTTTCTTTCCTTTGGCAACTTAATATTTCGATTTCCACGGATTTTCTTTTTTCTTTTTTCAGTTTTGCGTTTAACCAGGCATCTGCATTTTTGTGACAGTTGTTGCCGTGCTAATGTGCGACATGAGCGCATGTGCAAGCGTGTATGTGTATGAGTTAGTGTGTCTTATTTCCTTTATCAATTGCCTTTCAGCGTCGAGGTGAGATAAAATTTGAGATACTCAGCTCTTGTGTATGGCTCTCTTTTTTATTTATTTGTTAGTGTCTCTAACATTCAATCAATTCTCTTTTTTTTTCATAATTGACCCTCCGATCCAGTTTCCTCTTAATGTTTGTTGATGACTCAATGTGTCCAAATTTAGTACTTTATGTTTTATCACGTGACCAAACTCTTTCACCTGTTCTTTCTGTATGCGTTCAATAACGCAGATTTCTGTAGTCAATGTTATTTGCACACATTTTTTTTGGGGGGGGCTGGTCTGTGGATATTTGTTTCTAATGTCTGTTTACTTACCCTTTCTTCATTAATTTGTATATGTCGTCAACAATGACGTTATTTCTAATGTTTATTTATTTACCATTCCTTGATTAATTTGTAGATGTCTTCTTCTTCTTCTGCTGCGTTTCGCCTACCGAATAGCCCTTTCCAATGCTCACTCTAAAATGTTCGTTAAAGGGGCGTGTATGAATTGTGTTATGGTTTACAGCAAACGCGCTATTTGTGTATATCTGCCCGACGAATCCGACTTAAGTGAGATTTTCTGGGGGTACCGAGTTGCATTTCCCCTTCAACAGCTACACATTTTGCCAGACTGGTTAAAATCTCCTTTCAGACCCATCACGGCAGGGATCGCAGTTGTACATCACTAATCCCTCTCATCCAAAAGTCTGTGTCAAGTTAATCTTTTTTTTTTTTCAGTTTATGGTGAACATGTATAGACTCCTTTTTCATCTTCATTTCTTGTGTACATTTTCGGGTGTCGCAAGAGATACAAAGTTCTGTGTCTTGTCCTTCTGGACCTTCACTCATTCTCAATTGCTGTTGTTGTAGCATTTCTTTGATGTTGTCTGTCCATCTTGGTCTGAAACCTCCCTCTTGCTCGTCTCTCTTCTTCTATTTCAATATGTGCTTTGAATGGTACAGAACAGAAATTGATTTTTAAAATTCTTTTTCGGCAAACCATTTTATTGATTGTTTCTGAATACAATTTAGGACTGGTTCAACATCTATACTTTTATTTATGACATCATATTTATGATGATAGACATTATTTTTGATGATGTTTCTATTCGTCATCCTAAGCGCTTTTCTCATACACATCTCTGTGGTGACTGGCATCCTTTTATGTTTAACCCTAAGGGATCATGTTTGGCCTGGTAGCACACTGTGGGAATGAGTAAACTCTGTAAAAGATGCGTCTTGGTCGTGATTTGCTTTATATTGAAGTATAGATGCTGACTGGGAGCCGCGATAGCTCACTGGTTAGTGAACTGGACTACAAAGGACAAGAGGTAGATTTCGATCCCAACCGACGGCTTCCGGTTCATCCAGCCTTTAATGGGTACCGAATTTTTTTCTGGGAAAGTAAAGCGGCACGGGCGTAATACCGACCACATTACCCCAAAAATCATGTGCGAAAGGTCTGTAATATTTATGGTCACTAACACCATATTCCCTGTACGTCACTTGGCGTGACGGGGGTACTTTACATTTTTTTTTTTTTTTAAATAGGTGCTGACTGTCCCAATATTTGGTTATTTTGTTGCATCGAATGTCCATTTCTTTATCGATTTTTCCCATCTTCAGAAAATGATTCTTCTTCTTTCCTTCCTAATATGCCTTTCAGCGTCGTGGGGACGTTAAAAAAAAATGACGTTTCCAGATATTTGAAGTTTTACGTTGCCTTGTCATCGTCTATACAAACATTAGTAGCACGAAGTTTAGCTCTTTTGTTTAAGGAGACAAAAGAAGCTCTTTTAAAATCAACCGCTGTTGAATCTTTTAAATGCGTCATTAATTGTAGTTTCATCATCTAGTTCTGAAGTCTTTCCAAAATTTAGTGCATGAGTGAGATTAGTTGTGATCGTGAATTTAGCCATCAGCAGGGTGGTGATAATTGTGTATTCAGAAAGAACTTAAATGTTTATGTAGATCTCTTCCGTCAGTTAGAGTTTGTGATCGTGGATTGTTTTATTATTATCAATATAATTATCATTAATATTATTGTTATTATTAATATTATTATGTAATTTAAAAAAAATGAATGTTCTTGCTTAAACTACATAAGTGTATATTTGGCTGCAGCAAACAGTGGTAACAAACTCGTCTACTAAGGATAAGAGGCCGGGTTCGAGTCCGATGAGGGGTTCTTGGTTCACCCAGCCATACATGGACAGGTCCTGCCAGATTTTTAAAAGAAGGATGGCACAGGCATAATGTGACCACATAACCCAAAAATGTTCCGATAATCAACATAAAATATTCGAACAACACCATATTGGTTATGAGTCACACAGCGTGATAGTTTGTTTTTTTCGCCCTTCCTTCTTTCCTTCCCTCCCTCCTTCCTTCCTTTCTTCCTTTCTCACTCACTCCGTCCCTATTTTTTGACGCAAACACTCTACGATCTGTCATTATCAATATAAAGGGGTCAAGTAAGTCTGTAAATTATCTATCGGGCCCAAGATGATAACAACAGTTGAGCTAAAAACAAGTAGCAAATCATAGCTGACTGCTTGCGACAGTGTCAATGAATAACAATTGATTACAATCATATTTTACCTTACAACAGCGAGCTTGGAAACAGACTGGCTAGTTTGTAGCTAAACGAGTAGGAATCGAAGAGGGCAAAGCAAAACGTTACCCTAAATGTAGTACATAAATCGGATGTGTTCGAACGAAAGGTGCAAATAATGCAGCTTGTAAACAGTAAACCGCAGCGCATATATGCTCACTTTACCTCCCTTTAGGGTCAGACAACATAGAGGCGAGCACAGTCATCGGGCAGGCAGGCACTGACAGTATCTACCCGAATGTTGTGGTTTGTTCTTTCTTCATCTTCTGCGATCATGGCTCATTCAGACTAGGACTCCGACTCTCATATGAAGGCAATTGTCTGTTTCAGTGATTCTGTTTGCACGTATAGTTTCTCTTCCAGGGAGGTGGGTGATGGGCTACATTGTCCTCCTCAGACCTGTGTACTGGAGGCAATCCTGTGGAACGTGTTTTGTTGTCATGTTATCCAGGGTACAATGGCATTTGCTGGTAGTTCCTATTTTGAGTTTGGTGAACATGTGGTTTCTCATTCTGCTGTGGTCCGTGCGTAGGCGAAGTGTGATGACTTGATTCTTCCTTGATAGTTGGAGGTATCCGCCCCTCTCGTTATACTTTGGACATTATTGTTTCCATTTTTCGTAATACTGGCCTTTGATGATGGATTTAAATGGTTTGGCCACCTGGTCAGAATGAATCCTTACCAATCACCATCAAGGGCGTTCTTCTCGAGAATGCATGGAAAAGACCAAGAGAAGACCCAGAAGAAGATGGATAGATGCAGTGACAGAGACATGTAACAACAAAGGAAAATCACTAATTCAGACAATTCGAGCAGCACAAGAACGACAAATGATATAAACCACGACACCTTTTAGGTATCAGTGAAAAGAGAAAAGAAGAAGATGATGATGGATTTGGCTTCATTGTAGCTGACCAGATGGTTCTCTTGTGGTAATCTCCCTCCCTCCTTAGCTAGTTTGTTTGCGCATTCGTTTCCTTTGCGGTTTGTTGTTTTCTGTTCATCCATGGGATAGGATCACACAGGTTATCCGTTATTTGTTTTTTTTCTCCGCGAGCAGTTTAATATGTTTATTTCTTTAAGATTTTTAACCTTTTTTTATGACACTATGTGATTTTTTTTCTTTTAACACGAACTTTTGCTAGTTAACCAGCCTTCCCATCTTCCAGAATGCCACAGTGGTTAGGGATCTGTTGCAGTAACACTTTATTGGTGATCATCATCATCATCATCACCAAGTACCGGGCCTGCTGGCGTAGGTGTTCATGTCTCTCCACAACTTTCGATCACGACAGTTATTTATTGGTGATGGTTAAAGAAAAAAAATTTGTCTAAACTCTAAACTATCATTTGTGTGCGATCGTCAGTCAGCGTCTCACAGAAAATGGTACAGTACAGTAACACTTAATATCTTTCGTTCTGTCGTTCACCTGATGACTACATTAGGATTGATTTGTCCCCTGCCATTCGTTCTTCAAAGAACATTAACAGGTGTAGACGGGTTGTGCTGTGATCGATTTGCGCATTTCGGCCCAACACATACGACTTCAGCATGGCTATTTTGAGTGCCTGCCCTATTTGATCCTCGTCGCTTGGCCAGACTGGGCAATCTGTTTCAATGAGCACCACTGGGAGGTGGAGCCGGGTCAATATCGGCTCCGTTATTCGCAGATCCTGACGCATGCAGTCAGCTGTGGGTCGCTGACCGACTTCAGCTTAGTTACTGGATGGGTATCTTGCGCTTGGCCACCAAACGTAATACAATATATATGTTGTGAGCCACCCTTTACCTACCGTCATTCTCACCCCATTAACACCTCTGCGTACATTAAAACCACACGTCACGCCTTATGCTCAACGTAGCCATCAACAATTTATGATTCTCTTTCATTCAGTTGGCGTCTTCATTTAACAAAGCCAAACGGGCCACGCAATTTTTTACTCTCGGGAGATGGGCAAGCGGCGGTGGGTAAATAACGTAACAGAACCGTTCCCCTGGAGGAATACCGGAATACTATCGGAATACCGGAGAAAGAAGCAAAACCTGTGGGAATCGTGCTCACTGTCGGAACATCAATCTAGGACAGAGGTTTTCACATTTTTTAAAAAGGACCCTTCACTATTGTAGATTTCTTTGGTGTATCAACGTTAGATTTTTAACTTGAGGTCGAGCACATGTTATCAACACGCATTTAAACATGTGCTCCAGTCTTAGCTACACCAGTCCTGTCGTAGCTATACCAGTCCTGTCTTAGCTACACAACTCCAGCCCTACCCATACTTCCCTGTCTCTCTCTCCCTTATCTTATTCTAAAGCACTGGCCCTACGTTTTTTCGTCTTCTCTGTCGGCTATTAAGTTAAATAACTTTAAGTGGTCGCAATTACGATGTGTCGTAAATGACGGTAAAATGTGAAAATGCACGTCTCTTGACACAACAAATCAAAATGTCCATAATATTGTTGGTACTACATTTGCCTCCAACTGTGATTCCTGCTCAGTTTTCTATAGGGTGTTTATAAAGTCTCACTACACTTGGTATCTAGGTCAATTTGAAAAAAAATGTTTATGACGTCATCACAATATGTGCTCAATGGTAAGTTCACTTGTTGCGACAGTTTTCTTAATGACTTGTCTGGACTTTTAAGGATTCTGTCTTGGATATCTAAACATATTTCATCATTCACAGCAGGCCTACCAGATCGTGGAGCATCTTCCACATTTCCAGTAGCAATAAACTTATTCAACAAATTTCATTGACAGTGGGAGCACATATTGTGATGACGTCATAAACATTTTTTTTTCAAATTGACCTAGATACCAAGTGTAGTGAGACTTTATAGTTCACGTATTCAACAGCTGACACAAGACATCGGTTAGAAGTCGCTAACCGCTATTTGGCCTATGCAATGTCCGGTGGATTGACCTGGTTCCGCCTCACGAATCTGATTTCGACATCAGAGAGTGGGCTAAATAGGGGTAACTCGAAGACAATGTAGCAGAGAGAACTGGAATGAGAAGCACAGGGTATGGAGACGTCTGGAGGCAAACTTGCATGGCAGGTTCAAGTACAGGTCCAAGAACACCACACAACGCCTGGACTGAAACCAATTTGTGACTCATAGCTGACTGTTTACATCAAGGATAACTCAACAGATCAAGTTTATTACTCCAACTACGTTTCTTCGTGCCTTACCCGCCCCTGACATCTGGGTATTGAGTTATGATGTCTAACCCTCTCGGATAACGTAACAATAAAAAAATAAAAACAGGAGGCCCCGTGTCTGCACACGTTATAGAACCCCTGTTAGAAATAGAAACGGGTATTCCAAAAATGGCGGCTGCCTCAAGCAACATTAATAGAAAAAAAATCTACCCAAAACGTTAAAACTCTCAGCGAATAAAAAAAAAATAAGAGTACCTCTTAGGTCGGAAAAATCTGCCTGCATGGCGAAGGACATCTGAGTATACTGCTTCACCCCATTACACCCCGGTCTGCGGATGGAGACGCACACTACCTAGTCTTGACAAATTAGAAGGGATCGAAGAAAAGTTTACCTGACATGCTAAGATGCCACGCTGAAGCGGCACGTGTCGGTCGGCACAGACATCGCAGCACGCCCATACACCACAACACAAGCGTCTACGCCTACTTAACATCCTTTTAAGGGCGGATGACAAAGAGAACTATTCATTTCTTTAGTAGTCATCGGGTGAATGCGAGGTGGGGAAAAAAAACAGATAAGGAAAAAAAACCAGAAAAGAAAAAAAAACACTCAAGATAATTAGACAAAAAAGTTAACAGTCAAAATGTATATGATATTTATGTGAACAATTAATAATTATTTAAAAAGAAAAAAAACTATCTTTACGACACATGTTACCATTGATTTGGTCAAAGCAGTCACCACGACGTGTGAGGCTCATGATTTTTATTTCACACCCCCCCCCCCAACCCCTCCCGATAGAAAAAAATCCTTTCTGTCTACCGCGGGTTTCGAACACCGTACGCCAGCTTTTCAGCCAGCGAAACAGTGGTTTTAGCCGCACGGTCATGCGCACCTCAATTAATTATTGCACGCCAATAAGTGTCAAATTGGTAAATTTGTGACATTTAAAATCCTTCTCATAAGCATACATCTATTAAAACACTAGTAACTTTATATAAGGCAAGAACATCTAGCTTACGGTAGTGTCAGGAACCGCTTTCACGAGGAGGGGAGGTAGAAGAGGGAAACTTCCGAGGCGATAATCAGCGAATCAATTCAGAGGAAGAGGTATGTTTACAGCACTCGGAAAAATTGACAAATAATCAACAACAGAAAAAAATATGGACCAAAGCAGGATCGAACCCGTACTCAGTGGCACAGCGCCTTGCAACGAAAAGCCAAATGCTAGGGAACACTGCCACTCAGCTAACAAAAATTAGCTTCATAGGCAATGTTTTTCGCGCAGGTGTTCTCATGACTATAGAATAAGGTTGCGATCACAGCTCGGAAATACATAGTGTATCTGTATTTTTTTCCTGTTAAGGTAATATAGCAGACTGTGAGTCACAAGTACATGGCCTATGGCTAGAACTAAAATATCAATTCGATATTAAAACAAAAATCTTTGTCGGGTGAAAGCGAACGCAAAAGGGGGGCAATCTTGGAAGAGAGATGTTGCTGCCACATTGAGTGTCGAGCTCTCTGTGTGCAGCGCAGGACATTTAGCAGCCTTTATGGAATGAAAATGTCCTGAGCCTGGTATATTCCGGTCATGCTTAAAGTTGATGTTTTATGGAAGAGGTTTCAGTTTGATAAAACCATACACAACGCATCAAATAGTTAGCTAAAGTAGATACTTATGTAAGAATATTTCAGTAGGTAATGCTTTTTAAAAAAGTTTAAAGATTAGCAAATCTGAGAGTTTCATCATCATCATCATCATGTGTCATACCGCTTGACGTAGGTCCTTCCTCAATCTTCTATCTACAGTGCATCATGCCAGTTCTGTTGTTGACTGTTTTCCATGCTATGACACACCAAGCTATCCAGTATTTTCTCTCTTTGTCGTCCGCGATTTCTCTTCCTTTTATTTTGCCAGTTGTAACCAAGTATTCCAACTTTCCTCTACTCATGATGTGCCCGAAAAAATGTTGATTGTTTCTTTTTGAAGTTTTTTTAGGAGTTTCCGTTTTTGTGTTGGCCTCTTTGAGAATGTCCTCATTGGTCTTTTTAGCTGTTCAGGGAATTTTCGATCAACCTGAGAGTTTCGGTGGATGCAATATTCGATTTGTCACCACAAATGTTTTTACATCCTAAGATACAGCATCTTCTATAGGGTTTTATAAAGTCTCACTACACTTGGTATCTAGGTCAATTTGAAAAAATGTTTATGACGTCATCACAATATGTGCTCAATGGTAATTCACTTGTTGCGACAGTTTTCTTAATGACTTGTCTGGACTTTTAAGGATTCTGTCTGGATATCTAAACATTTTCATCATTCACAGCAGGCCTACCAGATCGTGGAGCATCTTCCACATTTCCGTAGCAATAAACTTATTCAACAATTTCATTGACAGTGGGAGCACATATTGTGATGACGTCATAACATTTTTTTTTCAAATTGACCTAGATACCAAGTGTAGTGAGACTTTATAAACACCCTGTATAATCGGAGAAGTTATGTGTATTTATCTTCCCGAGAGACACGAATAATCAACTATCAATGAACAACAAGTGTAGAAGAATAAAAATCATTAAAAAGACAAGTTCGTTTTCGCAAAGATTTCAGTTCAGGCTTTTGTTTCGTTACTCTATATTACAACGCTTGTTTCTCATGAGCACAGCGTATGACAACGTCAGAAATACAACATTCCTTTACAATCTGGCATGAAAACAGGTTAACAGGAGAAGCGATAAGAAACATCTGCAAGGGACATGGTAACATGCGCATGGCACTTGGTGATGATGACATCTTAACTAACAACATCCGTTCACTACATGGGCTGTTTGTTACTTTAAAAAAAAAAGAGTTTCTATGCAGTAGTAATCTGTAAAATTCAAACTGAGTTTAATTCTGTGCAAACACTAAATTATTAAAGCCAGAAATATTTTTCCTACCTGCGATTAAGTCAAACGTGTTTATAAGGAAATTAACTTCCCTGTCATGAAAACTAATTAGACCGAATACGTTATTTCAAAATAGCAATTAATTGTATTTTAAAGTTTTGTTTTGTGTACACGAAAATAAAGGCTGCAGACCAAACTGTGAAAGCATCCACACCAGTTTGAAGACCTCTGATCTAGAAGTACCGCTTGCACGTGGTACTCTTTAGGCATCGTTAAGCAAATGTTAGGGTAGAGAGCTTAACATATTTTGCGACTTATGTGGGAAAATATAATTTCCCCGAGATATGTTTCTTCAGGACAAAAATAATTTAAATAAACTATTGGTGTTCGTGAGAAAATAATTCAGAACTTGATAACGTAGCACCAGTAAGGCAGTAAAGTAAAACTATCTTTGGCTGTAATTGCCCCTCCCCGCTCTTTTAAATTTATTTAAAGAAGGTGGACTAAAGAAAAGTTGGAATAATACAACTATTTAAAAAAGATGTGAAATAATTCTATTTTACTTTAGTATTAATTGAGGCCATAGCAATATCTTTACAATTATAGTGGAATGGAATCCCTGGGACATACTGTAACCAGTGATGGAAAATGTACAACTGAAATAAACAAAAGAATAGGAATGACAAAAAGTAATTTTAATGTAATGAAAAGTATATTAACATCAAAACAAATAACACCAGGGCTATAACTAAGAATAACAAAATGTTACATCTTCTCAATATTCTTGTATGGTGAAGAATGATGGACTTTAGACAAGAAAAAGGAACAGAAAATTGAAGCCTTTGCAATGTGGATTTAAAGAAGAATAGGTAGAATTGGATGGAAAGAAAGGAAAACAAATGATGAAGTTTTAAAACAACTAAAACTGAAAAAAACCTACTAAACACAACTAGAACAAGACAAATGACAATTTTTGGGCATTTTAAAAGACACAATAGCCTACTAAAAGTAATATTGGAAGGGCGAAAAACAAGGTAAAAGAGGCAGACCAAGACTAACATGGACGAGTAACATCAAAAGATGGACAAGTCAGCCTATAACAATCTGCACCAGCAAAGCACGAGACAGAGTGGAATGGCGCTCCATGGTAGCCAACCTTCGATGTGGAGACGGCACTCGATGATGATGACGATGAGTGGAATGGGAGAACAGGTCGCCAAATCGATAATGTGTCGCTCTCCAAATAAGGAGACCGCAGGTTCGAATCCCGGTACGGTCAAAAAGGTTATTGTCTATTAGACCCGAACACCTCGGGGGGGGGGGGGGGAAGAGACTGCATTGGACAATCGGCCTTCATTCTCCGGTCCTAAAAGTCACCCAGGCAAACACCAGTAATGAGGAAAATGCTAGAGATATAATTTTGTATAATGAAATAGAGTAAAGTGACAGATATTGGTTATAAGGAGGACTACACAATAGCACATACAGAGAGAGAGAGAGAGAGAGAGAGAGAGAGAGAGAGAGAGAGAGAGAGAGAGAGAGAGAAAACGTGTTTTGCAAAAATAAAAAATGTAGTTTTACTGATTAGCTTAATTATGTTTTCTAATTAAATACGCATGTTCTGCAACAAATTGTGCACTCAACTTAAGGGAGCAAATATTACTAAATGTAACAAAAAAAAACAAACAAACAAATTAGCGTGAAGTCCCTGAATGATAGAACAGACTACACTTTCTAATGCTAGTGGCAGAATATGGATACAAGGTCAAATTGATGTCAATTTTACAGCTCCGGAAGAAGGAAATCAAACATGTAACATTACTAAAACAGTCAACATTCCTAAGTGGACAATCTACGAAGTTTTGAGCAAATTAAAACAGGCAATGGAATCAAGTAAAAAGAATGTAATGGGTGGCAATAATTTAGAACACAAAAGACAATCTGAGTTTTGCCAAAAATCAATCGAGCTGGGTCAATGGAAAAGTGTAGAAAATACACGGCAGTGCTCGACAGAAATGGTGATCGGCATTTAATTCTTTCGACCGGATGTTACATAAATGAATTATTTAAAAACAAACCGAGTTATTTCGACGCCAATACTCTTAGAGAATCACAGACGCGCTTGAACAGGTCCAACCAAATAGCGCCAACAGTTGTCAAGGGACAATTTCTGTTTTTTTTCCCCACAGTAATATTCTGTTTGGTATTATCCTACTGAAATAAATATTTCGATTAATGAAGATATAATGCATGTGTGCTACCGCTTATCCGCCACCATGATGACCAGAAGTAGGTTGAAATATGTGCCTTGAATGATCGAGGAAGTGGTATCTCGTATCTTTGTGCACGCTCAAGCGGCATCTTGTTGGTCAGCATGCCTGCCGTCTGAAAGAAACGTTATCTACTTATTTTATGTTGAGTTCGTTGTCCTGTCGCCTGAAAGAACATTCTATCAACTTATTCTAGGTTGAGTTGGTCTGTCGGCGTGTCGCCCGAAAAAAGTGCGCTGCCCCCTTATACTAAATCTGGATTCTCCGCAGTTCTGTCCCCTGAAAAAAGCCTGAATGAGACATTTTCTTCTTCATCTTCCTTTCAACTCCCTGTGGAGCACAGTTCTTCAACAAACACATTCCAAGCCGTTCTGTTTCTTATTCTTTTCAGATCAATCCATGTCTTCCTCATCATCTTCGTCTTTTTTTTTCCGTTTGCCAGCTTTTACCTCTTACGAAGTCCTTAGAGACTATGAACTGAATTTTGCGTGTTAATCCGTTTATCCCTGGCAGCCGTGTGCACAGGGGTCCCTCGCCGCACAGGCAGATAACTCCGACTTCGGAGGTATCTTCGTCTCTGCTTCCGCTTGTCTTCTCCAAGAATATTCCGTCTTCCTTTTTGTTCTTTTCCAAGGGAATTCCAAAAAAGGGCCTGTCGTGTAATACTCTCAGTTGGCTTCCGCTGTGTGTGTCCTATCCAACGCCATCGTCTTCGTCGTATCTCTTGGTCCATTGCTATATACTGCTACTTTTCCATAATTCTACATTAGTGATTTTGTCGTGCCAGGTTCCATCCATTTATTATGAGCAAGCAGCATCCATTAATGAAGGTCTGTATCTTCATGATTATTATTTTAGTTCTTCTGAATGAAACATGTTATGTATTATTCTAGGTTAAGCCATCTGTAACTTACAAGTCTGTACTGTATTTTCCACTTGACTGTAATGTAAACCGTATGTCGTGTATTCTCTAGAAAAGTAAAATGAGGAGGAAGGGAAGAGAGGTATAATTTTTAAAACGCCTAATTTACTTTTAAAAAACGCGAAAGACAAAGGCAACCTTCAGTTCCTCAAATGTCGAGTGTACTGTAGGCTCCCTGTACAAAGTGACATAAACATCAGGAAATATATTACTGAAACAGGGTATCTTGAACTTAACTTATCTTCAAGCACATCAAATTCCTGAAAAATTCTCAGGTTTTCGTAATCTTTTGCTCTCTCTCTCTCTCTCTCTTTCCTCTCTCTCTCTCTCTCTCTCTCCCCTCTCTCTCTCTCTCTCCTCTCTCTCTCTCTCTCCACATCCCTTTCCAATTTTTTTTTACACAGACAAGCAAGTTTCGCGAGAAATATATATTTTCTATCGGTCAAGATCTGAAGGCGTTGCTTCCGTCGTTCCTACTTAGATCTGCTGTATTCAAGCTGTATTGCGTTACGGATCGCCTCAAGCTTTATTGCACCACGGTCTGCCTCACGCTTTATTACACTACGTCTCGCCTCAAGCTTTATTGCGCCACGGCTCGCCTCAAGCTTTATTTACACCACGGCTCGCCTCAAACTTTATTGCACCACCGCACGCCTCAAGCTTTATTACCCACGACACGCCTCAAGTTTTATTACACCACGGCACGCCTCAACCTTTATTGCACCACGGCTCGCCTCAAGCTTTATTGCACCATGGCTCGCCGCCTCAAGCTTTATTGCACCACGGCACACCGCCTCAAGCTTTATTACACCACGGCACGCCTCAAGCTTTATTGAACCACGGCACGCCTCAACCTTTATTACACCACGGCAAGCCTCAAGCTTTATTATACCACGGCACGCCTCAAGCTTTATTGCACCACGGCTGTCCTCAAGCTTTATTACACCACTGCTCGCCTCAAGCTTTATTGCACCATGCCTCGCCTCAAGCTTTATTATACCACGGCACGCCTCAAACTTTATTACACCACTGCTCGCCTCAAGCTTTATTACACAGTGGCTCGCCTCAAGCTTTATTGCGCCATGGCTCGCCTCAAGCTTTATTATACCACGGCACGCCTCAAGCTTTTTACACCACGCTGCTCGCCTCAAGCTTTATTGCACCACGGCTCACCTCAAGTTTTATTGCGCCATGGCTCGCCTCAAGCTTTATTATACCACGGCTCGCCTCAAGCTTTTTTGCGCCATGGCTCGCCTCAAGCTTTATAGTGCGCCATGGCTCGCCTCAAGCTTTATAGTGCGCCATGGCTCGCCTCAAGCTTTATAGTGCGCCATGGCTCGCCTCAACCTTTATTACACCACGGCTCGCCTCAAGCTTTATAGTGCGCCATGGCTCGCCTCACCTTTATTACACCACGGCTCGCCTCAAGCTTTATAGTGCGCCATGGCTCGCCTCAAGCTTTATTACACCACGGCTCGCCTCAAGCTTTATAGTGCGCCATGGCTCGCCTCAAGCTTTATCACACCCACGCTCGCCTCAAGCTTTATTGCGCCATGGCTCGCCTCAAGCTTTATAGTGCGCCATGGCTCTCCTCGAGCTTTATTACGTCACGGCACGCATCAAGCTTTATTGCGCCACGGCTCACCTCAAGATTTATTACACTACGCTCGCCTCAAGCTTTATTTGCGCCACGGTCTCGCCTCAAGCTTTATTACACCCGCTCGCCTCAAGCTTTATTGCACCACGGCTCAGCCCAAGCTTTATTGCACCACGGCTCGCCTCAAGCTTTATTACACCCGGCTCGCCTCAAGCTTTATTACACCACGCTCGCCTCAAGCTTTATTGCGCCACGGTCTGCCTTAAACTTTATTACACTACGGCTCGCCTCAAGCTTTATTGCACCACGGCTCGCCTCAAGCTTTATTACACCACGGCTCGCCTCAAGCTTTATTACACCACTGCTCGCCTCAAGCTTTATTGCACCACGGCTCGCCTCAAGCTTTATTACACCACGGCTCGCCTCAAGCTTTATTACACCTGCTCGCCTCAAGCTTTATTGCACCACCGCAAGCCTCAAGCTTTATTACACCACGGCACGCCTCAAGCTTTATTACACCACGGCACGCCTCAAGCTTTATTACACCAAGGCTCATCTCAAGCTTTATTGCACCACGTTTCGCCTCAAGCTTTATTGCACCACGGCTCGCCGCCTCAAGCTTTATTGCACCACGGCTCGCTGTCTCAAGCTTTATTACACCGCGGCTCGCCGCCTCAAGCTTTATTGCACCACGGCTCGCCTGAAGCTTTATAAAACATGGCACGCCTCAAGCTTTATTTCACCACGGCTCGTCTCTCAAGCTTTATTGCACCACGAATCGCCGCCTCAAGCTTTATTGCACCACGGCTCGCCGCTTCAAGCTTTATTGCACCACGGCTCGCCGCCTCAAGCTTTATTGCACCACGGCTCGCCGCTTCAAGCTTTATTACACCAGGAGCCAGTGATGGGGAGTGTTAGAACACACAAGGTATGGTGACAGCTTTACAAATAGGGAACACAATACAATACTGACGTTCGGCTAAGCCTTCTTCAGAAAACAGGACACAACCACAAACAATGAAGCACAATTATCTATATCTACATGTTAGATGATCGGAGAATGGAAGGTGCCAGAGATGGATGACGTTAACAAACATAAAGTAGCAGCGATATCGATAAGTAGGAACAGGCAAATAATTGCAATGCTGCGGTAAAGCTGGTAGCAAGGCCCAGTGATGGGGCTGTTAGACACTCAAGGTATGGTGACAGCTTTACAAATAGTGCACAATACAATACTGACGTTTCGGCTAGTAGCCTTCTTTCAGAAAACAAGGACAACAACCACAAACAATGAAGCACAATTATCTATTATCTACATGTTAGATGATCATGAGAATGGAGAGGTGCACAGAGATGGATGACTTAAACAAACATAAAGTAGCAGCGATATCGATAAGTAGGGAACAGGCAAATAATTGCAATGCTGGGTAAGCTGGTAGCAAGGAGCCCGTGATGGGGAGTGTTTATTACACAACGGCTCGCCGCCCCAAGCTTTATTGCACCACGGCTCGCCGCCTCAAGCTTTATTACACCACGGCTCGCCTCAAGCTTTATTGCACCACGGCTCGCCGCCTCAAGCTTTATTGCACCACGGCTCGCCGCCTCAAGCTTTATTGCACCACGGCTCGCCGCCTCAAGCTTTATTACACCACGGCTCGCCTCAAGCTTTATTACACCACGGCTCGCCGCCCAAGCTTTATTGCACCACGGCTCGCCGCCTCAAGCTTTATTACACCACGGCTCGCCGCCTCAAGCTTTATTACACACGGCTCGCCGCCTCAAGCTTTATTGCACCACGCATCGCCGCCTCAAGCTTTATTGCACACGGCTCGCATCAAGCTTTATTGCACCACGGCTCGCCGCCTCACGCTTTATTACACACGGCTCGCCTCAAGCTTTCTTGCACCACGGCTCGCCGCCTCAAGCTTTATTGCACCACGGCTCGCCGCCTCAAGCTTTATTGCACCACGGCTCGCCTCAAGGTTATTGCACCACGGCTCGCCGCCTCAAGCTTTATTACACCACGGCTCGCCTCAAGCTTTATTGCACCACGGCTCGCCGCCTCAAGCTTTATTACACCACGGCTTGCCGCCTCAAGCTTTATTGCACCACGGCTCGCCTCAAGCTTTATTACACCACGGCTCGCCTCAAGCTTTATTACACCACTGCCGCCTCAAGCTTTATTGCACCACGGCACGCCTCAAGCTTTATTACACCACGGCTCGCCTCAAGCTTTATTACACCACTGCTCGCCTCAAGCTTTATTGCACACCCGCAAGCCTCAAGCTTTATTACACCACGGCACGCCTCAAGCTTTATTACACCACGGCACGCCTCAAGCTTTATTACACCAAGGCTCATCTCAAGCTTTATTGCACCACGTTTCGCCTCAAGCTTTATTGCACCACGGCTCGCCGCCTCAAGCTTTATTGCACCACGCTCGCTGTCTCAAGCTTTATTACACCGCGGCTCGCCGCCTCAAGCTTTATACCCACGGCTCGCCTGAAGCTTTATTACACCACGGCACGCCTCAAGCTTTATTACACCACGGCTTCGTCTCAAGCTTTATTGCACCACGAATCGCCGCCTCAAGCTTTATTGCACCCGGCTCGCCGCTTCAAGCTTTATTGCACCACGGCTCGCCGCCTCAAGCTTTATTGCACCCGGCTCGCCGCCTCAAGCTTTATTACACCACGGAGCCAGTGATGGGGAGTGTTAGACACTCCAAGGTATGGTGACAGCTTTACAATGGGAACACAATACAATACTGACGTTTCGGCTAGTAGCCTTCTTCAGAAAACAAGGACAACAACCACAAACAATGAAGCACAATTATCTATATCTACATGTTAGGTGATCAGGAGAATGGAGAGGTGCACAGAGATGGATGACGTTAAACAAACATAAAGTAGCAGCGATATCGATAGTAGGGAACAGGCAAATAATTGCAATGCTGCGTAAAGCTGGTAGCAAGGAGCCAGTGATGGGAGTGTTAGACACTCAAAGGTATGGTGACAGCTTTACAATAGGGAACACAATACAATACTGACGTTTCGGGCTAGTAGCCTTCTTCAGAAAACAAGGACAACAACCACAAACATGAAGCACAATATCTATATCTACATGTTAGATGATCAGGAGAATGGAGAGGTGCACAGAGATGGATGACGTTAAACAAACATAAAGTAGCAGCGATATCGATAAGTAGGGAACAGGCAAATAATTGCAATGCTGCGGTAAAGCTGGTAGCAAGGAGCCAGTGATGGGAGTGTTAGACACTCAAGGTATGGTGACAGCTTTACAAATAGGGAACACAATACAATACTGACGTTTCGCTAGTAGCCTTCTTCAGAAAACAAGGACAACAACCACAAACAATGAAGCACATTAATCTATATCTACATGTTAGATGATCAGGAGAATGGAGAGGTGCACAGAGATGGATGACGTTAAACAACATAAAGTAGCAGCGATACCGATAAGTAGGGAACAGGCAAATAATTGCAATGCTGCGGTAAAGCTGGTAGCAAGGAGCCAGTGATGGGGAGTGTTTATTACACACGGCTCGCCGCCCCAAGCTTTATTGCACCACGCTCGCCGGCTCCACTCAACTTATTACACCACGGCTCGCCGCCTCAAGCTTTATTGCACCACGGCTCGCCGCCTCAACTTTATTGCACCACGGCTCGCCGCCTCAAGCTTTATTGCACCACGGCTCGCCGCCTCAAGCTTTATTACACCACGGCTCGCCTCAAGCTTTATTACACCACGGCTCGCCGCCCCAAGCTTTATTGCACCACGGCTCGCCGCCTCAAGCTTTATTACACCACGGCTCGCCGCCTCAAGCTTTATTACACACGGCTCGCCGCCTCAAGCTTTATTGCACCACGCTCGTCGCCTCAAGCTTTATTGCACCACGGCTCGCATCAAGCTTTATTGCACACGGCTCGCCGCCTCACGCTTTATTACACCACGGCTCGCCTCAAGCTTTATTGCACCACGGCTCGCCGCCTCAAGCTTTATTGCACCACGGCTAGCCGCTCAAGCTTTATTGCACCACGGCTCGCCTCAAGCTTTATTGCACCACGTCTCGCCTCAAGCTTTATTGCACCACGGCTCGCCGCCTCAAGCTTTACTGCACCACGGCTCGCCTCAAGCTTTATTGCACCACGGCTCGCCTCAAGCGTTATTGCACCACGGCTCGCCGCCTCAAGCTTTATTACACCACGGCTCGCCTCAAGCTTTATTGCACCACGGCTCGCCGCCTCAAGCTTTATTACACCACGGCTCGCCGCCTCAAGCTTTATTGCACCACGGCTCGCCGCCTCAAACTTTTTGCACTACGGCTCGCCTCAAGCTTTATTACACCACGGCTCGCCTCAAGCTTTATTACACCACGGCACGCCTCAAGCTTTATTGCACCACGGCTCGCCGCCCTCAAGCTTTATTACACCACGGCTCGCATTAAGCTTTATTACACCACGGCACGCCTCAAGCTTTATTGCACCACGGCTCGCCGCCTCAAGCTTTATTACACCACGGCTCGCCTCAAGCTTTATTACACCCAGCACGCCTCAAGCTTTATTGCGCCACGGCTCGCCTCAAGCTGAAGGACTTCAATAGCGTGGGTTAACGAGTTAATCTTGCGATACAGTAAAAGTGGGTTTGGTATCAAATAATCCTATCGTTTATTTTTCTCTATAACGGTCAGTTTGGAGTCGTCTTATTTAATTAGACTAACATTTATCATTCATCTAATCTGGCGTCATCATTAATCCGGGTCATGGTTATAGCAGATAATGATGAAAGTATGATTATATCATCATGTGCCAAACCGGTTGGCGTAGGCTATCATGTCCTTCCACAACCTTCTATCCATCGTGCATCGTATCAGTTCTGTTGTTGACTGTTTTCCATGACATGACACCAAGCTGTCCAGTATTTTCTCTCTTGAAGATTATATAGTAAGGATCCTCATCAAGGCCAGCTCCTTGTCGTGGGGATTGGGCTTAACAGTCACCAGGGACTGAAAACTAAGACTGGCCAGGCCTTCCTACAACCGAGCAAGACCTGTGGCCAAGAGTGGATCCCGTCTCACTGTGGAATACCAGGAAATGAGAAAGCAGATCAGTTGGCAAAGGAAGGTTCAACAGGCACACAACTAGATACACCGGTTACATACCATCATAAGAAACAGATAATCAAATCAATCAGAGGACCACAAGCCCCTAATCAGGATGCCTTTCATAATATGAATAGATATGAACAAGTTATCATTATACGCCTAAGAACAGGACACAATCGACTCCATAGTCACATGTATACAAAATTCAAGATCGGCACATCAACTACTTGTACATGTGGACAGACACCCCAGACTGCTGAACACATACTTCAAGACTGCACTGAATATAGTAGACTGAGGAAATCCATTGGCCCATAGATACAACACTACATACAAAACTATATGGGCCACTGCAAGAATTACAAAAGACAGTAAAATTCATACAGGAAACGACATTGCAGATATAGACAATACTTGCGGCGAACGAAAGATGGAAGATAGACAATATAGTAAGGATAAATGGTAATGGCTGAGGCTTGCCAAAGTGCTAGAAATATACTAAAATCATCGTTCTTCATACATATCAGTCCTCAAATATACTCAGTCAAAATAACTTATACTACATTCGTTCTCCTCATTAGTATCAGTCATGACTTGTTGTCGTCACTCTGATGATGTTTTCACAATTTTCCTCCAATCTTCACGATGAGATATGACTAAGGTCAATCGTATCCATTCTCTGATGTTGTCTTCCCGCTGCTTTTACTATCTTGTGCCTGGTACTGTGACTTGCAAAACGGTTTTAGCAAGACCTGCAGATCTTGTAACATCTCCGATCCATTTTGTTCTTGTTCGCCAGCTTTCAACTCTGACGAAGTCCCTAGAGACTAGGAACTGAATTTTGCGTGTTAATCCCTTTTTCCCTGGCAGCCGTGTGCACAGGGGTCCCTCGCCGCACAGGCAGATAACTCCGACTTCGGAGGTACTCATGTTTTTTTTTTCCGTCGATGAGTAACTGACGTTTCAACCGGGCCTGGCTACTGAGAACAGGGATGGTTGCGTCAGAGAGAAATCATAAATAAAAAACCCAACGGTAAAATTGATCATTTTAATTTTCATTCAATTTAATTTTCATTCTTTTACCAATAACAGCGAGTCGTCGAATTTTGTTGCGCACTTCCTCACTGCTGATAAGACTTATATAAGATATGCTCAAGACAGTAAATATCATTACATCTACCGAACTTGTATTCTTCTTTCACGATCAAAAGTGAGTGTCTATGTTTTATAGGCCAATAGGAATACACATTATTACTGTTCGTAACGAGGGAGCAGTGATAGCTCAGTGGATAGTGAACTGGATTACAAAGGACAAGGGTAGGATTCGATCCCTACCAACGGCTTCCGGGTTCACCAGCCTTAAATGGGTACCGGATTTTTTTTGTGGGGGGGGGGGGGGGGGGGGAAAGCGGCACGGGTGTAATACCGACCACATTACCTCAAAAAAATCATGTGCTGAAGGCCTGTAAAATTAATGGTCACTAAATCCATATTCCCATATATTCACCATATTACTATACGCCACTTGGCGTGGACAGGGGCTCTTTACTTTTTACTTTTACTGTTCGTAAAGGAGAGTGTGTGGGGGGGGGGGGCAGCGCGCTGAGTAGTCTAGAGGTAAGACCACGACATCTTGATAAGGTCAACGGATTCGTGGCATTATTCTCTCCCTGGTCTTTGGGTAGTGAGGCTCGATGGCGAGCCCTTTCGGGAAATGACGAAAAAACAAGAGGCTCTGCTGCCCTACCAAAATTAAGAGGACAAACTAACAAAAAAAAATATTTTTAAAAATAAGGAAAAATAAAATGTGGTTTATCTGCGTCTTTTAGAACATACTTCCGACTTCAGCACGATATTTATGAGTACCGGGTTGTCTTCCCTCTTCGATCCCTACTCGCTTGGCAAGACTGGACTGGTTAATCTGTTTCTGGAGGCACCGCAAAGAGGCGAAGTAAGATCTGATTTGTTCTGATTCACCGACCCAGGTGCAAGCCATCAGCTATAAGTCGCTGACAGGTATGAGTCGCAGACAGTATGAGTCGCAGACAGCTATGAGTCGCTGACAGCTATGAGTCGCTGACAGCTATGAGTCGCTGACAGCTATGAGTCACTGACAGCTATGAGTCGCTGACAGCTATGAGTCGCTGACAGCTATGAGTCGCTGACAGCTATGAGTCACTGACAGCTATGAGTCACTGACAGCTATGAGTCGCTGACAGCTATGAGTCGCAGACATTTACCAGCTTTGTTGCTGTCAGGCACCTTTGCCGACAAATATAATCAGAAATGAAGATATAAGGGGAAATATAAAACTAACATCAGTACTAGATAATATAAAGGTACATTGAAAATAGTCTGGACATGTAACAAGGTTACCGCGTGACAAAATCACCCAGATACATTAACACTCAAGAGCAGAAAAAAGGGGGGGGGGGGAGGATGAAAAGACAAGCCTTGAAGACAATAGAATAATGAAAGAGCAGACAAGACGATGAGCACCACGTATGACACACACTGCAGATCATTGACTCGACACTCAAATTTTCTCACTCGACCACTCAATTTTCATACTCGATCACTCAATTTTCATACTCGACCACTCAATTTTCTCAATCGATTACTCAATTTTCTCACTCTACCACTCATTTTCTCACATTACCACTCAATTTTCTCACTCGACCACTCAATTTTCTCACTCGACCACTCAATTTTCTCACTCGATTACTCAATTTTCTCACTCTACCACTCAATTTTCTCACTCGACCACTCAATTTTCTCACTCGACCGCTCAATTTTCTCACTACCACACTCAATTTTCTCACTCGACCACTCCAATTTCTCACTCGACCACTCAATTTTCTTACTCGGCCACTTAGTTTTCTTATCACCAGAGACAATAAAGTAAAATAAAGTATTGAAGAGCACGGGTGTATTTTCTTCTTTTTTTTTCCCTAAACTTCCTGTTTATATCATTTCGGTGTCAAAGGATTTAAAAGTTCTGGATCTGCTCCTCTGGTAGCCCTCAGCAATGGGCCGTTGTTGTACGTGAGTAAATGCGGTAATTTACTGTTGGACAAATGACAAGCTAAATGTTTATCTGGAGTCGCATTTATCCTGGACTTGAGTCCGTTTGTAACATTAACACAGACACGGACGTAAATAACAGGGTTTGTTCATCTCGTCCAAGGCGTAATTGTAGTCCGTCAACTGCTAAAAAACGTCACAACAAACGAATGACTAAATAACCTAAATACAGCGTAATGTATGTTTGTGTGAGGAGAAGAGTTCGTTAATGCTATATGAGGAAAATGGGAGCCGCAATAGCTCAGTAGTTAGTGAACACAAAGGACAAGAGGTAGGGTTCGATCCCAACCAACGACTTCCAGGTTCACCAAGCCTTAAATGGGTACCGGATTTTCTTTCTGTGAAAGTAAAGCGGCATGGGCGTAATACTGACTACATTACCACACAAAAATCATGTGCTGAAGGTCTGTAAAATTTATGCTCACTAACACCATATTCCCTATACGCCACTTGGCGTGACGGGGCTCTTTACTCTACCTTTTATATGAGGAAAATCATTATATATGAAAGCCAGTTACAAACATGATAGCAGATCGTTGAAAGTCACGGAGATGCGACATTATAGAAGAGTAATAGAATTTCATTTTAAATTGAAAAGGGATGCCAAGTAATGTTTCTTTTTAAAAAGTAGCAATGTAACACGGAAAATGTTGAACACACAAAAAATTAACATGTTTACATTTTAACGAAATTTTAATGAGTTCCTTTTTTTTTAAAATGACAAATCAACACAGAAAACGTTACGGCAGTGAGCAATGTGCGAACAACATGGCGATTAACAACCATCTTACAAGGAGGCCGGGGGAGCTCCATGATAGTTCATAAAATCGAAAGGTCGAGAAAGGTGTAGCTTGATAGTCACCATTTGACCGTTACATTTCAAGGAGAACCTGGTCCTTATTTAAATTATGTTCACTAACAGGGTGGGTCGATGAGCATGAGGACCGCAACACGATGTGACTCTTCATCATCGTCATCATCATCATTGGGTGCCGTCTCAGTATCGAAGGATGGCTACCATGGAGCACCATTCCGCCCTGACTCCTGTTTTTGATAGCGCAGGTTGTCATAGGCTGACTTGTCCCTCTTTTGATGTTACTCGTCCAAGTTAATCTGGGTCTGCCTCTGCCTTTTTCACCTTGTATTATGTAACTGATAACTTTTTAAATTACCAATTGTTCTCATACAAGCACAAACACACACACACAATATATATAACTAATAAATAAAAGAGATTTTTAAAAAATATGGTAGTGCTGACTATTTAAGAAGTTAGACATGGTAGTGTTGACTATTTAAGAAGTAAGACATGGTAGTGTTGACTATTTAAGAAGTTAACATGGTAGTGTTGACTATATAAGAAGTAAGACATGGTAGTGTTGACTATTTAAGACGTTAGAACCGTAGTATTGACTATTTAAGAAGTAAGACATGGTAGTGTTGACTATTTAAGAAGTTAACAAGGTAGTCCTGACTATTAAGAAGTAAGACATGGTAGTGTTGACTATTTAAGAAGTAAGACATGGTAGTGTTGACTATTAAGAAGTAAGACATGATAGTGTTGACTATTTAAGAAGTAAGACATGATAGTGTTGACTATTAAGAAGTAAGACATGGTAGTGTTGACTATTTAAGAAGTTAGACATGGTAGTGTTGACTATTTAAGACGTTAAAACATGGTAGTCATGACTATTTAAGAAGTAAGACATGGTAATCCTGACTATTTAAGAAGTAAGACATGGTAGTCCTGGCTATTTAAGAAGTTATACATAGTATTCCTGTCTATTTAGAAGTAACATGGTAGACCTGACTATTTAAGAAGTTAGACATGGTAGTCCTGACTATTTAATAAGTTAGACGTGGTAGTGTTGACTATTTAAGAAGTTAGACATGGTATCCTGACTATTTAAGAAGTTAGACATGGTAGTGTTGACTATTTAAGAAGTTAGACGTGGTAGTCCTGGCTATTTAAGAAGTAAGACATGGTAGTCATGACTAATTAAGAAGTTAGACATGCTAGTCCTGACTATTTAAGAGTAAGACATGGTAGTCCTGACTATTTAAAGTAAGACATGGTAGTCCCTGACTATTTTAGAAGTAAGACATGGTAGTCCTGACTATTTAAGAAGTAAGCATGGTAGTCCTGACTATTTTAGAAGCGTTCTTCTAAAACTTAACAATATTATAACATTAAACCACAAGAGTCCCCCTATTTATAATTGTGAATACAATATTACCCATGAGTACTAAGTATACAGTGGAATGAATTCAAGACTAGTGCATGAATAAGAGAAGTATCAAAGCATTAAAAAAAATCTATAATGAAGAAAAGAAAGTGGTCATATGTTAACAATGCGATGAGAAGAGACAACAAGAGAATTTCAAAGCAAACGCTCAAATGAGAACAATATATGTATCTACATTAGCTATAGAACTATATCCTTGAATTCAATGGGAGTTAAATGTAAAAAAAAAAAATTAGCACAAGAGTATTGTGTATATTTAACGTGTTATCTCTCTCTCTCTCTGCGTTCAGGACTCAATCAGAGTAAGGATTCCAGACTCTCATATGAGGTCAGCTGTCAGGCTAAGTGTGTTGATCGCCCCCCACAGACAGAACATCACAATTAGAGTCTGCCAGATCCACTCTGACTGAACACCCGTTAATACGTTGCACTGTGTTCTGCGCCATTGCCCAGTGCATCCGATTTCAGCCAGCATTTTTTCGGGTTGCTTTCCCTAGCCTTGATTGTCCCAATCTTCCTGCAAGGCAGCAGATGATCTTTTCTGTAGGGGGATTCTGCCCTTAGATGGTAGGCCCTCCAGGTTTACGAGCACCATCTGCCCGAGTCACTAGAGGTGACTAACACAGACACGGACACACAAAGATGTGAGATGTGACTAACACAGACATACACACACAAAGATGTGAGATGTGACTAACACAGACATGCACACACAAAGATATGAGATGTGACTAATACAGACATGCACACAGCGATACGAGGCATGACTAACACTGACACACATCAAGATATATGACACATGACTAACGTAAACATGCACATAAAGATATGAGATATAAATGACATTGACATGCACACACAAAGATATGACACATGTCTAACATAGACATGCACACAAAGATAAGAGATATGACTAACATAGATATGCACACACAAAGATATGAGATGGGACTAACATAGCCATGCACACACAAGGATATGAGATGTGACAAACACAGACATGCACACACAAAGATATGAGATATGACTAACATAAACATGCACACAAAGATATGAGATATCACTAACCCAGACATGCACACACAAAGATATGACATATGACTAACACTGGTACACACTAAGATATGAGATATGACTAACACAGACACACATAAAGATATGAGACATGATTAACACGGACACACCGAGATATGAGATATGACTAACATGACACACACCAAGATATGAGCCATGGCCAGCACACACAAGCTAAGATATGAGCCATGGCTAGGACAGAAACACAGCAAGATATGAGCCATGGTTTCACTAAAAAACACCAAGAAATAAACCATGTCTAGCACAGAAACACATTAAAGTGTCCATATGCTTGGGCTTGTTGTAGTCGGCAGACTCTTCTGAACGTGTAGGTATCAAAGTCCATGACAAAAACTAGAAAGAGTTCAAGACTATACATATCTTGGACATGTTATAGCAAGTGGTGGAACATGTAAAACGAAAATAAACAAAAGAATATGAACAGCAACATGCAATTTTAACAACATGAAAAATATACTCACATGAAAGAAATAATACTAGAACTAATACTACGAATAGTAAAATGTTATCATCTCAACATTCCTGTATGATGCAGAAACGTGGACACTAAAATAAGAAAGAAGAACAGAAATTGAAGTCTTTGAAATGTAGATTTATAGAAAAATTGGGAGAATTAGGTGGAAGAAAAAGAAGACAAACAGCAAAATTTTGAATCAGCTAATATAAAAAAAATCACTACAATTCGAACAATACAGCTCAAATTTTGGACATGTGAAGAGACTAGTAAAAATCCGATAGAAGGGGAAAGTACAAGGCTGACGAGTGACGAGGCAGACCAAAACTAAAGTTGACTGATAACATCACAAAGTGAACACATGTACCTATGACAAACGTGCACCATCAAGACAAGAGACAAATGTAAATGGCTCTCCATGGTAACCAAACAAATAATAATAATTGTATGCTATTATTTAATTGCAGAGTAATAATGCAACCATAGTCTGATCTACAGTTGGTCACATTATGAGAAGAAATGATTAGTCACAAAACAAGTCATCACGTGGGAACCAAACGGAAAAAAATAGTGGTCGACCTAGAGAGACAGTGAAACAAGTAAAGCAACAAGAGCAGGCATAGACTCCTTTAAGATTGAGCAGTTCGCACATGGACTTAAGGAGAGATACACTGCGAGCCCTTTATGACGTCAAATGGCAAAGGAAGAATGTCAAACACATTTGGTAACATACAGCTACTAGTTAATTGAACATCATATTTGGATATTCTATGCTCCAAAGGTCAGTGCTGCTGGTCCGGATTTCAATGTGTAAGTAAATAAAGATGGATTGTTTTAAATCTTGTTTAATGTAACAATTTAGATTTTGGTTATTTGGTTATGGAAGGCCCCAGTATCACTGCAAACGAATTAAAATCCATAATTGCTCAACTGCCCGTGCCAGTGGAATCATCCGAATTACTAACTTATCTCCCAAACAAAGAAAGGCAGCCGTAGTCCCCATCATAGCAGTCTCAGCACACGCCAAAAGACATAAGGCGAAACCGCAAAGAAAGTGAACACGACCAACTGTTCCCTGTCATACGATATCAGCATTCATCGTAAACAATTGGAATATCGGAACATGATCAAAACGGATGAAACACAGCTCACGGTGTGAACAGAGCACTCAACTCAGTAGCTCCTGCAACAAGCCGGAATTATTTCTATTTCATTATATGCTTGTACAAGTGCTGGCAACATTGAAGCAAGAACTCTCTCCAGTTTCTAGATCTCTGTTACAAATTAATCTGAATTCCAACCACATGCTTAACAACTAATATCAATTTCATCTGTAAGCAAAATTGACTCGTATCCGGTACAATTCATATATACAAATATTATATATATATATATATATATATATATATATATATATATATATATATATATATATATATATATATATATATATATATATATATCAAACCATGTGTACTTAGCTTCAAAAACTATAGCTTGTTTCATAACTCGTGCCCAACTTTTAAAATCGATAGCTTTTTAACCGCTTGTTGTAAGTTTTTCAAAATTTGCATGTAAAGTTATAATGATTAGAACCCAACAGGGAATTAATTTCATTAAAAAAAAACATTTGGTTATTATTGTTGCTTATTTGATTTATATAAATTTATAACGACCCATTGATGTAGTCAAAACTTAATGTTTACAGTATTTTAAGTTAATAATAGCGAGTAAAAATCCATACACGGTAAAATTGACGTGTTTGCAAGCTTTTACCGTGGTTTTTTTGACACAATTAGACACTTGTAAAAAACACGAGAAATTGTGTGTTCCATTTCCGTTCATTCATAGGTGTAGACGTGGAACGATAACATTTATCATGAGTCTTAAAATGAAATTCTGCAGTTTACAAAACATCGCAATAAAAATGTATGACTATTTTTGCAAAGAGGCTAAACGATGAAGATTATTTCATTCTTTAGAAAACCCTGAGAATAGGACAAGACACATTTTGGATTTATCTAAACGGTCATTTAATCGCTGGATTCAAGCACGTGACCGTCAATGTTCAAAATATACAAAATCACAAGGAAGAACAAAATGTGGATAATTTCGACTGTCGACTTATTAGAAGTGAAATTCGCAAAATGATGGGTATGAATGAAACTGTTACAATAAGAAAATTAAAAGTATCGCTGAAAAAGAACAACAGTATTGAAATATCAAAGTCTACATTATGGAGGAATGTGAGAGCTGCAGGCTTTACATTCCGAAGGTATTCCAATGGACGAAACATCATCTGTGAGAAGCCACATATAGTAGTCATGAGAAGCAAGTACTTACGTGAAGTAAAAGAGGTGCGCAAGCAAGGTTATGATATTGTGTACTTGGATGAAACATGGATCAATGCTCACCACACTAACCAAAGGGAATGGCAGTCATCAGATGGAAAGATTAAGAGATTAATACCTAGCAGCAAAGGACAGCGCTTGATAATTGCTCATGCAGGTAGTCGACAACATGGACTAATACAGAATGCAGAGCTCATTTTTCTTTCAAAATCCATAGACAATCGGGATTATCACTCTGAGATGAATGGTCACATATTTAGACATTGGATTGAAAATTCTGTTCTCCCATCACTAGATCGACCATCTTGCCTAATAATGGACAATGCAGCGTACCACAACATTGTTGCACTTGAAGATAAAGTCCCGACGTCATCCAGTACAAAAGATGCTATTAAGATATGGCTCACAAAGGAGCACATACAATTTAATAACATGTACTTGAAACCTGAATTACTATCTCTAGTAAAGCAAAAACAAAGGACAAAGGTTTTTCAAATAGATAAGATTATCCAAGAGCACGGTCATATAAGTTTGAGGCTGCCACCTTACCATGCTCATTTAAATCCAATAGAACTAATCTGGGCAAAATTAAAAGGACAAGTGGCAGATGAAAATACAACATTCAAAATATGCGATGTAAAGACTCTTGCTAATCTCGCTTTATTAAATATAGACAAAGATTATTGGACTAAATGTGAAGACCACGTCTTAAAACAGGAAGAGGAATATTGGAAAAATGATGGTTTGTGGAATGTTCAACCCCAAACAGTTATTAATCTTTTAGACTCGTCTGATTCAGAATGAAAGTATATAGCCCCCACAATGTTGGCCCCTATATTACCTTAAATTAGTTCAACAAACGGTCCTTATCAGGACCACACAACTATGAAAATTGGACATACAGGTATACCTTGATATTATCGTCCGTCCTCGAACTGAGAAGACAATAATTCTCCTGGTGTTTTTCCTTATTCAGTTATAACGTGTTATAATATCAACGACGCTGAAGTTAGGTTCCCTAACGATGAACACCATAATTTCAGACTATCATTAATTGTATCGTGTTTGCTATTATCTAACGCACACAAAACATAACCTATTTTAAAGTACCCCACTTAACATTTGCCTTCAAAAATGTAGTTACGACACAGGTTACATATCATCAGATGCAAATTCAATGGAGATTAACAATATTATCTCATTTCCTTGTTGGACAATAGTGGTGATAACTGTCCAGTGATTTGACAAGCTTTGTTGCATCTTGGCTTATGGTTTGCAATAATTGTTAGAGATTGTGGTTAATGTTCGGGATTAGGGCTTTATGTTGCTGAAAGTGAAATACTTTTTAATTTGAACCTTTAGGCAAAATGCAGTTCATTCCCCCCCCCCCCCCCCCCGCCTTTCTCCTCCACTCCCAACCAAAAAAAACGAATTCTCTGATGTTGGGAGAATACTTAACGGACAAACAAATAACGGGCATACAAATAACGGGCATACAAATAACGGGCATACAAATAACGGGCAAACAAATAACGGGCATACAAATAACGGGCATACAAATAACGGGCAAACAAATAACGGGCAAACAAATAACGGGCAAACAAATAACGGGCAAACAAATAACGGGCATACAAATAACGGCCATACGGAAACACAAATAACTTAGAAAGAGGAAAACAAAAACGTCTAAATTGTTTTCAGACAACAACAACAACGGGATGACATTGTTACTCGATAGCGTATGTGTGAAGGCTTAAATCAATTATTGGACATTTTCAAAAAAACGTCCAAGATGACCGCACCACGTGGTTGGTAAGATGATGCTCATAATGGCGGCTGAGAAAGATAAACCGATGACGTTACTTAAGCGATCCAGCCCAGTAAAAAGACCAAATAGCATTGTCCTTACAGTTTGAATAAAGAAACCTGATAACATTTTGTTGTTAACAAAAAAAAAAAAAAAAAAAAAAAAAAAAAAAAAAAAAACATGAAGTTTCGCTCAACGAAGCAAGTACCAGTTGTTTATCGCTGAAGAATATAGCTCTAACCATAAAAGTGATTACACGGGACGTTAGAGTCAGGTTTGACTGATGCTGTGTATGACTCACTGATACGCAAGGTAAGCACAAAAAACACTCTTTTATTTACCTGGAAATGCTAACTTACTGATCGATTTCAGAACTAATTGCTGAGTTTTGGTGACTACCTTTTTTTAGGCAAGATGAGGCACAGCTGCACTGGCATCTCGCTGTCCGGAAACTTCTCAATAAGCACCAAACAGATGAATAAGCCGTGCTGGACCAAATAACCAGGTTCTGCAAGTGATCACCGGACCTAACTGTGACTTTTTCTGTTAGGGATAGGTAAAGGACAGAGTGTTCGCACCTCCATTACCCGTAAACCTGGTTGGTCGGCATCATCATCATCATCATCATCATCGTGTGCCTTCTCCGCAACGAAGGTTGGCTACCATGGATCGCCATTCGACTCTGTTTCTTGCTTTGATGGTGCAGGCTGTCATAGATTGACTTGTCCATCTTTTGATGTTACTCGTCCATGTTAGTCTTGGTCTGCCTCTGCCTCTTTTTACCTTGTACTTTTCCTTCCAATATTACTTTTAGTAGGCTGTTGTGTCTTTTAACATGACCCAAAAATTTAATTTGTCTTGTCTTGATTGTATTTAGTAGTTCTCTTTTTATTTTCAGCTGTTTTAAAACTTCATCGTTTGTTATCTTTTGTTTCCATCCAATTCTACCTATTCTTCTATAAATCCACATTTCAAAGGCTTCAATTTTCTGTTCTGTTTTCTTGTCTAATGTCCATGTTTCTGCACCATACAGGAATATTGAGAAGACGCAACATTTTGCCATTCTTAGTTTCATCATTGCTGATATTTGTTTTGCTGTTAGTATATTTTTCATGGCATTAAAATTACTTTTTGCCATATCTATTCTTTTGTTTATTTCAGTTTTGCATTTTCCAAAATGGCAAAGTTGGTCGGCAGGAACGCTTACTTGAAGATATAAAACTTCATCACGCTGGCTAACGCTAGGAGACTGGTTGAGGCTAGATTATCGCATCGATGTTTGCCAATTTGCCGAGTAATGTGGTGAGGCGCACATCGAACGTGTATGGTAGCCATTGACACCGCATTACATTTTATGAGTTGATGCAACTGTCTTTCCTGTCTTCGGTAATTCGTTTTTCCTCTCCTGGGTAATTTGTCTTTCAACTCTCCTCAGACCTCGATAATTCTGTCTCCAATCTCTTCTGTCTTCTGTAATTCTTTTCAAGAAATTACATCTGAGCGTCGATTTCCTTGCACAATAGTGCAATGACTTTTGTACTTGGGTCTCTTCTTCTACTGCGATCATGACTCATTCAAACAGCGATACCCTGATATTCGTTTGAAGTATGTGCTGTCTGTTTCAAGATTTCACTTCCGCCTTTGTTTCTCGTTCAATGAAGTGGGCGTGGCTATAATTTAATCTATGTAGTGAAGCCTTGTTTCATATGTTTTCTGTCGTGTCTGCTAGGACGCAGTGACACAGACTATTTACTTATTTCCTTTCATAATAGTATTCTTTAAAAAATCTAAGTAATCATCATGTTTAATACTCTACACCTCGTCAGAATGTGCGCTGGGTCGTATATTTTAGACTAATATATTATGAATACCTTTTTTGTAATTAATAAACTTGCAGCGATTTTGTCCTAAAGGTTTTCTTTACAAATCACGGCTTGGGTAAGGACAAAATAATATTTGGTAAACAGAAAATGAGATTGAGCGTTGTGGATATCATGAGCTAAATCGTCGCTTTGATATTATGATAATGGAAAGAAACCGCGGTAAGCAGGTCTGTCAAAAAAAAAAAAAAAAGCATTGCGTTCAATCTCGATCAACGGCTTCTAGGTTAACTCACCTGTAAATGGGTACCGATACTATTTCTGGGGGGAAAAAAGACGGCATTGGGCTGAGCACATTACCCCAAAATGTGTCAATGGACAAAAAAAAATGAAGAGCTTTCATCAAATTCCGTACAGGACAAAGGTATAACGACTCCAAATTATAGGAAATAGAGAGAGACCGTGAAAAAGTTCATATAAATGACACGGTAATAAATAAAACGCACACAGTGGTCATAAGACATTCATCAATATGGAAGTAAGACAGCTTCTACGCCTGGCTAGCCGTATGAGGATGAAGTGTTAGTGACCATATCCTTTCACGACCAACCTATATTTTTTGGTGATGTGGGTATCACGCCACGTCGGCCTTCGTTCCCAGCTACTGGAGGCATTTTTTAAAGACCGGGTGGACCCTGGAGCCTGGTTGATCCGAGATCATATTTGCCGAATCTGAGAATACAAATATGTGGTCCTCTGAGGTAAGACCTTGACCTCTGGACAGGAAGGTTTCGGGTTAAAAAAGGGCGGAGGAAATGTTTCACTTCGAACATGAGGCTTTGCCCTCTCTTGGGATCTGTTTAGTGAGATCCGATGTCAAGCCCTCTCTGGTTAGTGAGATCCGATGTCTCGCCCTCTCTGGTTAGTGAGATCCGATGTCTCGCCCTCTCTGGTTAGTGAGATCCGATGTCTCGCCCTCTCCTGGGATCTGGTTAGTGAGAGCCGATGTCTCGCCCTCTCCTGGGATCTGGTTAGTGAGAGCCGATGTCTCGCCCTCTCCTGGGATCTGGTTAGTGAGAGCCGATGTCTCGCCCTCTCCTGGGATCTGGTTAGTGAGATCCGATGTCTCGCCCTCTCCTGGGATCTGGTTAGTGAGATCCGATGTCTCGCCCTCTCCTGGGATCTGGTTAGTGAGATCCGATGTCTCGCCCTCTCTGGTTAGTGAGATCCGATGTCAAGCCCTCTCTGGTTAGTGAGATCCGATGTCTAGCCCTCTCTGGTTAGTGAGATCCGATGTCTAGCCCTCTCTGGTTAGTGAGATCCGATGTCTCGCCCTCTCTGGTTAGTGAGATCCGATGTCTCGCCCTCTCTGGTTAGTGAGATCCGATGTCTAGCCCTCTCTGGTTAGTGAGATCCGATGTCTAGCCCTCTCTGGTTAGTGAGATCCGATGTCTCGCCCTCTCTGGTTAGTGAGATCCGATGTCTAGCCCTCTCTAGTTAGTGAGATCCGATGTCTAGCCCTCTCTGGTTAGTGAGATCCGATGTCAAGCCCTCTCTGGTTAGTGAGATCCGATGTCTAGCCCTCTCTGGTTAGTGAGATCCGATGTCTCGCCCTCTCTGGTTAGTGAGATCCGATGTCTCGCCCTCTCTGGTTAGTGAGATCCGATGTCTAGCCCTCTCTGGTTAGTGAGAGCCGATGTCTCGCCCTCTCTGGTTAGTGAGATCCGATGTCTCGCCCTCTCTGGTTAGTGAGATCCGATGTCAAGCCCTCTCTGGTTAGTGAGATCCGATGTCTAGCCCTCTCTGGTTAGTGAGATCCGATGTCTCGCCCTCTCTGGTTAGTGAGATCCAATGTCTCGCCCTCTCTGGTTAGTAAGATCCGATGTCTAGCCCTCTCTGGTTAGTGAGATCCGATGTCTAACCCCCTTGAATAACGGCGACAAATCAATAGGTTCTGTGTGCACTCGCGCACGTTAAATAATCATTAGCAGTTAGATGTAAAGAAAAAAATAGGCCAAAAAAGCCGTTGCACGAGCAAAAAATTGTCGATTCAAGCAAGTCTCGTACTTTACCTTTATCCAATATTTCCCATTTAATTTACCTGTATCCCTCAGGCCTCCCCTTTTGCCTGTTGTTACTAAGTATTTCAACCCGTCTCTTCTCCATACACGCCACACAAATCGGTAAAGGATATCGTTTACCACTTTAATAAACTAAAGAAAGAAACAAAACTGGCATGGTCGAACTCAAGTTTGTATCATAGTCACCAGGTAAGGTTGAACAGAAAACTTCTGGTTTCCGACCACATGAGAAAATTATATTTTTAAACACATCAAAGAGATCAAACTGCAGCTATGAGCTAATAGGTTTTTTTTTTTTTCTGTAACATCAAAAACATTTATTTTTTTAAAGCGAAGCGTATGTTAACCAAATCTTTGGGAAATCAACGGACGGGTTTTTTTAGACGCCATCACGGTCCGGAACTTTAATACGGAAAATCTCCTGCTGAGACAACCAGATCGGAGAGATGTTTCCTGACTTTTTTCTTGCAAGACACATCAGAGTTAATATGTAACACATACTTTAATATGTACAATATTTATCCATTACTTTTAACTTCACATTTACTTCCAATACACTTGCGTTGATAACCCGTGCGTCCATTCGTCCAAATGATTAATTGTGCATCCACCTGACATAATTATGATTACAGAAAACGTAACATAAATCCCTGGTTAGCGGGGTAGAGTTCTGCCCTACCAAAGGAGGAGTAAGACGTCTCCTTTCCTCCGCTAGTCTTCGGGACACCCCTGGGCAAGGTGGTGTTCCCGTTAAGCCCCCCTATCAGGGTTATGTGAAGCCATTGGAGCAGGTGGTGGATGGTGTTGTGGGAGCAGCCGACAAGTAGTGCCGTTTATGGTTCCCCACACCGCGACGGCAGGCAGAGGATCTCATGTATAGAGACAATGGCTGCGATCTTCGATTAGTACAGTCACTGCCAAGAAGGAAAGGAATGGCAAACTACCTTCTTAAATTGCCTGGAATAATCATGACAAATCACAATCATGGACAGTAAACAAACAAATGAAAAGACGATTAGAGGCCAAAGAGATGGGATTTCTCAGAAGAATATTGAAAGTTCAGTGGACAGCTAAAAAGACCAATGAAGAAGTTCTCAAAGAGGCCAACACAAAAAGGGAGCTCTTAAAAAAAACATCAGAAAGAAGCAATCAACATTTTTCGGGCACATCATGAGAAGAGGAAAGTTGGAATACTTGGTTACAACTGGAAAAATAAAAGGAAAGAGAGATCGCGGGCGACAATGAGAGAAAATACTGGATAGCTTGGCGTCATGGCATGGAAAACAGTCAACAATAGAACTGAAACATTGCACTGTAGACAGATGATTGTGCAGGGACATGATCACCTACTCCAACCGGTATGGCACATGATGATGATGAACATACATCCGTCGAAAGTTATCACACACATGTGATCGAATATTGAATATATGTATATGAATGTGACGAAGAGTCGAATGTTGTGTATCCATTCACCAGAATTCTATCTATGAGTTGTCCTCTCGAACTGATGACAGCACATAGGGCAGATATTCTAGAATCTCCGTGTCCAAAAAGTGTCAGACTTTTGTATGAATGAAACCTCACTATATCACACCACATGTTCCTATTCTAAGCGAGATCCAGAAAGCCGGCAAAGGAGCCGATGCAAGCTGTTACTACTTTGCGTATCAGTGTTCTTTTTTTGTGTTTCTCTAGGTCGGCCTTATTTTCCTTTTTCCCTCTGTTTTCCATTAAGTAAGAAGCTCTTGTTGTCTCTTCTCAACACAAGGCTAACATACCCACTTTCTCTTGATTATAATTATATTGTTGGATGTATTACCATTTCTCTTATATCTGCACTAGTCTTAAACTCATTCCATAATTACAATATATTTTCTTAAGGTATTTGTTTTCGAATGTATCTAATTTATTATCTATTTCTTTAGTTGCTTTCTAAGCTTTCGCATGCATAAGTAGTGCGAATAATACATTTGATTTGAAAATTCTGATCTTTGCTTTTATGCTTAGTAATTTAGAATTCCATATTTTATCATGATTTCTGAAAATCGCAAAATACTTGAATGTTGACTGTTCCGTCGTGTGGATCTTGAAAATTTGAGCCTTTTCGCCCGACATTAACCGCTGATGTATTAACTTGTACATGGCATACATACAGTGTACATTCCAAATGTATGATTATTTCATAAGAGTTTTAGTAATCGTCAAATACGTGGGCACAATAATACCATCAGATGGAAGATGCACCACATAAATAAAAAGCAGAATAGCTCAGGCCAAAATAACATTTCAGAAAATGAAAAACGTCTTATGCAACAAAGTTATGTTAATAGAAGTGAGAAAGAGAGTTCATCGGCGCTATATAGAGCCACCTCTGACCTATGGAAGCGAAATACGGACAGTAAACAAACAAATGAAAAGACGATTAGAGGCCACAGAGATAGGATTTCTCAGAAAAATGTTGAAAGTTCCCCAGACAGCTAAAAAGACCAACGAGGAAATTCTCAAAGAGGCCAACGCAAAAAGGGAGCTCCAAAGAAACATCTGAAAGAAAGAATCAACATTTTTCGGGCACATTATGAGAAGGGGAAAGTTGGAATACTTGGTTACAACTGGCAAAATACAGGGAAAGAGACATCATAAACGACAAAGAGAGAAAATACTAGATAGCTTGGTGTGTCATGGCATGGAAAACAGTCAACAGAACTGATATGATGAACGGTGGATAGAAGATTATGGAAGGACATGAACGCCTACGCCAAACTGTATGGCACATGATGATGGTGATGATGATTGTTACATATGCATCTGATACCGTTAAATCGCATGATTAATGTAAAATTATCATAATGCCATCCCTACGATAGACTCTCTCTCTCTCTCTCTCTCTCTCTCTCTCTCTCTCTACGATCAAGACTCAATCATAATAGGATTCCAGACTCTCCCATAAAGGCAGCTGTCTGTTTAAGCGAATCGATTGCCCCATATAGTTTTTCTTCCAGGGAGGTGGGCGTGGACCACATTGCTCTTCTCAGGTCTGTGTACTGGGGGTAATCTATGTAGAACATGTTTTGTAGTCATACTGAACAGTGTACAGTGGCATAGGCTGGTTGTACCTATTTTGAATTTGGTGAACATGTAATTTCTCATTCTACTGTGGCCAGTGCGTAGGCGAAGTATGATGACTTGATTCCTCCTTGATAGTTGGTGGTATCCGTCACTCTCGTTATGCTTTGGGTGTTCTCGTTTCCATTTTTCATGGAACTGACCCTTGAGGATGGATTTGGCTTCATCATAACTGAGCTTATGGTTCTCTTGTGGTAATCTCAAAAGACATCACCTCAGTGCAAAATAAAGACAAGTGGAACACTATTAAAACAGGTAAATGAATTTAAATATTTGGGAACTTTGTTAACCTCAGACGGAAGATGTACAAAAGAGGTGAGATGTAGAATGGCTCAGGCAAAAGCAGCTTTCCAAAAAATGAGGAAAATACTATGCAATCCATTTTTGACAATAGAAACCAGAAAAAGAGTTCTTAAATGTTACGTAGAGCCAGTCTTAACATACGGATGCGAATCATGGACAATAGGACAACAGGCAAGAAAATCACTGGAGTCTGTAGAAATGTGGTTTTACAGAAGAATGTTGAGAATACCATGGACAGCTAAGAAGAGTAATGAAGAGGTTCTGAGAAAGGTCAAAGCAAAAAGAGAGCTAATTTCCAATGTTAGGAAGAGACAATCATCATTTTTTGGCCATGTAATGAGAAGAGAACAACTTGAATATATTGTAACAACTGGAAAAATTGAGGGACGAAGAGATAGAGGAAAGCAAAGAGAAAAAATAACAGACAGCTTAAGAGAATGGCTTGGCAGAAGGTCAACAACAGAAATGATAAATAGCTGCCGAGATCGAATGTTGTGGAGAGACATGATCACCTACGCCACTAGGCCCGGTACTTGATGATGATGATGATGTGGTAATCTCCCTCCCTCTTTAGCTAATTTGTCTGCGCGTTCGTTCCCGTGTATATTACAGTGTGATGGGATCCACTGAATGACTACACTCTGGAAGTTATTGCATAGTTGGTCCAGGATTGTTCTCAAGTCAGCTAGTTCATTGTTCTTAGGGCTTTTTAGAGCTGATAATACAGACAGTGCATCAGTCAGAATCACCAATTTATTGTGCATGTTATTTTTGTGTTGAGTAGCCAGTGTTGCAGCATCTCTGATGGCCTCAGTTTCTGCTTTAAAGTTGTTTTAGAATTTTCCAGTAGCTATTGACTTGGTGATCTCGTCCTGATTATTCAGCGTCAAGAACACACCCCCCCCCCCTTTTCCATTTCTGGTGGCATTTGTAGCAGAGTCATCTACGTATATGTGGGACCAAGAGTCCTGTGGGTAGGTATCGTGTATGTGTTTTTCTGCTACGTGTTTTCTTTCTGTGTCTGATTGGGTGCCTTTTTCATGATTCCTGCTATATTTTCCTTAAGTTCTGGTATTTTATTATTTCCATGAGGAGACATATCAGATGGGCCCAAGGGTTTCGATATTGTTTGGGAAAGTAATGGGTCTCCAGTAGTTAGTTCATTGGCAATTGCAGCGAAGTTACTCCTCTTTAGTCATACAATTCCGGAACCAGATGTTCTTTGGTGCATGGGGTGGCTAAGGAGCCTTCTATATTTCTCCGCTTGTTGCAATACTTTAGTAACCCGTCTGTCATCTAAGGGTTGTAAACCTGTTACTGTTTCTAGAGCCTTGATAGGTTTAGATATCATAGCACCAGTGATGATACGGGCAGCTTGGTTCTGTGTTCTGTTAATTTTGCTAAGGTGTGATTTGGAAGCTATAGCACAGGCTGTGACTACATACTCTAGGACTGGTCTGACTCTTCCTACGTATCTATCTATCTATCTATCTATCTATTGTCCTTTCGAGCCGAAGACGGCACATAGGGCAGAACTACAATCTCAAAAACAGAAACCTTGCGTGCCAAAATGGCACATATTGCAGAAATCACTGCTCTTCCCTACGTATAGTCTTTTCAAAATGTTGCTGTCTGCCCTCCAGTCCGTTCCTGCCAATTTCTTCATAATATTTGTTCGCTTTCTGGCTTTTTTTCCTTGCTCTGTCTATCTGATTTTTCCAAGTCGTTCTGCGATTCATGGTGACGCCAAGATATGTTGGGTTTTGGTCAATAGGGAGTGTATGGTCTTTTATCTTCAAGTTTGCAGAGAGTGTGTTACTTGATAGGCTGAAAATTGTATATTTAGTTTTTTTTTTTCGTTGATTGGTGAGAACCAGGTGTTCGTCCATTTTTCAAGTTCACCTAGGGCATCTTGCATCCTGGGTCCAGCCACTGACATACTTTCTTCACGAGCCCATAACGCCAGATCATCTGCGTATATTGCTGAGTGTATTCTGGGTGGAATTTCATTTACGATGTCATTTATGAAAATTAAAAAGAGTGTTGGGGACAAGACTCCGCCTTGTGGGACACCTTGTTCGATAGAGACCTTCTTACTTAATTGACCTTGAACTTGTACTCTGGCCGTTCTATCCTGAAGGTATTGAGAGACCCAATTGAATAAACGACCCTGAATGCCAAGTCTAAAAAGCTTGTTCTTTAAATCCTCTCGCCAAACCCTATCAAAAGCCTTCTCCATGTCGACCCACACTGCCAGTGTGTGTTTCTTTTCTTGTAGAGCATCCTCTATTTCCTGTGCAATGTAGGTGACCAGGTCTTCGGTTGATCTGTGCTGACGGAAGCCACTTTGTTGTGGTACGATTTGTTGTTTTGTCTCCAAATGCCACATAAGTCTTCTGTTAACCAGCCTTTCCATGAGTTTACTCAGGCAGCTCAGTAGGCTAATTGGTCTATAGCTACTTGGGTCTAGTGGGTATTTTCCACACTTGAGGCACCATAATAGCTTTTTTCCAGATTGCCGGCACATGACCTCTCTTCCAGCTAGCATTTATTATCCTTAGAAGCTGGCTCTTGGTTTTCTGTTCCAGATTTAGGAGCATTTCGTTATACGATAGACTGAAGTGAACTTCGTAAAGTGCCTGCGTCAGATACATACTTTTGACTAGATAGAATAGCTTTTGTGAAAACTTTGAGAGAACAAACTTAACACATGCAAATATAATACTTTCTAACCAACCACACGTTTGCCACGTCTACTAGAAACTTACACAGAATTGGATAGTTCTATTTTTTTTTTTTAAAGTGGATAATAAAAAAGGTTAGTTTCAATTAACTATTCGTGCTGTTTCGTCCAATAAATGTTTGTCTACAACACAAGTATTCAGCCCTACTGGGAGATACTTGCATTAATAGGAAAGTACAAATATACAATTTATTTCCGGTCTGAGATCGTTACCCTATGCTATAGTCATTGAGAGCGCCTTTCGTGGAAGACACTACTACAATAGCCAATTTTTTAGTTGGCTGAGTGGCAGTGTGCCAAGCGTTCGGCCTCTCGTGGCAAGGCGCGGTGCCAGGGAGTACGGGTTCGATCCCACTTCGGACCATATATTGTTCTTCGTTTTTTTCTGTTGTTGTTTGTCTGTTAAGTTTTCCGAGTGCTAACACATACTTATTTGTTCTATTATTCCCTATTATCGCCTCGGAAGTTCCCCATATAATAATATTTATGTATTATTATTTGTTACCAGTATATAACCACTGGAAACTACTATTCGTGCTGTTTCGTCCAATAAATGTTTGTCTACAACACAAGTATTCAGCCCTACTGGGAGATACTTGCATTAATAGGAAAGTACAAATATACAATTTATTTCCGGTCTGAGATCGTTACCCTATGCTATAGTCATTGAGAGCGCCTTTCGTGGAAGACACTACTACAATAGCCAATTTTTAGTTGGCTGAGTGGCAGTGTGCCAAGCGTTCGGCCTCTCGTGGCAAGGCGCGGTGCCAGGGAGTACGGGTTCGATCCCACTTCGGACCATATATTGTTCTTCGTTTTTTTCTGTTGTTGTTTGTCTGTTAAGTTTTCCGAGTGCTAACACATACTTATTTGTTCTATTATTCCCTAGTTTCAATTAATCAGCATACTGAAACATAGAATTATTAATGAAAGACGGAGTTGGAGGATGAAATGAGGGAGAAACGAGATGAGGATGTGAGGAAAAGACATTTGATTAATAAATGGGTAACTTAAATATTTCACGAGAGTGTGTTGTTTGAAATTGTGTTCAACACGTCTGTACTATCCAAGATTTCACTAGAGTGTTTTGTTTGTAATTGGCGTGTTCAACACGTCTGTACTATCAAAGATTTCACAAGAGCGTTTTGTTTGTAATTGTCGTGTTCAACACGCCTGTACCATCAACGATTTTACGGAATCATCTAATTGTCGTGTTCAACACGCCTGTACCATCAACGATTTTACGGAATCATTTAATTGTCGTGTTCAACACGCCTGTACCATCAACGATTTTACGGAATCATTTAATTGTCGTGTTCAACACGCCTGTACCATCAACGATTTTACGGAATCATTTAATTGTCGTGTTCAACACGCCTGTACCATCAAAGATTTTACGGAATCATTTAATTGTCGCTGTTAAACAAGTCATAGTTCTCTGTGCAACTATCTTATGCTGATTTAAAACGCTTTAAAAAAAAATCGTGTATGTGTGTTGTTTAACTCTACTTTTGTTCAAGTTCAACGATCGAGTATATATTACTTTGTAATCAACCTCGCTGGTTGGTCACAATTTCTTGGCGAGCAGTAGGTTGCCTAACCATAACCATATATTTAGAGGAATGCCTAGCGCAGAAAGAGGAAATCCCGAAAATACCCCAACTAGCATGATGTTATCAGCTTTGCGAGCAGGGGCGGTTGAGGGTAAATTTACGCCACCCCTCTATAATATCGGGGGGGGGGGGATTGAAAAAAAAAATAGAAAGAACGGTATGGTAAAAGCATTCCATGGTTAGTAGTAGTGATCCTAGATCGTGTCCGGGCTATCACGTCGTTCAAATCTGTGTCATCTACTAACCACGTCAAGCTTTTACCTTACCATTTTTTCTATTTTATTTTTCAATTTTCCCTCACATACAGCTTTACTGCAGCTTCGCGTTTGTATGCATTTCTTTGCCTTAAACCCCCCCCCCCTTCTATAATATCGTACCGCCGAAAACGTCACGCGAGTGGAGGTTTTCCGATTTTTCCTCTGCTGCCATCTGACCTTCTCTATTGTTGGCTATAGCTTAACCTTTGATGAAAGAAGTCGCTGCTGTTATAAAGGATATGCCGGTCAGGTTAAAACGTCTGGAGGTACAAATATATTGCTCCAGCAATATGTTTATGTTCGGGTTCAACATTTTACAAACGTGAATAAAATACACACACCCATATAGTTCAGTTTGTTTAATGTAGGATCACTACCAAATAAATGTATGTTTTACATTAAAAGTCACATACGGATCAGTTCAATAAAATAACAGAACAGTTTAGTCTGCCAAAACGGAAACGATCTAGGATCACTACCAAATAAATGTATGTCTTACTTTAAAAGTCACATACGAATCAGTTCAATAAAATAACAGAACAGTTTAGTCTGCCAAAACGGAAACGATCTAGGATCACTACCAAATAAATGTATGTCTTACTTTAAAAGTCACATACGAATCAGTTCAATAAAATAACAGAACAGTTTAATCTGCCAAAACAGAAACGATCTAGGATCACTACCAAATAAATGTATGTTTTACATTAAAAGTCACATACGAATCAGTTCAATAAAATAACAGAATCTAAATTAATCTGCCAAAACGGAAACGATCTCGGTGAGCTCGTCTTGTTGACGTTAAGGCCACGAGTTGATACGAGTGGAGCTCTTTGACTCATCGAGTGTGGCGGGTCGTAAAGATTTTCTCGATATTCCCGGCTTGTACTGGGGAAGTTGGAGTTCGTCTAGTTGTAGGCTATGACTGGAAAACTTTGTGACTTGTCCTGAGTAGAGATACTGCAACACTAGTCTTTCTTATCATTTAGAACCACAACTGCAGAGAACATGGCGATCCTATCTTCTGCTAACCAGCTTGTTTTTGCACAGGTGATTATTAAGGGAGACCAGTCAGTTCGTGAAAAAGGCTCACTTTTCAGTTTAGCTTCCATTATATTTAGCTTCCTATCTTCTCGATTAAGCTTTTCTTTTGGAGCAAATACCAGAACTCTCAAAGAATATATCTTGCGGGGTAACACTGTGTGACCAATCTTTTAGTAAAATCGTTTTCTTCCGTTTCTATAGTTTGCTAATATGGAAATTTGCTCTCTTTTTTCTATTTGAACTCTTTCAGAACATTTTCATTACTCTTCTTAGCTGTCCATGGTATTCTCAACATTCTTCTGTAAAAATCACATTTCTATCATTCAGCTACAAAATATAATACTATTCTTCAAGCCTTCGCGGACCCCGGTAACGGCACCAAAGACCCTTGTGGGGGTGGGGGGAGTGGTGTTTGCGGACCACAGTCACAGTTTGAGAAACGCTGGTAAAAAATATCTCTATTTTCTAGAAGTTGCCGAATACACCTGCAGATAAAGGAGGAGAAAAATGGTGGGTTAGTAAGGAGAAGATTGACATGAGAACATATAAATACGGAGGAAGAGAAAAAAAAAGAGAAGTAGGCGATAACGAGGATGGTAGACGGGAAGAAGAATGAAGAAGAAAACGAAAAACAGAATAAAGATGGTGAAGGAGGAGGAAGATGAGAAAAGAGTGTAGTGACGACTCACCAAGTGTGTGCAGCTCCGTGAAGTTGATGCGGAGATTGGTCAACTTGAGAAGGTCCTGCACATCCTCACTGTATGGGTCGGGGATAGTGATGGACGGAGGAAGCACCCGGAAAATAATCTGGAAATAAACGAATTTGTCATTGAGTGGAGAAACTATGTTGTCAAATCATGTATTGGTCTTGAGCTTGTGTTTTGAAAATGGCGATGGAAAAACTCATGGTATGTTTAATTGACATGTTTGGATTTGTTCTGAAGAGGATTTTATAGGTTTTTACTGAGTGATGATGTTAAAGGGTTTTACTAATTTATAATGATGTTATAGATTTTTACTGAGTGATGATGTTATAGGGTTTTACTAACTTATGATGTTATTGTGTTTCACTAACTTTTTGATATTATAGGGTTTTATTAACTTATGATGTTACATGAATTTATTGGTCGATGAATTTATATGGTTTTACTCGCTGGCAACGTTAAAGGGTTTTACTCGCTGATGATGTTACAGGGTTTTACTCGCTGATGATGTTACAGGGTTTTACTCGGTTCTAATATCCTTCACTTCAGCAAAGATATAGAGTAATTTTAAAGAACAGGCAGAAGCTAAAAAAACTGCAGATTAAACCTCTTGAAGGAGAAAGACAATGAACAAAACATGGTCTCATCACAGATCATATTTATCAGTATTCGCATAAATACAGATCTATATGACATAAGAGCGACACTTTATAAGCTCTGTCAGCAATGCGAAGAATAATTAAGTGGGTTTCATCTCAGTGCAGTATTCATGTAAACTATGAAACAAACAAGTTGGCAAAAGAAAGTGGTAAACTATAACAGCCAGATACAAGTATAACACAGGTTGAGTCGGATTTTTAACAGAAACACATATATGAACGAATGAAATAAACATCACTTGGATTGCCAGAAAAATCAGGCCTACTTCTAGTTCTGCAGAAACGAAAAAGGAGTAATTTTTAAACTTCGTGACAGGTCAGATTGCGTATCACATTTTAAACACCTTAATGATAGGGACTTCTGTGAAATGTGACTGTGGCACAGGCAAAGTGACCACTGAACATCTGCTACAGGTGTCCAACATATGCTCGTATACAAGTCTACCCAGAAGAGAATCAGTAACAATATTACAACTTTTCTAGCAGCGCAACGAGCTTCGATCACTTGGACAAGGGCATCGGCCCATTTCAATGTAAAGTAGTTTTCACAAACAATTTTAGATATCAAATCCCATATAATATAACCTAAAATACATAGTCTAAGGTTGAACGTACCGTACCTCAATAAGCAGTAAACAAAAACTCCAAGACGACTAAAGCAACAAATGACCTGTGAAGGCTCCTGTGAGCACCAACAGCGCAAAATTGTACAAGATATACAGAGACAACATCAGCCTTTAGCTGACCAATGTCGACTTGTAACGTATTAAGACTGACGTTTAAAAATGTAAAAAGATAACAAAAATTTGCTGATGACATCACTGTGTTTGTTTTTGTTGAGAAATGCTATGGCTTTTTCATCGCCATCTTAGAAGTAAGCCTGAAGGCTGAAAGGGAAACCCAAAAATACTCGTGCTAGCGTGACGTTTTCAGCTTTGTGAGGGTGGCAGTTGTGGGTTAATATCTCCTACAACTGAAAACGTCACGCCAGTACGGGATTTTCCATAGAATTACTGCTATAAATGGGGGCTGGGATAAGGTAAGATGTCTGTTTCTTGATAAAAAGGTCACGAGCTCGATTCCAACTAAAGACGATGGAAAAATATTTTTAAAAACATTTTTTTTTAAAACTGAATCCGTGGTTTCATTGTGACCTTGCCCTCGCCTGGTCTTTGGGTAATGAGATCCGATGTCTAATATTCTCGGAAAATGGCGAAAAACAGTAAGTCTCGTGGAACACTTGGCAGTTGAAAATCGAAAAGAGTAGGCCAATAAATGGCCGTGGTCAGGGGATAATTAATAGGAAATGGGGGCCTCGGTAGCCTAGTTGGGAAAACCACCCGACTGGACTACCGACGTTCGAACAACCCGTGTTCGATTTCCGCTGGGAGCAGTGTGAATTGTACTCGTGGTGAGAATTAAAAAAAAAAATACCCCCACGGTCGACCCAGCCGTTGGCAGAAATGGGTACCAGGGTATTACTCTGGGAAGGTGAGGAATGTTGCCTCGCATCTGAGTTTCGATGCTTGAGGCGACACTATACAGAAATCTCCGAACGTTTCTGGATAGGCGGCCGAGCACATATGGGTAAACTCGCGTCCTCAGACGCCGGTTCATGTCTCGTACTAAAGTACCTTTACCTAATAGAAAAACAATTTACTCAAAAACTTTAAAAACCCTCGATACTCAAAACGATAAAAATATGAGTGTACCCATGAAGTCGAAGAACCTGTCGGTATATTTACCAGATCTTTAATTTTTAGAATTTTTAGAAGTTTAAGCAGTGTGCTAGGATAGTGGTAAGTAAAGGAGTTAACAGTAGAATAACCAAGACATTAAGTTACTCAGCCACGCTGAGAGTTGTTCAGTCGAAGAACGCCTGGTGGTGGTATGATTAGGTCGTCACGTGACCAACTGGACGGACCAGGCCGGGGGTCTTGCATTTAATTCGTTCTCGCTGGTACCACGGGGTGACAAGAAATAAGGCTTTAGATCAGGAAATTGCGCTAGCGAGATGTGGCAATATCAGGAGAGAATGGCTGATTATCAGAAATTAGTCTTATTATTAAATATAATTATTATAATAATATACTATTAAATTAGAATTAAGAACAGATAGCTATAAATGAAGTAGAAATACCAGCCAAACAGTCAGAAACATGAAGTTAGCCAGACGTCTAATGATATTAGAGTCCATCATGGAGAGTTTTAAAGGACTTAGAAGTTCTGTATCAGATTGTCAGCTAGAGGCAACTGAGTAGCAGTTATAGATTTATAGATTTCACTCTGGAGTGTGTGAGTATGCTGTGAATTGTGATTCCAGGTCTTTGTAATTGTGGACCAACGATGTTTTCATGCCACTAAATCTATTAGAGTCCAGGCTAGTTGGCCAAACTAGAAAATCTCTTAATGAAGTTGTCTTTGATTGCTGATATCCACAACTGCTGTTCAGTTCTGTAACGTGTATAGTAGAAGTCAAGGAGAGGTGTTCTGTCTGGTTATATCCGGTCTGACATCACAGCAGACAGAACGATAACACCAAGCCTTATTATGAGCAACACACCGCTCACCATCAGCTTGAAGAATATATAAATAGCCTGGTCTATATATGGCACACTGGTTTTATAGCGAAGACGTCTGAGCACACGAAGACGTCTGAGCACACGAAGACGTCTGAGGACACGAAGACGTCTGAGCACACGAAGACGTCTGAGGACACGAAGACGTCTGAGCACACGAAGACGTCTGAGCACACGAAGACGTCTAAGCACACGAAGACGTCTGAGCACACGGCTGTCGGTGAGAAAATATGAACAAGACTTCAACGAATTAAAAAAAAAAATTCTAATAATTTTCACATGAGCACCGAATTAACCAATTTTGTAGAAAGATAGGCCCCAACGATTGAGACCGTGAGCATGTACAAACTTTAAATTTGTCTCAAAGATGCTCTTGTTTGCGTCATCACCCTCTCCACATGACGGCGTCTTCTGCATCATTTATATCAAACTGGGGCACAGTCAAGGACTCAGATATCATTTATTACCCAAAGAAGAAGGATGTTTCATCATTAGAAAATATTTTTTAAGAGTTGAAAATATTCCATAAAAATATATATTATTTTATTTTGTTCAATTTTACGAGCAGGCCATTTGCCCTGGTGTTGTTAAATAGTAGAGTAGCAATTAACTGAAAATACAATTTTAAAAAGTATGAACATTGTATGCGTGAAGTGAACATTAAATAACCAGTAATAGAAATGACATGGTTGAATTTTACAGACCCCTGAATTGGACTTGTGAGTACACGAGAAATATACGATTTAGAGACCAAGAAAATATACAGGAATAGAAATAAAACTGCGGAGCAACTGAGACGCGATTTTTTTCTCATGCATCCGCACGCACACCGTTAGACGTTAACTCTTAAAATCTGAACCCATGTTTCTGATGATTCCCAAGCGACGTGCTCCAAATAATATTGTACACTCACCATTAACTCACATTGCTACGTCGAAGTTCGTATCGGGCTGAATGGTTAGTGCGCTCACTAGTGAGAAGAAGAGTCCGTAGTTCAATTCTCAGATGTGACAAGAAATTTTTTTAGGAGTTGCAGGGGTTCGGGATTCTTTTAGTCTTTGAAAATGGGCACCGAGATTTTTTTTCTCGTCGGGTGTTCTGACGTAATATCGACCACAAGACCAATTTTGTGTTTCGTGGTCGCTGAAAAAAATATATATCTCCTCCATACTTCTTGCCTGCATGATGGGAATCATTAATCACTTGGAAAATTACCATGTTGTGTACTATTTTTTTTCTTTAACTTGCTCTATCTGTGACACGTTTTAGTTAGAAAAAAAAAAGCATACAGAAGAGAAGGGAACAGCTGGAATATAGTGTGACAACTGGGAAAATTGAAGGACGAAGAGTATGACGAATCACTTCACTTTACTAATCGCTAAACGCCACTAACTGCTTTACATCACCACACGTTTACCCTTATTAACTGCTTTATCATTTTTTTCTTCTAAATGTGAGTAGTTCAGAGTAAATGTTGATTACCAAGAGTCTACTCCGTCGCCCGTGATAACATCATTAAAGAACACTATTGTAAAGCAAAAGTCGAGAGAACATTTAAACAGAATAATCATAGCAGAAAATCAATACACGGCGGGGAATCCACCAAAGAGAATGGAAACTTCGTACACTATGAGAGTCCTAATTATATTATACACAGTGTCCTTTCCCTATCAACAAAAAGTGTTATTTCCTTAACCACAAAAAACGTGTTGTTTCATTACCAACAAAAAGTGTTATTCGCTTACCCAGAAAAGAACGTGTTGTTTCCTACCCACAAAAAAGTGTTGTTTCCTAACCCCAAAAAAGTGTTGTTTCCCTACCACAAATAGTGTTATTCCCTTACAAAAAACGTGTTGTATCCAAATACCCAAAAAGTGCTATTCCCTTGCCCACAAAAAAAAAAAAAAACGCGTTGCGTCCTTACCGACAACAATTTTTATTTCTTACTCATAAAAAGTGTTATTCTATAAAGCAATAAAAAGTATTATTCACTTACCCATTCAAAGTGTTGTTTCCTTACCCATAAAAAGTGTAATTCCTTTACCCACATAAAAAGTGTTATTTCCTTACCCATAAAAAGTGTAATTCCTTTACCCACATAAAAAGTGTTATTTCCTTACCCATAAAAAGTGTAATTCCTTTACCCATAAAAAGTGTTGTTTCTTTACCCATAAGAAGTGTAATTCCTTTACCCACATAAAAAGTGTTGTTTCCTTTACCCATAAAAAGTGTTGTTTCCTTTACCTATAAAAAGTGTTGTTTCCTTACCGATAAAAAGTGTTGTTTCCTTGCCCATAAAAAGTGTTATTTATTTACCCATAAAAAGTGTTTCCTTACCCACAAAATGTGTTGTTTCTTAGCCCACAAAAAAGTGTTATTTCCAAACCCACAAAAAACGTGTTGTTTAAAAATACCAACACGTTTCTGTGCAACTCACCTAGCATGTAATGTTACATCATATAAATAGACTTGATCAGCCTTGTCACAGACGTTAAAATAGAAACAGAACTTGCCAATCCAGGATAAAAGGGTCTCCTCAAAACCTTCAAATGTATGCGCATAATAATGTCGGTGCCTGTATTTGTCAATGACCAACGGTCTATTCTACATTTTGATATGGTCGGTATTTCGCCAGTCCTCAGAAATATTCGGTACCAATTTAAGGTAGAGTAATCAAATAAGCCGTCGATTGGGATCGAATCCGACATCTTGCTCTTAGCAGTCCAGTTCACTAACCACTGATATGTCGCGACTTTGGAACTAATGTAAATATTAAAATAGAAGGGGGAAAGAACAACTTTATGAAGATATCACTAATATAGAGAAACGAGGTATGACGCAGGCGAAGATATCACTAATACAGAGAAACGCGGTATGAAGCTTGAGAAGATATCACTAATATAGAGAAACGCGCTATGACGCAGGCGAAGATATCACTAATACAGAGAAACGAGGTATGAAGCTTGAGAAGATATCACTAATACAGAGAAACGCGGTATGAAGCTTGAGAAGATATCACTAATACAGAGAAACGAGGTATGAAGCTAGCGAAGATATCACTAATACAGAGAAACGCGGTATGAAGCTTGAGAAGATATCACTAATACAGAGAAACGAGGTATGACGCAAGCGAAGATATCACTAATACAGAGAAACGCGGTATGAAGCTAGCGAACATATCACTAATACAGAGAAACGCGGTATGAAGCTTGAGAAGATATAACTAATACAGAGAAACGTGATATGAAGCTAGTGAAGATATCACTAATACAGAGAAACGCGGTATGAAGCTAGCGAACATATCACTAATACAGAGAAACGCGGTATGAAGCTAGCGAAGATATAACTAATACAGAGAAACGTGATATGAAGCTAGCGAAGATATCACTAATACAGAGAAACGCGGTATGAAGCCAGCGAAGATATCACTAATATAGAGAAACGCGGTATGAAGCTAGCGAAGATATCATTAATATAGTGAAACGAGGTATGAAGCTGGCGAAGATATTACTAATATAGTGAAAAGCGGTATGAAGCTAGCGAAGATATCACTAATATAGTGAAACGCGGTATGAAGCTAGCGAAGATATCACTAATACAGAGAAACGCGGTATGAAGTTAGCGAAGATATCACTAATACAGAGAAACGCGGTATGAAGCTAGCGAAGACATCACTAATATAGAGAAACGAGGTATGAAGCTAGCGAAGATATCACTAACAGAGAAACGCGGTATGAAGCTAGCGAAGATATCACTAATACAGAGAAACGCGGTATGAAGCTAGCGAAGATATCACTAATATAGTGAAACGCGGTATAAAGCTAGCGAAGATATCACTAATATAGAGAAACGCGGTATGAAGCTAGCGAAGATATCACTAATATAGTGAAACGCGGTATGAAGCTAGCGAAGATATCATTAATATAGTGAAACGAGGTATGAAGCTGGCGAAGATATTACTAATATAGTGAAACGCGGTATGAAGCTAGCGAAGATATCACTAATATAGTGAAACGCTGTATGAAGCTAGCGAAGATATCACTAATACAGAGAAACGCGGTATGAAGCTAGCGAAGATATCACTAATATAGTGAAACGCGGTATGAAGCTAGCGAAGATATCACTAATATAGTGAAACGCGGTATGAAGCTAGCGAAGATATCACTAATATAGAGAAACGCGGTATGAAGCTAGCGAAGATATCACTAATATAGAGAAACGCGGTATGAAGCTAGCGAAGATATCACTAATATAGTGAAACGCGGTATGAAGCTAGCGAAGATATCACTAATATAGAGAAACGCGGTATGAAGCTAGCGAAGATATCACTAATATAGAGAAACGCGGTATGAAGCTAGCGAAGATATCACTAATATAGAGAAACGCGGTATGAAGCTGGCAAAGATATCACTAACAGAGAAACGCGGTATGAAGCTGGCGAAGATATCACTAACAGAGAAACGCGGTATGAAGCTAGCGAAGATATCACTAATATAGAGAAACGCGGTATGAAGCTAGCGAAGATATCACTAACAGAGAATCGCGGTATGAAGCTAGCGAAGATATCACCAATATAGAAAAACGCGGTATGAAGCTGGCGAAGATATCACTAATATAGAAAAACGCGGTATGAAGCTGGCGAAGATATCACTAATATAGAGAAACGCGGTATGAAGCTAGCGAAGATATCACTAACAGAGAAACGCGGTATGAAGCTGGCGAAGATATCACTAACAGAGAAACGCAGTATGAAGCTGGCGAAGATATCACTAATATAGAGAAACGCGGTATGAAGCTGGCGAAGATATCACTAATATAGAGAAACGCGGTATGAAGCTAGCGAAGATATCACTAATATAGAGAAACGCGGTATGAAGCTAGCGAAGATATCACTAATATAGAGAAACGCGGTATGAAGCTAGCGAAGATATCACTAATATAGATAAACGCGGTATGAAGATAGCGAAGATATCACTAATATAGTGAAACGCGGTATGAAGCTAGCGAAGATATCACTAATACAGAGAAACGCGGTATGAAGCTAGCGAAGATATCACTAATACAGAGAAACGCGGTATGAAGCTAGCGAAGATATCACTAATATAGTGAAACGCGGTATGAAGCTAGCGAAGATATCACTAATATAGAGAAACGCGGTATGAAGCTAGCGAAGATATCACTAATATAGAGAAACGCGGTATGAAGCTAGCGAAGATATCACTAATATAGAGAAACGCGGTATGAAGCTGGCAAAGATATCACTAACAGAGAAACGCGGTATGAAGCTGGCGAAGATATCACTAACAGAGAAACGCGGTATGAAGCTAGCGAAGATATCACTAATATAGAGAAACGCGGTATGAAGCTAGCGAAGATATCACTAACAGAGAATCGCGGTATGAAGCTAGCGAAGATATCACCAATATAGAAAAACGCGGTATGAAGCTGGCGAAGATATCACTAATATAGAAAAACGCGGTATGAAGCTGGCGAAGATATCACTAATATAGAGAAACGCGGTATGAAGCTAGCGAAGATATCACTAACAGAGAAACGCGGTATGAAGCTGGCGAAGATATCACTAACAGAGAAACGCAGTATGAAGCTGGCGAAGATATCACTAATATAGAGAAACGCGGTATGAAGCTGGCGAAGATATCACTAATATAGAGAAACGCGGTATGAAGCTAGCGAAGATATCACTAATATAGAGAAACGCGGTATGAAGCTAGCGAAGATATCACTAATATAGAGAAACGCGGTATGAAGCTAGCGAAGATATCACTAATATAGATAAACGCGGTATGAAGATAGCGAAGATATCACTAATATAGTGAAACGCGGTATGAAGCTAGCGAAGATATCACTAATACAGAGAAACGCGGTATGAAGCTAGCGAAGATATCACTAATACAGAGAAACGCGGTATGAAGCTAGCGAAGATATCACTAATATAGAGAAACGCGGTATGGAGCTGGCGAAGATATCACTAATACAGAGAAACGCGGTATGAAGCTAGCGAAGATATCACTAATAAAGTGAAACGCGGTATGAAGCTAGCGAAGATATCACTAATATAGTGAAACGCGGTATGAAGCTAGCGAAGATATCACTATTACAGAGAAATGCGGTATGAAGCTAGCGAAGATATCACTAATATAGTGTAACGCGGTAGGAAGCTAGCGAAGATATCACTAATATAGAGAAACGCGGTATGAAACTAGCGAAGATATCACTAATACAGAGAAGCGCGGTATGAAACTAGCGAAGATATCACTAATATAGAGAAACGCGGTATGAAACTAGCGAAGATATCACTAATATAGAGAAACGCGGTATGAAGCTAGCGAAGATATCACTAATACAGAGAAACGCGGTATGAAGCTAGCGAAGATATCACTAATACAGAGAAACGCGGTATGAAGCTAGCGAAGATATCACTAATATAGAGAAACGCGGTATGAAGCTAGCGAAGATATCACTAATACAGAGAAACGCGGTATGAAGCTTGAGATGGTATCACTAATACAGAGAAACGCGGTATAAAGCTGGCGAAGATATCACTATAGCTCGTTTCAAATCATTTGCCCAACTTCAAAACGCTATTACTCAGTAACCATTTGTAAAAAACTGTTGAAATTTTCCAAATGTTATTAGAATGCAAAAGACCCTTTAAATGTATATTTAACAAATATCTTGCAGCTGCAGTTTTCTTAAAGCGGCAAATTTCTTTGATGTTTGTCAAAATTGTAAATGGGTGTCCGGTTAGCGCAATCGATAGGCGGTTGGCTTACCACGGCAACAGCCGGGGTTCGTACCCTGGCGAGGACACCTGGGTTTTACTAATTCCCTAAAAATTAGTACCTCTGAAGTCGGAGTAAATCTGCCTGCATGGCGAGGGGCATCCTGTAATGGGATAAAACAGACTTTACACGCAAAATTCAGTCCCACAAAATTGAGTGGGTGGGACTTCGTCAGAGGTCAAAGCTGACGAAAGCGAACGAACGAACGAAAATTGTAAATTGTGAAGCCCTAAAGAATAGAAATTACCGTAGTTGCTGGTCTGTGATTAATTTTCACTAGGTAAAGGCGTGGCCGTAATGGGGAAATAACTGGATAAGACAAAACACCAGGAGAATTATTGTCTTCTCAATTCGAGGACGGACGATAATATCAAGGTATACCTGTATGTCCAATTTTCATAGTTGTGTGGTCCTGAAAAGGACCGTTTGTTGAACTAATTTAAGGTAATATAGGGGCCAACATTGTGGGGGCTATATACTTTCATTCTGAATCAGACGAGTCTAAAAGATTAATAACTGTTTGGGGTTGAACATTCCACAAACCATCATTTTTCCAATATTCCTCTTCCTGTTTTAAGACGTGGTCTTCACATTTAGCCCAATAATCTTTGTCTATATTTAATAAAGCGAGATTAGCAAGAGTCTTTACATCGCATATTTTGAATGTTGTATTTTCATCTGCCACTTGTCCTTTTAATTTTGCCCAGATTAGTTCTATTGGATTTAAATGAGCATGGTAAGGTGGCAGCCTCAAACTTATATGACCGTTATTGAGTTATTGAGTTATTTGCGGGTCATCATCATTGCACTCCGAACATGTCCATAGGTGCTCAGATCCCCTCCTCAGCAATTCCCTCAGTGTCCAGCGACTGACGACTCCAGTTCTATGTTGGTTGATAAGTCTTCTTACACGGCCACCAAGTTTCTCATTTCTGGCTGTGCCCATCTTAACTCCCATTTCCATCATCCGAAGAAGCGACGTTGATCTGTGTTTGTCGAAGTCCTGTGCTCTTCCCACATCTCGGAGTGCATTGATGACGTCCGCCCGATCCATCGGTTGCCCGTCCTCAACGACAGCGCAGCTAGCCAACCTGTCCGCTCTCTCATTTCCCCGTACTCCCGCATGTCCATGGACATAGACAAAGGTGACCTTACGTATTTTGGATTTCTGCAACGACTCTACCCATTGCATGCGTACAAAGCCCGCCTCCACTTTTTTTATCATGCTCATCGAATCACTCAGTATACATGCGTGGATGTAGTCTTGTGACTCTAACCATTTGAATGCCTTGGTCACTGCCATCACCTCCATTGTCATGCTACTCGTGGTCATGGCGTATGCACCACTGTCTTCCTTGGCTATTCTGCCTGCCGAACGTGCTGTAAATGCCCATGCACTTTTTTCATGTTGTCTTACAGATCCGTCTGTATAGATGACTGCATCTTCCAGGTCTTTCCAAAATCAAACGATCGCTCAATATGACCGTGCTCTTGGATAATCTTATCTATTTGAAAAATCTTTGTCCTTTGTTTTTGCTTTACTAGAGATAGTAATTCAGGTTTTAAGTACATGTTATTAAATTGTATGTGCTCCTTTGTGAGCCATATCTTAATAGCATCTTTTGTACTGGATGACGTCGGGACTTTATCTTCAAGTGCAACAATGTTGTGGTACGCTGCATTGTCCATTATTAGGCAAGATGGTCGATCTAGTGATGGGAGAGCAGAATTTTCAATCCAATGTCTAAATATGTGACCATTCATCTCAGAGTGATAATCCCGATTGTCCATGGATTTTGAAAGAAAAATGAGCTCTGCATTCTGTATTAGTCCATGTTGTCGACTACCTGCATGCGCAATTATCAAGCGCTGTCCTTTGCTGCTAGGTATTAATCTCTTAATCTTTCCATCTGATGACTGCCATTCCCTTTGGTTAGTGTGGTGAGCATTGATCCATGTTTCATTCAAGTACACAATATCATAACCTTGCTTGCGCACCTCTTTTACTTCACGTAAGTACTTGCTTCTCATGACTACTATATGTGGCTTCTCACAGATGATGTTTCGTCCATTGGAATACTTTCTGAATGTAAAGCCTGCAGCTCTCACATTCCTCCATAGTGTAGACTTTGATATTTCAATACTGTTGTTCTTTTTCAGAGATACTTTTAATTTTCTTATTGTAACAGTTTCATTCATACCCAACATTTTGTGAATTTCACTTCTAATAAGTTCACTGTCGAAATTATCCAACATTTTTGCTCTTCCTTGTGATTTGTATATTTTGAACATTGACGGTCACGTGCTTAAATCCAGCGATTAAATGACCGTTTAGATAAATCCAAAATGTGTCTTGTCCTATTCTCAGGGTTTTCTAAAGAATGAAATAATCTTCCTCGTTTAGCCTCTTTGCAAAAATAGTCGTACATTTTTATTGCGATGTTTTGTAAACTGCAGAATTTCATTTTAAGACTCATGATAAATGTTATGGTTCCACGCCTCCGCCGCTGAATGAACGGAAATGGAACACACAATTTCTCGTGTTTTTTAAAAGTGTCTAATTGTGTCAGAAAACCCACGTTGAAAGCGTGTAAACACGTCAATTTGACCGTGTATGGATTTTTACTCGCTATTTTTAACTTAAAATACTGTAAACATTAAGTTTTGACTACATCAATGGGTCGTTATAAATTTATATAAATCAAATAAGCAACAATAATAACCAAATGTTTTTTTTAATGAAATTAATTCCCTGTTAGGTTCTAATCATTATAACTTTACATGCCAATTTTGAACAACTTACAAAAAGCGGTTAAAAAGATATCGATTTTAAAAGTTGGGCACGAGTTATGAAACGGACTATAATATAGAGAAACGCGGTATGAAGCTAGCGAAGATATCACTAATATAGTGAAACGCGGTATGAAGCTAGCGAAGATATCACTAATATAGAGAAACGCGGTATGAAGCTAGCGAAGATATCACTAATATAGTGAAACGCGGTATGAAGCTAGCGAAGATATCACTAATACAGACAAACGCGGTATGAAGCTTGAGAGGGTATCACTAATACAGAGAAACGCGGTATGAAGCTGGCGAAGATATCACTAATACAGAGAAACGCGGTATGAAGCTAACGAAGACGGTACTAAAACACACAAACATGGCATGGAACTAGCGAAGATATCCTTAATACAGAGAAACACGGCATGCTACTAAGGAACACATCACTAACACAGAGAATCATGACACTGACCTAACGAAGATATAACTGAAACAAACGGAGTTAATAAAGTTATCACTAGAACAAACAGAACTAACGAAGATATAACTAAAACAATCGGAACTAATAAAGTTATCACTAAAACATAGAAACAGAACATATAACTTACCTCTCCAGCTGTGGACGGGGTTTTAGATGAGTACCTCTCTTCACAAATAACATCAGACAATTCGTTAATAACTCGTTTGGTTATTGTCGGAAATGAAATATCGCAGCTCTGAGCGTAATAGCGGTACACCTTCCAGGTCTTTCCAAAATCAAACGATCGCTCAATAAGCATAGCTTTCGGTCTGAAGGTCTTGAAGGTCATAATGAGATGAGTGAAATGAAACTCGGCCTCCAGGTCCAGTTGAATGTAGACTTTCTCCAGGCCGTTTTCAGATTGCCACCATCCACCGGATGCTCGATCTTTGAAGGATGATACAATGTTTTCGATACGGTGGCTTTGCTCGGTTATGCCTTGTCTCCATGGCTGCCTGGAGTCACAGGTGAAGCATTTGGTGTCTTTCTCCAGGTAACTCACGACACAGTAACGTTGTGGATGTTCGAGTCCGCACGTGGATGACGCTGTCAGATTGCCCTCGCGACCTATTAATAGATCTCCAGTAGCAGGGTAACAGCTGCCCGCTTCACATGCATCGGTTTTCTGCGCTTGTCTTCTGCGCTGTTGGCCAAAGCTACCTGCAAATACAAATGTAAAAACGTTAATAGTTCATACAACTTATGAATTAATTTGTGTTTAATATATCCTGTCGCATGTCCTTTGCAGAATGCTGCATTCACCACAGCCCGTCTTAAAGAATCTCCGTTCCTAGCCAATGCTCACACTTCTGTTGTCATGTTCAATGTCTTGAAAATGAAAACACCTTCTTGATTTGTCCCTGATGCGTAGTCCAGGAACCATACATTGTCCTTTCCGGTCCACTGTCTTTTGACGTGTCCGTAGTGGTCATTTAATTTCCTTTGTAGAATGACGTTTATAAACCAGCTTTTATGTTTAAGTCGTTTAATATATCTTTGTTGTTCTTCTTCATTATTAAAGGTATCTTACAGATTTTTCTGTAGCATGTTGTTTCAAATTAATGGATTTTCATGCATGCTGTTTCCAAGATTATCCATGATGCACAACTATATGTTGCTATCGGGAAGATAAATTCTCTCTGTAATTTTAATTGTACTGTCTTGCCGGTCTTGTACCAAATGTGTTTCTTCATGGTGTTTAATTTGTTTCCAAAAGTACTGAACGTGCAACTTATCTGCTGCAAACTACTCTCAGACGGACCATAAATCACGAATAAGGTTTTCATGCTACTAACACCTTAAAAATAAGTTTATTTACTTTTTGTACCATGCAATGCACGTACAGTTATGAACATTAGTTTAGGAAAAACTTCGATGATAATGAACAACGAACTAAAACTGTTGAACTTTAATTGACAAATCAGAAATTGATTCTTCACAGAAAAAAATGGTGTGTGTAAGTAGGCCACGAATCATCGCCATATTAAAGCCAACGCTGAAACCACGAATTTGACGTCTTTGGCAGTTGGATACGGTTAAGATGGATACATTTTTGGAGACCACGGTCGGATAGTCAATTCAACAACTCAATGACAACAAAAAGTCAAACGTTGGAAATAATAATAAATGTAAAGATAAACGTTCCGGGGAAAGCCCGTATTTGTAAACCCAATAATGGCGAATTTTGAAATATAAGTCTTCACTTTCTTCATCCTATAACAATGGGGGTTGTTAGGGCACTACGAGCAGACTAAGTCGACAAACTTAGTCAATCTGGAGGTTGTTAGGGCACTACTGACAGACTTTGTCGACATGGGGGCAGTTAGGGCACTACTGACAGACTTAGTCGACAGACTTAGTCAACCTGGAGGTTATTAGGGCACTAGTGACAGAGTTCGTCGACATGGCGGTTGTTAGGGCACTACTGACAGATTTAGTCGACATACTTAGTCAACCTGGGGGTTGTTAGGGCACTACTGACAGATTTAGTCGACATACTTAGTCAACCTGGGGGTTGTTAGGGCACTACTGACAGATTTAGTCGACATACTTAGTCAACCTGGGGGTTGTTATGGCACTACAGGCAGACTAAGTCGACAGACTTAGTCAACCTGGAGGTTGTTAGGGCACTATTGACAGACTTAGTCAGCCTTGGGGTTGTTAGGGTACTACTGACAGACTTCGTCGACATGGGGGTTGTTAAGGCACTACTGACAGATTTAGTCGACAGACTTAGTCAACCTGGGGGTTGTTAGGGCACTACTGACAGACTTAGTCAACCTGGAGGTTGTTAGGGCACTACTGACAGACTTAATCGACAGACTTAGTCAACCTGGGGGTTGTTAGGGCACTACTGACAGACTTCGTCGACATGGGGTTTGTTAGGGCGCTACTAACAGATTTAATCAACCTGGAGGTTGTTAGGGCACTACTGACAGACTTAATCAACCTGGAAGTTGTTAGGGCACTACGGACAGACTTAATCAACCTGGAAGTTGTTAGGGCACTACGGGCAGACTTTTCAACCTGAGGGTTGTCAGGGCACTACTGACAGACTTAATCAACCTGGAAGTTGTTAGGGCACTACTGACAGACTTAATCAACCTGGAAGTTGTTAGGGCACTACGGGCAGACTTGTCAACTTGGGGGTTGTCAGGGCACTACTGACAGACTTAATCAACCTGGAAGTTGTTAGGGCACTACGGGCAGACTTTTCAACCTGATGGTTGACCCAGGTCGACCTTCTCCACTTCTCCGTATCTTCATTCATCTTTTGGGTCTGCAAAGTCGACGTCTCGTAAAAGTATCCCATCGTCTTCTTCTTTTACCTTTTAGCTCCTGGTGGAGCATAGGTCTTCAACAAACACTTTCCAAGTCGTTCTGTTTTTTGCCATTCTTTTAAGATCATTCCATGTCTTCCCCATCATCTTCATCTCTGCTTCTATCTGTCTTCTCCAAGAATTCCTTGGTCTTCCTCTTTGTCTTTTCCCCTGGGGATTCCAAAAAAGGGCCTGTTGTGTAATACTCTCAGTTGGTTTCCGTAGTGTGTGTCCTATCCATCGCCATCGTCTTCGCTGTATCTCTTTATCCACTGGTATTTGACCGGTACATTTCCATAATTCCACGTTAGTGACTTTGTCCTGCCATTTCCATCCCTTTATTCTGCGCAAGCATCCATTAATGAAAGTCTGTACTTTCGTGATTGTCAATTTTGTCATTCTCCATGTTTCACAGCCATATAATAGGACCGACTTAACATTTGAGTTGAAAATTTTTATTTTTGTATTTAGCCTAATTTCTTTGGATTTCCATATGTTTCCCAGTGCAATGAAAGCTCCTCTTGCTTTTGATATCCTTATTTTGGTATCATTTTCTGTTCCTCCCTCTTTATCTATATTACTGCCCAGATATATATAAGATTGTACGTCTAGTAGAGGTATTTCTGCTAGTTTTATATGGTTATTGCCAACTGCATTAATTCTCATAATATTGGTCTTATCTCTATTAATCTTTAGTCCTAGCTGTTGTGATCTCTCATCTAATATACTCATTTTATCCTGCATCTGTTGATGGCTGTGTGATAGGAGAGCTATGTCATCAGCAAAGTCTAAATCATCAAGTTGTTTGGTCAGTGACCACTGGATCCCATTTCTGTTGTTTTGAGTTATTTTCATAATCCAATCTATGGCCAGTAGAAAGAGAAATGGAGACAGGAGGCATCCTTGCCTTACTCCTGTTCTTATTTCAAATGCTTCTGTAAGCTGTCCTTCATGCACCACACTACATTTTGTTCCTTCATACATTGTTTTTTATCAGGTTAATAAACTTTATGGGGATTCCGTAATGACTCAGCAACTTCCAAAGCATTCTTCTGTCTAAACTATCAAATGCCTTTTCGTAATCTATGAATCCAATATATAGTGGGGATTTTAGTTCTAAACTTTGTTCAACTATTATACGTAGGGTAGTTATTTGATCAGCACATGATCTGTTCTTCCTAAAACCTGCTTGTTCATCTCTCAAGTGTTTCTCTATAGCCTCTTTTAGTCTCTCCAGAATGATTCTGCCTAATATTTTTCCTGGCACTGATAGTAGCATAATTCCCCTATAATTTGTGCACTCCTGTAAACTTCCTTTCTTTGGTAGTTTGATCATATAACCTTCTCTCCAGTCTTTAGGTATTTCTTCCCTCTCCCAAATTTTATCCAATAGATCATGTAACATCTTGGTAGAGGTGTTAATATCTGCTTTGATGGCTTCCGAAGGAATTTCATCTGGTCCTGTGGCTTTACCATCTTTTAATAATTTGATGGCTTTCATTATTTCTTCTTTGCTTGGTTTTCCGCAGTTAACGTGTAACTCTTCTTCTGCTGGTAGTATATCTGGAGGATTATTTGAGCCGGGTCTGTTCAAAAGTTCTTCAAAGTGTTCTTTCCATCTCTCCATTTGTTCCCTTATATTACTAAGCAGATTTCCTTTCTTGTCTTTGATAAAGGCGTTGATCTGTTTGTATTTTCCACCTAATTTCTTTGTGCTGTTGTACAGTTCTTTCATATTCCCTTTATTTGCTGCTTCTTCTGCCTCTTTAGCTAGTTCATCTATATATTTCCTCTTATCCCTTTTAATGCATCTTCTCACTTCTTTGTTCACCTCTGTGTAAGCTTCCTGTGTCTTGGCTTTATTACTTCTTGTTTTGCTTTTATTTATGTCTGCTTTCTTGTTCTTTCTTTCTTTAATTCTAAGTTTCTGTAATTTAAGTCTCGTAAAAGTATCCCATCGTAGTCATCCCATTTCCTGGCCTTTGAGAGGGTAATGTTTGTGATGTCCGGAAAATAAGGTTGACATGCTAGAAGTCTGCCGCTACGTAACTTGAAAGTTAAAGCTTGTATTTCCCTTCTGCCAGGGACACAAAAATTAACTTATCCTAGGGTCAGGGCCCACCTTGTTAGAAGATACGATGTTTTACCTGCTTGCCCTTCCACTTCTTCTACTTTCCTTCCTCAGCTCCCTTTCAGCGTCAAGGGGAGATATAATTTGCGGTCTTCTGCTCTTCTGGTCGCCTCTGCTGCTACGTTTCCTAGTGTTTCTAATATTCCATCGACACATCTTTTTCGCGGTCGACCCTTTGGTCTGGTGTTCTCACAACGTTTGCTGAAGGCTCGTTGTGTTGTGTTTTGATCTAACAGGTTGACAAGTCTGCCCGTGTGCCCTTCTACACTCTAATGAAATCAACTGAATACACATAAAATGCACAAACGTTTTAAATTAGTTACTAACTAGCCAACCTCAAACTTGTTGTGGCCCATGAAGAGGGTGGGTCCGAGGTGACTGGACAAATAAGGTAAACGCCAGTTTAGGTTTCCGGTTGAGCGAACTTTATTTATTCTATATGAGATGAAGTAGATGTTTTGGTAAATGAAAGAGAGAAAAAAAAAAACTGCTTACAATTCGAAAAAGAGAACTGAAATTTTCTGGCCATATGAAGAGACACTGTACCCTACTAAGAGTCATCTTGGAAGGGAAGGCACAAGGTAGACGAGGCAGAGGCAGGCCAAGACTAAAGTGGACTGATAACATTAAAAGGTAGACAGGTGAACCTATGACAACTTGCACAGAACAACAAGGCAAGGCAAAAAAGATTGAAATGGTGCTTCATGATAGCCTACATTTGACGTGGAGATGATACTCACTAAATGAAGAGTTCTGGTCCATAAGTCACATGATGCAGAGGGGAGTTTGATCTCCAGCCCCTATGGGTACTACACGAGTAGGCGATATTGGGGAACATGGTGTTAGCGCCCATATTTTTTTTAAAGACCTTCGGTGCATTATTGTAGGAGTAATGTTGTGTGGTCAGTATTACGGCTGTGTCGCTTTACTTTCTCAGAAAAAAAAAACAGCTACTATTAAAGCCTGAGTGAACATGAAGCCGCAGATCAGGATAGAATTCGACGTCCTATTCAACTACCCACTGAGCTATCACTGCCCACATTTATAGTTATATTAGATCGCAGCTGCCATCCGAAAAAAAAAAAAAATGAAAGTGAAAACTACAATGGCCCAAGACATAAAACAAAGATTGTGTAGACCATAAAAAGACAAAGATTGTGTAGACCATAAAAAGACAAAGATTGTGGAGACCATAAAAAGACAAAGAGAGAACTGCAAACTTCGTTCTGACGATAGGGGAAAAGACATATACTTTTTTTTTTTTTTTTTGGAGTTTCAATTTGTGACACGACATCAAAAACGTAAAACTTGTAGTTTCAATAAATATTTCAGTATCAATGATGTTTTAGTTGTGTAAAGCTTGTGATAAAAAAAAAAAAAAGATCAAAGATTGGCAAATCTAGGAGTTTCCAGTTTTGCGATAAATCACAGTTTAACTACACAAGTTTTTTTTTTTTTTTTTTTAAATTTAAAGTACAGCTACTAGTGACTTTGAATGTATATGTTAATCACATTAACAATAAACATTTTTCTGGCACATCATGAGAAAAGGAAAGTTGGAATACTTAGTTCTTCATCTTCTTCTTTCCTTCCTCATGTGCCTTATAGCGTCGAGGGGAGATATAATTTGCAGTCTTTTGCTCGTCTGTTCGCTTCTACTGCTGTTATGTTTCTTAGTGCTTCTAATCCATATTTGCATCGATCCATATTTTTCGAGGTTAACCCTTTGGGTTTGGTATTTTCGCGACGTTTACTGAGGGCTCGTTGTGTTGTATTTTGATTACTCTGCCTTGTCACGTGACCAAACCAATTAAGCTGTTGTTTCTGTTTATATACTATGGCGGGGGCTATTCCTATCTTTTTTCAACAGCTCTTCATTTCTGATCTTGTCTCTCAGACTGTTTCCTGTCATTCGTCTGACACATTTCACCTCAGTAGAGGTTATTTTTATTATCGTCTTGCATCTAGGGTCCAGGACTGGCACAATGTTGGGATGGAGATTGTATTGAACAGTGCCCGTTTTGCCTCTAAAGTTATTTCCTTGTTGGACAATAGTGGGTAATAGCTGTCCGATGATTTGACAAGCTTTGATGAATACTTGGTTACAACTGGAGAAATACAGGGAAAGAGAGAAAACGGACGACATAAAGAGAAGATACTAGATAGCTTGGTGTCATGGCATGGAAAACAGTCAAAAATAGAATTGATACGATGCACGATGGCTAGAGGGTTGTGGAAGGACATGATTGCCTACACCAACCGGTATAGCACATGATGATGATGATGCTAATCACTTAGAATGTATAATGAAAGAAGCATATCTATTTTATCTTCATGCAAAGACACGAAAGAACTAAATTATCAATGACAAACAACTGTGATTTATGCGTCCTTTCTATATTTTTTTACATATTATTTTCTGCTGTTACACTGTCTTTCGTATTTCTTATCCACACAACTATTGCATCTTTTGAACTTTTCACTGTGACAAGTTTTATGTCCGCGTGTTGACTTCTCTCAGCGCGTTTACATTAGTCATCTTTAGACGCCCACATACCTCTTGCCATTCTCCTCTACAAACATTTATCTGTAGTTGTGCTTTCTAATCGGCATGACTCATGTCAGGAATATTAAGTCTGGTTACACGTAACAAGGGAGCCGGATAGCTCAGTGGTTAGTGAACTGGATTACAAAGGACAAGAGGTAGGGTTCGATCCCAACCGACGGCTTCCGGTTCACCCAGCCTTTAATGGGTACCAGATTTTTTTTCTGGGAAAGTAAAGCGGCACGGGCGTAATACCGACCACATTACTCCGAAAATCATGTGCTGAAGGTCTGTAAAATTTATGGTCACTAACACCATATTCCCTATACGCCACTTGGCGTGACGGGGGTACTTTACTTTTTACTTTACTTTACACGTAACAATCATCATGTTGCGCTGTATAAAACGTTGGGTAACATGGAGGGTCATATTACTCATCTTTTGTTTGCTCTTTGGTTTATACTTCTCTCTACCCACTTAATGTTATCAACCCACTTCAGTCTTTGAATGCATCTGTCTCTTTCATTCTGCATTTCTTACATCCAAGTAGGATATTTTCTGCTTCTTCTTTCAATTCTCATTTTTTTTCAGCGTCGAGGAGAAATATAATTTGTGGTCCTTTGCTTTTTTGTTGGCTGTTCCTGATATTATGTTACCTAGTGTTTCTAATATACCATTAATCCATTTTTATCGCGGTTGGCCTTTGCGTCTGGTGTTCTCGCAACGATTATTAAAGGCTTATTGAGTTGTGCTTTGGCCTTTCTATCTCATTGCATGGCCAAACTATTTTATCTGTTGTTTCTTTATGCAATCTACAGCTGGAATTTTTCCACGCTTCTCAGTTCTTTATATCTGATCTTATATCTCAGGCTGTTTCTTCTTATTCGTCTAACACATTTCATCTCGGTAGTGGTTATTTTTCTTGTTATTCTTGAGTCTTGAGTCCAGGTCTGGCATTGGTAGCACAACTTTGGAATGAAGATTGTATTACAGAGTGCCAGTTTTGACTATAATTATTTTTTGTTGGAAAATAATTGTGATAGTCTTCCATTAATTTGACAAACTTTATTGTATCATGAGTCGGTTGGCTATTATGTTTCTTGATATATCCGTAATATTCTCTTATCCTCCTCCACTTTTTCCCTCCAGTTAGACAATCACTACTTCTCATTATTGTCATCCCTAAAAGGCCTTTAAATGGGTGCGTAAGTGTGAGTTACACAGTTTACACTAAACTGCGGTATCGGGGCGTTTCGACCCCAACACATCCGATTTCTGCACAGCATTTTGTGTTCCGGGAGCCGAGATAGCTCAGTGGTTAGTGAACTGGACTACAAAGGACAAGAGGTAGGGTTCGATCCTAACCGACGGTTTCTGGTTCACCCGGCCTTTAATGGGTACCGGATTTTTTTTCTGGGAAAGTAAAGCGGCACGGGCGTAATGCCGACCACATTACCACAAAAATCATGTGCCGAAAGCCTGTAAAATTTATGGTCACTAACACCATATTCCCTATACGCCACTTGGCGTGACGGGGGTACTTTACTTATTTTGTGTTCCGGGTTGCCCCCCTCTCGATCCCCACCTTACTTGCATTGACTATATAGTTAGTATGTTACTAGAGCAACCGTAGGGAAGTGGAGTGGGTACTTTATTGATGATTGATGCTGATCCTGGCACAGGCAACTATGAGTCTTTGACCACTTTCAGCTTAGGTGTTACCCAAAGGTTAACCACCATCAAAATGTTTCTGTTATCTCTCCATAAATTGTATTCAATATTTATTTCTATATTTTCTTATTTCTTGCTAGAATTGTATTAAATATTTATTTCTATATTTTCTTATTTCTGGCTAGAACTGTATTAAATATTTATTTCTATATTTTCTTATTTCTGGCTAGAACTGTATTAAATATTTATTTCTATATTTTCTTATTTCTAGCTATAACTGTCTTAAATATGTATTTCTTTATCTACAGACTCCTTGCTTGAACTGTATAAACATTTCCTTCTACATTTTCAACGTCTTCTACAAAGGAAACCTCGAAGAAGGTAATAACAGTGAAGAGGAGCGCCACCCCTCACTCCCAACCTTCAAATATTGTGGTCTAGTAGTGTTAAATGTGATACTTCACTCCTAATAGGTAGCATATGCTATGGGACATCCTTCACACCTACAGATTTCTATATTCAGCACAAGTTGGATGGTTCAGACAATTGATACAATCAGAAAAAAACAAAAACTGATTAAAAAATCATACACAACACACAAAACAATAAAAATATAATTCTTTTAACTTTCTCCTTCCTCACTTTATCAAAATGCTGTGCCTAAATCCTCTTTTGTTGTTTTGTGGCTGGTTTATTATATAGCTATGGTTGAACTGCTTTCACAGAAAACTGAATTCGATCTCGATCGATAGTTTCACCCATCGTCACATGGAGACAGTATTTCAGGGGCGGTGGTTTCACCCAGCCTTAAATATGTACTTTTACTTATCTTTTCGACAGAGTAAACAGAGAACAACTGTGGGAGATACTAACAACATACGGAGTAAGCCAACATCTAACCAACATTATTAAAAGTCTCTACGCCAACAGCAGCTGCAGGGTCAGAACAGCAACAGGCTACACAGACCACTTCGAAGTTAGATCAGGTGTAAGACAGGGGTGCGTACTATCCCCCCCTACTGTTTATTACATACATGGACCATATATGCAAGCTAGCCAACCCATCAGAGACAGAGGAGATCAACGAGCTTCTATTTGCAGACGACCAGGCACTAATACATGAAACAATAGAAGACCTACAAGAACACTTAAACAAACTCAACATCTTAGGAACAAAATACAACATGAAAATCAACATCAACAAAACAGAAGTCATGAATGTCGCCAAAAATAAACAGAACATCAACATAACTATAGAAGGCAGACAACTAAAACAAGTAGAGGAATTCAAATACCTAGGAAGTCTAATGACAAACGACAATTCCCAAACAGCAGAGATAGAATCAAGATGCAACAAAGCTTGTCAAATCATCGGACAGTTATCACCACTATTGTCCAACAAGGAAATAACTCTGGAGGCAAAACGAGCACTATACAATACAATCTTCATTCCAACGTTGTGCTACCAATGCCAGACCTGGACTCTAGATGCAAGAACAATAAGAAAAATAACCTCTACAGAGATGAAATGTGTTAGACGAATGACAGGAAACAGTCTGAGAGATAAGATCAGAAATGTAGAACTGAGAAAAAAGCTAGGAATAGCCCCAGCCATAGAATATATAAGGAAACAACAGATAAAATGGTTCGGCCACGTGACAAGGCAGAAAGAACAAAACACAACACAACGAGCCTCAACAAACGTTGTGAGAACACCAGACCCAAGAGTCGACCACGAAAAAGATGGATCGATGGAATATTAGAAGCACTAGGAAACATAACAGCAGCAGAGGCGAACATAAGAGCAAAAGACCGCAAATTATATCTCCCCTCGACGCTGAAAGGCAAATGAGGAAGGAAAGAAGAAGAAGACTTATCTTTTTTTTTTTTTTTTTTTTTGGGGGGGGGGGGGGTTGAGAACAATATGGCTTATCGTTGACTGCACCATCCAAAAGTGTACTGATGGCTACTAACTAATAATGATTAATATTCCCTATACGCAACATGTCTTGACGTTTAAAAATGGATGGCTACTAACTTATAATTAATATTCCCTATTGGGCAAAGTTTGCCAGGCTCACTGATGCATATACTGCGCCTATCAACACCCACAAAAAGAAGGTCAATAATATGATAGAGCGGTTAACAAATGCAATCCTGAGAGCTGCTAAAGAATCCACTCCTAGAGGAGCAAGAAGAAACTACAAGCCATACTGGAGCAAGGGAATACAAAGACTACAAGATTAACTGGATTCTGCCAGAGAACTAGCTGAAACATCACACAGCACAGAGAGCAACATTGCCTACAAAGCAGCCTCTGCCAAATAAAGACGTGAGGTCATGATATCAGCAAGACAGAGGTGGATAAACAAAACAGTGAGCTTTAATCTAGACAAAAATGGTCATAAACTATGGAAACTTGCGAAAGCTCTGAGTGACGAAAACAACTGCCGACCTTCAATATCATTAGTACACAACCAGAACATCCTCACAGGCAAAAGGCAGCAAATCTACTGATAGAAACATACACAAACATTAGTAGAATAAACATTCCAATAGACAAACAGAAAGCTGCAAGACGGGAAAACCAAGATGCAAAACACATGCCTTTAGCACCAGAAGAGCATCAGACGACCATCTTTACCCCAACTGAATTAGATGTTGCCCTCAAAGGATTGAAGCTCAAAAGTTCCCCTGGTAAAGATGGAATCTCCAACGAAATGCCCTAAATCTGGGACAGAATGCCAAGAGCCAGCTTCTAAGGATAATAAATGCTAGCTGGAAGAGAGGTCATGTGCCGGCAACCTGGAAAGAGGCTATTATGGTGCCCATCCTCAAGCGTGGAAAAGACCCACTAGACCCAAGTAGCCACAGACCAATTAGCTTACTGAGCTGCCTGAGTAAACTCATGGAAAGCTGGTTAACAGAAGACTTATGTGGCATTTGGAGACAAAACAACAAATCGTACCACAACAAAGTGGCTTCCGTCAGCACAGATCAACCGAAGACCTGGTCACCTACATCGCACAGGAAATAGAGGATGCTCTACGAGAAAAGAAACACACACTGACAGTGTGGGTCAACATGGAGAAGGTTTTTGATAGGGTACAAGGTGTCCCACAATGCGGAGTCTTGTCCCCAACACTCTTTTTAATTTTCATAAATGACATCGTAATGTACATTCCACTCAGAATACATTCAGCAATATACGCAGATGATCTGGCGTTATGGGCTCGCGAGGAAAGTATGTCGGTGGCTGGACCCAGGATGCAAGATGCCCTATGTGAACTTGAAAAATGGACGAACACCTGGTTCTTACCAATTAACGAAAAAAAAAAATAAACATATACAATTTTCAGGCTATCAAGAAACACACTCTCTGCAAACTTGAAGATAAAAGACCATACACTCCCTATTGACCAAAACCCAACATATCTTGGCGTCACAATGAATCGCAGAATGACTTGGGAAAATCAGATAGACAGAGCAAGAAAAAAAGCCAGAAAACGAACTAATATTATGAAGAAATTGGCAGGGACGGACTGGGGAGCAGACAGCAATATCTTGATACGACTATACGTAGGAAGAGTCAGACCAGTCCTGGAGTATGGAGTCACAGCCTGGGTTATGGCTTCCAAATCACACCGTAGCAAAATTAACAGAACACAGAACCAAGCTGCCCGTATTATCACTGGTGCTATGAAATCTACACCTATCAAGACTCTAGAAACAGTAACAGGTTTACAACCCTTAGATGACAGACGGGTCACTAAAGTATTGCAACAAGCGGAGAAATATAGAAGGCTCCTTAGCCACCCCATGCACCAAAGAGTAACTGGTTTCGGAATTGTACGACTAAAGAGGAGCAACTTCGCTGCAATCGCCAATGAACTAACTACTGGAGACCCAGTACTTTTCCAAATAATACCGAAAGCCTTGGGCCCATCAGCTATGTCTCCTCATGGAGAAACATAAAATACCAGAACTTAAGGAAAATATAACAGGAATCATGAAAAAAGGCACCCAATCAGACACAGAAAGAAAACACGTAGCAGAAAAACACATACACGATACCTACCCACAGGACTCTTGGTCCCACATATACACAGATGTCTCTGCTACAAATGCCACCAGAAATGGAAGGGGAGGTGTGTTCTTGACGCTGAATAATCAGGACGAGATCACCAAGTCAATAGCTACTGGGAAATTCTCAAACAACTTTAAAGCAGAAACGGAGGCCCTCAGAGATGCTGCAACACTGGCTACTCAACACAAAAATAACATGCACAATAAATTGGTGATTCTGACATGTGGAAATCACATGTTCACCAAATTCAAAATAGGTACAACAAGCCTAAGCCACTGTACACTGGACAATATGACTACAAAACATGTTCTACAGGATTCCCCCCAGTACACAGACATGAGAAGAGCAACGTGGTCCACACCCATCTCCCTGGAAGAGAAACTATATGGGGCAATCGAATCACTTAGACAGCTGACTTCATGAGAGAGTCTGGAATCCTATTCTGACTGAGTCTTGATCGCAGAGAGAGAGAGAGAGAGAGAGAGAGAGAGAGAGAGAGAGATATTCCCTATATGCAACATGTCTTGACAAATAAAAATTGATGGCTACTAACTAATAATGATTAATATTCCCTATACGCAATATGTCTTGACATTTAAATTCTTCTGTGAACATGGCACATTCAGACTAGGACTCCGGACTCTTTTATGAAGGCAGCTGAAAGTGATTCGGTTGCTCCGTAGTCTCCCTTCCATGGAGGTGGGTGTGGGCCACATTGTCCTTCTCAGGTCTGTGTAAAAAAACAAAAGGTAAAATACCCCCGTCACGCCAAGTGTCGTAGAGGGAATATGGTGTTAGTGACCATATATTTTACACAGACCTTCGGCACATGACTTTTGGGGTAATGTGGTCGGTACTACGCCCGTGCCGCTTCACTTTCCCTGCAAAAAATCAGGTACCCATTAAAGGCTGGGTGAACCTGGAGCCGTCGATTGGGATCGAACCCTACCTTTTGTCCTTTGTAGTCCAGTTCACTAACCACTGAGCTATCGCGGCTCATCAGGTCTGTGTACTGGAGGGCAGTCCTGTAGAACATGTTTTGTTGTCATGTTATCCAGGGTACAGTGATCAAAACAAATAACACCAGGGCTAAAACTAAGAACAGCAAAATGTTATATCTTCTCAAAACTCCTATATAGTGCAGAAACGTGAACAGTAGACAAGAAAACAGAATAGAAAATTGGAGCCTTATGCTGGATAGCTTGGTGTCATGACTATCAACAACATAATTGAAACGATGCACTGTGGATAGAAGATTGAGGATGGAGATGATCGCATATTCCAACCGGTATGGCATATAATGATGATGATCCGCGTGTTAAGGGCGATGAATACTGTACCAAAGAAGCATCCAATGTTAGAAAATCAGCGACAGCTGTTTGTAACGAATAATTTAGTTGCCGTAGAGATTTGTTCATTCCAGAAGCTTATATGATAGTTCTATAGTACATTCAAGTTGATTAGAATGAGCAATATTTATAACGTTTCTATTGGAAAATGCAATACCCCAGACCAGCTATTATTCAGAGACCAGAATTATTGAATATTTGAAGTGTTTCGGATCATCTGCTTTCATTTATTTAAATTCTACAAAATAGAAATTAATTTACGCTAGAAAATGCCCACAAAACTGGAAGCAATCCATTTTCAAAATCAACTTTAATAAAGAGCAAAATGCAGTGTCGTTGAGGACTTTTAAGACATAATTATATACTGCATAACTGAACGGGTTGGAGCTAAAGTGCCACTTTTCAATGACAACTAACAATTGTAGCTTGATGCGTGGTTTAATGTCCTCGTATTATTTTTACTGAGGAACTAATCATCATCGTTTAGTTATTGTGACCTGACAGAGATAACATGTTTACGAGATCGTTTGATAAAAGTGTATAAGAGCATGGTCATGACAACTGTCCAGCAATTTATCATAGACATCAGTATATGTTTATTATCACTGAGTGTATCACATTGTCAGGCTATTATTCACAAACAACAGAAATGGAATCCAGTGGTCACTGACCAAACAACTTGATGATTTAGATTTTGCTGATGACATAGCTCTCCTATCACACAGCCATCAACAGATGCAGGATAAAATGAGCATACTTGATGAAAGATCACGAGCATACTTGATGAAAGATCACAACAGCTAGGACTAAAAATTAATAGAGATAAAACCAACATTATGAGAATTAATGCAGTTGGCAATAGCCAAATAAAATTAGGAGAAATGCCTCAACCAGACGTACATTCTGGGTAGTAATATAGATACAGAGGGAGAAACAGAAAATGATACCAAAATAAGGATATCAAAAGCAAGAGGAGCGTTTGTTGCACTGGAATGGAAGTCCAAAGAAATTAGGTTAAATACAAAAGTATAAAAATGTTCAACTCCAATGCTAAGTCAGTCCTATTATATGGCTGTGAAACATGGAGAACAACAAAATTGACAATCATGAAGATACAGACTTTCATTAATGGATGCTTACGCAGAATAAAAATATGGAAATGGCAGGACAAAATCACTAACATAGAATTATGGAAATGTACCAGTCAAATACCAGTGGATAAAGAGATACAGCGAAGACGATGGCGCTGGACAGGACACACACTGCGGAAGCCAATTGAGAGTATTACACAACAGGCCCTTTTTGGAATCCCCAGGGGAAAAGACAAAGAGGAAGACCAAAGAATTCTTGGAGAAGACAGATAGAAGCAGAGATAAAGATGATGGGGAGGACATGGAATGATCTTAAAAGAATGACAAGAAACAGAACGGCTTGGAAAGTGTTTGTTGAGGACCTATGCTCCACAGGGAGCTGAAAGGTAGAAGAAGAAGATGCTGCATAACTGAACGGGTTGGAGCTAAAGTGCCACTTTTCAATGACAACTAACAATTATAGCTTGATGTGAGGTTTAATACTGGAAACAAATAATAATAAATAAATATTTTTATATAGGGAGCTTCCGAGGCGATAATAGGGAATAATAGAACAAAGAAGTATGTGTTAGCACTTATCTTAGGTTTAATGTCCTCGTATTATTTTTACTGTGGAACTAATCATCATCGTTTAGTTATGATGACCTGACAGAGATAACATGTTTACGAGATCGTTTGATAAAAGTGGATAAGGGCATGGTCATGACAACTGTCTAGCATTTTATCATAGACATCGGTGTATGTTTATTATCACTGAGTGCTTCACAATGTCAGGCTATTATTCACAGCTTTATATTCCCAGTGATGTATTCGTCTTTTTACCCGTCTTTTCTCTCTCTCTCTCTCTCTCTCTCTCTCTCTCTCTATATATATATATATATATATATATATATATATATATAGTGAGTATATTCTATGATTGTTTCTCTCTGTCACTCTGTCAGTTTCTCACTATCTTACTCCCTTGTTTATATTTTCTGCCGCTTTATCTACTTCCTTTCATTCTCACTGCATTTCTCTCTCAGAAATCCTGCCGTTACACCTCTTTTTATTTTATAAATTTCCCGATCGCTACTCTCCCTCGATTCATCCCTCTTTATCCCGTTCACCCCCTCCGCTTTGTCACTGTCAATATCGCCCCATATCCCCTCCATACACACAACTCTCAACAACGTTGTTGCTGAACATACTGTTAGTTCAACAAACTGCTAAAGTATATTGTCATACTGTAATAAAGGCTCTTAACAGGCAGACACGATGGGGGAAAAAAAAGATTAGAAAGAGTTGAATTGTATGTCTACAAAATCATGTAAGTTCTCAATTATAACAGAAGCGAAAGATAGTGTGTACAGTTACAAGGTAACGGAGAGGAGTGTGTATATCGTTGCTCTGTTGACGGTTAGTCAAAATAGTACTTTTTTTTGTAAATTATAAAGTAATAGTTCTGTACACAGCAAAGAAGAGCTGGGGACGGTAGAGAGTGGAGTGGAGAGGAGTGGAGTGGAGTGGAGTGGAGTAGAGCAGAGCAGAGTAGAGTAGAGTAAAGAGTAGAGTATAGAGTAGAGTATAGAGTAGAGTATAGAGTAGAGTAGAGTAGAGTAGAGTAGAGTAGAGTAGAGTAGAGTAGAGTAGAGTAGAGTAGAGTAGAGTAGAGTAGAGTAGAGTAGAGTAGAGTAGAGTAGAGTAGAGTAGAGTAGAGTAGAGTAGAGTAGAGAGGAGTAGAGTAGAGAGGAGTAGAAGAGTAGAGTAGAGTAGAGTAGAGTAGAGTAGAGTAGAGTAGAGTAGAGTAGAGTAGAGTAGAGTAGAGTAGAGTATAGAGTAGAGTAGAGTAGAGTAGAGTAGAGTATAGTATAGAGTAGAGTATAGAGTATAGAGTAGAGTATAGAGTAGAGTATAGAGTAGAGTATAGAGTAGAGTATAGCGTATGGAGTAGAGTAGAGAGTAGAGAATAGAGTATAGAGTATAGAGTAGAGTAGAGTATAGAGTAGATTGTAGAGTGTAGAGTATAGAGTATAGAGTATAGAGTATAGAGTATAGAGTATAGAGTATAGAGTAGAGTAGAGTAGAGTAGAGTAGAGTAGAGTAGAGTAGAGTAGAGTAGAGTAGAGTAGAGTAGAGTAGAGTAGAGTAGAGTAGAATAGAGTATAGAGTAGAGTAGAGTAGACTTGGAAATATAGATCCACATTTTAAAGCTTTAGCTTTCTGTTCTGAGTTGGGCCACACATAAGGTTTAAATATCAAGGCACAGCTTCTCATAATTTATCTTCATAAAAAGTCACAAATGACGAAAACTACTAAAGTATCATTGACGAACAACAGTGCTACCTAAATAATCAACAACATACGGCAACCCCTAATTTTATAGATCAAATGTACTCTGCGTGTTTATTTCTTATATCCAACACATACGATTACACGAGTGCTTTCAATTTTTCTTTCGTTTTTTTTTTTTTTTAAGTCGTACCTTCTTGAAGCACAAACAGCTCTGGCTGAGATAGACGTTATACGTTGATGAAGTACATCTGGAAACTCTAGTGGCTAAGACGCTTTATGTTGATCAAGTACATCTGGGAATTCTAGTGGCTATTACTGAAAATGGAGCTGGGACTCCGTAAAAAATGAGATATGGCCAGAAATAAAATCAGAACACGGCTTCTCAACCTGTTCAGCCGAGGATCGGAGAGGTAGCGAATCATTTCAGGGGATAAGATATGTTTACAACATTCGGAAAAAAAAAATTCCCAAATAATCAACAGCATATTTTGTAAACATAACTTGTTCCCTGAAATGATTCGCTGATCTATCGCCTCGGAAGTTTCCCTCTATAATAATATTTATTTATAACTCTCCCAAGTGCTGAGCAATATTTCTATAAAACTATAAAATGCATAAGAATAAATAAAAGTTAGATGTGTACTGTACCTGAATTGTTTAAAGTTTAAGGAAAGAAAAAAGTAACGTAAAGTAAAGGTTCCCTCCATGCTTTGTTGGGCTTATTGGAATGATCATGTTAGTTGCCATATTTTTCAATTGCCACGGCATATTTTGATGGGGTGTGCTCTGTGTCACGTCAGGCTGTCTATATTTTCTTTACAAATCTCTGGTACTCATTTTTGGTGGCCAGATGGGCCCAGGAGCCTTGATGGTCCTAAAAGATCTACCGTTTCTGGAGATCGAACCCGAACCTTTCAGATCAGGAAGCGAGCATACTAACCACTCAACCACCGAGGCTTCGAAAGAAGCAGTAAAAGGAGTAAAACGAAAAAGGAGGAGCCAAGACACTTACTTATCAAGCGGTTCTACTGATCATGCTTTTTTATTTTAACCATCAGTAACCTGAAACATTACCCCCAAAAAAATCATGTGCCGAAGGTCTGTAAAATTTATGGTCACAAACACTATATTCCCTATACGCCACTTGGCGTGACGGGGGCACTTTACTTTTTTTTTTTTTTAAAACTCTCTTGGGTAATGTGATAAGTAAAACTCAAAAACGTAAGTTATTGCTTTAAAAAAAACTCGGTATTCATTTAAGATTGTACGAAACCTAGAGGGCTGGGAACTGGCTGGTCTAGAGGTAGGACGTTGGCCTCACGTTGAAAGTCACGAATTCGATTTTCGCCACTGGCGGTGGACGTTTTTCAAAAACCGGTGTTTCTCCCTGGCTGTACCCTTTCCCGGTCTCTGGGTAGTGAGATCCCGATATCTAGCCATATCTGGGTAGTGAGATCCGATGTTTGGCTATCTCTGGGTAGTGAGATTCGATATCTAGCCATATCTGGGTAGTGAGATCCGATATCTAGCCATATCTGGGTAGTGAGATCCGATGTTTGGCTATCTCTGGGTAGTGAGATTCGATATCTAGCCATATCTGGGTGGTGAGATTCGATGTCGAAGGCGGATGTGTTGGGCCGAAAGGCGCAGATATTGGAGCTATGCATATATATATACTGTATATTTAAACTAGCGACACAACGCATTCACGCTCCCTTAACGGGCGAACACTAAGAATAAGAATCCGACTTCTTCAATAGACAGAAGGAAGGGAGAGACGGGGAGATAAGGGAAGAGGATATAGAGGGTAAGAGGAAGAACAGAGTTTCAAAGAATGACAAGGTAGAAAGTCAACGACAGATAAATGCAAACACTGTATGTAAGCTATGGAGACACATCACCTAAGTCATCAGGTACAGCACTTGATGAAGATACCTCCTCCAATCTACGTGAGCCGCAAAGCCGTGCTGAATATCAAAAGAACTGATAACAGTTGGCATAAAAGACTGGAACGAGCAAGCTTCACAGTTATGCTGCAAACTATAACACATCGCATCTACATCGATGTAACGTTCCTCTAAATACTGACGATGTTGAGTAGCGAGGGGGGGGGGGGGCGCAGAAAAAAAAAGAAAGTTTCTATTGAAGGTTCGATGTGTTTTGATCTTTGTGTCTTATGTCATGGCCAAGCTATTTTTTCATTTGTTTCTTTATGAATAAAATGGCAATAACTAACTAATATTTGCTTTTTTTTCACAGTTCTTCATTTCTGATTTTATCTCTCAGGCCGTATCCTGGCATGCACACATTTCATTTCTATAATGGTTATTTTTCTTATTGTTATTATCCTTGATTGTAGGCTTAAATTGGTTGCACAACGTTGGGATAAAGAATGTGTAGTAGAGTGCACGTCTTGTCTACAGTGTTTTTTTTTTTTTGTCTTGTTGGATAGCAGTGGGATCAGTTGTCCGGTGATTTGGCAAGCTTTGTTGCATTTTGAGTCAATTTCTGCTGCCTGTGAATTGACGTTTGTCACCAGATTTCTTAAGCATTTAAATACCTCCATCATTCATCATTATCATTGAGTGCCGTCTCCGTATCGAAGGTTAGTTACCACATTCCGCTCTATCTCTTGCTTTGATGGTGCAGGTTGTCATAGGCTGACTTGTTCATTTTTTAATGTTACTTATCCATGTTAGTCTTGGTCTGCCTCTTACCTTGTATTTTTCCTTTCATGATTACTTTTGGTGGGCTGCTGTGTCTTTTAACATGGCCCACTTCTTTCCATCCAGTTCTACATATTCATCTATAACTCCACATTTCAAAGGCTTCAATTTTCTGTTCTGTTTTCTTGTCTTATGTTGATGTTTTTGCACCATACGGGAATGTTAAGAAGATATAACATTTGGCTATTCTTAATTTTAGCCCTGATGTTATTTGTTTTATATTAATATTTTTATGGCATTAAAATTACGTTTTACCATTCCTACTCTTTTGTTTATTTCACTTGTACATTTTCCATCACTGGTTATAGTATGTCCAAGGTAGTTGTAGCTCTGAACTGTCTCCAGGTCTATTCCTTCAATTGTGATATCCACTTGTCGGTTTTGAGTATTACCTTTGTTTAGGACCATAATTTTAGTCTCTTTTTTTTTTAATATACATACCTAATCAATATTTTGCGCTTGCCATGTTTATTTCATTAAGTAATTGTTGTAAATTTTTAGGATTTTTTGTTAGTAATACAGTTTCATCAGCATTTCTTAAGTTACTGATAATCTTTCCACTAATATTTAGGCCTGAAATCTCTGTGATCTTTTTAAAGATTTGCTTAGTGTATATATAGATTGGAACAAACTTGGTGATAGGTTTCATACTGGGTACAAATAATAATACATAAATATTATTATATGGGGAACTTCCGAGGCGATAATAGGGAATAATAGAACAAAGAAGTAGTATGTGTTAGCACTCGGAAAAATTGACAGACAAACAACAATAGAAAAAAACGAAGAACAATATATGGTCCGAAGAGGGATCGAACCCGTACTCAGTGGCACCGCGCCTTGTCACGAGAAGCTGAACGCTTGGCACACTGCCACGCAGCCAACTAAAAAATTGGCTATTGTAGCAGTGTCTTACACGATGGCGTTCTCAATGACTATAGCATAGGGTAACGATCACAAACCGGAAATAAATTGTATATTTGTACTTTCCTATTAATGCAAGTATCTCCCAGTAGGGCTGAATACTTGTGTTGTAGACAAACATTTATTGGACGAAACAGCACGAATAGTAGTTCCCAGTGGTTATATACTGGGTACAAATAATAATACATAAATATTATTATATGGGGAACTTCCGAGGTGATAATAGAGAATAATAGAACAAAGAAGTGTGTGTTAGCCCTCGTAAGATAGGTTCCATCCCTGTCTTACTCCTCATTTTATATCAATAGGAGTAGAGTGCCCTTTGCTATATTTTATTATTGCTGTGTGCTCCCAGTATAAGTTACACATTAGTTGTCTGACAAGGTCATCTATGTGTATATCTTGTAGGCAATCTATAAGATGTTTATGGTTTAGTCTATGAAGCAGGCATACATTAATTTGTTCACTTCAGAGTACTTTTCGATTAATGTTCTCATGCACAATATGGCTTCATTTGTTCCTCTGTTTTTGTTAAATTCATATTGTTTTGGTCTAATTTCATATTGATTTTATTCTGTATCTTTTGTTGTATAACTTTTAGCAAGATTTGTTACGTGGCTCATTAGGCGTATTGTTCTATAATCACTACATTCAACTGCGCCATTATTTTTAGCAATGCAATGAAAGTTGATGTTTTTAGTTCATTTGATATGTTTCCGGTATGGTGTATATCGTTGCATATATCTGTGATCACTTCAATTCTAAAATCTTCTAGTGGCAATATCACCTCTATCTGTATGTTGTCACGTCCTAAAGCTTTTTTTCCGCTTTAATTGTTTGTAGAGCGTTTTCCACTTCCGATTTTAAGATTGTATTAGCCTGATTGTACATTTTATAATTGGTTTATATACCTACACCTGTTTTAATTGTCTGCCGTCTATCATTATGCTGACTTAGATACAGGGTGCTTATAAAGTCGCTATGCAGTGACTTTACAAATATTTTTGAAATTAAATTTTATCACTGATTGATGAAACTAACGCCACGATATTCTGTGTCCACAATCCCGTCTGCAGCATAACACAAGACGTTGTTGTATTCACGGCCGTTGTTGTATTCACGGTCGTTGTAATATTCACGGCCGTTGTTATATTCACGGCCGTTGTTGTATTCACAGCCGTTGTTATATTCACAGCCGTTGTTGTATTCACAGCCGTTGTTGTATTCACAGCCGTTGTTGTATTCACAGTCGTTGTTGTATTCACAGTCGTTGTTGTATTCACAGTCGTTGTTGTATTCACAGTCGTTGTTGTATTCACGGTCGTTGTTGTATTCACGGTCGTTGTTGTATTCACGGTCGGGTCGTTGTTGTATCCACGGTCGTTGTTGTATCCACGGCCGTTGTTGTATTCACAGACGTTGTTGTATTCACAGTCGTTGTTGTATTCACAGTCGTTGTTGTATCCACAGCCGTTGTTATATTCACAGCCGTTGTATTCACGGCCGTTGTTGTATTCACGGCCGTTGTTATATTCACAGCCGTTGTTATATTCACGGTTTCATCGCTGAAAGGAAATGGTGTTAAACATTGAAAAGATGATATTTTTGGTTGAACTCCTCGGTTATTATCCAGGTGGTTTTCCAAAAAAATGAAGAAGCGAGTCAACAAATGTCTAGAGCCTTCGTGGTGGACATTTTGAACACATGTTGTAGATACAACTTCATCGTGTGAACAGCCACTTTACCCAATACAAACCAGCCAAGAGCAGTAGTGTCTAGATGAATAGTACCAATTTACGTTACAATTTCCCGTAATTCCACAAATATTTTCGCTGCACAGCGACTTTATAAACACCCTATATATACACACACATAAATGTGACCGAGCATTTATTATCCCATGTCTGGGGGTCTGCCGGGCAGGAGAGTAAAGACAATTTTTAACAATAAGAAAAAAAGTGGTATGGTAACAGCTTTACGTAGGTAAGTACCAAGACAAAAGTCGATGTATATGTATATGTATGTCGAGGGGCTCACGATAGAACCAGAGGGATAGGCCGCTTGGTAAAAACAGACGCCCCGACGTGTGAGACACAGGATTTTTATTTCACCCCTGATAGAAAAAAGCCTTGTCTACCGCGGGTTTCGAACACTGTAAGACTGCTTTTCAGCCTTCGAACAGTGGTTTTCAGCCACACGGCCACGTGCTCTAAGATTATTGAGGAAACAATCGTGTCTTTTTTTTCTGGAAGTGTTCCCGTGGATACATGTTTCACAGATTGAGAAATACTGTAGAAAGATGGTGCGACAAAGAATGAGTAAATGTTTAGGTTTTCTAATGGGAATAGAATGGAGGTTCGCCCGGTGAAGCGCACGAGAGATGGCTTACCGTTAGTGTGCACCGGAAGCACTTCACGTTATAAACCTGACATCGCCTCCTGTCAATTACAAACAAAACTGTAGTACAACAGAACACCAAACTGTGAAGAACAAGAAGGCCTGGGATGATAGATAAACCCTGACTCCAAGGCTAGCAGTAACAAATCCCTAATATTTTACACCGTCGAGACGGCTTACACTGACAGATTACTTCCGGGTGATCGCTTTCAGTTGTACATTAGACAAGTTAACAATTCAAATAGAAATTTGTTTAAATGTAATCTACATTATACATGTGGTCGTAGATGGAAGCACTACCCATTTCTAGTTGCATTATAACAATAAAATGTTATTCTCTACATGACGAATTAGCACAGTGTTCTGATTTGAAGAGTCCGTAATTAATTTCTACCACAATCATCATCATCATCGAGTGCCTTCTCCGCAACGAAGGTTGGCTACCATGGAGCGCCATTCTGCTCTGTCTCTTGCCTTGATAATGCAGATTGTCATAGGCTGATTTGTCCATCTTTTGATGTTACTCGTCCATGTTGGTCATGGTCTGCCTCTGCCTCTTTTACCTTGCATTTTCCCCTCTAGGATTACTTTTAGTAGGCTGTTGTGTCTTTTAACATGGCCCAAAAATCGCATTTGTCTAGTTTGAATTGTGCTTAGTAGTTCTCTTTTCATTTTTAGTTGTTTTAAGACTTCATCGTTTGTTTTCTTTCCTTTCCATCCAGAATTCTACCTATTCTTCTATATATCCACATTTCAAAGGCTTCAATTCTCTGTTCTGCTTTCTTGTCTAATATCCTTGTTTCTGCACCATATAGGAATATTGAGAAGATGTAACATTTTGCTATTCTTAGTTTTAGCCCTGGTGTTATCTGTTTTGATGATAATATGTTCTTCGTGACATTAAAATTACTTTTTTGCCATTCCTATTCTTTTGTTTGTCTGCCACTATAATGAATATTTAAATATTTATATTTCGTACGCCCTTCAACCATGTCACTAAATTCACGAATCTATTGCATTGTCCTCCAGACTTATCTAACCTTTTATTATCTCCCTTGTCAACAGGTCACTCAAACCTTTATTGTTTATATTCATGCTATGAATCATTGCACTGTTTGTATTGTTTAACGTTTTATATTTTAAAGACTTGGTACCCAATACTGACAGTAAATTTATGGAAAGAAGGTTAGCTTCAAACAGGGAGATAGTGGTGAATTCAAAGATATATGGACAGATCAAACACGAAATCAACAGGGGAAAAAAACAAAAACATTTTTACAGTTCCTATTGAATTAACGAAAGATAATATTCTACAGAGGGTAAAAAAAAAAAAATACCCGTAATAACTACTGAAGACAATTTACTGGCTGTTCAATAATAACTAGAGGAAGATATTTACTGCCAGCTATTGGCTGATTTGTGGACCGCGATAGCTCATCTCTGGATTGATGGGATATTAGAAGCACTAGGAAACATAACAGCAGCAGAGGCGAACAGAAGAGCAAAAGACCGCAAATTATATCTCCCATCGACGCTGAAAGGCAGATGAGGAAGGAAAGAAGAAGAAGAAGGCTCAGTGGTTAGTGAACTGGACTACAAAGGACAAGAGGTCGAGTTCGATCCTGATCGACGGCTTCCGGGTTCACCTAGTCTTAAATAGAACCGGGTTTTTTTTTTCCTTTACCGGAAAGTAAAGCAGCACGGGCGTGATACCGACCACATTACTCCAAAAATAATGCGTCGAAGGGAAGGTCTATAAAATGTATGGTCACTAACACCATATTCCCTATACGCCACTTGGCGTGACGGGGCTCTTCCTTTTTTTACTTTTTGTTGGGGGTTGTGAAGGGGGGAGGGAGGGGGAGAGAATTGATCCACGTTTTATTTATTATTACGTTAAACAAAAATATATAAATCTGATATAATAACAATATTTCTTCACATTAGGGGGTGGTTTGATGCACGTCAAGAACAAGTTATCTATTTCTAAATACAACATATACAGAAAACAGTCGGCTCAGATGTTTAGCAGGATTTCTAAACCAAAAAAAAAGTCTATGATTAAACAAGATACAACACAAAGACGTAAACAAATTATTTTTAAAATAGCTCTTTAAAAAAAAAATAGTAAATTCTAGACATCAAATTACCAGATATTGTATACTGAAGTTCTCATAAAATTAAAACAAGATTCTACTAGACATCAAAGTACCAAATACCAATTTCTCATTAAAGACACGTTCCAGATATTTTTTGTGCGCTGGAGAAGAGCGTCTAAGCGAGATGGGTAAGACATGGCGTGAGTCATATAAATGCATTCCAAAATAGCAAATGTCTGGCGGATGTTAGTACGGGCAAAAGAAACTTGAAACGCTTCATAGATTCTCTCAAACCACCGCTGAAATGTGTTCATTTTGACATATCTTTCCGGGAAACTCCTGCTCAGGACAGACCTATCTGGCGCTGGAACATCACAAGTGAAAAAGTTCGCAAAAGGATACAACAAGCAATCGAAGTAGATGAGGATTTTGACTACTGCTAGGAAACTTAAAATGAAGTGGTTTTGCTACAGATCTCGATCATCTGGCCCGGCAAAGAACCATGAAAGGGGCAAGATCAAGAGGAAGAAAGAGACGGGAAGATAACATCAAAGGCCATTGACTGGCCACGACTTGACGACTTCTTCTTATTTCCTTCCTCATTTGAGTTTCAGCGTCGAGGGGAGATGTAATATCCAGAATTGCTGACGGTACAGATAAATTAGAAAAAAAAAGTTGACAAAATCTGTCAGCATTGCCCTAACGACCCCAATGGTCATGGGAAGAAGAGACGAAGAAAAAAGAAGAAGAAGTGAGGCGCACACACCGCTCATAAACGTTAAACGTTAATAGCAAGTTTGATATCATATCCGTAAGGATAACTTGACTTAATCCCTGTAAGCTTGTGAACTATTCTGTTATTTGATGGCAGTCTAGTAAAATAGAAATTTCAACACCCACATTTTTATGCCTGACCAAAGCAATCTAGACTGTGACAGGGAATTTTGCTCCAGAATTACACTGGACAGGTAGGCACTGAAATGTGTATACCAGAATAAACAGTTTTATTAATAATGTTTGAATAGTGTTGAAGTGAATTATGGACATTAGATAAACAAATGACAATAGGTCAAAGGGGAGGGATTTCTCAGAAGAATGTTGAGAGTTCTCTAAACAGCCAAAAAGACATATCAGGAGAATCTCAACGAAGCCAGCACACACACAAAGGGAGCTCATAAATGATATCAGATTAAGAAACAATCGACATTTTACTGGAAACACACAAAGGGAGCTCATAAATTATATCAGATTAAGAAGCAATCGACATTTTGCTGGAACATCAATGGAAAAGGAAAGTTAACTAATGTTTACAACATGCACAATAAAGGAATACATCTAGAGACAGTTCAGAACTACAAATACCTGGGACATACTATAACCAGTGATGGAAAATGTATAACTGAAATAAATAAAAGAATAGGTATGGCAAAAAGTAATCTCAATGTCATGAAAAATATTTATCTATCTATCTATTGTCCTTTCGAGTGGAAGACGGCACATAGGGCAGAACCACAATCTCAAAAACAGAAACCTTGCGTGACAAAGTGGCACATATTGCAGAGATCACTGCTTCTAGAATCTATGGCTCTGTTTCCATAACAATACGTTTTACAATGATAGCTTGTCAAGTCATCGATCAACCTCCTTAGTCGCCTCTTACGGCATGCCTGGAAGGTCGCAGTGTCACTATTCTTTACTTCAATCATAATGAGGCCCCGGGAACACACAGCATGAAAAATATAATAACATCAAAACAAATAACACCAGGGCTAAAACTAAGAATAGCAAAATGTTACATCTTCTCAATATTCCTGTATGGTGCAGAAACATGGACATTAGACAAGAAAACAGAACAGAAAATTGAAGCCTTTGAAATGTGGATTTATAGAAGAATAGGTAGAATTGGATGGAAAGAAAAGAAAACAAACGATGAAGTTTTAAAACAACTGAAAATGAAAAGAGAACTACTAAACACAACTAGAGCAAGACAAATGACATTTTTGGGTCATGTTAAAAGATACAACAGCCTAATAAAAGTAATATTGGAAGGGAAAATACAAAGAAAAAGAGGCAGAGGCAGACCAAGACCAACATGGACGAGTAACATCAAAAGATGGACAAGTCCGCCTATGACAACCTGCACTATCAAAGCAAGAGACAGAGTGGAGTGGCGCTCCATGGTAGCCAATCTTCAATGCGGAGACGGCACCCAATGATGATGACAATAAAGGAACACGAGTATGGGGACAACAAATAGATGAAATACTTGATAGTTCGGTGTCGTGGAATGGTAAACAGTCAAAAACAGAAGTAATACGACGCGCTGATGACAGAGAATTGTGGAAGGTCATGATCGTCTGTATATAACACAATAATGATCTATTTCGATGCACGGTTTACTAGCGTCGAGCTACTGGGAGTTTCTCATAGTAGCCCCGAAACGGGCTAATAATTAAGGAAATCATTCGGAAACGTTTAAGTGTTGTAGGCAGTCACGTATTTTGAGTCTTGTTGTATAACTTAAACAAATGAAAAGACGATTAGAGGCCACAGAGATGGGATTTCTCAGAAGAATGTTGAAAGTTCCCAGCTAAAAAGACCAATGAGGAAGTTCTCAAAGAGGCCAACACAAAAAGGGAGCTCTTAAAAAACATCAGAAAGAAGCAATCAACATTTTTCGGGCATATCATGAGAAGAGGAAAGTTGGAATACGTGGTTACAACTGGCAAAATAAAAGGAAAGAGAGATCGCGGACGACAAAGAGAGAAAATACTGGATAGCTTGGTGTCATGGCATGGAAAACAGTCAACAACAAAACTGATACGATGCACTGTAGATAGAAGATTGTGGAGGGACATGATCAACTACGCCAACCGGTGTGGCACATGATGATGTATAACTTAGCAAGGAAAATGGACGGTTGGGGGTTGGTACCGCCCTCGAGTGGCTCAGTGATCTCCCTTGCGGTTAACGGAACATAGCTCTGCTGAAATCACATCGCTGTCTATAAGATGAAAGATTACATACTGGTTTTTTTTTTTTTTTGGGGGGGGGGGGAATGCCAGATGAGCCATTATTGCATTTGAGGCCGACATTATCGACTTATAACTTACGTTTTTTTAGCATCTACACTAGATGGGATTCGATCCCAACCGAGTACAGCATCGACGGTGGCGGTATAGGGAATATGGTGTTAGTGAGCATAAATTTTACAAACCCTCGGCACATGATTTTTGGAGTAATATGGTCGGTATTACGCCCGTGTCGCTTTACTTTCCCATAAAAAAATCCGTTACCAATTTAAGTTTGGGTGAACCCGGAAGCCGTCGGTTGGGATCGAACTCTACCTCTTGTCCTTTGCAGTTCAGTTCACTAAACATTGAGCTATCGCGGCTCCCTGGCTTCCGGTTCACCCAGCCTTTAATGGGTACCGAATTTTTTTCTGGGAAAGTAAAGCGGCACGGGCGTAATACCTACCACATTACCCCAAAAACAATATGCCAAAGGTCTGTACAATCTATGGTCACTAACACCATATTCCCTATACACCACTTGGCGTGACGAGGCTATTTACTTTTTTTTTTTTAAACAGGAAGTGGACTTTTTTTTTTAATCCATGTTTTTTTTCGTGGCTTTACCCACCTCTAGTCTCTGGGTAGTGAGACCAAGGATTACAGAAAAAAGGAGGCCCGTGTACACTGTGCGCAGGTAAAAGAATCCATGGCAGTTGGAAATCGAAAAAAGTAGGCCAAAAATAACTGCCTCCGGGGCAAAATAGGGGGAAAATCTACCCAGAACATCACAACTCTCGACGATAATAATGAGAGTACATCTGAAGTGGGAGAATATCTGCCTGTATGGCGGGGACACATTAGCACACGGTTGCCGGCGTGGGGAAAAAAAGTGACATTCACGCAATATTCTGTCCCTCTGGATTTCGCTACAGATATAAATATGGCGTACAAAAAAACAAACACACACACAAAATCGGAGATCACCGAGGACATGAAAGTGTGTACCTCAAGCTTGAGCAAAAGAGCAACCATCGACAAAATCAGGTCATATTTCATTTGTAGAACTTGCACTCTTCACATCCCATCGGAAGTAATATCACTTTCTATCCAGATCTCACACTTCTTGTTTTATCATGTGCACGGTCTCCTTGATGTCTTAAAACGACCTTCTTCTTGGTCTTCCCTTGATGTGTCGCTAAGAAACAATGCCTTCGATTACTTTTCTTTCCAGTCCGTATCTTTTGATGCGACCGCACTATTTTAATTTCCTCTGTAAGATTTTAAAAACAACTTCTTTTTGCTATTTAGGTGTTGTTTTTTTTTCAGATATGACTTCATCGCTTTTTTCAATATCCAAGATATCTTAAAGATTTTTTTTCTGCAACACCATCTTTAGAAGGAACCAATTTTCTTCATTGTTGTCTACGAGATGCCCATAGTTCACAACCAGATGTTACTATTGGGAAGCTGCATCTCCTCCGTAGTTTTAATTTGACTGCCTCGTTGGTAAAGTGTCATACGATCTTCCTGATGTTTAATGTTTGTGTTGCTACTGCCAGTCTTCTTGTCATCTTCACAGTTGGTTACAATTTCAGGTTCTTAGTTGCTGAGGGTTAGGTTTTTGCTTTGTCTGTGGACATTATACTGACACCCTCTATATTTAGTTGCAGATTTTTGCTCTTCGCTGTGTTTTTTTTTAATAATTGTGTCTTTTAATGCCTTAGAGCTGTTTAAGATGAGAACTGTGTCATCAACTTATCTGGGTTCTGGAATTATATTGCTATTTATTGCGAAAGGGTCGAAGTGTCACAAAACTGTAATTCTTCTTCTTCTTCTTCTTTTACCGTTCAGCTCCCCGTGGAGCATCGGTCTTCAACAAACATTTGCCAAGATTTCTGTTTCTTGCCATTCTTTTAAGTTCATTCCATGTCTACCCCATTAACGTCACTTCTGCTTTCATCTGTCTACTCCAAGAATATTGTGGTCTTCCTCTTTGTTTTTTTTTTCCTTCGGGATTCCAGAAAAGACATATTGTGTAATCATCATCATCATCAGGTACCGGCAAATACTGGCGTAGGTGATCATGTATCTCCACAACTTTGGATCTCGGCAGCTATTTATCATTTCTGTTGTTGACCTTCTGCCAAACCATTCTCTTAAGCTGTCTGTTATTTTTTCTCTTTGCTTCCCTCTGTCTCTTCGTCCCTCAATTTTTTTCAGTTTTTTACAATATATTCCAGTTGTTCTCTTCTCATTACATGGCCAAAAAATGATGATATTGTATATTGTGTAATACTCTCAGTTAAAACTGTAATTATTTCTGCCATTTATCATGATCTTATCAGCAATGGATGATGAACAGAGGATATGGAGATAGGATGCACACCTGCTTGTACCCATTTTGCATATTGAACCAATTTGACAATTCTGTCCTGAAGGCTGTTTGCTTTTTATTGGTATAGTGATTCCATGAGGTGTATTGAGTACTTTGAAAAGTCCATGTCTTTCAGGATATCTGAGTTTTTTTTTTTTTTTTTTTTTTTTTTTTTTTTTTTCATGGTATCAAAGATTTGCTGTAATCTGAACCATATAGTTTTCTACGTTTCTCGTTTCCTACGCTTCATGAAGATTGTTCTCATGTTAAAGAGCAACCAGCTCACGGATCGACAGGCATCACATTTCCCAAATCTGTGAAATAAGCTGGTTGACTAGAGAATTGCCCTACTTATACTGCGACAACACTAGTGACACGGTTCAAGAATCGACAAACAAAGCCTGCTTTACAGTGGACTGCCGAGTAAGGAAAGACACTAATCCCAGGAAGGGGGCGCCACGCAGGTCATGTTTTCACAGGAATAGTACACCGTCTAAAGTTATGACCTAAATATGTCCTGGCGGGGAACATTCTTTCCCGTTAGTTTGTCCACGTTGTGACGTCAGTGATAACGTGCTTCCCCCCCCCCCCCCAAAGCTCTTATCTCTCGAACCCTAATGTCGCAGGCGCTGTTAATTTTAAACAGCAGGAATGCGAAGTGTTTGTTTAATGAAGTCGTACCGCATCAACTTCGCTGAAAAGGGGAGACAGTTAGTAGAAAGTGAGACGATAGATCAGCCAAGCCAATCATTTCAGTGGGAAGAGGTAAGCTTACAACACTTGGACAAAAATCAGAAACAAACAGAAAAAAGCAAATAACAATAGATGGTCTGAAGGAGGATCGAACCCGTACTCCTCAATACGGCGCCTTGCCACGAGAAACAAACGCTTGAACACACGGCCATCTAAGCTACCTAAAAAATTCAGATGAACTACAGTATTACGCGTTTTAATAACAATGATTATACCCTAACATAATTAAGTTATGGAAAACATAAGTCACGCCTTGAGTATGAACATATAAGGAATACTGTGTTTGTGCTTATATATATATATATATATATAATTTTTTTTTTTTGGTACTTTTAACCACCGATACATTATTTGGGGTAATGTTGCCAGAACTACGCCAGTGCTGATTTCCGCAGAACATATTCTTTGGTACCCATTGACGGATGGGTGAATGTAGAAGCCGTCGATCTGGCTTGAACCCGATCTTCTGTCCTCAGCAGACCAGTTTGCTAACCACAGTTCTACCTTGGCTCTCACTAAACTTACAAAGGATTTTTTGTTTTATTGTATATGCTTATGTCCGTTCTTATGGGCAAAAGATTGAACGTTTTACAAACCTGGAGGGCAGCATTATCGACTAGGGAGGAGGAGCAGAGAAAGAGAGAGAGAGAGAGAGAGAGAGAGAGAGAGAGATGTTAAGTAGATAATATAGTAAGCACGCACAACTTTCATCAAATTCAATAAAACAAGGGCAGTAAAAGAAAAAAGAAAAAAAAACCCACCAAAATAGGACATTTCAACACAGGTAAAAAAAAAAAAAAAATACCACAGTTATTTTATATGGCTCAGATACATGGGTGTTGAATAATATATTTAAACAAAAAGTTACGGACATTTGTAAACAGCTGTTTGAGGACAGCTGTGAACATCAGATAGTACGACAAGATATTAAAATGAAGATATATGGGAAAGGACAAACAAGGGTCAAATCGAGCAATACAGCATGAATAGAAAATTGAGAGTAATTTAAACTAAAAACTAAGGGGGGCTGGTTGGTCTCGAGGCAAGACGCCGGCTCGAGACAGAGAGGTTGTGGGTTCAAATCCTGGCTGCACCGGTTGGGATTTTTATTTATGATTTCTCTGCGGCGACCACCCCTGGTCTCAGCAGCGGGGCCCGGCTTGAAACGTCAATTACTTATGGACGGAGAAAATATGAGTACCTCCGTAGACGGAGTTATCTGCCTGTGAGGCGAGGGACCCCAGTGCACACGGCTGCCAGGGAAAAAACGGAATAACACGCAAAATTCAGTTCCTAGTCTCTAGGGACTTCGTCAGCTGGCGAATGCAAAACAAAAAGATTAAGAAAACCTGAGACCAACATAGCAAGAGAGGTATTGTCATAGAACACCTACAAAACAGTGACCTGAATTGGAAAGTAAAATAAATGTTCAAGAATATGGATGGTTGGACAGACCTTGTATGTGGCCTTTACTCCAAAAAGAGCTTTAAAAGGTTTTTGCTGATTGATTATTTTCCTTCTTAAACACACAGGGCGTATTGTAGGGCGTCAAGCAAGCGGAACGAAGACAGAATCAACGCCGCTAAAGCGTACATAGACACGTTAAGACGTACCTCAATAAGCACTTTTACAGAAGCTAGAAATGAAACAAGAAGTACAAGAGATAAGGTAGAGGACAATAACGAAGATATCCATAAGGAAGAAAATATAGCCTGGAGATAAGGATGGCAGCAACTTCCTAGAGTGAATCAGCTTTGGAAGTAGATATATCTAATGAGTCATTACAGTGAATCAGCGATGGAAAGAGATATATCTAATGAGTCATTACAGTGAATCAGCGATGGAAACAGATATATCTAATGAGTCATTACAGTGAATCAGCTTTGGAAATAAATATATCTAATGAGTCATTACAGTGAATGAGCGATGGAAACAGATATATCTAATGAGTCATTACAGTGAATCAACAATCGAAATAGAGGTAGTTCATGAGTCATTGCAGTGAATCAGCAATGGAAATAGAGATAGTTCATGAGTCATTAGAGTTAAGGCACTGAATCACTTGGTCTAATCAATAAAACCGCAGTTATAGAAGAGATTCTTCGCAAAAACAATAAAATAGACTTATCAGTTCACACAAATTTAAAAAATACCCAAGCCCATTAAAAAAAAAGTGGATATCAAGATAGAAGGAATAGACCTGGAGACAGTTCAGAACTACAGCTACCTTGGACATACTATAACCAGTGATGGAAAATGTACAACTGAAATAAACAAAAGAATAGGAATGGCAAAAAAATAATTTTAATGTTATGAAGAACATACTAACATCAAAACAAATAACACCAGGGCTAAAACTAAGAATAGCAAAATGTTATATCTTCTCATTATTCCTATATGGTGCAGAAACATGGACATTAGACAAGAAAACAGAACAGAGAATTGAAGCCTTTGAAATGTAGATATATAGAAGAATAGGTAGAATTGAAAACAAACGATGAAGTCTGTAAAACAACTAAAAATGAAAAGAGAACTACTAAGCACAATTCAAACAAAACAAATGCGATTTTTGGGCCATGTTAAAAGACACAACAGCCTACTAAAAGTAATCCTGGAGGAGAAAATACAAGGTAAAAGAGGCAGAGGCAGACCAAGACTAACATGGACGAGTAACATCAAAAGATGGACAAATCAACCTATGACAACCTGCACCATCAAAGCAAGAGACGGAGCAGAATGGCGCTCCATGGTAGCCAACCTTCGTTGCGGAGACGGCACTCGATGATGATGAAATTTCTTCTTCCAAGTTTATATCCGTTAACTGGACGTGGAAGCGCTGTGTCATTAATTTATTATAATGCCGCGACATCTGTGCCTTTCGGCTCGACATATCCGGAATCGGTACGGTAGGTTTATTTTAACAATTTTTGCACGGACAGTGACCATTTTGGCATACACTTTGACACCATCTTACAGAGAAAATAACAATTCACCGGCCACGTGAAGTGACACAAAAGGTTGGAAAGAACAATAATGAAAGGCTTGGTTCCGTAAAGTTGAGACAGGGGCAGAGCAAGAAGAAAGTGGTTTCAAGACATCAAAGAGACCTCGAACATGACAGTATACGAAATCGAGGATCCAGCTAGTGAAATTCCTTCAGACGGGCTGCGATGAGTGCAGTGACAAAGGACACACAAACCCGATGACCCAGGATTCGTGTATGGTGCTGTTAATATTCTCGTTATTCGTTTAAATGGTTAGTATTTATTACCATGTTTTTTTTTCAATGCCGTATGACGAGCCTTATGTTTTTCTTGTCATTATACACCTACCGATAACGCATTCAGTATTGTAATACCTTTTTCTGTTCATCCTTACCAAGGATACACATATGGTTTGTTATATTCTCATTATCAGGTTAAAAGTTGGCGCTTATCGAGATGTTGCTTTTCAATGTCGGACCATGTGTGTATTTATATATACTTCCTGTCGGGGATATCGGTAGCTTAGTTGGGAAAACCTCCCTACTAGGTTACCGACGTTCCTACGTTCGATTCCCGCTGGAAGCAGTGTGAGTTGTTCTCGTGCTTGAAAAAAAAAATACCCACGCGGTCGACCCAGCCGCTGGCAGAAATGGGTAACAGGGTAGTACTCTTGGAAGGTGAATGCCGCCTCGCATCGTGAGTTTCGATGCTTGAAGAGACACTGTCCAGAAGTCTAACTTCTGGAAAGGCGGCGTCTGAGAACATATGGGTAAAAACTCGCGTGCTAAGAAGCCGATTCAAGTCTCGTACTTTACCTTTACGTTGTTGTTAGACACGGCCTGAAAACACATTCAGTAGCGCGAAACAAACAAAACATCTATTGGACCAAACCATGCCAAGCCTCATCCTTCTGCAAGTGCTCCAAGTTCACGTGGTCTTCTTAACTACTGGCTCTTGTTCGTGGAAGTCCTTTATTCAACCACAGCATGAAGTGTGCCTACTGTACAACAGGGGACAATTCATCATATCATCCCTGGCTGAATTCTTCAGCAGGCGCAAATGAAAACTTCACGAATATTATCTTTGTCCCTAATCTCAAGAAAGTCCCTGGATTGTGTTCTTCTCTTCAAGTTTCCAGTATGATAATCTTCACTAAGATCATTTTTCCGTATGATGATTGGTTAACTGGGGATTCATAATCCTGCTAATGTGCAAATTATACAAGTCCTACAAGGTGCATTTCAGCGGTTCAAAAAATGTTGGCGGTCAAAACCGTTTGTTTGGAGGTTCATTATTAGATGTTTAGTTACTTTCTGGTCAGTTCTGTGCAAGGATGATACACTAACAAATGGTTGTACTCCCCCGGCACAAATCAGTGCCTGTTAGCACAAAGGTAAATCTCATACAAGAAATTGTAATCTCCACTCTGTGCTACCAGTGACAAACGTTATCGCTCACAAGAGAGACAACAGTCACTACAGAAATGAGGTGTACGAAAAAAAAGCGACTGTAATGACCAGAATACACAAAAGTATGAATGTCTTGTAAATTCACACCACGATATGTGTTTATAAGAAGAGAAGGAAAAAGCATAGCACAAGGCAAACTCAAAGTAAAATGAAGACAGTGGCAAATGAGAGTGATAAGAGATGCCAAAAACTGCAAGAACTGTCATCTACCTCAATCCAGAAGAACTATAAGAGGTACGTGCGTATAGGGATAAAGGATTTGGTGATTGGGACAAAAGAATGAAGAGGGATAAAGGGTTTGGTGATTGGAAACAAAAGAATGAAGGATTTGGTGTTTAAGAACCAAAAAATGATAGATTTTGGTGTTTAAGGACAATGAAAAAAGGATTTGGTGTTTAAGAACAAAAAAAAATGATGGATTTTGGTGTTTAAGGACAATGAATAAAGGATTTGGTGTTTAAGAACAAAAAATGATGGTTTTGGTGTTTAAGACAGAGAATGGTGGATTTGGTGTTTAGGGGCAGAGAATGGTGAATTTGGTGTTTGGTTGGTTGCGTTCGCCCGATGACTAAAGTGTTCTAGAGTATTCGTAGACTGTAGAATTCCTCTTCGTCATCCACCCTTAAAAGGACGTTAAGTTGGACGTGTCTGCGTTGTGTTGTGGTTTGCAGTATAACTGTTATATATGTGCCTTTCGGCCCAACACATCCGACTTCAGCACGACATTTTCGAGTACCGGGTTGTCTTGCCTCTTCGATCCCTGCTCGCTTGACCAGACTAGATAGGTTAGTCTGTTACTAGAGGCAGCACGGACAGGTGGAGCAGGGTCTGGACGGTTCTGGTTCACCGATCCTGGCGCAAGCCATCAGCTGTGGATCGCTGACAACTTCCAGCTCTGGTGCTGTGAGGCGCGCCTTCAGAGAATGGTGGATTTGGTGTTTAAGGGCAGACAGAGAATGGTGGATTTGGTGTTTAAGGGCAGACAGAGAATGGTGGATTTGGTGTTTAAGGGCAGAGAATGGTGGGTTTGGTGTTTAAAGGCAGGCAGAGAATGTTGGCTTTGGTGTTTAAGGGCAGGCAGAGAATGGTGGATTTGGTGTTTAAGGGCAGAGAATGGTGGATTTGGTGTTTAAGGGCAGGCAGAGAATGGTGGATTTGGTGTTTAAGAGCAGGCAGAGAATGGTGGCTTTGGTGTTTAAGGGCAGGCAGAGAATGGTGGATTTGGTGTTTAAGGGCAGAGAATGGTGGATTTGGTGTTTAAGGGCAGGCAGAAAATGGTGGATTTGGTGTTTAAGAGCAGGCAGAGAATGGCGGATTTGGTGTTTAAGGGCAGAGAATGGTGGATTTGGTGTTTAAGGGCAGAGAATGGTGGACTTGGTGTTTAAGAGCAGAGAATGATGGATTTGGTGTTTAAGGGCAGAGAATGGTGGATTTGGTGTTTAAGGGCACAGAATGGCGGAGTTAGTGTTTAAGGGCAGGCAGAGAATGGTGGATTTGGTGTTTAAGGGCAGACAGAGAATGGTGGATTTGGTGATTAAGGGCAGAGAATGGTGGATTTGGTGTTTAAGGGGAGGCAGAGATTGGTGGATTTGGTGTTTAAGAACACAAAAAAATGATGGATTTGGTGTTTAAGAACAAAAAATGATGTATTTTGTGTTTAAGGAGAAAGAATGAATGATTATATTTCTAATAACATAGAATTGAGACCTGATGTTTAAAAATAGTGAATTAAGGGTTACGTGTTAAGATTATATAGTAAAGGATTTGGTGTTTAAAAAAAAAAAAAGAAGAACAGATTTGACGTGCAATAATAAAGGGCGATGGGCGCGATATATCGGAAGAGAGAATGATGGGGTAGATATTAAATAAGAGAAATAAAAGACTTCAAACCAGGGGAAAGTAAGACAGCTTATTACATCAAATCATAGAGGGTCATGTATATAGCAGAGGCACTTGGTCTACCCCTGTCTCGTCTTCTTGGGACCATATCTTCCGTTATTGTTCTTTCCAACTCGCTGTGTCTTTTGACTTGTCTGTCATCATCATTATCATCATTGGGTGCCGTCTCCGCATCGAAGGTTGGCTACCATGGAACGCCATTCCACTCTGTCTCTTGCTTAGATTGTGCAGATTTGTCACAGGTTGACTTGTCCATCTTTTGATGTTACTCGTCCATGTTAGTCTTGGTCTGCCTCTGCCGCTTTTACCTTGTAGTTTCCCTTCCAATATTACTTCTATTGGGCTGTTGTGTCTTTTAACATGCCCCAAAAATTTCACTTGTTCATGCTAAAGCACAATTTTATGGAATTCCAAAGAAATTAGGTTAAATACAAAAATAACATTTTTAACTCTAATGTTAAGTAGGTCCTATTATATGGCCGTGAAACATGGAGAACAACAAAATTGACAATCACGAAGGTACAGACTTTCATTAATGGATGCTTACGCAGAATAAAAGGATGGAAATGGCAGGACAAAATCACTAACATATAATTATGGAAATGTACCAGCCAAATACCAGTGGATAAAGAGATACAGCGAAGACGATGGCGCTGGATAGAACACACACTACAGAAGCCAACTGAGAGTATTACACAACAGGCCCTTTTTGGAATCCCCAGAGGAAAAGACAAAGAGGAAGACCAAGGAATTCTTAGAGAAGACAGATAGAAGCAGAGATGATGATGATGGGGAAGACATGGAATGATCTTAAAAGAATGGCAAAAAACAGAACGACTTGGAAAGTGTTTGTTGAAGACCTATGCTCCACTGGGAGCTAAAAAGGTAGAAGAAGAAAGCATGGTCTCATACTCCCGTGTTCGGCATAAGTAGATTTTCCTTAACAATTTTCCTCCGTAAGATGTTTATATGCCAGTTGTTTTCAATGTTTAGAGAGTTTAAAATATTTTCATTACTCTTTTTCATTACAAAAAGTATCATGAGGATTGTGTTGTTAAAATTTTGTTTCGAATTAACCAGGTTCCTTCACTGTTACTTGCGAGTTCCTTTGATTCACAACCTTTTGTTGCTATTGGGGAGATACATAACCTCAGTAGTTTTCATGTTACTACCTTGTTGGTATTGTGTCATATGTTCTTGATGGAATTTTAGTTTTTTGTTGTTGCTATTGCTAATCTATTACTAAACCACAGCAAGTTAATACACATATCAGAAATTCATAATTTGTTACAATTTCAATTTCTTCAACGTCGACTGTGATTTTGGTTGGCTTTTTGTCAACAGTGGATACTATCGCCTTCAATTTATAATTGCAAAAAAATAATAGTGTAGTTAATACCGAAGCCACATTTGAGGTTCTAACCAGTGCGGTATGAGAACCTTTGGTGTCGACTAACGTTCTGATGACACACACCTATGACGTAAGAAACAGCTGTCATCAAAAGCAAGTCAAATAACTGCGCCAGGAATAGATAGTCAAGCGCGGCGAGTGTAAACCACAAACTCCAATATGCGTGTGTGTAGAGAATGTGCTTGATCAGGGAGAATGTTGGCACATTATTTAGTCTACATGACATAAGTGCTGTCGCATTGTTTGTGTCTGCAACGGACCCTTTTGTGTCCGCCCATTACTGCAGCAAATGACAACGCGTTTGAATGAAGATAGTGTCAGATAGAACGAAGTACAAAAACCAGATCCTATCTTGTTAGTAGGAATTAGTCATGGGGTAGAACACGATTTATGAGTATAAAAGAGCAGAGGTGTATCCATTTACAAAGCGAATGGGATTTAGTTTTTTATATTATTATTTTTTTTTTATGTAAAGAGTCCCACCACGTCTTGTGATATATGCGGACTACAATGTTGGTACTTATTTGGCAGGATGGGTGGTCTAGATATATGGATCCGCCTTTGGGCAGAAAGGTACGGGTTGGAACCCCGCCACAGGAGAATTCTTCTACTTCTTTTCCCTTTCACTGATACCTAAAGGGTGTCGTGGTTTATATCATTTGTCGTTCTTGAGCTGCTCGAACTGTCTGAATTAGTGATTTTCCTTTATGTCGCTGTCACTGCATCTATCCATCTTTTTCTGGTCTTCCTCATGGTAGTTTTCCATGCATTCTCGAGAAGAACGCCCTTGATGGTGATTGGTGAGGATTAATTCTGACCAGGTGGCCAAACCATTTAAGTTGTTGTTGTTCTATATATTCTTGGCAGGGTTTTGTTCCTACCGTTTTTCTTATGGTTTCATTTGGTATTCTATCTCTTCTTATGATGTTTGTTACTTTTCTCAAGCAACGCATCTCACATGTATTGATCTTTCTTAATTGTGATTTAGAAAGGGTCCATGTTTGACTTTCATAGCACAAAGTTGGTATAAACATGCTATTTATCATTTGTTGTTTAGCTGGCATAGAAATGTTTGAATGTCTTAGCAATGGTGAAAGCTGGTATGTAACAGCATTTGCTTTTTTGTAATCTCATGTCAATTTCTCTGTCTAGTTTTCCATCTTCTGTGAACATTGTGCCCAAATACCACAGGAGAATTGTTCAATTTAAATCGCTGGTTTATTCTTGTCTTGACCATCTGCTAGTCTCTAGTAGGTACTGAGACCCGATATCTTGCCCTCTTGAATAACGCGAAAACAGGAAGTCGTGTGTGCTCTTTAAAGAACTCTTGGCAGTTTAAAGTCGAAAAAGTAGGCTAAAATGGTAACCGGCAAAATTGTTCAGGAAAATCTACTCATGCCGAACACGGAAGTATCGGACCAAGAGTCTCAGGTGAAAGCTGATGATGAAGAGAAGTACCTATTAGAAGGAGTTCAATCTGGACTAATTGTTGAGATAATTCTTCTTATTCTCCTTCTTCTACCTTTCAGCTCCTTGTGGAGCACAGGTCTTCAACAGACACTTTCCAAGTCGTTCTGTTTCTTACCATTCTTTTAAGATCATTCAATGTCTTCCCCATCATCTTCATCTCTGCTCCTGTCTGTCTTCTCCAAGAATTTCTTAGTCTTCCTCTTTGTCTTTTCCCCTGGGGATTCAAAAAAAGGGCCTGTTGTGTAATACTCTCAGTTGAACTACTCTATTGTTGAAATGCTTGTTATTAATAGATTGCCTTTTGGTAATTGCTTCTTGACACACATGTCTTATCATTCTGTTAATAGGAAATATGTGAATGACAAGTCAACCCAGAGCAGGGCTACACAACGATTGTAACATGACTATGACAAACGTTTTCAGAATTCAATACACTGCGAGTAGATATTATCTCATGTTCATTATTCGCCACCAATCATGTACCAATTGGCTACGTCACATTTCAAAGCACAAAGGACTATGATGTCTCTAGGAAAAAACTAACGTTCAGATTGATCTCATCACCATGGATACACTGTATACAAATTCTCGGTCCCTTCCACTTATTCCCCACCCTCATGAAATAAGCAACATGTACCACAACGGATGGCGTAGGCGATCATGTCCTTCCACAATTCTCTGCCCACAGTGTTTTGGTGCTTTGTGTCAATTCTGTTGTTCAGTGTTTACCGTACCACAAAACAACTATTTAGTATCTTCTCTCTCTGTCGCTCTCTCTTTTCCTCTAATTTGCCAGTTGTAACCAAGTATTTCAACTTTCTTCTTCTCACGACGTGCTCGAAAAATATCGATTGCTTCTTTCTGGTTTTTTTTTTTAAAGCTCTCTTTCTGTGTTGACTCCATTTAGAATTTCTTTGTTGGTCTTTTCACGATCGAAAACGATGAAGTTTTAAAACAACTAAAAATGAAAAGAGAACTACTAAACACAATTAGAACAAGACAAATGAAATTTTTGGGGCATGTAGACACAACAGCCTATTAAAGTAATATTGGAAGGGAAAATACAAGGTAAAAGACGCAAAGGCAGACCAAGACTAACATGGACGAGTAACATCAAAAGATGGACAAGTCAACCTATGACAATCTGCACCATCAAAGCAAGAGACAGAGTGGAATGGCGCTCAATGGTAGCCAACCTTCGATGCGGAGACGGCACTCAATGATGATGATGACGTTGGTCTTTTCAGTTATCCAGGGAAATCTCAATATTTGTTCAGGAGATCACATCTCAGTGGCCTCTGATCGTCGTTTCATTTGCTTGTCCACTGTTCATTATTCTTGCCCATAGGTCAGAATTGGTTCTAATTAGCGCCGATGAACGTTCTCACTTCTACTGACATAGACTTGTTACACTAGACGTTTTTCATTTTGAGAAATTCTACTTTTTCATGTGCTAGTTTGCTTTTCATGTTTGCGTAACATCTTCCGTCCTATGTTATTATTGCGCCCCATGTGTCTGAGACTGCGGCTTGTTTCAAATTTGTCCCGCTCATTGTTATGCTTCACGAAGGTGTTCCCCCCCTCCCCCACCACCAAAATAAATAAATATTGTTACGCCATGTAGTTCTGGCCCTATCCCGATCACAAAAAATGCATTATAAAATTGATCAGCACGACCTAGATGTATTGACCGATCACTGACTTATACGTGGTTTTAAGAGTGCGCAAAATTGGCAAAAGTGGAAATAGTCACTCTAGCACAAGCCTTCCAAACAAGCGCTATACATTTTTAAAAAATATGACGATCATCATTTTCAGGAGGTCGTGAACTTCCGGTATATGGTGGACATGCAGAATGAACCATTGAAGGCTATGCATGAAAAGTGTTCCTTGTTGCAGTTTCCTCATATTCAAAGTCCGGCTTGTTGCAGGAGCTACTAAGTCTAGAGCTCTGTGCACACCGTGAGCTGTGTGCCTCATCCGTTTTGATCATGCTTCGATATTCCAGTTGTTTACGATGAATGATGATATCATACGACAGGGAACAGTTGACTGTGTTCACTTTCTGCGCGTTTTCGTCTTGTTTTTGGCGTGTGCTGAGACTGCTACGACGGGGACTACAGTTACATTTCTTTATTTTGGGGATGAGATATTATTCGGATGATTACGTTGGCACGAGCGGTTGGGCAATTATGGATTTACAGTGATACCGGGGCTATTCCATAACCAAATAACCAAGTGCGTAATTTTAATTAATACAACATAGTAATACATTTGTTTGAGTTGTACAGTAGTGTGGCTTGGCTTATATAGCATACCGTTTATGTAGTATATTGTTATAATACAGCATGGTGTATCATGTAGCACAGTGTATAATGCAGTTTAGTGTATAATGAAGTTTAGTGTGTAATGTAGCTTTAATGTAGTTTTATAGACAACTTATGCAAAGCAAGAGAAGGCTAAATGCATTCCATATGTGATGTCAGTGTCAATTACTTGATATCATCTGGAAGGAAAAAGTGATAAAAGTGGAAATACTCACTAGCACAGACCTTCCGAACATCTATACATGCCTCAAACAACGCAAGTTATGCTGCACTTACGCCGTATGAAAGATGACCGCATGCCCAAAGATATACTCTATGGACAACCAGCAGATGGAAAAAGAACTATGGGGCACCAACAACTCCGATTTATAGACGTGAGTAAACGTGACATGAAGACTCTAAACATAAACCCTGCAGCCTGAGAAGAAATAACCACAATCTTTAGAAATACACTCTAAAGCTTCAACTCAAGAAAGATACAGGCAAATTCATAGAAAAAGAGAATACACGGCGACAGAAAAAAAAAATGTCCTGGCGGGGGCTGCAAAATCATTAGTCAATTATGACTGTGGGAAAGCTGCTATGTATAATGTAGTTTAATGTGTAATGTAGCACAGTATACCATGAAGTTTAGTGATTCATTTAGTTAGTGTATAAAGTAGCATGTAATGTCCAACAATAGGAAGAAACAATCATCATTTTTTGGCTATGTAATGAGAAGAGAACAACTGGAATATATTGTAACAACTGGAAAAATTGAGGGACGAAGAGATAGAGGGAAGCAAAGAGAGAAAATGCCAGACAGCTTAAGAGAATGGCTTGGCAGAAGGTCAACAACAGAAATGATAAAGAGCTGTCGAGATCGAAAGTTGTGGAGAGACATGATCACCTACGCCAGTAGGCCCGGTACATGACGATGATGATAATGTAGCATAGTATGTAAGATGTAACTAAGTGTGTATGATGATTTTTTAAAAAGTGCCAAAATCACGTCAAGTGGCGTATAGTGAATATGGTGTTAGTGACCATAACTTTTATAGACCTTCTGCTCATGATTTTTTGGGATAATCTTGTCAGTATTGCACCCGTGCTGATTTATTGTCTCAGAAAAAAAAATCCGGTGCCCATTTAAGACTGGGTGAACCCGGAAGCCGTCGATCAAGATCGAACCCTACCTCTTGTTCTTTGTAGTCCCGCTCACTAACCACTGAGCTAATGTAATGTAGCATAATGAATAATATGGCAAGTCATATAAGTGTTATGGCTTTTTTTTGTATTACTGTCGTTAATTTCTGTATTAATATTAATGTTATAATATTTGCATGCTTAATAAATTTAAATATCTAGAACGTCTAATCCTAAACTACAATTCACAAGCTGCAGAAATAGACTATTTTAGGCCGCTTTAATGTCGAGCAGTGAAGAATTGTTTGGACAAATGAAGAAGAAATATCAAATGGAAGGACCGTAATGACAGCAAAATTACAACAACAAAAAGCCAAATAAACTCTGCCCACATGCAGGTTATAATGTCAGATACAAACGGTAGATCTTTGTCAAAAACACATATCCCTCGTCATTGAGAAGCTAAGGAGCGAAGATAATATAATTAAAACATAAAAACTATGAAGATACTTGTCAAGTTTAGAGGTAAAATTAGAAGCTATGAACTAATGAGTCAGCTAAGGATCAATCCCGCAGTAGAATATATCAAGAAACAACAGAATTATCCACGGTCTGGTCATATGTGGTGTCATAGCCAGTTAAGCGTAATCCACAAAACCAGCAATAAACGCTACAGACTGACAGGGCGTTTATTAACAAACAAAAAATGGTCAGACAGAACACAAGAACAACTCAGAAACGTGACAGCGGAGAGGCTAAGCAAATAAAAAATAGAAAAAGATTGCAAACTATCTCTACCCTCGAAACTGAGGGGGGAGTGAAAATGAAGAAATTGTGTGTAAGAATCGCCTCTGTAAGTTTTGGCATAACGTATGCGGTATGTAGTTGATGATTAGCTCAAGGGCTGTGACGCCTTTCACGGTGGCTGATCACAAATGGCTACAACTCAATCAGAATCTGAATGAAGTCTGTGGTACACAATGATCCATTCAATGCCTGGTGCGATATTAACTTTTCATTCACGGTGTAGGGGTACCAAAATAGCCTGCGATATTTTAGCATCAAGACTTGGGTACTTCAGTAATGTCATTGTAAACCTGTGAGTCATGCTTTTGCTAACTAGGTAGGCGGTCGAAAAGCTTTGACAGCCAGAGAGGTAAAGACATCAAGATGCACAAAGATGCGTAGAGATGCGAAGCTGCAGTAAAGCTGATGATAATAGCGATGCTAAAAAAAAGGAAGAAAAAAGTGGTATGGTGACAGCTTTACGTGGTAATGGACGAAACAAAATTCGACGTTTCGGCCAAGTAGGCCTTCATCTGGACGAACAACAAACACACAAATTATATATAACGATATATTAACAAATCTAACTACATGGCGATACTATGCTAGAAACTAAAGAGAGGAAAAATACAAAAATGGTCACTTCCCTGTGTTCCTGAGCTGGGTCAGTCTACAAATGGACTGAATTGATACGACAGGACCGACTATAAATCTCTCTGACCAGGGAGTCAGGTGAGAAGACGGAAAGGAAGGGTTCTAAAAATATGGGGAGGTGGGTACAGGATATGTGTAAACTATGCACGTCTAACTCTGTGTATGCACCCCGAACCGATGTGTGAACATAAGTATGTGTATGTAACCATGCATGCGTACAAGCATAAATCGGCACATATATTGCCTCAAGGCCCACAAAAGAAAAACCCAAAGGAGCCCAAATGTGCCAATACATGTGCAGACAAATATATCCACATATACAGGTTAAGTAGCGCATGGGGGTATACAATATGTAGTGGGTGTCCTATGAGTATGAGAGTGATATGTTCATTCCTTGGGGGGACAGCGAACCCAACTGGACAATAAGGCGATTCTCAAGGGCGAACCTGCTGCGATTGCTAGAGTGACATGAGACAATGCCAGTAACTTGAATGTCGAGTTTACCACTATGTCCAGGGGAGTTGAAATGGGCAGACACCGGGCTGCCAGTCTTTTGCTCAACATCACGAAGATGCTCACAAAATCTTTTACTCAAGCGTCGTCCGCTTTCACCTACATACGTCATCTGGCAGTGCTTACATATAATGGTGTAGATGATATTACGCGACACACAAGTGAACCCCTCCTTGATGTCGAAACGCTTATTAGGAACAAGACCGAATCGGTGCAAAGTACGTAGTCACAAGTTTTGCAAACTCGACGTCCACAAGGAACAGTACCAAGGTGTTTGTGGTTTGAGCGGGGGAGTGCGGCTAGTGACAAGAATGTCTCTCAGATTCCTGTCACGTTTGGAGGCGACCAAAGGAGGATCACTGAAAAGTAAGCGGGTAGTAGGATCTGAGTGGAGAATGGAGCGATACCGGTTAAGGATCCTCACCGCAGCCAAGTTATGGGGGTGGTAGGTGAGGGTAAATATGGTCCTATCAGAGGAACGGCGGGTGGATGGGGTGAGTGCCACCGAACGGGGAATATCGAGAGCTCTCTTAAAGGCAGATTGGAGAACCGAGTCAGGATAGAGACGACGCCTAAAGAAATTTAACATCAGGTGGGCCTGTTGGAGAAAATCGTGATCATCCTGGCAGATACGACGAAGTCGTAATAATTGAGAATATGGAATGGAATATCTGCAGTGAGATGGATGAGACGAGGTGTAGAGAAGATAACAGTGGGCGTCCGTGGGTTTATAGAAGACAGAAGTGTGGAGGCTGGAGGTACCAAGGGAGACGACCAGATCAAGAAAAGTGACGGACGAGGTAGAGATATAAGATGTAATCTTGATGGATTTGTGAAAGTTGTCAATGTAGTCGATGAACCAGGAGATGTCATCTTCCGGCAAGTCAGTCAGTCCAAAGACATCATCGATGTACCGGAGGTATTTAATGGGCAGGGGGCCACGGTATGAATTCAGTATTTGATGTTCAAGGTAACCCATGAACAGGCAAGCATAACTGGGACCCATCTTGGTTCCCATTGCTACACCACTCACCTGGTCATAGAACTGACCATTGAATTCGAAAGTATTAAGGTTGAGAACAAATTCATTGAGACGGAGGAGAGTAGAAGTATCCACAGATGGGTGTTTTCTTTGGTCAAGAAAGAATTGAAGAGCTATAAGGCCATCAGCATGAGGGATAGAGGTATACAGAGAGCATACGTCCAGGACGAAAAGTCGGTACGAACGTTCAGGGTAAGGAAAAGAGAAGAGAAGATAGTGAGAGCATGATTAGTGTCCTTGACGTAGGTGGGAAGGGATGTCACTATAGGTTGGAAAATGCTATCGAGATAGTCGGATATATGTTCTGTAGGACAACTACATGCTGAAACAATGGGACGACCAGGGTTATTAGGCTTGTGGATTTTAGGAAGCATGTAGAAGGAAGGTTTGCCTAGAGCACTGTCTGAGATGATGAGACGGGACGCGATGGTAGAGCGAACCTTCTCATTGTTGCTAGTAGTGGAATCACTAGGGCAAGGTTTATAGAACGTGGTGTCAGGTAACCTTTGTTTGACGCCTTCTTGGATGTATAAGTCTTTACGCCAGACTACCACAGCTTCTCTCTTATCAGCTGGTTTAATGACGATATCCTCCCGACTACGGAGATTGGAGAGGCTCGAAATTCGGCGGGAGTTAAGTAGGAACGAGGTACCCGGCGTATGAGGAGTTGCTCGATCTCACGAAGAGTAACCTGTGTGTATAAGTCGAGAGCCCTTGGGGCACCAGAAGGCGGTGTCCAATCTAATTTACGTGAATGAAAGCGAGAAAATTCATCGACATCAGTGGAGGATGAGGTGTCCGATTTCCCGCAGTGAAAGTATTCTAAACGCATGCGTCTGTGGAGATCATGGACATCCCTTAGAAGACTGTGACGATCACTAGTAGGGCGCACAGGGACAAATTGTAACCCTTTAGAGAGAACTGCGCGTTCGTGATCCAATAATGTGAGGTCCTTAGGAATACAGATGACGCGGGAATGATGGTTAAGAGGGGATTGGGAGGGTGGTTGAGGTCGAAGGTCGGATATCTTCTTTTTGTGTTGAGAGGACATGAAGGTATAAAGCTCCCTGTTTAAGTTATGGATAGTTTCGCGAATAGGGTGATCGAAACTGATCGCTAGAAAACGAATTGACAACGAATTGAGAACGAATGACAGCCAACTGAGTCAAGGTGAGAGAACCGGAGGTCTCACACAAATGTGTTGGTCTCGGGACTAGTCTACAGATTTTAGTAAGGTTCGATGAGGGAAGGCAAACAGTTCTAAAAGGTGTGGCGATGCCGGATGTATCAGGTCGAAAGATAATGTATCGTTGATGTAAATGCAGTACTTAAAATACATGATGTATAACAAGTGTTCTTTTAGTGCGAACGATGAAATTGATTAAAGGGGAACATGATTGATAGAAAGATTATAGAAAAGAAGAGAGAGAAAAAAAATGAATAAAAAGAAGAAGAAGAAGAAACTCATTGTTGTAACAGCCTGCATTATCGATCTGTTGATTTACAACTAGTCCCCCCCCCCCCCCCCATTTCACAAACATCGTTGTCGGCTTTGCACAACACAACACCTTAGAAGTAACTATAAGGTCATCTATATATTGATGAAATAATATTCTACTACTCATTACAAACACGAAAGGCTGTAAATCAATATATTTTTTGCAATCAATAGCTTGTGGGGGTCAACAGATGATGATAAAGAGCTTGAGCTAACATACATGCACTGGAATCTACAACTGAACTTGAAACTAACAAGTTGTTAATGAAATGAATTTATGATGTTTCCAAGAAGGATGACGATGACGATAATGTGTTTAATAAAAAAAAAAAAAAACAATATGATAACAGCACATTTATGTAATAAAAGGGTAGGGTTTGCCAAACAGTTTGAAAACCACTATAGTATAACAAGTATGCACATATATCTTCACTTTTCAATGGCTTTGAAAAAAAAAAAGTGGTATTTTAAAAATACAAACCTCAATTGTTGAGGGACAATAAGTTGAATGTCGTGATAAATGGAAGAAATGAAAAGTAAATACGCCATCCAAGAAAGACCAGGGCTCTTTGTCTAAGAGGTGTGTGACGTAACCCGGAGAAAGCCGCAAGGAGTCCGGGTCGCCAGCTCACCTTTTATGATGGCGGTTGATAGGACACACACTGCGGAGGCCATCTGAGAGTACATGTATTACACGAATCCCCAGGGGAGAAGACAAACAGGAAGCCCAAAACATACTTGGAGATGACAGGTAGAAGCAGAAATAAACAGGATGGTGAACACATTGAATGATTCCAAAAAAAAGTGGCGAGAAACAGAACCGCTTGGAAAGTGTTTGTTGAATACATATGCTCAACATGAAGCTGAAAGGTAGAATAAGGTGATAAAACAGTACACAACGTGATAAGAGTTCAGACAATTAATAGAAGAATAGGTGGAAAAAAAAGGATAGAACCATCTGGTGTTATAGGACAGAAGCAATGTAAGAGGCAGACAACGATGGGGACTCATTACGATAAATATGGGGACTGGGTGGTCTAGCGTAAGGTGTCGGCCTCTGGACAGTATCGTTCTGGGTTCCAGTCTCATCACATGCGGTGGAAATTTTTTAAAAATAAAAACTAACCTGGAGTTACCTCATGACTTTACCCACTCCCTGGGCTCTGGGTAGTGGGATCTGATGTCTAGCAATTAAGGATAGCGGCGAAACACAGGAGGTTCCGTGTTCATTTTGTGCACGTTAAAGTTGGACAAGTTGGTAGTTGAAAAAGGAAAGGAGTCGGCCAAAAGTAGCCGCTGCCCCGGGCAGAATTAATAGGAAAAAGAATCTACCTAAAACATTAAAACTATCCACGATAAAAATATGAGAATACCACAGTAGACGGAGAATATCCGCCTGTATGGCGGGGGACATCTGACCAAACGGCTGTTGGTTTGAAAAAGATGGGGGATATTCATGCAAAATTCAGATCCTCGGGACTTATAGGTATAAAGGATATATAGAGGTATAAATGATATATAGAGGTATAAAGGATATATAGAGGTATAAAGCCGGCGAATGAAAACAAACAATTGCGGTCAACAGTTTGTGCTGAAACGGTACGCGCGACCATATATTTTGCAGACCTTCGGCACATGATTTTTGTGGTAACGTGGTCGGTATTACGCCCGTGCCGCTTTACTTTGCCAGAAAAAAAATCCGGTACCCATTAAAGGCTGGGTGAACCGGAAGCTGTTGGGATCAAACTCTACATCTTGTCCTTTGTAGTCCAGTTCACTAATCACTGAGCTATCGCGGCTCCCCACAGGTGAGGTGTAGAACAGCTCAAAAGGTTGAATTTCAAAGAATGAAAAAAGACATTGTGCAATGTATTTTTGACAATCACGGAAGTAAGAAAAAGATTTATCCAGTGTGAAGCCAGTCTTCATATATCAAAGTGAATCTCTGACACTGTTACAACGGAAAAGAAAACAGTTGGAGGCCACAAAAATGTGATTTTACAGAGGAACGTTGAGAATATCACGGACAACTGAAAAGAATAAAGAGGGCGTCTTAAAATTAAGAAACTTAGACGAGCCTGACGCGTTTTTAAATGAAGAATTCGTTTCTTGTGCTACACTACAACTTACCGTGGCTCAGTCTCTGAGACTGCGGACGCGTAGATCTGCGCAGGTTAATGTAGATGGATACGTGCCAGGATGGCGTTTTCAAGATATACAAGGTCTGCCTTATCAACAACGTAAATATTTGGCTTTCAAAAGCGGTTTAAAAAATGTCAGGAAAATGGTGGAAGTATGGTATGGAAAGATATTGGGGCTGAAAGAAAGTCCGGAAATTTCAAGGGAACACAATCACAAATGTAAAGCACGGGACCAGAAGGACTAGTGCTCAAAGACGGTTATGTTGGTAACAAGGAACTAAACAAGAAACATTTAATAACGTTTATGAAATAAATATAATAAATTTGTGCGCGCACGTGTCAACTATACACAGAGCCGTGGTAGTAACTGCTTCTGCAAACGTATAAATTGTAAACAGAACTAAGAGTAGAAATCTAAGCAAAGAAAAACAAACTTCGGGCAAATTATGGGGTCTTTATAATAACTTGCAGCTAATGACTACATTCACGGAGGAGATCTTCCAATCGGATGAGCCTCGGTAACTGAATGCAGCAAAAGAAATAATAAACTGGACTCCTGTTAATCGCAAGCACGAACCCCTATGTTTTTTCGATGCCATAATCCGAGGACAATGACAAGTACTATATAACTGTACGTGTCTTACACATCCTAAGAACGAGATTTTTATTTTACACGCCAGGCACAAAAGTACTTTAACAACAATTACTAATAAAAAAAATTATTAATGAGCATTTACAATAAATATACGTATTTGAACGTGATCTTCCTCTCTCTCTCTCGCTCTCTCTCAAATATTTACTTCTCGACTAGAATATCGCAAAACTAGATTAGCCCACCACTAATAAAACTTATTTCTCTCTCTCTCTCTCTCTCTCTCTCTCTCTCTCTCTCTCTCTGCGATCAGGACTCAATCAGAGTAGGATTCCAGACTCTCGCACGAAGACAGCTGTTTGTTTAAGCCTGTTAGATCCACTCCGATTGATTACCTGTTAAAACGTTGCACTGTGTTCTGCGCCAGTGGCCCAGTGCATCCGATTTCAGCCAGCATTATGTTCAGGTTTGCTTTCTTTAGCCTTTGATTGTCCCCAATCTTCCTGCAAGGCAGCAGATGATCTTTTCTGTAGAGGGATTCTGCCCTTAGATGGTCGGCCTTCCCAGGTTTACGAGCACCATCTGCCCGAGTCACTAGAGGTGACTAACACAGACATGCGACTTGTAATATGAGGAAAATGCAACTAGGAACACTTTTCATGCACAGCTTCCAACTGTTCCCAACGCCTATCTCCATATACCGGTAAGTCACGTCCTATTGAAAATGATGATCGTCGTAGCACTTGATGATGTTAGGCCATCGTTGATGACTCCAATTCCGAACATAGAGACACACAGTCAGACGTCAAATTTTCTCCGTCGCACATCAAACAGCAGACCGTAAGATTTGCGCACGGTTCATTAACGGTTCCATAGGGAACCATTACGATGACGTAGCACACACCAATGTCGCCGAACAAATAATCTCGATCCCTTTAGAATTCTGTCCGATTACTCAAGAGTAAGCAGCCTACGACGAATAAAACACGAAGCAAATTCGCCAAAGAGACAAATCTGCGGCTGACGAAGTAGTTTACATTAATGTGTAACATGGAAATAACTTGCGTCAAAGAATTTCAACAACGGTCATGAACAACACCAATGTGACGCAAAGCGCAGATCAAGTCTAGACGGTGGAAGGTTTTACTCACAACACTTGATTCGTCAAAAGCAGACTGCAGTCGGCCTACGACCTCGCTTTAGCGACACAGATGTATCAAGTATATCATAATTTTGACTTTAACGCAGAAAAGTGCAATGAAGATCCGAAATTAATCAGACCCTGGGTGCATTTTCTGCAGCGATCGAGAGGACGTGGACTAGATCCGCCATCTTGGAGATAACAACACTTATTTGAGACGGTAACAACATCACTCTTGGCTCTACAAAAAAGCTGCTACAGACCCTTGTGTCAAACTCTCTACACGCGTGCAAAACATGGACACCTACAGCAGAGCTGCAGAATAAAATACTAGGTACATAGATATAGATGAAATGTTAACGTGATAATTTGGGTAACTTTTACTTAGATCCTATCACAGATAAAAAGATATCATAAGCAATAGGAGTATATGTTGATATGTTGATTTTTGCGAAGCAACGCCAAATTATTTCATTCATCTGGCCAGACCAATCCGCAACGAACTGGGGTGAAAGAATGAGAGCTAAACAGAGAAAGAGTTGGGTAGTTAATAAGTTTAACAAATGCACAGACATCGAAGTCCAACAGAATGACGGGTTAGAAAGACAGAGATAAATGGAGAAAGTTGATTGCTGAAGTAATGTCACAACGACCCGTACCTACCCCACTCACGGTTATGATAAAAAGAAGAGGGAAATATATCATCATCATCATCAAATGCCGGGTCTACTGGCGCAGGTGATCATGTCTCTCCACAACTTTCAATCTCGACAGTTAATTATCATTTCTGTTGTTGACCTTCTGCCTAGCCATTCTCATTGGAAATGAGCCCTCTTTTTGCTTTGGCCTCTTTCAGGACGTCTTCATTACTCTTCTTAGCTGTCCATGGTAGTCTCAACATTCTTCTGTAAAACCACATTTTTACAGACTCCGGTGATTTTCTTGGCTATTGTCATATTGTCCATGATTCACATCCATATGTTAAGACTGGCTCTACATAACATTTAAGAACTCTTTTTCTTATTTCTATTGTCAAAAATGGATTGCATAGTATCGTCCTCATTTTTTGGGAAGCTGCTTTTGCCTGAGCCATTCTGCATCTCACCTCTGTTGTACATCTTCCGTCTGAGGTTAACAAAGTTCCCAAATATATTCATTTACCTGTTTTAATAGTGTTCCACTTGTCTTTGTTTTGCACTGTCTTTTTCTTTTTTTGTTACCATTACTTCTGTCTTTTTGCTATTAAGGCTGAGTCCTTAATTTTTGCTTTCTTTCACTATAATGTCTAACATTTCTTGTAACTCATTTTCACTCTTAGCTATTAAGACTGTATCATCAGCTTAAAAAAAGTAAAGTACCCCGTCACGCCAAGTGGCGTATAGGGAATATGGTGTTAGTGACCATAAATGTTACAGACCTTCGGCACATGATTTTTGGGGTAATGTGGTCGGTATTACGCCCGTGCCGATTCACTTTCCCAGAAAAAAATCCGGTACCCATTAAAGGCTGGGTGAACCCGGAAGCCGTCGGTTGGGATCGAACTCCACCCCTTGTCCTTTGTAGTCCAGTTCACTAACCGCTGAGCTATCGCGGCTCCCTGTATCATTAGCACACCTTAGATTTATTTATTTTATGACCTCCGATTGTTATTCCAGGCACGTCCCTTATAGATCTTAAAATAATCTCACTATACATGTTAAACAAATCTGGTGACAGCACACAACCTTGCCTAACACTGATGTTTTATTTGTTGAAACATTCCCAATTGATTTCCAGTTCTTATAGCCGCAGTTTGTTGCCAGTACATGTTCTTTATTATTCTTGGAAATATGTGCTGTATTTGTAATCGTTCTTTCAATTCTCCACTTATTAACACTACTCGATGGCCAATATCCTTCACATCTTTATTTGGCTTATCAAGAAATTATATTCCAACATCTTGTCTGGATGCTCTAATTAACTTCCAGACTCATCCGTAAATCCATAGGAAGTCTTTAAAATCACTCAATGAGCTACTTCAACCCGCAAATTTTCCCAGCATGTATTTTCCGTGTATAATTTTTATTCATCCTAACTTATTGGCCCACCGGATTTATCAACACACCTAATGTTAGCACAACTATTAATTTAGATGACGGCTATTTGAATATTAGCATTGTGATACCCATGAGGACTGATCTGGAAAACTAGATAGCTGTTCATGAATAACGGGTGGGTGGATACTGTACTATGGATATATACAATAGACAAGTTGAATATTCACGTTCCGAACGGGATGGAAACACATATATCTTTGATTTACGAATGTTTACTCTGTTTCATAAATTGTATATATTATATTTTCCAATTGTGATAAGTATTGTTATATGAATGAGAAATGATATTATAAGAGAAAGAATAAGCATTGAAGCTACAAACAGAAACGACAAATAAACTGTTTTGCCCATCCAGAAAAAATGTCATATGGTTCCTTACCATACAAAGCATATATTAGAATAGAAGAAGGCAGGAGAGAAAGTGGCAGAACTAGAGTATGATGGACAGACAACATCAAAGAAACGCCACAACAACATCAATTGACGATTGAAGCCGCAAAAGGACAAGAACCAGAACTTAGTGTCTCCCTCGATATCAGAACGGGCACAAGAGAATTTTGAAGAAGAAAGATAAAGGTCAAGGTAAAGTACGAGACTTGAACCGGCGTCTTAGCACGCGAGTTTTCACCCATATGAGCTCTGCCGCCTAGCCAGAAATGTTCGGAGACTTCTAGATAGTGTCGTTTCAGGCATCGAAACTCACGATGCGAAGTGGTATTCCTGACCTTCCCAGAGTACTACCCTGGTACCCATTTCTGCCAGAGGCTGGGTCGACCCGCGTGGGTATTTTTTTTCCCGAACCACGAGTACAATGCACACTGCTTCCACCGGGAACTGAACACGGGTTGTTCGAATGTCGGTAGACCAGTCGGCTGCTTTTCCCAACTATGCTACCGAGGCCCGAAAGAAGAAAGAAAGGAAAGAAAGAAAGAAAGAAAGAAAGAAAGAAAGAAAGAAAGAAAGAAAGAAAGAAAGAAAGAAAGAAAAAAGAAAGAAAGAAAGAAAAAAATGTGACTTTGCTACAAAGGGCATATACTGCATTTTGTTGTACAGCACAACACGCAGGCATTCACACCATTTGACATTCCTTTATGGGCTGCCTGAGTGGGGCGAATACAAAAAACAGACCAATAATTTACAAGCACATGAAAGAAGGAAACTACGTTGTGGGAATTCTAAGAAAACATAAAGAATGTCAAATAAGAAAAACAAGCGAATAATTGGGAAGACAGAAATCATGTCTTGAGGAATGATAAGAATAAACAAATAGCGTGTGTGCGAGAATAAACCATTTAAAGAGAATGATGAGAATAAATATAAAAACATGAAAATTAAAACAAGAAAGTTGACGATTAATGATAAACGAAGGGATGTGGTTAAAGAAATAAGAGTAGAAGAAACACAGATTTTATAGTACAAATAGAAGTCGTATATTATAGAGTTATAAGAGAAGGCAGACAGAAGTCTTAGATTATGGAGTTATATGAGAAGACAGACTTCAGAAAGTCGAAGGAGTATTCGTTTTCACTCATGTTATAAGCAATCCTCCAGGGCACCCAAGATTACTCTCAAACATGAAGTACAAGACTGTGAAACCACAAAGAGCCAGAGAACGAAATGTTGGCCTACAAATGAAAGGTTTACACAAGAAAGAGGATCCAGGAAAGAAATCATGCGCATCTTCCGATTTGCCCATTCTATTCTATTACATCTATAGAACTAGTTCCAATACAGTCAGGACGTTTCCATATACGCTCCACCACTTTTTACCCAAAATGCATAGGTTAATTCAGCTAACAAGCTCGCTCCGTGCACGCCCTACTCGACTGCACATGGGACGATACAAAAACTCCTTAGTCGCCTCTTACGACATGCATGATCGACCTTGCCGACCGATCGCCCTTGATGTAAGGGAAATGTTGATTGCTGAATAGTACATCGGTGAATAATACATACTTCCGGTCATTGCGGCAGATATGCGACAGGAACTGTTGAGGCTCTGTCTGAGAAGTGTTCCTTGTTGTAGTTTCCTCATATTTCAAATCCGATTGCTGCCGGAGCTACTGAGTCCGGTGCTCCGTGCACACAGTGAGCTGAGTATTTCATCCTGACCGTGTTTCGATATTCCGAATGTTTACGATGAATGTGATATAATATAACGAAAGAAGTTTGGCTGCATTCACTTTCGGTGTGGTTACGCCTTAAGTCGTTTGACGTGTGCTGTAGCTGCTATGATGGGGACTGCAGCTGCCTTTCTTTGTTTGCATCATTCAATGCGATGAGATGTTAATTCGGACGATTCCACTAGCACGGGTGGTTGGGTAATTATGGATTTTAATTCGTTTGCAGCTACAACTACATCGGTGAATCAAAAAATAACATTGATGTGATCATAATAATTTTAAATCATGTTGGAAGCTGCTGTTGAACCGTCAATCATACTGCGTTAGTGGCCGCGCACTGCAGTCGTCATGAGCACTATGTCGATAGCTGACGACAACAACGATGGTGGTGGTGACCTTATAGTCAGGTAGTAAAGAGAAGCTGCGTCCAGTGATATTTCTTTCAGTAGCAAAAGTGAAAAAGCAGTTGATTTACATCAAAGAATATTAAAGCAGTACCGAGAATGCTATCTAACATGTGAATGCCTGTAAATATTTGTAGACGTGAGGCTAAAACCACTGCTCCGCTGGCTGAAAAGCTGACGTTCAGTGTTCGAAGCCCGCGGTAGACAGAAAGGATTTTTTCTATCGGGGGTGAAATAAAAATCCTGAGTCGCACACGTCGTGGCGACTGCTTGACCAAGCGGCCTTTATCCCTCTGGTTCTATCGTTGCCCCACGACATACACCAGCAATGGTACTATGTGTCGTAAAGATAGTTTTTTTTTATTTTTACCGAGAAAGTTGTCAATAAGTACAGGAGTGGGAAAGAAAAATTAAAAGTTTTGTGAGAAATGTGATCGATCGATCTTACACGTTCCTGTCGGCCTTTAACTGCGACCACATCTGACATATGATGCAGTGGGACGAATTATCTGAGAAGACAAACGAATGACAACCAAGAGGTCCTAAAATGGCATTAATTAGCAATGACTCATGGCATAACGTCACTAACTAGTTTTAGTTCACTGCACAGCAACCAGCAAATTAGCATTACAGTCTTTGCTAGATAGATACCAAGATAACTAACTCTCGAAAAGAAAGAGCTCCGCATGGATACGTGTACGGTGATATTGCGACTATGTGTAATTGAGGGAGATGCCTTTGTGCAACGCATAGTTAGTGGTCACGAATCATGGGTTCATGGTTGCTTTTCCAACTATAGTGATTGTTTTTCAACCAAAGTGATTGCTTTCCAACGAAAGTGATTGTTTTTCAAATAAAGACTAAACGAGCAAGAAGAAAATAATGATGACATTCACTGTCGCCAGTGGCGTATATGCAATATGGAGTTAGTGACCATAAATTTTACCGACCTTCGGCGCATGATTTTTGGGGTAATGTGGTCGGTATTACGCCCGTGCCGCTTTACTTTCCCAGAAAAAAATCCGGTACCAATTAAAGGCTAGGTAAACCAGAGGCCGTCGGTTGGGATCAAACCCTACCTCTGGTCCTTTGTAGTCCAGTTCACTAACCACTGAGCTATAGCGGCTCCCAATAAACTATAGTGCATAAACATAATCAGGGAGTACATGAAAATAAATAAGTACAGGAAATGTAGAAAACTAAACACGGAGTACCGGAAAACAAGCAGGGAGTAGTGGATAATAAGCAAAGAGTGCACGAACATAAGCAAAAAGTATTGGACAAGAAGCAGAACGTGCAGAGAAACAAATAGGAAGTATGGGAAAATAAGCAGTGAGTAGTGGTCTAACATTAGTTTGTAGAAGAAATACACATGGATTAGGATAAAAGAAAACGGGGAGTAAAGAAAAAAAGTATCTTGTGATATGTGTGTATGAGTGTATGTGTGTGTGTGCGCGCGCGTGTGTGTGTGCGTGTTAAGTGTTTTTTTTTCTATCTGTCTATCTATTGTCCTTTCGAGCCGAAGACGGCACATATGGCAGAATTACAATCTCAAAAACAAAAACCTTGAGTGCCAAAATGGCACATATTGCAGAGACCACTGCTTCTAAAATCTATTTTTTTTTTTAAGGAGCATACATTAAAGATGTCGGAAATGTACACAATGTGAAGACCCCTGTCTTCTACGATGCCCCAGGCTGCTACACCCGGATTCCAGAGACTGGTCGCAATGATAACGTACAAGGCACAGACGATGAAGCTTATCTGATCAAGGCCTTGGCTGGTGGGAAAAACCTGCATCTTGGCGGGATACGGCAGTGTACTAGCAGGACACAGAAAGTTGGTTAGTTCGAGAGAGAGGAGAGCGTTCCAGTTTTGAGCGGTCGTTTGTGAAGGAGAGTTGGTTTGTTCATGGAAAATGTGAACACGCTAAATTAGGTGAGAGTTGACAAGTTGAGATGTAATTTCAAAGCGAATATATAAATAGCTTATAGAGAGATGAAAGAAAGGAAAAAAAGAGGTAAAAAAGGAAGGTCGTAAAGAAAGGAAGGTCGTAAAGAAAGAAAGGTAATGAAAGACGGGTAAAGAAAGAAAGAGAGAAAGAAAGGAAGAAAGAACAGGGAAGTAACTCAATGATTATTGCGACCACTATTTTATCTTATCATCATCATCGGGTGCCATCTCCGCAGCGAAGGTTGGCTACCATGGATCGCCATTCCACTCTGTTTCATGCTTTGATGGTGTAGGCTGTCATAGATTGTCTTGTTCATCTTTTGATGTTACTCGTCCATGTTAGCCTCTGCCTCTTTTACCTTGTATTTTCCCTTCCAATACTACTTTTATTAGGCTGTTGTGTCTTTTAACATGGCCCAAAAATTTCATTTGTCTTGCTCTAATTGTGTTTAATAGTTCTGTGTTCATTTTTAGTTGTTTTAAAACTTCCTCGTTTGTTTTCTTTTCTTTCCATCCAATTCAACCTATTCTTCTATAAATCCACATTTCAAAGGCTTCAATTTTCTGTATTTTATCTTATACACAAAATATTTGATTACCGTTATGTTTATATTGAAATCATTGGCAACAATATAACCTATGAAGCGTGAATACGGTAATAGTGGTTAGTGTTGACCGGCTAAACATGTGAATATTCCAAGCAGGCAAGTATTTTGTCTCGGTGTGAAATATGAAAACATTTTTTTTTACCCAATGATCTGTACACTGCAACTAATGAGATTTATGGGACATGTTAAAGGATACAACAGCCTACCAAAGGTAATCTTGGTAGGGAAAATACAAGGTAAAAAAGGCAGAGGCAGACTAAGACTAACATGGACGAGTAACATCAACATATAGACAAGTCAGCCTATGACAACCTGCATCATCAAAGCAAGAGACAGAGCGGAACTGCGCTCCCTGGTAGCCAACCTTCGATGCTGAGGCGGCACTCAGTGATGATGATGATGATGATGATGATCTGTACACTAAAAGCTGACGATTACAATCAGCATGCGACAGTTATTCCCCGGCCTTTCAGTAAAATAGCCCAAAAAGAGCTCGAAATGGAATGTTCTATTTTCATGTAATTAAGTGGTTTGTATAGGGAGGGATATGTTAAAATAAGTGCAGCGCGTAAAATACTTGGGCAGGATATAATAACATCAGATGTAAGATGCACCACAGAAATAACAGTAAATATCTCAGGATTAAAATGGCATTTCAGAAAATGAAAAACGTATTATGAAACAGGTCTATGTCTATAGAAGTGAGAAAGAGAGCTCATCGTTGCTATAGAGAGCCAATTCTGACTTATGGAAGCGAATCATGGACAGTAGACAAACAAATGAAAAGATTATTAGAGGCCCCAGAGATGAGATTTCTCAGAAGAATGATGAAATGAAAGTTCCCTGGACAGCTAAAAAGACCAATGAGGACATTCTAGAAGAGGCCAGTGTAAAAAGGCAGCTCCTAAAAAAATATCAGAAAGAAACAATCAACATTTTTTGAGCACAACATGAGAAGTGAAAAGTTGTACTACTTCGTTACAACTGGCAAAATACAAGTAAAGAGATATCGCGGACGACAAAGATAGAAGATACTAGATAGCTAGGTGTCATTACATGGAAATAGTCAACAACAGAACTGATACGATGCACTGTCAATAGAAGATTGTGGAAGGACATGATCGCCTACGCCATCCGGTATGGTATATGATGATGATAAGAATATAATTGATCAAATATGACTATTTATGCATTTAATTAGATGGCTGTGAAGAGAACCGTCCAAGTGAGGAGCTTCCGTTCTATTGCACATAAAATTAGATGCTCTTGTAAGGTGAGAATAAGAAAAATAGGTAGTCTATTTAGTGAAAATACAAAAATAGAACTCAGTAAAAAATGTAGCTATTTTGGCAATGTGCATGTACAGATTATGTAGCAAGCGAGGAATTAAATATGTTTAATTTAATGAAATGTGGATTTATAGAAGAATATGTAGAATTGAATGGAAAGAGAAGAAAACAAATGATAAAGTTTTGAAACAACTAAAAATTAAAAGAGAACTACTAAACACAATTAGAACAAGACAAATGAAATTTTTGGGGCATGCTAAAGGACACAACAGCCTACTAAAAGTAATATTGGAAGGGAAAATACAATGTAATAGAGGCAGAGGCAGACCAAGACTAACATGGACGAGTAGCATCAAAAGATGTACAGATCAGCCTATGACAATCTGCACCATCAAAGCAAGAGAGAGAGAGAGAGAGCGGAATGGCGCTCCATGGTAGCCAACCTTCGACGCGAAGACGGCACTCAATGAATAAAATTTAATGAATAGGTAATGAGTATATAATTATATTGTTTAATGAAAGGTTCAGTGTGTAGTTATGTAGTTATTTCATCTGTGAATACGAGGTAAGAAGTAATTTAAGGAGTTCTTTTTTTTTGTAAGGAGTAATCAACTCTCGGTCTATACCACCAACTCTCGAGGGAACACTTGGTCTATGCCGTCAACTCTCGGTCTATGTCATCAACTCTCGAGGTAAGATTGGTCTATGCCATCAACTCTCAATGTGAGACTTGGTCTATGCCATCAACTCTCAAGGTGAGACTTGGTCTATGCCATCAACTCTCAAGGTAAGACTTGGTCTATGCCATCAACTCTCGAGGTGAGACTTGGTCTATGCCATCAACTCTCAAGGTGAGACTAGGTCTATGCCATCAACTCTCAAGGTGAGACTTGGTCTATGCCATCAACTCTCAAGGTGAGACTTGGTCTATGCCATCAACTCTCGAGGTGAGACTTGGTCTATGCCATCAACTCTCGAGGTGAGACTTGGTCTATGCCATCAACTCTCGAGGTGAGACTTGGTCTATGCCATCAACTCTCGAGGTGAGACTTGGTCTATGCCATCAACTCTCGAGGTGAGACTTGGTCTATGCCATCAACTCTCGAGGTGAGACTTGGTCTATGCCATCAACTCTCGAGGTGAGACTTGGTCTATGCCATCAACTCTCGAGGTGAGACTTGGTCTATGCCATCAACTCTCGAGGTGGGACTTGGTCTATGCCATCAACTCTCGAGGTGAGATTTGGTCTATGCCATCAACTCTCGAGGTGGGACTTGGTCTATGCCATCAACTCTCGAGGTGAGACTTGGTCTATGCCATCAACTCTCGAGGTGAGACTTGGTCTATGCCATCAACTCTCGAGGTGAGACTTGGTCTATGTCATGAACTCTCAAGGTGGGACTTGGTCTATGCCATCAACTCTCAAGGTGAGACTTGGTCTATGCCATCAACTCTCGAGGTGGGACTTGGTCTATGCCATCAACTCTCAAGGTGAGATTTGGTCTATGCCATCAACTCTCGAGGTGGGACTTGGTCTATGCCATCAACTCTCAAGGTGAGATTTGGTCTATGCCATCAACTCTCAAGGTGGGACTTGGTCTATGCCATCAACTCTCAAGGTGAGCTTTGGTCTATGCCATCAACTCTCGAGGTGAGACTTAATTCTATGCCATCAACTTTCGATATGAGACTTGGTCTATGCCATCAATTCTCGAGGTGAGACTTGGTTTAAGCCATCAACTCTCAATGTGAGACTTGGTCTATGCCATCAACTTCCAAAGTGATATGTGATCTACAACGTCCACTACTCACATATTGTAAGAAATGGTACGTACATTTTTGATAGAACGTATATTAGAGAACAAACGGCACTATAAGATTATAGGGATATTCTGACATAGGAAATAAGGAACTAACAAAGTATTTGGAGTTGTCCATTTCAAACAACATTTAAAAAATTGAAATAATTTTTTTTAAAACTTTAATGCCAAAATTATATGTACCGTAGAGAAGAGCATTGATAAAACCCGTCTTGCTGTAAAACATATCTGCACAGCATCAAAATGGTAAATTTATCAAAAGTAATTAACAAGAATGGGTTAAATACAAAAATTAAAATTGTCAACTCAAATGTTAAGTCGATCCTATTATATGGCTATAATAGGATCGAATTTTGAACGAATTCAAAACAAATGAGGAAATTAGAGAAATCGCCAATCAACCACTAATATCTTCAGTAATAAAGAAAAGACGATGGTCATACGTTGGACATGTGATGAGAAGAGATAATAACCGAATAGCAAAGCAAGCCCTCATATGGGAAACAACAGGTAAAAGAAAAAGAGGAAGACCCAGGGAGACACTGAGAAGAACATTGATGAGAGAGGCAAGAGCAGCAGGAGTCGGCTCCCTCAATGAGATAGAACTGCTTGCACAGAACAGAGACAGATGGCGAGATTTGATAAAATATCTTTAAAAGAAAACTGCTAGAACAAAAAAATCCATATAGGAGAAGGTGTATCTTGGTCTACGCCCTATGGGCCGGTTACGGCTCGAAAGGTCAATAGATAGATAGATTATATGGCTGTGAAACATGGAGAGCAACAAATTAACAATCATGAAGATACAGACTTTCATTAATAGATGCTTACGCAGAATGAAAGGATGGAAATGGCAGGACAAATTCACTAACATAGAATTATGGAAATGTACCAGGCAAATACCAGTGGATAAGGAGATACAGCGAAGACGATGGCGCTGGATAGGACACAAACTGCGGAAGCCAACTGAGAATATTACACAACAGGCCCTTTTTTGGAATCCCCAAGGGAAAAGACAAAGAGGAAGACCAATGAATTCTTGGAGAAGACAGATAGAAGCAGAGATGAAGATGATCGGGAAAACATGGAATGATCTTAAAAGAATGGCAAAAAACAGAACGACTTGGAAAGTGTTTGTTGAAGACCTATGCTCCACAGGGAGCTAAAAAAGGTAGAAGAGGAAGAAGAGGAATTAACAAGAAGTCTCAGTTCCGTAAGTGAATTTATACAACACAAGGCTAATGCGTGAGAAAAAAAAGAGTAAGATATAGCACACACAGTTGGGTAGGTTTATTGTAAACAGAATTAGACGGAAAATGATAAAGTGACGGGGAAAAAGCGTAAATCGGTAAAGACAAGAACTACACAGAGAAGAAAGGCTAGCCGTGGTTATTATTATCATTATTTTTTTTTTCTGGTTCGTCAGCTTTTTACCTCTGACGAAGTCCCTTAGAGACTAGGAACTTAATTTGCGTTTTAATCCGTTTTCCCATGGCAGCCGTGTGCACAGTGGTCCCTCGCTGCACATGCAGATAACTCCGTCTTCGGAGGTATGGTTATTATAATAACCGTTGCATTTTTGGTCCCGCTGCATAAATATAAATATGCAGGCAAATTCGCATGTCAGTAGCTCGTTGGTGACTGCTTATGTCAGGATCGATAAACAAATATTCAAATACTACTCCGCCTCTTCGTGGTGCCCACAGCTATCCATACTATATTAGTAAAGTCAGTGGGCGGAGAGAAAATTGCCAGAAAACCAAAATAATCGTGACGCCTTCAGCTTTGCGAGTTATCAGCGGCTGACGTAATTCTGCTCACAAACGCCCCAAGTAACGGATTAACTAGACTGGCCATGTGAATAGGAAAGCCAGTGGGAAGGTAACCACAGCCCCTAGAAACAGATTAACTAGACTGGCCATGTGAGTAGGGGAGCCAATGGGAAGGTAACCACAGCCCCTAGAAACAGATTAACTAGACCGGCCATGTGAATAGGAAAGCCAGTGGGAAGGTAACCACAGCCCCTAGAAACAGATTAACTAGACTGGCCATGTGAGTAGGGGAGCCAATGGGAAGGTAACCACAGCCCCTAGAAACAGATTAACTAGACCGGCCATGTGAGTAGGGGAGCCAGTGGGAAGGTAGCCACAGCCCCTAGAAACAGACTAACTCGTATGGCTATGTGAGTAGGGGAGCCAGTGGGGAGGTAACCACAGCCCCTAGAAACAGATTAACTAGACCGGCCATGTGAGTAGGGGAGCCAGTGGGAAGGTAACCACAGCCCCTAGAAACAGATTAACTAGACTGGCCATGTGAGTAGGGGAGCCAGTGGGAAGGTAACCACAGCCCCTAGAAACAGATTAACTAGACTGGCCATGTGAGTAGGGGAGCCAGTGGGAAAGGTAACCACAGCCCCTAGAAACAGATTAACTAGACTGGCCATGTGAGTAGGGGAGCCAGTGGGAAGGTAACCACAGCCCCTAGAAACAGATTAACTAGACTGGCCATGTGAATAGGGGAGCCAGTGGGAAGGTAACCACAGCCTCTAGAAACAGATTAACTAGACTGGCCATGTGAATAGGGGAGCCAGTGGGAAGGTAACCACAGCCCCTAGAAACAGATTAACTAGACTGGCCATGTGAATAGGGGAGCCAGTGGGAAGGTAACCACAGCCCCTAGAAACAGATTAACTAGATTGGCATGTGAGTAGGGGAGCCAGTGGGAAGGTAACCACAGCCCCTAGAAACAGACTAACTCGTATGGCTATGTGAGTAGGGGAGCCAGTGGGAAGGTAACCACGGCCCCTAGAAACAGATTAAATAGACCGGCCATGTGAGTAGGGGAGCCAGTGGGAAGGTAACCACAGCCCCTAGAAACAGACTAACTCGTATGGCTATGTGAGTAGGGGAGCCAGTGGAGAGGTAACCACAGCCCCTAGAAACAGATTAACTAGACCGGCCATGCGAGTAGGGGAGCCAGTGGGAAGGTAACCAAACTAAAAAAACGCCATGCTTAAACTGGATGTGTTGGGTCGAAATGAGCAAATACAAATTTGCTTAAAACCACACCACAACGCATCGGCACCAATTAAACGACCCCTTAAGTGCGAACAATGAAAATATGTTATTTCGTTAGTCATCATGTGAAAGGGCGCTTGAGAGAGAGAGAGAGAGAGAGAGAGAGAGAGAGAGAGAGAGAGAGAGCGATAAACACAGGAAACAGAAACACAAACATCTCTGTATCAAGATTGATCCCACAGGTTATGTCCCTTTAGCAAACTATTAAAAGCAGCAGAATCCTCGTCCCATACCGTAGCTGTTTCAACATCCTCAGCGAAACAAGACTAATCAAACTATCCACAAAATGATCTTCTTCTTCTTCTTTCCTTCCTCATCTGCCTTTCAGCTTCGAGGGGAGATATAATTTGCGATCTTTTACTCTTCTGTTCGCCTCCGCTGCTGTTATGTTTCCTAGTGCTTCTAATATTCCATCGACCCATCTTTTTCGTGGTCGACCCTTGGGTCTGGTGTTCTAACGTTTGTTGAATGCTCGTTGTGTTGCGTTTTGTTCTTTCTGCCCTGTCACGTGGCCAAACCATTTTATCTGTTGTTTCCTTATATATTCTATGGCGGGGGCTATTCCTTTTCCTAGCATTTTTCTCAGTTCTTCATTTCTGATCTTATCTCTCAAACTGTTTCCTGTCATTCGTCTAACACATTTCATCTCTGTAGAGGTTTTTTTTTTTCTTATTGTTCTTGCATCTAGGGTCAAGGTCTGGCATTGGTAGCACAACGTTGAGATGAAGATTGTATTGTATAGTGCTCGTTTTGCCTCCAGAGTTATTTGCTTGTTGGACAATAGTGGTGATAACTGTCCAATGATTTGACAAGCTTTGTTGCATCTTGATTCTATATCTGCTGTTTGTGAATTATCGTTTGTCATTAGACTTCCTAGGTATTTGAATTCCTCTACTTGTTTTAGTTGTCCGCCTTCTATAGTTATGTTGATGTTCTGTTTATTTTTGGCGACATTCATGACTTCTGTTTTGTTGATGTTGATTTTCATGTTGTATTTTGTGCCTGAGATGTTGAGTTTGTTTAAGTGTTCTTGTAGGTCTTCTATTGTTTCATTTATTGTCACAAAATGATGTTAAGCCAAAACCCAAACTTAAAAAAGAAGGCAAGCCGTCTAAAACAGAAATACCGCCGCCTTCTCGGCAAAAATTGTAAGAAAATTACCATTTGGTGCTTGAAAATGAAAGAAATGCAAATTTACAAGGTAGTTTAACTTGAAGGAGATTAACCAGTATCCGATGACAGAGTCAGCTACAAGAAACTATCAAACAGTCGTCCCCTCTCCGCTCCAGTGCTCTGTCTTTAATACATTATTCTTTGCCTCACATTTCTCCCTCTAGAATTGAATATACTTGTTTGTATTTTTCATAACTTGCGCTCTAAGTGTAAAGCGCCCGATGCTATTCCTGTAGTTAATGAAGACAGTTTTGTAGAAACGTTAGCTCTGATACTGTTTTAAAACTACGGATCCAAAATATGTGTATGCGTGTGCGCGCGTAATAAACCGCACAGAGTGCAAACAAAGCAATTGAAGAAGAGGAAGACACATGGCAGGTCATTGTGGGAAGTATGGAATTGCAAATCTGGCGTTCGTGGCTTTAGAGGTAGTCAACTCGTTATCCCCAACCCCGAGGTTCGGGGAACGAGCCTCGCCGAGCGCTGTTTTTAAAGAAATCAAGATTCGTGGGTTATCGTTCTCTGGACTGTCAGAAGGTATTGGAAAACCCTGACGTATAATGCCTAGACAATTACACAGCCAAAAATGCTGGGTTGATAGCAACGTCCTGTAAAGGGTATGATATTTAGCTAGAAACAATCACAACAAGAGCTTACAGTTATGTAAACATAATTGTTGATTTAAAAATAAGCCAAATTTAACCCTTTTAAATAGCGAAACAGAACAAAGAATTGAAGCCTTTGAAATGTGGACATATATAAGAATAGGTAGAGTTGGATGGAAGGAAAAGAAAACAAACGATGAAGTCTTAAAACAACTAAAAATGAAATGAGAACTACTAAACACAATTCAAACAAGACAAATGCGATTTTTGGGCCATGTTAAAAGACACAACAGTCTACTAAAAGTAATCCTGGAGGGGAAAATACAAGGTAAAGGAGGCAGAGGCAGACCAAGACTAACATGGATGAGTAACATCAAAAGATGGACAAATCAGCCTATGACAACCTGCACCACCAAAGCAAGAGACAGAGCAGAATGGCGCTCCATGGTAGCCAACCTTCATTGCGGAGACGGCACTCGATGATGATGATGAAATCCCGAACAAATGAACATTTATTATTCTCTTCCCCATTTCCGATATTATTATATGTACCATTATCCTTCCCTCCATTCTTTCTACGCTACTGCCTGTGAGCAACATTGATGCCGACAGCCAATTTCCTCCATTTTGTAACTGCTCGTAGAGAGCTGACCAGGTCGGCCATTCTTGAAGCTGACTCCCAACATTTGTTCTCTCTTCCACATTATCGTCGCCCATTCACAAACTTCCCTGCCTTATGGGTTTTGCCAGCCCCAACGAACTGGATATACGGCCACACTACCTGAGCTTGCCTTTCTTCACGGTGGTCTGCTTATTTCTTTTACTGGCGATTTCCGGTGCACTTTTCTTTCTGCTTCAAATGTCCTTCAGTCACCACACAAACTGTTTGTTATTTTCTACCTAAAATTGTATTGGCTGTCTCAGAGATAACAGTGCCTATTTGAAATGTGCAGACAAAGGTAAATTCTCAATATATCTAGTATGATTCTCTAATCTTTCTTCTTCGTCTTATTACTATTATTATTATTATTATTATTATACTACTATTATTATTATACTACTATTATTATTATTACTATTTATTATTATTACTATTATTATTATTATTATTACTATTATTATTATAATTGCTATTATTATTATTACTATTATTATTACTATTATTATTATTATTACTATTATTATTACTATTATTATTATTACTATTATTATTATCACTATTATTATTATCACTATTATTATTATTACTATTATTATTATTACTATTATTATTATTACTATTATTATTACTATTGTTATTATTACTATTATTATCACTATTATTATTACTATTCGCATTATTATTGTGTTTCAGGTATTGAGTTAGATACGAAGTTAAAGCTATCTCCCTCTTCTGTGACTCTCGATCATTCTCGCTGCTTCCTGGAATTGCTCACTCCGATTTTCTCCGAACTGAGACACTGTAACAACAAAAGCTTAACGTTCGCTTAATGAGAAGAAGAAGAAGAAGGAAGGGGAAAGATGGGAAGAAGAAATTCTATCGGCTAATATGCACGCACTGTCGCTGAGTAGGAACTAGAATTGAACTTAACAAAACTGAGGACAGAGAAATCAACCGCATTATTTTCATGTTACTGAAACCGTCCGTAAAGCAGACGTTATGTTACAGGACGAGGTGTTCTTTAGTTTTTAACTTGAAATTACATTTCTTGAGAAATTCTGCGCAAAACAGCAGGCCATATGTGTCGGGAAATGAGCGCAGTGAACCCAGCCTTCTGCGCCGTATTTCTGAGTGACGCATCATCTTTTTAATCTTAAACGTACGTTTTTCATTGAGGCAGCAATATTTTTTTCCAGGCATAAAATCCACAGATACACACAAACAAATGTGCAGAGGGACAGGAACCAATAGTCGATCAGAACAGTAGCTGCCGTGAGCTGTGATTTCATCAGTTTTGATCGTGTTTCGATATTCCAATTGCTTACGATGAATGATGATATCGTATGACAGGGAACAGATGACTGTGTTCACTTTCCGTGCGGTTTCGCCTTATGTCTTTTGACGTGTGCTGAGACTGCTATGATGGGGACTGCAGCTACTTTTCTTTGTTCGGGAGATAAGATATTAATTCGGATGATTTCACTGGCACGGGCGGTTGAGAAATTATGGATTTTAATTCGTGTGCAGTGATACCGGGGCCTTCCTTAACCATAACCAGTAGCTGGTCACCGTTCACGCATGTGATGATGCAGCCGGTTACACAGAAACGGTGTGAGAATAGAACTAAAATGGGTTTGAAGATTCTATAATATAATAGGAAGTAGAATCATCGCCTCGTACAGCGGAATTACTACCGTTAATTAGCGGGTTAACTACCTTCATAATGGGGGAGCCGCGATAGCTCAGTGGTTAGTGAACTGGACTACAAAGGACATGGGGTAGGGTTCGATCCCAACCGACGGCTTCCGGGTTCACGAAGCCTTAAATGGGTACCGGATTTTTTTCTGGGAAATTAAAGCAGCACGGGCGTAATACCGACCACATTACCCCAAAAATCATGTGCTGAAGGTCTGTAAAATATAGGGTCACTAACACCATATTTCCTTATACGCCACTTGGTGTGACTGGGTACTTTACTTTTTTTTTTTTTTTTTTTTTTTTTTTTTTACCTTCATAATGATAATGATGTTAAAGGCAGTTACTGGCAACATTCGTCTTTTCTTCTGAAACCCTTTCGGAAAAAAAAAACCTACTGTGTTAGAATCACAATCCTAGCTTTGTATGGTCCAGATTCGCGGGGGCCCTAGACGAGTGGATGAACACGATCTTAATGTCCCGATGTCAACATGGACATTTAGCTCTGAGACATTTGACTCTTAGACATAAGAATGTAATTTTGAGAGCTTCAAATGCTCTTTTGATGTCACTTGGAGAATGATCTTGTTCATCATAAAAGATAAAGGTACTGCAACACTAGACCTATATCAAGAGATTCAACCACGCGGGAACTAAAAAGAAAGAGACAGGGAACTAAGTGACAGAATTGTTATAGGGAACTAATAGTGCAAAGTTAGAGTTTGACAAATAAATATCGATGTCTCTGTAGAAGTCCTTCCCTGATCACATTTATTTAGGAGAGTGATTTATAGAAGCTTTCATGAGACTGAGAATCTTGAGTCAAGCAGGGTATGTGTAAGATGGGGCGACTAGAATTTGCACAAGTAGCGAGTTGTATGTTCTTTCAACGGAGACATATATATGTCATCTGATATGAGGAACTGAACTATCAAAATAGCCCAAGGTGCTCTACTGTACCTGGGCTAGAATGATCAGCGATTCATAACTGACTGCTTGAATCAGGGCCAATGAAACAGAACTGATCAAGATTCTAGTTCACCTCCACATCATAGGCATGGAAACAGACCACAAACCAACTTTGGAGTCAATCAACGTGCTACTGGCCAACCCTACCAATGTGTTCAGCTTTGCGAGTAGGCGCGGTTGTTGGTAGGATTATTATCACCATTTATAGCTGACAACGGTGAACCCTGACAAGTGACGTCACGCTAGTGGGGTTACGCGCTGGTCTTATCTAAAGTTGACATAGACAAACCAGTCCGGCTAAGACAGCAGAGATCGAAGAGGGAAGGCAATCCGATATCCAAAAATGTTTTACGCGCTGAGCCGAAAAGTACAGATTTCGCATCTTGATGTAGACTGCGACATAACGTAGATACGCCAATTTACATCCTTTTCTGAGCAAACGGTGAAGATGAGAAGTCATGAGGCGAACTCACAAGAGTTATCAATAGTAAACAAAAAACCAGCAGTGCCCCTTTAGGTTTGCCACGATTGCAGTACGTTACGTATTTATAATCCAATCACTAACTTTAGAATAAAAAATGAATGCGTGTGTAGGAGGAACGGTGTGACCTTGACGTCTGCTATATTGACAAGAAGATTCCGGGTTTTAATCCGGCCACAGGAGCTAGAATTTTTTTATTTTTTCGAATCCGTGGATTCTTCTCGATTCTACACTCTCCCGGTCTCTGCGAACTGAGATCAGATATCTGGCTGTTTCGAAAAACAGCTGCACTAGTTCACTATCTAAAATAAAATTCTAAAGAGTACGCCAAACGGCTGCAGCCAGGTAAAATTATAAACAAATTCATCCATGTTGAAGACGAATGCGTCGAGCAGAAAGTCGCAGGTACCGCCTATATATAAGTATGTTGTAGTAGACTAACACTCATCAGCACTAACACAAAACTTAGACTATTCAAATCAAACCCTTACGTGCGCGTGTGGAAGCTGGAAAAACAACAAGAGACATAGAAACAAAGTTGAACGCATTCGAAAATAAATGTCTAAGGAAAATACTTGGTATAGTGTGGAACGAATTCAAAACAAACGAGGAAATTAGAGAAATCGCCTATCAACCACTAATATCTTCAGTAATCAAGAAAAGACGGTGGTCATATATATTGGACATGTGACGAGAAGAGATAATAACCGAAAAGCAAAGCAAGTCCTCATATGGGAAACAGCAGGTACGAGGAAAAGAGGAAGACCCAGAGAGACACTGAGAGGAACATTGATGAGAGAGGCAAGAGCAGCAGGATTCGGCTCCCTCAATGAGATAGAGCTGCTTCCACAGAACAGAGACAAATGGCGAGATTTGATAAAATATCTTTAAAGAATTGAAAACTGCTAGAACAAAAAATTCAGATAAGAGAAGGAGTATCTTGGTCTACGCCCTATGGGCCGGCTACGGCTCAAAAGGTCAATAGAATAGTAGACTAACGTTACATGCATGGGAAAAGAATTGATGTAATTTTTTTGTTTATACGAAGCGAAAAATTCAGCGGATAAATAACAATACAAAATAGCGACATATGTTTCATTATGTTTTTCTCTCTCTCTCTCTCTCTGCGATCAAGACTCAATCATAGTAGGATTCTAGACTCTCACATGAAGACAGCTGTCTGTTTAAGTGAATTGATCGACCCCACAGACAGAACATCATAATTAGAGTCTGTTAGATCCACTCTGATTGAATACCTGTTAAAACGTTGCACAGTGTTCTTCACCAGTGGCCCAGTGCATCCGATTTCAGCCAGCATTTTATCCAGGTTTGCTTTCCTTAGCCTTTTATTGTCCCCAATCTTCTTGCAAGGCAGCAGATTGTCTTTTCTGTAGGGGGATCTGCCCTTAGATGGTCGGCCCTCCCAGGTTTACGAGCACCATCTGCCTGAGTCACTAGAGGTGACTAACACAGACATGCACACAAAGATATGACACATGACTAACATAGACATGCACACAAAGACATGAGATATGACTAACATAGACATGCACACACAAAGATATGAGATATGACTAACATAGACATGCACACAAAGATATGAGACATGACTAACACAGACATGCACACAAAGATATGACACATGACTTACACAGATACACACTAAGATATGAGATATGCATTATGTTTGAGATTATCCATATTTCACGTACCATTGCAGGTAAAGAAATGGAATGACAGCATTAGAGAAATTCAACAATTGCGTCAGATGACAACGGTTGAGGCATGTAGAAGAGCAACCTTGAACTTTGAAATCGCTTCCGCATTCTAAAATAGTGGTTCTAAAACCTTTAGCAAACACGACTCCCTTTCCATGCTGGTCATATACCAGCAGCGCCCTCACGGCAGTTAAGATTGCACATCTAAGACAATATCCTCAGTAATCAAGAAATGACAATGGTCATATGTTGGACATGTGATGAGGAGAGATAATAACCGAATAATAAAGCAAGCCCTCATGTGAGAAACAACAGGCAAGAAGAAAAGAGGTCGACCCAGAGAGACACTAAGAAGAACATTGATCAGAGAGGCAAGAACAGCAGGAATCGGCTCCCTCAATGAGATAGAGTTGCTTGCACAGAACAGAGACAAAAAGCGAGATTTGATATAATATCTTTAAAAGGATTAAAAATTGCTAGAATAAAAATTTAGATAAGAGAAAATCTGGGTCTGTGCCCTATGGGCCGGCTACGGCTCGAACGGTCAATAGATAGATAGATAGATCTAGGACAAACTCCGATTCCTTGATAGGATATGTAAGATAATAAAGGACGATTTTTTTTTTTTATTTTGCGTTCGCCAGCTTTCACCTCTGGCGAAGTCCCTAGAGACTAGGAACTTAATTTTGCGTGTTAATCCATTTTCCCTTACAGACGTGTGCACATGGGTCCCTCGTCGTACAGGCAGATACTTCAGACTTCGGAGGTGCTCATATTTTTTTTTCCGTTGATGAGTAATTGACTTATAAAGGGCGAATGCATTTTTTCTGTTTGCTTCCCGTGTCGACATTTTTAAAAATTAATTTGTTAAATCAACGTGTCAACCAAAACCGAATTAACACGATTAGTTGCTTCGTACAGGTGAACATTTATTTAGAGAAATTTATCGGAACGCTTCACAGCTATTTGTTTTCATCTCAAAGTGGCATTTTAGTTCTAGTCTCGGACATTTAGCATCGTTTATGGTTGAAGATCATTGTGGCCTCAGAGCACATCCACACAAGATGGACAAGGAGGATTCAGTGACGTTGCAACATGTGACTGCGGAGCAGCCAAACAAACTCCAGGAGTATACACTACAGGACTGCAGCACACTAAACACTTTAAGAACTTAAATAGTATCCACATAAACAATGAGACAAATAATAATAAATGAATATTATTATAGAAGGAAATTTCCGAGGCGAAAACTAGCGAATCATTTCAGAGGAAGAGGTATGTTTACAGCACTCGGAAAAAATGACAATCAACAACAGAAAAAAAAAAAACAATGAACAATATATGGTCCGAAGCAGGATCGAACCTGTACACAGAGGCACAGCGCCTTGCCACAAGAAACCAAACGCTAGGGAACACGGCCAACTAATTTCCCACATAAACAACCCTACTGACAAGATATGGGGCACAGGTCATGACCTCAAACGCACTGTCTGCTCATGACCCAGGCTGGTCTAAATGCCTAAATACATAGCAATAGTTGATCGTTGAAGGAGAACAATGGTTGAACGTGTCTAGATCCTAGTATATTCTACTCATAAAAAAAAGTAAAGTACCCCCGTCACGCCGAGTGGCGTATAGGGAATATGGCGTTAGTGACCATAAATTTTACAGACCTTCAGCACATGATTTTTGTGGTAATGTGGTCGGTATTACGCCCGTGCCGGTTTACTTCCCCAGAAAAAAATCCGGTACCCATTGCAGGCTAGGTGAACCAGGAAGCCGTCAGTTGTGATCGAACCCTGCCGCTCGTCCTTTGTAGTCCAGTTCACTAACCACTGAGCTATCGCGGCTCACATTCTACTCATACTTACAATTAATATTTTATGCAAGTGGTTTGAATTTGTGACATCAGACACAAAACGTTCTTTTTGTTAGCTAAAGTAAACACTTATATTTTTTACGGATTTTGAGTAGTAAAAGCTCGTAATAGCATGAACAAAGATGACACGATAGGAAGGTTTCGGGGTATGGGATATGCAATATTCAATTTCTAACCACAAAAGTTATTTTAATTTGCAGATGCAGCTTCATCTGATCACTGTTAATGTGGTATTAGAAGATGAAAGTGTGTTTTAACTTCCTGGAAAGATACAAATGAGCAAATCAACTAAAGTATCGGCGACAAACAACTGTGTACATACTGATGTGTCCGGAGTGCCGTGATGATGATCCTAACATAAAATAACACCTTCTCCTTCTTCCTTTCAGCTCCCTGTGGAGCATAGGTCTTCAACAAACACTTTCCAAGTCGTTCTGTTTCTTGCCTTTCTTTTAAGATCATTCTTCCAAGAAGAATTTCTTGGTCTTCCTTTTTGTCTTTTTTCTTGGGATTCCAAAAAAGGGTATGTAGTGTAATACTCTCAATTGGCTTCCCCAGTGTGTGCCCTATCTAGCGCCATCGTCTCCGCTGCATCTCTTTATCCACTGGTACTGGTACATTTACATAATTCTATGTTAGTGATTTTGTTCTGCCACGTCAATCCTTTTATTCTGCGTAAAATAATGAAGGTCTGTATCTTCACGATTGTCATTTTTGTTGTTTTCCATGTTTCACATCGATATAATAGGACTGACTTAACACTGGAGTTGAACATTTTTATTTTTGCTTTTAACCTAATTCCTTTGTATTTCCATATGTTTCCTAGCGCAACGAGTACTTTTCTTGCTTTATGTACCCTTATTTTGGTATCATTCTCTGTTCCTCCTTCTTTATCTATTTTACTGCCCAGATGTATGTAAGATTGTACTTCTATAAAATAACAAAACATAACTACCGCTTGTTTGACAAGTTAGCTAAAAACCTGCACAAAAAAACCCTCCAGCCAAAATAAGTGCTAAATTAGCGACTTCCCTTCCTTCGCTGCAACACCAAAAGATGAGAAGAGCGCTTGCTACAACCATGATTGTGTTTCTTAATTGCAGCACTTGAGACTAGCTGTGAGTCGGCAGTTAATGACTTTCTAGCTCGGGACAGTTGGCAAAGAATAAGATTTGACATGGTAGCCAATCGACAAACGGATGGGGGCGTTTCCGAACTTCTTAATGCATCAAAGTGTATATATGTTTAATGTAAGTGAGTGAAGAAAGAGCGAAATAAATAAAGAAAGAAAGAAAGGAAAGAAAGAAAGGAAGGAAGATAGAAGAAGGAAAGAAGGAAGGGAGGAAGAAGAAAAGAAGGAAGGAAGGAAGGAAGGAAGGAAATCACACTTCACGGTGTTCAGCTAATATGGAGTTAGTGTTGATATGTTATTATTTTGACCATTTAAACATTTTTGGTGGGTGATAGCTTTACACCAGCGCCGAGTCCATAAAACAACAGACCTATATATAGTTCGTGCGTTACATAACGTGTGTCAGACACAGAGGGTTAATTACTGCAGAGCAGTATAAAATATGAACGGGTAGAATGCACTTGGCTCAATACATCTTCAACCATTCTCCTTCTTCTTCCAAAAGTATGATGAGCCGATGCATGACCCAAAAATATATCAATAAAATAAATGTAAACATTTAAAATATATTATCTTTTTTTTTTTTTTCACTTTTCACTTTCTCCGTGTCTGCGAGTTCAGAAATGACAACCAAACAGGATTGAGAAACTAGCACAATCAAGAATTTGGAAAATATCACAATCAAAGATTGGGGCAACCATCATAATTAAGGATTGGGGAAACTAACACAATCAGGTACAAAAATTCTGCAGAGCCCAATAAAGTTAGCATACAAACAAGCAATGATGTTAACTGTGTAGCTGTTTGTATAAAAATAAGAGCAATACGATGAAGGACACACATACATTTTAAAAATTGATACAAAATCGGTCCGCTTCTGTGCGCATCTTCAACGTCAGTTTTAATTAGTTTCATGAAATACTTGTTAAGACCAAAAGTCTTCTATCTCCTTACATATCATCATCATCATCATGTGCCATACCGGTTGGCGTAGGCGATCATGTCCCTCCACAATCTTCTAGCCACAGTGCATCGTATCAGATCTGTTGTTGACTGTTTTCCATGCTATGACACCAAGCTATCCAGTATTTCTCTCTTTGTCGTCCGCGATCTCTCTTTCCTTTTATTTGCCAGTTGTAACCAAGTATTCCAACTCTCCTCTTCTCATGATGTGCCCGAAAAATTTGATTGCTTCTTTCTGATGTTTTTTAAGAGTTCCCTTTTTGTGTTGGCCTCTTTGAGAACTTCCTCATTGGTCTTTTTAGACCTCTTTACATATAATTTATATTAAAATGGGATTGGTGATGGTCACACGAACTATCCCTGCATGCTGAGAACCGCTGCAATGGTTATTCGGCAGTTGTTTTGTCAGCGCCGCACGATTATCAGAGGTTCTTGTCCTCAGAGTGTTGAATGTGTGATTTGGGGGCGAGGCGCCTGACAGCAACAGAGCTGGAAGCTGCTAGCGACTAATAAATAGCAGATGTTTTGTATCAGGATCTGAGAATCATAAACTTCTAGTCTGACCAAGCGAGTAGGAATCGAAGTGGGAAGTCAACCCGGTACTCAAAACTGCCGTGCTGAAAGGCGCAAATTAACTACAACACAACGCATCAGCGCCCACTTAACGTACTTTTAATGATGAATTTGGACAAACCAGCCTGTGACAACCTGCACCATCAAAGCAAGAGGTAGAGCAGAATGGCACTCCATGGTAGCCAACCTTCTTTGCGGAGACGGCACTCGATGATGATGATGAATGGCGAAGAGAACAATTTCATTCCTTTAGTAATTATAGGATAAAATACAGACAAAAAGAATATGTGATATTTTAATATCTTAAAGAAATGTGTTACTTGTCCAGCTGGCTGTATGCATGAATTCTCTCGTATTCAGTATGTGTTCACGTATATGATTCTGACAAATATGTGAACTCTTCATAGTTATATTGGTTGTAAGTAAAAAAAAAAAAAAGTAGAGTACCCCCGTCACGCCAAGTGGCGTATAGGGAAATATGATGTTAGTGACCCTATATTTTACAGACCTTCAGTACATGCTTTTTGGGGTAATGTGGTCGGTATTACGCCCGTGCTGCTTAACTTTCCCAGAAAAAAATCCGGTACCCATTTAAGGATGGGTGAACCGGAAGCCGTCAACTGGGATCGAACCCTACCCCTTGTCCTACAAAGGTAGTCCAGTTCACTAACCACTGAGCTATCGCGGCTCCCTATTGGTTGTGGTTGAGATAAAAAATCCTTTAACCTTTCACTAATTCATTATTTGTAAAATGGAATCCACTGAAAAATCACAACTCTTGTGATTGTTCACAAACACAAGCTTTTTAACACAGCTTCTGTTTAGACCATTCTAGATCATTCATATGTGCATGTATATGCTTGTTCAATGTTGCTTTTCAGTTAATGGCACGTCGTCTGTGCAAAAAATCTATTTAATAAATCGCTTTCTTAAAAAAAAAAAAAAAAAAAAAAAAAGTTTCTGCAGCAATTTCCAGAGCACCTGCCCTGCTATAAAGCTACTCGAGAAAGTTCCTGTCATCACCAACAGCCTTTTATGTGTTTATTTTTTCCCCCATAAGAAATTTCCTCCATTTCCTGTTTGCATCGGCTGCTGACACATCTTGCGCGCATGCGCTTTGGTAGTGAGGATATTAACGCTCCTTCTGTCTGTCCTCATGCAGACTGGCTGGAATCACGATGTAGGGAACGCTCTCTATTTTCTCAGAGAAGCACATTTCTCCACATCGCGTGCTTACAGGAACATTATATTGTTCATTATTGTTTGACTATTATCATCATCATCATCATCGAGTGCCGTCTCCGCAACGAAAGTTGGCTACCACGGAGCGCCATTCTGCTCTGTATCTTGCTTTGATGGTGCAGGTTGTCATAGGCTGATTTGTCCATCTTTTCATGTTACTCGTCCATGTTAGTCTTAAAGGGTCTGTCTCTTTTACCTTGTATTTTCCCCTCCAGGATCACTTTTAGTAGGCTATTGTGTCTTTTAACATGGCCCAAAAATTGACTGATACCACAGCGCCAAAACCACAAGTACTCATTTGGTTTCAAGGGAGGTCAAAGTGTGGGCGCTGTGATTATAGCCAACTATAGATTTACTGAATAAATGCTATGATGGTTTTGGTAGTGTATCGACTGCCACACACCTAGGTCACCATTGTACAAGCCCACTCCCTCTCGCTTGACATTGTATTCTAAACTGCTGCAATTTTTAGACTGCATGTTCACTGATAGTTCTGCCCAGAGCTTTTCAGCTGTAACGCAAGCAGATAAACTTCAGGACTTTAACTGTTCGACTTACACGTTACGAACTTTATAAGTAATTTTATTTTAGTAGTTGAAAACTAGACTTGACTCAAGCTGACATTCTCATGTTACGGTTGTTGATGATGATGATAATACAAACGTTGCCGCACCAGAACTTCCCGGGATTGATATATCACGATTTTATCGGTTGAGATATAAAGAGTTCAAGTAAACTTTTATTTAGAAGGGAAAAAATCACCGTTTGTGTAAATTCCCAATATAAAGTTGCTGATGACTTTTCAAGACGACGCCCTTGCAGATGTCTATCATCCCCATCACAGACTAACCAACGGGATCTTTCGTTACCACAAACTTTTATGTGACCACGATAGACATGAGATCTTCTTTCTTCAAGTTTAACTCTAGTATATATATATATATATATATATATAAGATAACATCATCTTCATCAGAATTGCCATCTACTAACTTTCAAATCAGGATTTGCACGTCTACTGAACGTATCCCTGTACTCTCCTCTGCGATCAATCACAACATATTGATAGTTCTCCATCGCTATGAGGATGACACATTCTCTTGTTTCTAAGGTTGTTGTAGCATTGGTCACTTGACTCATTGTCTCCCTAGAATGTTCCATCCATGCAATCCCCGGCTGATTCTTACCCCATGTTTGAATACAGTTGTCTCTTGATTATAAGTAATTCTCATTGAGGTTGTAAACAAGCATTAACCTCATCTTCGTAATATCACTTTCTCTGGAACAGCCCAGCACTATTTATATTCCCTCATCACTAATGGTATTTCATCTGTACAACTCATATTCTCTCATTTTAAATATGTTCTAGCTGTGTACATATTGTGGCATACAAGATAATCACAGACATTATTAATTATTGATACACTTGTATATTTAAAAAAAAGCAGCAGTTGTTCCATTTTATCACCTTTCATAGTTTCGAGGATTGGCAACAATAGACAGAAAGGATTTTTTTTCTATCGGGGGTGAAATAAAAATCCTGAGTCTCACACGTCGTGGCGACTGCTTGACCAAGCGGCTTTTATCCATCTGGTTCTATCGTTGCCACCCGACATACACCAGCAATGGTACTATGTGTCGTAAAGATAGTTTTAGAGGATTGGCAACACCTGTGTTCAACATGGTGATTATAATGAAAGAACAATGGGCAATAAATGAAGGATGAACATGTGCAATATACAGTCATTTGGTTACAATTACTGTATGCAAGTTCATAAAATAAGTTATTTTTTTTTTAAATTCATGGAAAACACATATATCCAGCACAATATAGAAAAACAATGAGTAACTTTGTGTGAGATTTCAACCCTATTCTGTCAGAGTGACTGTGCCATTAACAAAAACTAGGTTTAGGATACAAGAGAGTTCTCTTGAATGATTCAGAACCCAGTCATAATCCATCGACAGTAATCAGTAGCAGACAAACAAGTGTCAGTGTTGGGTTCAGATAATGATGATGCACCAAGACCCCACTCCACATTGTGGATTACAACTGTCTTCTCGGGTCTATAGCAATAAGGGAACAGGCAACTAATTGCAGTGCTGCGGTAAAGCAGGTAGCGTACACACCTACAAGGTGTTGTGACAGCTTTAGAAAAAAGGAACACTATATAGCAATAAAGGGGAGCCGCGATAGCTCAGTGGTTAGTGAACTGGATTACAACGGACAAGGGGTAGGGTTCGATCCCAACCGACGGCTTCCGGGTTCACCCAGCCATTAATGGGTACCGGATTTTTTTTCTGGGAAAGTTAAGCGGCACGGGCGTAGTACCGCCCACATGACCTCAAAACTCACGTGCTGAAGGTCTGTAAAATTTATGGTCACTAATACCATATTTCCTATACGACACTTGGCGTGACGGGGCTCTTTACTTTTTAAATACATTTTTAAAAATTTATTTGTTGTTTCCATGACAGTTTGTTGTTAAATATAACTCTGAGATACGTAGCTTTTATGTCTTCTTTTGCAGGCTCATTCTTTATATAGATGGGTCCTGCTTTTTGTTTTGGGGAGAGAGTAAATAGTCTAGTACTGCATTTGTCTGTATTGATGTTGATTTGTCCATGATTCACATCCATATGTTAAGACTGGCTCTACATAACATTTTAGAACTCTTTTTCTTGTTTCTATTGTCAAAAAAGGATTGCACAGTATCCTCCTCATTTCCTGGAAAGCTGCTTTTGCCTGAGCCATTCTGCATCTCACCTCTGTTTTACATCTTCAATCAGAGGTTAAAGTTCCCAGATATTTAAATTCATTTACCTGTTTTAATATTGTTCCACTTGTTTTTATTGTGCCTTGCTGTGATGTCTTTTTTGTTTGTTGCTACCATTACTTCTGTTTTTTGCTATTAAGGCTGAGTCCTTTATTTTTGCTTTCCTTCACTACAATGTCTAACATTTCTTGTAACTCATTCTCACTCTTAGCGATTAAGACTGTATCATCAGCATACCTTAGATTATTTATATTATGACCTCCGATTGTTATTCCAGGCATGCCCTTTAAGGATCTTAAATTAATCTCACTATACATATTTAATAAATCTGGTGACAGCACACAACCTTGTCTAACACTCTGTTTTATTTGTTAAAACATTCCCAATTGATTTCCAGTTCTTATGGCTGTTGTTTGTCGCCAGTATATGTTCTTTATTATTCTTAGATCTTTACTGTCTGCATTAATACCTTCTAAAGTTTTGATTATTTACTAGCATAATACTGACCATGAAATCCCAAAATTAATGTGCTAAAGGTCTATTTTAAAACACATTGGCACCAACGCTATATTTTCAATATCCCATCATGCAACACAATAGTGTTCTTTCTTTTTCAATTTGACCATTACCATTCCCATGTGAGCAGTTTTCATACTATTAAAAACATCCTTAATATGCAATCTCAATTTGTGAAATAATGTATGTGAAAGGACAAAATTATTATCTTTTTAGCCAAAAATGTGTGAATTGTGTATCTTAAGTGCATTGAAATTTAATTCTGTAAAATAATGATAGAATCTATCTTTACAATATATGGGTACCACTATACACACACATTACATATACACATGCATGAGATCATTTAAAGAAATGCCAATTCAAATATATATATATATATTTTTTTTTTGGAGATATATATATATATATATATATATATATATATATATTTCTGATATATGTATATATATTATAAATAAATATGATATTATCTTAATATCAGACATTCATTCAAACATGATTCATGCCATGAGGTGTTGGATATCATGTTTCCTCAATAACTTTTAATCTTCCCATGAAACGCTGTCAAACCATCCAGCAGCTTTTCACTTTGTCTCCCTCTATTTCTCAGACCTTTCCATTTTTCCTGTTGTTATAAAGTATTTCAACCGACCTCTTCTCTACACATGCCCCAAAAATAGGAATGTCTTTCTCTAATTAATACCAGGTGTTACTCAGGCTTTTATTGAGTGCCGGAGACCTTTTCTAGGAAAGCAAGGTGACTTGATGTGGTGCTGGCCATATGTACAGGTGAAGAAAAAAAGTGTTAGTATGATAATCATTATATGATGTGGTAGTATGATAATAGACAGATGATAGAAGACATGTATGATGGTTACACATGTGCAGTTCGAACAGAGGAAGGACTGAGCGAATGTTTCCCAATAGAAACTGGGTTAAACAAGGATGTATTTTATCGCCCTTGTTATTTGGAATTGTTATGGACTTCATAATGAAGAAATGCTGCACTGGTAATAAAGGCATCGAATGGATACAAGGAGACCATTTGGAGGACCTGGACTTTGCTGATGACATAGTTCTCATCAGCAATCAGATAAAAACGATGCAGGAAAACACAAATGAACTATCATCAATAGCCAGCAAAATTGGGCTTGAGGTCAATCATGAAAAGACTAAAGTCATGAAAAGTTTAATTCCAACAAGTGACAAAATATACATGGAAAACAAACCAGTAGAAGAGATCGATCACTTCATCTATCTTGGAAGTCACATTGATCGAGAAGGGGATACGAGCAAAGAAATTAGAATCAGACTGGCTAAAGCAGCAATGTCTTTCAGAAGCCTTGAAAAGTTGTGGAAATCAAAACTCATTAGCACAAACACAAAACTTAGGCTATTCAAATCAAATGTACTATCAACCCTTACGTATGCGTGTGAAAGCTGGAAAACAACAAGAGATATAGAAACAAAGTTGAACGCATTCGAAAATAAATGTCTAAGGAAAATACTTGGTATAGAATGGAACGAATTCAAAACAAACGAGGAAATTAGAGAAATCGCCAATCAACCACTAATATCTTCAGTAATAAAGAAAAGACGATGGTCATACGTTGGACATGTGATGAGAAGAGATAATAATCGAATAGCAAAGCAAGCCCTCATATGGGAAACAACAGGTAAAAAGAAAAAGAGGAAGACCCAGGAGACACTGAGAAGAACATTGATGAGAGAGGCAAGAGCAGCAGGAATCGGCTCCCTCAATGAGATAGAACTGCTTGCACAGAACAGAGACAGATGGCGAGATTTGATAAAATATCTTTAAAAGAAAACTGCTAGAACAAAAATTCATATAGGAGAAGGTGTATCTTGGTCTACGCCCTATGGGCCGGTTACGGCTCGAAAGGTCAATAGATAGATAGTATGATAATTACTATACGATGTGTTAGTATGATAATTACTATACGATGTGGTAGTATGATAATTATTATATGATGTGTTAGTATGATAATTATTATATGATGTGTTAGTATGATAATTACTATTCGATGTGTTAGTATGATAATTACTATATGATGTGTTAGTATGATAATTACTATACGATGTGTTAGTATGATAATTACTATACGATGTGTTAGTATGATAATTATTATATGATGTGGTAGTATGATAATTATTATATGATGTGTTAGTATGATAATTATTGTATGATGTGTTAGTATGATAATTACTATATGTGTTAGTATGATAATTACTATATGATGTGTTAGTATGATAATTACTATATGATGTGTTAGTATGATAATTACTATACGATGTGTTAGTATGATAATTACTATACGATGTGTTAGTATGATAATTATTATATGATGTGTTAGTATGATAATTATTATATGATGTGTTAGTATGATAATTACTATACAATGTGTTAGTATGATAATTACTATATGATGTGTTAGTATGATAATTACTATGCGGTGTGTAAGTACGATAATTATAGAATTAATTCAAAATATTGAGATAAATAAGAGAAATGGCCACACAACGAACAATCTTGTGTGCAATTTAGGAAGAGAAGATGAGCATATGTTGGACATGTATTGAGAAGAGACAACAAAAGAATTTCAAATCAGCCCTTATATGGAAGGCAGCAGGATACAGAAAAAGTGGAAGACCTGGAGAGAAACACTGAAAAAGAACACATAAGAGAAGCAAAGTTGGCAGGCATAGACTTATTGGATAAGATCGATCATCTATCTCAGAATAAAGAAGTATGGCAAAAAAAAAACTAAACAACCTACAAAAACACCTATAACGGCTGGAAGAATCAAGAACAAGACAATAATTATATCTAACTAGATATACAACATTTAGTTTCTCAGCCACAAGTCTAAGGATCTAATTAAAATAAGGGTTCCCTTCACACTTTAAAACTTATAAGGAATATGGTGTTAGTGTCCATATTTTCAGTGACCAATAGGATATTTTGTGGATGATGTAATCAATATCATACCATCGCAGGTACCCATTTTAAGAGACTGGGTAAATTCCTCTGGTATTTTGGTACAAAAAAAAATGTGCCAAATCTGAGAATTTATTCCAATTATTCTGCTCAATAGTTTACACGCTATCAAAATTCAGTGTAGCTTTCATATTAAAATAAAGAAATTCAAATTTCAGTGTAGCTTCTATATTAAAATAAAGGTAATTTCAATTAATTTTATTGTTTTACTGATTTTTTTTTCCAATTTTAATATTAAGAGGCGGTAGTACATAAACTTTACCCTCATAAAAAAATATAAAATGCTGGTACTAATAGAGAAAGATTGAAGGGCACTGTTCTACATAATCCTGACAACCTAAAAGTGTGAATCTTGACAATATACTGAGTCTGAAAAAGCAAACACTGAAATTAAAAGCAGAATAGCTCAGGCCAAAACAGCATTTCAGAAAATGAAAAACATCTTACACAACAAATCTGTGTCAATAGAAGTGAGAAAGAGAGTTCATCGGTGGTATATAGAGCCAATTCTGACCTATGGAATGAGTTATGCACAGTAGACAGACAAATGAAAAGACAATTAGAGACCACAGAGATGAGATTTCTCAAAATAATGTTGAAAGTTCCCTAGACAGCTAAAAAGACCAACAAGAAAATTCTCAAAGCAACCAACACCAAAGGGAACTCCTAAAAAACATCAGAATCAAAATTTTTTCTTGCACATCATGAGAAGAGGAAAGTTGGAAAACCTGGTTTCCACTGGCAAAATACAGGGAAAGAGAGATCATGGACAACAAAGATAGTAAATACTAGATAGCTTGGTGTCATGGCATGGAAAACAATCAATAACAGAATTGATACGATGCACGGTGGATAAAAGATTGTGGAAGAACATGATCGCCTACGCCAACGGGTATAGCACCTGATGATGATCACACTACAGGAAACAAGACTCCTGCAGCGAGTTTCTCTCCCTGCCAACATAGCTTCACTGTTAACAAAATCTTTCACAACTGGGGCCAGATTTTTTTCTCTGAGAAAAGAGGGTGGCATGACACTGAGCTATCACATTTCACTCATAAATGTAGACGATTATAGAAAAGTTCAGACACTAACACCATACTCCTCATACACAACAGGATAACATTTCTTGAAACATTAAGTCAATCTTTTGATCTGGCGCTTATTATATTTTTTGGGGGTTTCATATAGACATCTTGGGTGTTTATATAACCATATGTTTTAACAATTTTATTTCTTAACCCTAAATATTTACATAATTAAATTAAGAAAGCAAGACACGGGTAAATGTCAGAGCAATAAAAACTTATATGTATTTTAAAAATATTAAATGAGAGTCTGGTAAAAACACCATATGGTCAGGGTATCAATTCAGAGGAAGAGGTATGTTTACAACACTCTGAAAAAATGACAAATAATCAACAACAGAAAAAAATATGGACCAAAGCAGGATCGAACCCGTACTCAATGGCACAGCGCCTTGCCACGAAAAGCCAAACGCTAGGGAACACTGCCACTGAGCTAACTAAAAAATTAACTATCGTGGACAATGTCTTTTCGCGAAGGTTTTCTCATGACTATAGCATAAGGCTGCGATCACAGCTCGGAAAATATTTTTCCTGTAATGCTTTGGTCCATATTTTTTTCTGTTGTTGATTATTTGTAATTTTTTCCGAGTGCTGTAAACATACCTCTTCCTCTGAATTGATTCGCTGATTATCGCCTAGGAAGTTTTCCTCTACAATAATATTCGTTTATTATTATTTGTCTCCCCTCATATGGTCAGGGTGCCTATTTACTTTAAGTTCTTTCAGTTCCTCATCATTATCGTCATTGAGTGTCATCTCTGCTTCGAAGGTTGGCTACCATGGAGCGCCATTTCACTCTGTCTCTTGCTTTGATGGTGCAGATTGTCATAGGCTGACCTGTCCATCTTTTGATGTTGCTTGTCTTGTATTTTCCCTTTAAATATTTCTTTTAGTAGGTTGTTGTGTCTTTTAACATGACCCAAAAATTTCATTTGTCTTGTCTTAATTGTGTTTAGTAGTTCTCTTTTTATTTTTAGTTCTTTTAAAACTTCATCGTTTGTTTTCTTTTCTTTCCATCCAATACTACCTATTCTTAAATAAATAAACATTTCAAGGCTTCAATTTTTTTGTTCTGTTTTCTTGTCTAATGTCCATGTTTCTGCGCCATACAGGAATATTGAGAAGATGTAACATTTTGTGATTAATCCTGTTCCTAATGGCTATAATACCACTAAGTGGGAATATGTCCAAAGCTTAAATGATGAATCAATCAAGCTGTTGTGGAGAGAATATTTTTGTTACCTATTAAATAATTTTCTTCCCTTATATTATCAATGTGTGTTTTAAATTATAAAATCAACTAATGTTGAAGTTTGCTCCGTCATTGCAACAACACATGATTTACAAAACAGCTATTTTCAGAAATGATGTTTATTATTTCGTCTCCAGTCCATTTGTGAAATTAGCTTGCAGCACTTCAGCACAAGTATAAATACTGACAGAATAGATACAGCGGGCTGGAAATAATAATGGAAGGCATAGTTTCTAGACGACACATAAGGACCAGACCAAGAAGAAGGTGGTTTCAAGACATTCAAGTAACTTTGAACAAGACAACAGAAGTAGTGGGAGATCTGGTTAGAGACAGAAATTCTTTCAGACGGGCTGTGGTGAATGCAACATCCTGCAAAGGACAGTTAAATTCCCAGAATTTATTCCATCATTCTTACAACACAAGATTTACAGAAGAGCTGTTTTCAGAAATGATGTTTATTGTTTTGTCTCCAGTCCATTTGTGCGAATAGCTGCAGCACTTTAACACAATAATAAATATTGTAAATAGGGAGTCAAATAAACAAAAAAGTGAAAATAAATAACAGACAATGCAAATCAGCTTTGTGACACAGCTGCTGCAGGCAGTGGATGTGACTACTATAAATATAATTATTATTGTTATTTTATTTAACAACTTTAACAAGAACCTCAGACAAACTTTAGTGAACATTACCGAGTGTATATGTTAGTCGTGGCTTATATCTTGGTGGTTGTCTGTGCTAACCATGGCCCATATCTTTGTGTGTGTATGTGATAGCCATGGTTCATATCTTGGTGGGTGTCTGTGATAGCCATGGCTCAATTCTCGGTGTATATCCGTGCTATTGCAACATACAGAATAACAGACCCATCTGTGCAAATAACTGTGTCCCTATCAGAAGAATTCTCGAAAATCAAGACCTGCGCTTCTGCTTCAACAACCAATTGCTTTTGCTGTCTACATTCTCTATCTAGTGTGATGAAGACAATAAAGGTAATGTACTCTGATGGCACTCGAACCCATTCTTGCCTGAGTTCTATAGCCTTGATTGAACACACCTGTTGAACAACATCCATACTCTGCCCAATCCATGATTTTCCTCTTTTTAACCTGCTGCCTTTTGTATCAAAAATTTACAGTATAGCGGATGATATGGGTTTGCACTGATTCAAAGTTTTATTCTGTCTGTCATGGTGGGAAAATCGAAAAGGTAGAGCATCGCTCTACATACAGTATTTTTGTGCACCTAGGGATGAAACACATTGCTTTATTTTGTATCCTTTCCAATCATTTTATTTGTGTATTGCTGACAATCAGGATCACCAGTGCCTGTTCAATCACTGACAGTACTAACCTCTGGTATATAAGAGAACTAGATGAGGCTGCTCAATTTGTGCTGAAGCCTCCATGATATCAAATTAATCCATGATTTGCAACCATATGTTGTTATCAAGAAGATACAACTCCTCTGTAGTTTTACTTTCACTGCCTTGTTTGTATTGTGCCATATGTTCATGTTACTTAATTTTTATATTTCTTTTGAAACTATTGCTAGTCTTCTTTTGATTGCATTCTGGCAGTCTCCCTTGTTGGCTATTACAGACACTAGACTTCATTAGACAGATACCTGTTACTCATAACTTTTTACAATTTCAAATGTTTCATTGTTGAAGATTTTGAGTTGGCTTTTGCTCTGTTGGTGTGCATTACCTTAGTTTTCTGTATTGTTAAATAAAGGTTTTACTTTGTTGGTGTGCATTACCTTAGTTTTCTGTATTGTTAAATAAAGGTTTTACTTTGTTGGTGGGCATTACCATAGTTTTCTGTATTCTTAAATAAAGGTTTTACTTTGTTGGTGGGCATTACCATAGTTTTCTGTATTGTTAAATAAAGGTTTTACTTTGTTGGTGGGCATTACCATAGTTTTCTGTATTGTTAAATAAAGGTTTTACTTTGTTGGTGGGCATTACCTTAGTTTTCTGTATTGTTAAATAAAGGCTTTACTCCTCGCTGCATTTTTTTTACCAACTCACTTAGCTCTTCTAATCCCTTTATACTATCTGAGCAAGAGCTATGTCATAAGAGTATGACATCTGAATTTTTTTATTATATTATGTAACCATTTAGTGTGAGAAAGGGTTGTTTCTCACAAAACTGTCATCATTTCTGACCTCATGGTGTTCTCACCATAGATATTGAACAGATATGAAGTGAGGATGCATACCTGTCTCACTTAATACAAAGACACAGGATGTGGTAATCCCTTTTGTAAGAACTTTTGGTCATAGGTTAAGAGCCTCAGAAAAAAATAGTACATGTATAATCAAATGTTGTGTACAATGCAAACAATATCTTGAGAGCATTTTCTTTTTATCTGTGAACATTATCTAATGTTTCCCTAATCTTCTTCTTGATCTTGATCCTTCAATGCTAGACGTCACATAGGACTCACGGTGTTTCTCGCCACCCATCTCTTTTCTTTGCAAGACATTTGATCTAAGGCGTATTTATCTGCCAACTTTGCTTCTCTTATAAGTGTTCTTTTTAGTGTCTGTTTAGGTCTTCCTATTTTTCTGTATTCTGATGTTTCCCATAGAAGAACCTGTTATGGAATTCTCTTTTTGTCTCTTCTCAACACATGTCCAACATATGTCTGTTCACCTTCTCTTACTAATGGTAGATGAGATTGTTGGTTGCAAGGCCGTTTCAACTATCTCTAAATTAGTCTTGAATTTATTCCATTGTACACAATTTTTCTTAAATTTGTCTTCAAAAGTGTTTAGTTCTCTCTCAATCTTATTTTTGTGCTTGCCAGCTTTCACAGGCATAAGTAAGGATTGTTAATACGTTTGAGGAGTTGAATGTTCTAAGTTTAGTTTTCTTGCTTAGTATTTTTTATTTCCATATTTTGTTAGGAATTTTAAAATTCACTTCTTTCTTTGCGTTCCTGCTTCTGATCTCTTTATTTGTTGTTATCACCTTCTTGATCTATATTACTACCTAGATATATATAGTGGTCTAATCTTTCTAATGTCTTACAACTAAGATATATATTGTCTCTGGGGTATTGTTGTTTTTTTATTGGTTTCATTCCTATTGATTTAAAGTCCTATTCTTTCCACCATGGATAATAGAGTGTCTGTGATACTCTGCATCTTACTGATATTGTCACTTAGGAGCACTATATCATATGCAAAATATAGATCTTCCAGGTAATTCTTATCTTACCAATTAATGTCATTATTGCCTTTGCAACATTTATTCTTTATGTAATCAGATGTAATTCAAAACAGGAATGGTGATAGCATGCATCTCTGTTTTACTCCTGTTTCAATGTGAAACAAATCTACTCATTCCCTCCTCTGTGCAAACTGCAGAAGTAAAGTTGTCATATACGTCTTCTATAATTTTTATAATTTTGGGTGATATTCCGTAATGTTCAAGACATTCCATATGGACAATCTATGTATGCTGTTAAACGCTTTTTTTTAAATCAATGAAATTGCAGATTACGGGTTGTTTTACTGCATGTTCTTCTAATATTATCCTTAGAGTGAATATTTGTTTTTAAAAAAAAACATAATTATTTAGGATAATTTAAATATTGCATAATTATTATATATATTATCTTCTTAATCTCTTAGTAAATCATAAAATAGTAAAAAAGTAAAGAGCCCCATCACGCCAAGTGGCATATAGGGAATATGGTGTTAGCGACCATAATTTTTACAGACCATCTGTACTTGGTTTTTAGGGCAATGTGGTCGGTATTATGCCTGTGGCACTTTACTTTCCCAGAAAAAATCTGGTACCCATTTAAGGCTGGGTGAACCCCGAAGCCGTTGGTCAGGATCGAACCCAACCTCTTGTCCTTTGTCGTCCAGTTCACTAACCACTGAGCCATCGCGGTTCCCTTAAATCATAAAATGGCAGACCTTTATTACTTCAAACCTTGGTGGTTAAGTAATATATGCCACATCATTTATACAACAGCTATTTAAATACAACTGAAACAGAGGGCAAGAGCTCACAGACTGTCATAACCAATGATCTGACTAAAATGCATTGCTGTATTTGTGTTATGCACATTAAAATAATGCCGTCCATTTTAATTTACAAAATATGATGATTACTTGGCCACCGTTTGATTTGAAATTTAATTTTTTTTTCTGATAGCATCAAAAATTCCACTTGGTGGTTGAGAACACAATTAGAGGGCATGTGGAAGCCAAGTGACCTGACAGCAGCAAAACTGAAGCTGCCAACGAATCATAGCTGAGGGCTTGCACCAAGATCAATAAACCAGAACCATCCAGACTAACTCCATTTCTTCTTAGTGCCTCTAGTAACAGACTAACCAGTCTAGTCTGGCCAAGTTATTAGAAACTGAGAGGGAAAGCAATCCTACACTCAAAAATGCCATGATGAAGTTGAAAGTGCTGGACCTGAAGGTGCAAATATCCCAGTTCTACAGTAAACCACAACACATACACACCCAATCCACTTAATGTCATTTTGAAAGGCAGATAATGAAGAGATGTGTACCTTAGTCATCGGGTGAATGCAAGCAAGCAACAGGGAATGATAGTCATTAATAATGATTAAATGTCCATAACTTCTCTCCACTGAATTTAATATCAGGGGGTCTGCACCAATCACTAGCACTCAGACCAAACTAATGTGCGCAGGCTGCAAAGCATTCTTTATTTATCACTTTAAATTTGCTGGATAAGATGAAGTTCTAACATCTTTGCTGGAAGTGCAACGGTTTTATTATTAATCACTCTCTTTATTTATAGAGACAACAGTCTCACCAATGAATGTTTGCCAATCTATTGTGGCACAATCTGTTTACAGGAAGCCACACAGAAAAGATTAAGTGAGCTTTTGAGTATCTTTAGTTTGCTGGTCTCACTGGTCAATCATAGATTGACTAGCTCTTGCTCACGCAGGGGTAGAAGAAAATTATAACTACTGATAAAGAAACACTATAAGGAAGTGACTGCTTGGTCAAACCCAACTACTATAAATAGATATTACAAAAGTAAACAGCAGCAGCCAACCATCCAACTTTTATTAATTTTGGGACACAGAAAAAAATGAAAATTAAATAAATGAAAGTTAAAGCACACTAAGAGAAGATTGGGTAATATAGAAAAGCAGCACTATTCATGTTTCTTAAACTATATGAAATGTTAAAGTCAGAAAAAATTATACAAGCGAATAATTCTTATTCTAACCACGAATGCTCATCTAATTATCTTTGTTCTTTAATAATTACTACTTTATCAGTTTTATAAGAATGCATATATTTATTATATTTCGTTGTTACAATACTGAAAATATTTATTATATTATAATATAAATCCTTTTTCTTGTCTCAAGTAGACGAAACATTTAATTCAATAAAAAATTCATTATCCTTTACTTCCAACATATTTTTTTTAACTTATAAGATATGTCAAACTGATGATTGTTAAAATAAAAATGTTCCTGGTCCAAAAATTCATCATTTCACACAAACAAACAAAAAATAGTAAACAATCTTATGCAGCCACTGTGATGAGTGCATCAATTGTATCATGTCATGTGTTGCTGATTGCAGAAGAGTGAATTACCAACTGACACACAAATTACAAACACCATACATTTCCCATTCCCACAGTAACTTACCTTGAAATGCTAAAACAATCACCACAAGTGTGAAGACTGATAATTTATCCATTGCACTTTGCCTTTCCAATTATATTAAATCCAGGAATAAAATGATGACTAGTTAATGAAAGAGTAATCTTGGAATTTTTGTTTAACAAACGCCTGGCCAGTGCTGTCAATGAAGAAGGTCTCAGTGCTTGACTTTACAGTTCAAAGCGCATTTTTGCTGACTTCAGAACTTAGCATTCTATACTCAGTATACTGCAAACATCACCATGTCCTGTACCTGAAGTCAAAGAAGGGGATATACCCAAGTGTAATACGTATTATATTCACTTTTTAAATGCTAAAATATTTTTTTTATTTAAAAAAAATGTAGACACTACTAGTACTACTATACGATAATATTGTTATTTATAAAACAACTCCTTGCCAAAAGAAAGGCGAGAGGTCAGAGAAAGATAAAAAATAATATAATTCACTTGTATTAATAATTAGGCCTATATTTATTATAATAACTTATAACTTTTTAATTAATAAATGTCACGTAACTTTGTTATGTATCAGTGTAAGCACTAGAATAACTTGTACGCACAAAATACATATAATAATTCACTTCACATTTTCACACAGTTTCACTGATTCAGCTTATATTTCTTATTTTCATGATTAAATCTAAACCAAAACTTTCGTTCCACGTTTTCATTCATTCATAACTATATATAATATATATATACATAATAAATAAAGATTAAATGGCAGTTAGCAAATATTTAAAAGTAAATATCTGATATCTCATGCATTTTAAATTTATTTGAATACACAGAACTAAAACTAAAGCCAGTAAAAATCTGAGAGGAGCCGAACTGCAACTTACCATGAACGTTCACATAGCAGCTCTGTGACTGTCTAGTCTCAGTTAAAAGTCTCTCACGCCACACTCGAGGCCCTCTATACACCAGGCATGAAGCAACCTCAGACTGCCTCTGTCATGACTGCTATATATAGCTGTTGTAGTACCAGGCTTATAGCAGCCCTGAATAATATGTATCTCTCCACTGCGTCTACTTCAAAAACAATTTTTGTGGGGGAAAAAAAGTATTTTTTAAAATATTGCTGATTTATTAAACAACTTGAAATATCTTGTTTTAATTTGAAAAATAGTTCTAACGGTTTATATATGTTGAACAAAACAAAAACGAAACTTGCAAGAATGTAAGTACAATGAAAGTAACAGCCAAATATATTTTAAAGTTTTAATAAAAGTATATCGCCAAAGAGAACTTAAATATGTTCAGTGATGAAACACTATTAAGTTGTTAATAAAATATAAGACAATTATGTAATTTTTAAAATTCAATTTTAAATATGAGAATGTGTGTTTTTTTTTTGGTTTCTATTAGTCCAGAAAAGCTGATTAGCAGAATGTCAATGAATTAGGTCACTGGGTGTGGAAGGTAGATAGCTGTGCCCGTTAGTCTTCTTGAAGCCAAATTATAAATAGTTCATTTTATTGCTCCTGATATTTTCACAAAATTTTAGTTTTTTTTTTTAGTATGAATTTTGAGGGTGTTTCATAAATAAGTTTTTATGTTTTTATAAATAATAATTTTTACAAATGATGTATATATCAAATGTTCAAGCTGCATAGATGCTTAATTTAAGAAACGAAAAACTGCAATATATTTGAATTAAATAAGATGAAGGTTAAATTATTTTCTATGTTGGTAATCATCATAATGTTCAATGCCTATGGACGAATGTCAATAAGTTTCGCCTACATTTTACGTCTATTATTTCTGCTGTTAGCTTCCTGCGCGATCTCATAAGCTTACTTGTATTTTTTCACTTTGTTTTACTCTATTTCCCTGGATTTTTTCAGCGTTTTTTTTTTAATTGGGACGACTTTTTCAGCTATTTCCTTCAGCGACAAAGCATGATTGTTTCTGAGGGTGGTAATAATGTTGTATTTTATTTCGTTTGTCTTGTCTGCATTTTAGAACATCTTCATTACGTCATACATTGTATTCTCAGCATTTTTCTGTAAAACCATATGTCCGTGGGTCTCAACGATTTTCGTGTCTGTTTTCCGGTTGTCCATGAGTCACTTACATATGTCAAAATTTTCACAGCATAACACGGAATAACTCTTTTCTTATCTCCATTGACAAATGTGGGATGTATAATATATATTGTTTATTCTGAACCATTTCATGGTAAAGTCTATACTATAAAGTGTAATTATTCTGCTGCAACGAGGAATACAATGCAGCTTCAAGTTTTGTTATTTCCGTTTCACAATCAACTTTCAATGTTATCATTAAAAACAGATTCATCTATTCATTTCTGAGTTATTATCAATAGTTCGGTGGCCTCTGTAGTCTAGTTGGGAACCTACCCGACTAGGCAACTGACGTTCGGACAACCCGTGTTCGATGTGTGAATTGTATTCGTGGTTGCAAAAAAAAAACCCGCGGTCGACCCAGCCGCTAGCAGGAATGAGTACCAGGGTAGTACTCTGGGAAGATGAGGAATGCCGCCTCGCATCGTGAGTTTCGATGCTTGAACCGACACTATCCAGAAATCTCAGAACACTTCTGGATAGGCGGCCGAGCACATATGGGTGAAAAAACTCGCGTGCTGAAGACGCCGATTCAGGTCTCGTACTTTACCTTTACCTTTATCAATAATTCGCCATGTTTTGCTTGACACCGTGGATCGCAATCCGTGCTATGGAGTTCGTGCGCGTGGACCAGGGCTCTCCTCGGATTTTCTCGATGGGGATATCGGAGCACCTATGGTTCGTCTGGTGTTTGGTGATGATGATCTTAACAACAAACACGACAAACAACACTTGACATATGAGGCTTATGGCGTCGAAACTTTTAGTACACCCGCTGATCACAGTTTACAAGGATTCGGTGCGAGGGGCAAGTTCATCGTGTTGCCCTCTATGGTCGTAACAGTGACTCTGTAGTGTGTATCAAAAGCTACGCGCATTTTTTAAAAAAACGCAATATGTTCACTAACAGTGAGAATTATCAGGATAGATATTTTTTTTAGTTGCTGGAATCGGGGGCTGAGCATATATGGGAACGACCCGCCTGTAATGACGTCATTTAGATTTCAAATGTGCAGTCATTATTAAAGTTATTATTTTAATTTCTCTCTCTCTCTCTCTCTCTCTCTCTCTCTCTCTCTCTCTCTCTGCGATCAGGACTCAATCAGAGTAGGATTCCAGACTCTCACATGAAGTCAGCTGTCAGGTTAAGTGTGTTGAACGCCCCCACAGACAGAACATCACAATTAGAGTCTGTCAGATCCACTCTGATTGAACACCCGTTAAAATGTTGCACTGTGTTCTGCGCCAGTGGCCCAGTGCATCCGATTTCAGCCATCATTTTATTCAGGTTTGCTTTCCTTAGCCTTTGATTGTCCCCAATCTTCCTGCAAAGCAGCAGATGATCTTTTCTGTAGGGGGATTCTACCCTTAGATGGTCTGCCTTCCCAGGTTTACGAGCACCATCTGCCCAAGTCACTAGAGGTGACTAACACAGACATGCACACACAAAGATATGAGATGTGACCAACACAGACATGCACGCAGCGATACGAGGCATGACTAACACTGACACACATCAAGATATGAGATATGACTAACACAGACATACACGCAAAGATTTGACACATGACTAACATAGACATGCACACAAAGATATGAGATATGACTAACATAGATATGCACACACAAAGATATGACACATGCCTAACATAGACATGCATACAAAGATATGAGATATGACTGACATAGATAACACACACAAAGATTTGATACATGACTAACATAGACATGCACACAAAGATATGAGATATGACTGACATAGACAGACACACACAAAGATATGACACATGCCTAACATAGACATGCACAAAAGATATGAGATATGACTAACATAGACATGCACACACAAAGATATGAGATGTGACTAACTTAGCCATGCACACACAAGGATATGAGATGTGACAAACACAGACATGCACACACAAAGATATGAGATATGACTAACATAAACATGCACACAAAGATATGAGATATCACTAACCCAAACATGCACACACAAAGATATGAGATATGACTAACATAAACATGCACACAAAGAAATGAGATAAAACTAACCCAAACATGCACACACAAAGATATGAGATATGACTAACATAAACATGGACGCAAAGATATGAGATATGACTAAACACAGACACACATAAATATATGAGACACGATTAACACGGACACACCAAGATATGAGATATGACTAAACACAGACACACATAAAGATATGACACACGATTAACACGGACACACCAAGATATGAGATATGACTAAACACAGACACACATAAAGATATGAGACATGATTAACACGGACACACTAAGATATGAGATATGACTAAACACAGACACACATAAAGATATGAGACACGATTAACACGGACACACCAAGATATGAGACACGATTAACACGGACACACCAAGATATGAGACACGATTAACACGGACACACCAAGATATGAGACACGGTTAACACGGACACACCAAGATATGAGACACGATTAACACGGACACACCAAGATATGAGAAATGACTAAACACAGACACACATAAAGATATGAGACACGATTAACACGGACACACCATGATATGAGATATGACTAAACACAGACACACATAAAGATATGAGACACGATTAACACGGACACACCAAGATATGAGACACGATTAACACGGACACACTAAGATATGAGATATGACTAAACACAGACACACATAAAGATATGAGACACGATTAACACGGACACACCAAGATATGAGACACGATTAACACGGACACACCAAGATATGAGACACGATTAACACGGACACACCAAGATATGAGACACGATTAACACGGACACACCAAGATATGAGACACGATTAACACGGACACACCAAGATATGAGACACGATTATACGGACACACCAAGATTATTTTTATTTTAAAAAGCGACAATTCACGAGTCGGTCAAAAATAAATACTATCCAGGAATGGGCAGACTTTTTATTTAACATATGGTTGGTTGGTTGGTGGGTTGGTTTGTTGGTTTGTTGGTTTGTTGGTTGGTTGGTTGGTTGGTGGTTGGTTGGGTTGGTTGGTTGGTTGGTTGGTTGGTTGGTTGGTTGCGTTCGCCGGATGACTAAAGTATTCTAGAGTATCGTAGTAGACTAGAATATTCCTCTTCATTATTCGATCTTACAAGGACGTAGTTGGCGTGACTGCATTGTGTTGTGGTTTGCAGTATAACTATTATATTTGCGCCTTTCGACCCAATACATCCGACTTCAGCACGAAATTTTTGAGTACCGGGTTGTCTTCCCTCTTCGATCCCTGCACTCTTGGCCAGACTAGAGAGGTTAGTTTGTTACTGGAGGCACCGCAGAGAGGTGGAGCAGAGTCTGGATGGTTTTGGTTAACCGATCCTGGCGCAAGCCATCAGTTGTGGGTCGTTGACAACTTCCAGCTTTGGTGCTGGTAGGCGCGCCTTCGCCTTCATTTATTTGATTTCTCGCTGATGTCAATACGTATGGTTATATTATAAGCTATCTGCAACTCATGGATCATTCTGGCCTTTGTCTGAAATGTAATGCCAGTCTTTGATTTCATTTAACACGAATGTTTTTTTTTTTTTTTTTTTAAATTCTATACTTTTGCGATCGTTTTTCAAAACGGTGTCGATGATGCGAACAAAAAAAAGAGTTCTTAAATGTTATATAGAGTCAGTCTTAACATATGAATGTGAATCATGGACAATAGGACAACAAACAAGAAAATCACTGGAGTCTGTAGAAATTTGCTTTTACAGAAGAATGTTTAGAATACCATGGACAGCTAAAAAGAGTAATGAAAACGTTCTGAAAGAGGCCAAAGCAAAAAGAGAGCTAATTTCCAATATTAGGAAGAAACAATCATCATTTTTTGGCCATGTAATGAGAAGAGAAAAGCTGGAATATTTTGTAACAACTGAGAAAATTGAGGGACGAAGAGATAGAGGAAAGCAAAAAGAAAAAAATACCAGACAGCTTAAGAGAATGACTTAGTAAAAGGTCAACAACAGAAATGATAAATAACTGTCGAGATCGAAAATTGTGGAGAGACATGATCACCTACGCCAGCAGGCCCGGTACTTTATGATGATGATGATGCATGCAGTGACGTCCCGGAAAGAATGAAAACAAAAATGGTAGAATAATATAATATAACTGACATTATTATTCTCTGGAGTCTTTTTTTTTTTTTTTTTAAGAAATTCAATTCCATTTTTAACGTTTGGGAGAAATTGCATAATTCTGCTTTCTGTAACTCACTGTTTTGCCTAAAAGTAGCAACTCAGAGAATGAAAAAGAATTTGTATTTGTCTATGTCAAAAGAAGTGAGAAAGAGAAATTATTATTACTATATAGAGTCAATTCTGACCCATGAGAGCAATCCACTGACTGTAGACAAACAAATGAATAAGTGGTTAGAGGCCACAGAGATGGGATTTCTCAGAAATGTGTTGACAATTCCCTTGACAGCTGAAAAGACCAACACAGAACTGGAGTTGTCAGTCGCTGGACGCCTATGGACATGTTCGGAGTGCTATAATGATGACCCGCAAATAACTCAAGACCAACGAGGACGTTCTCAAAAGCGTCAACACAAAAAGAGAACTACCAAAAACACATCAGAAAGAAACAATCGGCATTTTTCGGGCACGTGAGTAAAGAAAAGTTGGAATACTTGGTTACAACTGGCAAAATACAGAGAAAGAATGCTCGCGGACGACAAAGTCTGAAGTTACTATATAGCTTGGTGTCAATGGTCGTTGTCAATACGGAGGTCAAAGGTCTCATCTGGGATTACACCGATGAGAAGGGTGCAGTCACCTAAACAGACGGATCTATAATATGACACGAAAGGAGTGCATGGACATTTACAGCAATCTTGGCAGGCACAATAGTCAATGAAAACAGTGGTGCATACTTTATAACCACGAGTAGTATGACGATAGAGATGATGGAGATGACCAGGGCATTCGTCTGGTTAGAGTCGTAAGGCTACATACACGCCTGCATTCCTTTGTTACTATTTTCCAGTCACATAATACTTATACTTACTTTGAACGAGTAACGGGGATATTCTGAGAGAGTAGTGTGAATGTTCTAACAAAAGTATCAAGGGTATTCTAAAAGAGTAATTAGGATGTTCTAAAAGAGTAATTGGGATATTCTAAAAGAGTAATTGGGATATTCTAAAAGAGTAATTGGGCTATTCTAAAAGAGTAATTGGGATATTCTAAAAGAGTAATTCATCATCATCATGTACCCTGCCGTTTGGCGTAGGCGATCTTGTCCCTCCACAATCTTCTATCTACAGTGCATTGTATCAGTTCTGTTGTTGACTGTTTTCCATGCCATGACACCAAGCTATCCAGTATTTTCTCTCTTTGTCGTTCGCGATCTCTCTTTCCTTTTCTTTTGCCACTTGTAACCAAGTATTCCAACTTTCCTCTTCTCATGATGTGCCCTAAGAATGTTGATTGCTTCTTTCTGATGTTTTTTAAGAGCTCCCTTTTTGTGTTGGCCTCTTTGAGAACTTCTTTCATTTATTATTATTTCATTTCATATATTTTATTATTGGGATTTTATTCATATTATTTCATATATTTTATTATTTTATTTATTATTTATTTCAAAAGAGTAATTAGGATGTTTTGTTGCAGCTGGGATGTTTTGTTACAGCTGTAACATTTTTGACAACTGTACATTATGTTATAGCTGAGATATTTGGTGACATCTGAGATATTATGTGACAGCTGGGGTATTTTGTGACATCTTAGATATTTTGTTACAACTGGGATATTTTTTTACTGCTGTGATGTTTTGTGACAACTGAAATACATGGTGACACTGAGATATTTTGTTACAACTTTAATATTTTATGACAACTTTGATATTTTGTAACAGCTGGCATATTTTGTGAGAACTATATTTTGTAACAGCTGGCATATTTTGTGAGAAATATATTTTGTGACAGCTGAGATATTTTGTGACAGCTGAGGTATTTTGTGACAGCTGAGATATTTTGTGACAGCTGAGATATTTTGTGACAGCTGAGATATTTTGTGACAGCTGAGATATTTAGTTACTGCTGGGTTTTTTGTTGTCATATTGGGATATTTTGTGACAGCTGGGCTATTTTGTGACAAATGTGATTTTGTGACAAATGTGATATTTTGTGACAAATGAGATATTTTGTGACAGCTGTGATACTTTGTTACAGCTGGGATATTTATGTGACATTTGGGGATATTTTGTAAAAAATTATATTTTGTGACAGCTGGAAGATTTTGTGACAGCTGGGATATTTTGTTACAATTGGGATATTTTGTGCGAACTGATATATATTTTGACTGCTGGAATATTTTTTTTTACAGCTGGGATTTTGTGGTACAGATGGTATATTTTATGACAAATTGTATATTCTGTGACAGCTGGGATAGTTTGTGTGAAATGTATATTTTATTTCATCAGGGATATTTTGGTGCAGCTGGTATATTTTGTGACATCCAGGATATTTTGTTACTTCTGTGATATTTTGTGACAGCTGGAATTTTTTTACCACTGGGATACTTTTTTGCATGTGGGATATTTTCTGACAACACAATATGTGTGTTATATCTTTGATATCTTGTGACATCTGAGATATTTTGTGGCAAATGAGATTGTGTGACAGATGTGATATTGTGTTATTGCTGGTATATTTTGTTACTGTTGGGACATTGTGTTACTGCTGTGACATTTTGTGATATCAGGAATATTTTGTTACGACTGTGATAAAATTGTTCCAGCCAGAATATTTTCTGACAACTGAGATATTTTGTTACAGTTGGGATATTTTGTGATAGCTGTATATTTTGTTAATGCTGGGATATTTTGTTATTTCTGGTATATTTTGTGACAAATTGGCTATTTTATAACTCAGATATTTCGTGACACCTGTGATATTTTGTGTGAACTGAGGTATATTTTGACTGCTGGAATATATTTTAATACATCAGGGATATTTTGGTGCAGCTGATATATTTTGTGACAGCCAGGATATTTTATTACTGCTGGGACATTTTCTTACTGTTGTGACATTTTGTGATAGCTGAAATATTTTTTTTACCACTGTGATACTTTGTTGCATGTGGGATATTTTCTGACACCTGAAATATTGTGCTACATCTTTGATATTTTTTGACAATTGAGATATTTTGTGACAATTCAGATATTTTATGTCAGCTAGGATATTTTGTGACAACTGAGACATTTTGTAACAGCAGGGATATTTTGTGACAACTGTGATATTTTATGACAACTGTGATATTTTGTGACAGCTGGGATATTTTGTTATTGCTGGGGTATTTTGTGACATCTAGAATATTTTTAGATAACTGAAATATTTTGTGACAGGTGGAATATTTTGTGATAGCTGGCCTATTTTGTGACAAATGATTTTTTGTTACAGCTTGAATATTTTGTGTAAACTGAGATATATTTTGACTGCTGAAATATTTTTTATTACAGCTGGGATATTTTGGTACAGCTGATATATTTTGTAACAGCCGGGATATTTTGTTACTGCTGGGATATTTTCTTACTGTTGTGATATTTTGTGACAACAGAAATATTTTGTGACAGCTGGAATGTTTTTTTACCACTGTGATACTTTGTTGCATGTGGGATATTTTCTGACACTTGAAATATTGTGTTACATCTTTGATATTTTTTGACAACTGGGATATTTTGTGGCAATTCAGATATTTTATGTAGGATATTTTGTGACAACTGAGACATTTTGTAACAGCTGTGATAATTTGAGACAACTGTGATATTTTATGACAGCTGTGATATTTTGTGACAGCTGGGATATTTTGTTACTGATGGGATATTTATGTGACATCTGGGATATTTATGTGACATCTGGGATATTTTGTTATAACTGAGATATTTTGTGACAGCTGGAAGATTTTGTGATAGCTGGGATATTTTGTGACAAATTAGATATTTTGTTACAGCTGGGATATTTTATGACAACTTGTATATTTTGTGACATCTGGTATATTTTATGACAGCTCTGATATTTTGTGGCAGCTAGGATATTTTGTGACAGCTGGGATATTTTCTTTGAGCTGTGATATATTGTGACTGCTGGAATATATTTTATTACAGCTGGTATATTTTATGACAACTTGTATATTTTTGGACAGTTGGGATATTTTGTGACAGCTGGGATATTTTGTTACTGCTGAGTCATTTTGTTATTGCTGTGCCATTTTGTGACAATAGAAATATTTTGTAACAGATTGGAATATTTTCTTATGACTGGGATACTCTGTTGCAGCTGGGATATTTTCTGACAACTGAGATATGTTGTTACTGCTGCAATATTTTGTGACAACTGAGATATTTTGTGACAGCTGGGATATTTTCTTTGAGCTGTGATATATTGTGACGACTGTGATTTTTTTTTTTTTTTTTTGTGACAGCTAAGACAACTGAAAAAAATTGTAGTAGGTAGCCATTTGAGCTGAAATAGAGAAAAGATGCAAGACAATTTCAGAAATGCTCTATTTGTTAGTCAAAATGAAAAAAAATTATGTAACATCTTGGTAGAGGTGTTAATATCAGCTTTGATGGCTTCCGAAGGAATTTCACCTGTTCCTGTGGCTTTACCATTTTTTTCATAGCTTGATGGCTTTCATTATTTCTTCCTTGCTTGGTTTTCTACAGTTAACGTGTAACTCTTCTTCTGCTGGTAGTATATCTGGCGGGTTATTTGAGCCTGGTCTGTTCAAAAGTTCTTCCAAGTGCTCTTTCCCTCTCTCCATTAGTTCATTTATATTATCACTTATGTAGACTAAGCAGATGTCCTTTTTTATCTTTAATAAAGGCATTTATCTGTTTGTATTTTCCACTTAGTTTCTTTGTGCTGTTGTACAGTTTTTTCATATTCCCTTTATTTAATGCTTCCTCTGCCTCTTTAACTAGTTCATCTATATATTTCCTCTTATCCCTTTTAATGCATCTTCTCACTTCTTTGTTCACCTCTGTGTAAGCTTCCTTTCCTGTGTCTTGGCTTTATTACTTCTCGTATTGTTTTTATTTATGTCTGCTTTCTAATTCTTTCTTTCTTTAATTTTATCCTCGTTTTGTTTTTATTTATGTCTGCTTTCTTATTCTTTCTTTCTTTATTTAATTTAATTTTATTTTATTTTGTCTCTGCTGTCATCAATGCCTTATTCTAGCATTCTCTTTTCCCTCAGCGCTTCTTCGCATGTCTCTTTCCATATATCCTTTACCTGTTTCCAATGATCTTCTATATTGATTGCATTTTCTAGTTGTTGGAGGACTTGGTATTTGTTTGATATTGTGACTGCAAATTTGTCTTTAATTCCTTGTTCTTTAAGAAATTATACATTGAAATACTTTCTGCCCTTATTTGTTGTAGTATCTTTTTTGTTTAAGTTTGGCTAGCAGAAGATGATGGTCTGAAGCCACATCTGCTCCTCTATATACTTTTACATTCTGTAAGGATGACTTCAACTTATTATTAATACATATGTGGGCAATTTGATTCTCCGTTCTATGATCTGATGACACCCATGTAGCTTTATGTATTTTTATGTTGGAATATTGTTCCTCCTAGGCTCATTTGATTAAGAGGAGCACAGACGTTCAAGAATATCTCGCTATTCTCATTTATATCTCCAAGTCCATGTTTTCCCATAATCTCTTCGAAGCCTTTGTTGTCTGATTCTAATTTTGCATTTAGATCTCCCATCAAGATTATAATATCCTTGGCTCATCTTTTATCATGACATTGCAACTGTTTATAGAATTCACCTTTAACTAAATCATCCTTATTATTGGTTGGTGCATTGCATTGGATAATGTGTATTTTTACTTTGTTTTTTGTTGTTTTAAATGTTGCTGTCATTAGTCTTGGCCCTACTGCTTCCCATTCTATCATTTTCTTCTGTGCCTTCCTTGATAACTCCTTGACTATGTTGTGCTACTGGTTCCCAGTGTGAAGTTTTTTTAGGCTTATTTTTTTACAGTACAGGTTAGCCAGTCCCAATCCAACTCTCCTTAGTCACCTCTTACGAATATGCATGGTAAGGAACAGCGCCACTATTCTTAACTCCAATTTGTGCCTCACAGCGCACAGGCACATTTAACTTATTAGTTATCCCAAAAACTAGCTTTCAAGTTCTTTTTTTAAAATATGTTGTGATTTCTTCCTTTGTCAATAATGATATCATTTGGCCTAAAATTTGGCTTGCTTTTCTGCTTCATAAGTCCACTCTTCCATTGCTTGGAGATAGGGGACAAATATAAAATATACAATATATTGAATGTCACGTGATGATGCAAGAAGAGCTACAGAAAAGTAAATCTATAGAAAGATGAGACAAACTATATTTCAGCAAAAACCTTCATCAGCTACAAACCAACAGATAATATTATGTAAAAACAAACACAAAAAGCTGGCAAGTACAAATCTTAAAGTGGATAAAGAGGTATAATTATAGTGTATAACGTAATGTTCTTAATACCATTTTGTGTTTATTTTACACATCTACCACACAGCAATGGTAATTGAGATCTTTTGCTACTAATTTCATTAATTATTTATTTGTCATTTATCAACTTGTTGAAATCATTTTTCTTATTTGAAATTTCACTGCACCATCTTAGAGGTAATCTTTTTCATTTTATTTTACTTTTACTGTTTCATCTGATTGCTGTTGGATGCTCTTTTCTTTTTTTGCAGGTGGATGCTCTTTTCTTTTTTGCTGTTTCATTTAACTGCAGTTGGATGCTCTTTTCTTTTTTTGCTGTTTCATCTAACTGCAGTTGGATGCTCTTTTATTTTTTTGCTGTTTCATCTAACTGCAGTTGGATGCTCTTTTATTTTTTTGCTGTTTCATCTAACTGCAGTTGGATGCTCTTTTCTTTTTTTTTGCTGTTTCATCTAACTGCAGTTGGATGCTCTTTTCTTTTTTTGCTGTTTCATCTAACTGCAGTTGGATGCTCTTTTCTTTCTTTGCTGTTTCATCTAACTGCAGTTGGATGCTCTTTTCTTTTTTTGCTGTTTCATGTAACTGCAGTTGGATGCTCTTTTCTGTTTTTGCTGATTCATCTCTTTGCTGTTGGTTGTTGTTTTATTTGTTTTGCTGTTTCCTCTGATACTTTGGATGTTATGTCAAAATTATTTAATTTCTTGTTTTTGAATGAAACTCAGAATTTTCCTGACATCTACTTTTTTTTTAATGTCTTTGCCATTGCATGTCATACCTTTTTGTTACATTCAGCATTCTTCAGTGATGGTTCATTCTAGTGGTTGTAAATCTTTCTTTTGTAGTTATATTTTCATAAAAAAAGACATTTAAATAAAGTAAATTGAATACATTGAAAGAGGATTATCAGCTATAAATCTAATGTAATATTTAATAACATTGCTGATGAAGAATGATGCCTCTGGACAACCACTTTCAAGATGTATGGTGGAGTGTTTCTAAAACAAAGATCATGCCATCTTCCACATTTAGCCTGCTTCTTTTTGTTTTTGCTATTGCTTTTGTTTTAATATGAAGAGGCTTTGAAAATCAACTCCACAGAGAAATGTTTGAGGCAAATGAAAGTGAAATATTTAGGGTGATCTTCTACAGTGTTAAAATAGCACTATAACCATTTCTCAATATTTCTTTGTTGAAAGTCAGAGTCTGAAACAATGGGACGCAAATTTAAAAATGCTATTTGATATTTAAGTCTATGTTATTGTAAACATCTTTTACTTGTAACATATAAATTTATTGTAATAATAATGCAGAATTTGTGTTATTGTCAATATCTCTTTGATTGTATCATATCATTTTATTGTAATAATGATGCAGAATTTGTATGTTATATTTGTTGAAGGATTGAATCAAGGTGTGATGAGGCAGATATAGAAATGAAATATCTATAATGATCTCAAGGGGAACCCCTGATTAGTTAACAATTTTCTAATTTAAATGAGTGTCATACATTTATTGAGAGACTGAAAGAAAGTGAGATACAGGGGAAGAGAGAGAGATATAAGCGGGTTGGTGGGGGGGGGGAGAGATAAAATACAGAGAGAAATATAGTTATTGAATTATTTATTAAAATATTGGATTAGATAATGAATATGTAATCTTTTTTGATAGACACTATATGTATTTTTATGGTTTTTCTACTTAACTCATTAGTTGCAAGCTGGGATTTGTTTGCCATGTCCAAAAGTGAATAAATGTGGAGAAACAACTTATAGACCACATAGTTTCTTGCAGGATCAGCAACTCAAAATGGATCAAAACATCACTGTATTATTTCTATTGAGCCATATAGCAACAGTGTATTTCTATGGTGATTGGAACTTTGATATAGAAGACCTTTTGCAATGTATTACCTTCTAGGACAGACAAGATGTACCCTTTCCAGTAAGAATCTGAAAAAAAAATTCACTCTAGTCATTTCATCACCAGGATCTAAGAGTCAATGGCTAAGATCAAACATAAATATTTAACTCTGCCCATCACCAGCTTTACTGTACCCACAAGCTGAATTTGTATTGTAGCCTAGTTCTGTGCTTTATTAACTCCTATTTCTCTATTGGTGGTTGATCTACTTTCATTTCCCAGACATCCAAAGCTCAACCGATATCAGATCAACTCTACTTCCTCAAAGACCGGATAAATAAACACCTTATATGGAGCTACAAGGCAACTCAGAAATACCTGCAGATATCATTACATGGCAATGTGCCAAAGGGCATCAGTTCACAGGCTTCTGAATCCATAAAAACAACATCTCCAATACTTAACCATCAAAACAATACAGGAAAGGGTGTCAGGTTAAAAAAGAGGCAAATCATGGGTGGGCCGAACAGATGTCATCAAACAGGTCTGTGGGCTTACCAATATCAATGCTGGCGAGAAGTGGATGCCGGTGCCTGCGTCATTCAAGGGGACATTCTCGTGTACTGTCACACTCGACATGAAATGTAGGGAACCGGACTCAGTCATGGAAGTCAAAATGAAGGTCAATGGTGCTCATCTGGGATAACACCAATGAGAAAGATACAGTCATCTATACAGACAGATCTGTAAGACGACACCAAAGGAGTGCATGGGCATTTACAGCATGCTGCAAGATTTTTTTCTTTAAAATTATTTATTACATTAACTCTTTCCATACGTTTCGCCGAACTGTGCGCCAATGCGATTCCGGCAACGTACGTTTCGCCGAATAGTGCACTATGCTCAATTTTATTAGTGTGAACGCCATCAAACCATATTCTTTTAACATGTCTTATATCATCTGGCTTTGAAAATCAACTCCACAGAGAAATGTTTGAGGCAAATGAAAGTAAAATATTTAGGGTGATCTTCTACAGTGTTAAAATAGCACCATAACCATTTCTCAATATTTCTTTGTTGAAAGTCAGAGTCTGAAACAATGGGACGCAAATTTAAAAATGCTATTTGATATTTAAGTCTATGTTATTGTGAACATCTCTTACTTGTAACATATAAATTTATTGTAATAATAATGCAGAATTTGTGTTATTGTCAATATCTCTTTGATTGTATCATATCATTTTATTGTAATAATGATGCAGAATTTGTATGTTATATTTGTTGAAGGATTGAATCAAGGTGTGATGAGGCAGATATAGAAATGAAATAACTATAATGATCTCAAGGGGAACCCCTGATTAGTTAACAATTTTCTAATTTAAATGAGTTGTTTAATTGTATTAGAAAACGAACTACCAATTTGAGAATTGTAATACCAGGCTTTCATAGTGAGTGGTAAGCGTACTCTTTTGTCATATTTTACTTCTACGAAAAAGTTGAAACCTAATACCTGCACTGTAGACCGTGCTCTTGAATGTAATTTCTGTGAAAAGCCACCGAAGATGCTGACAGTCTTTTTCAGTCAGAATTACAGAGGCTATAGATGTGTGCAAGGGAGCCGCGACAGCTCAGTGGTTAGTGAACTGGACTACAAAGGACAAGGGGTAGGGTTCGATCCCAACCGACGGCTTCCGGGTTCACCCAGCCTTAAATGGGTACCGGATTTTTCTGGGAAAGTAAAGCGGCGCGGGCGTACTACCGACCACATTACCCCCAAAAATCATGTGCCGAAGGTCTGTAAAATTTATGGTCACAGACACCATATACCCTATACGCCATTTGGCGTGACGGGGGTACTTTACTCCTTTTTTTTTTTGTCTTAGATGTGTGCTGGTTCAGTCATAATAACATCATTTACAACACTAAGAAATGGTATGGATCAATGATGATGACTTGTGAGCATCGACATAAGAATGGAGCAGATCTAGCTTCTTTGGCTGGAGTTTACTTCTTGAAATGGAAAAAAAAAAATATACGTTCATGTTAACACTTTGCCTGTTGGTGGGGATACTTGGATCTGTTTCTAATTGAAGCAAATGTTTGCAGAAGCAGAAATGTCAGTTGGCAATTCTATCAAAGCTAATTTCAAGCACATCTTTACACTTAAAATCAGTATTTGCGAACGTACAGAAAGCAGAAAAACACGAACATAGTGATTTTGCCGCAATATATAAAGAATTGAAATATAAGGTGTCACACATCCGAACAATAAAAGCAGATGTATCTGATGACAAAACACGTTTGCAGACAAGTGCTGAATTCACAGAGACTGTAATGTCTGAAATGGACAAAAGGTTTAGTAAGCAAGCCTTGGAATTAATTTCAGTATGTTCGTTTTAAAAAAAATATTTCATCACATTCAGCAGATAAAAGAGTCAGATGTCAACACTCTGTGTCAGTGTTTACATGACGTAGATCAAGATAAGTTGCAAGCAGATCTAAGGTCTTTTAAATATTTGGCCTCAAATGTGAGCGACAATGTATCACCATTAAAATATATTCTTCAATATTCAAATGCGTATGAAAAACTGACAAAAATACTAGTATAAAAATATTGACTGCACCAATATCAAAAGCCACTGTTGAAAGGTTCTTTAGTGCTATGAACAGAATAATGACTACTAAGAAACCAGCCAGGAGATAGTTCATTAAATCACTACATGAGGATATTTATTGAAGGAGAAGAGATTTAAAGAGAACTCTTATGCAAATATTTGGAGCGATATGCCTTTAAAAATAAAGGAGAGTGCGTCTGATGAGGACCGAAACAAGGGACATAAACTACAGGTAAGTGAGATATAGCATTTAAGACTTTAAATTGTCTTTCGTTTAAATGTCACTCATAGAATTAGAAAAATACAAACACATTAATTTTCTGAAAGAAACCGTAAGAAAACCTGGACAAAATTAACAGAGCCAGGTTAGTTTTGTAACAACCGGAGCAACATAGAGCGATGAGTGACCATTAGTAAAATAAGGAATACACAAGGAAGGCGTACTTTCAATACGTTTCTATGTATCATGTTGTTGTTGTTGCGTTTGCCAGCTTTCAACTCTGACGAAGTCCCTAGAGACTAGGAACTGAATTTTGCGCGTTAATCCGTTTTTTCCTGGCAGCCGTGTGCACAGGGGTCCCTCGCCGCACAGGCAGATAACTCCGACTTCGGAAGTACTCATGTTTTTTTTTTTCCGTCGATGAGTAACTGACGTTTCAAGCCGGGCCTCGCTGCTGAGACCAGGGGTGGATGTCGCAGAGAGAAATCATAAATAAAAATCCCAACCGGTGGAGCCGAGATTTGAACCCACAACCTCTCTGTCCCGAGGCCGGCGTCCTGTCTCGAGACCAACCAGTCCCCCCCCCCCCCCCCCCCCCCCCCCGTGGACTTGGAATATGAGGAAACTGCAACAAGGAACACTTTTCATGCATAGCCTGCAATGGTTCCTGCTGCCTATCCACCATATACCAGAAGTTCACATCCTCCCAAAAGTGATCGTCATAATTCTTGTAAAATGTATAGCGTTTGATGATGTTAGGCCATCGTTGTTGACTCCAATTCCGAACATATAAACACACAGTTAGTCGTCAGATTATCCCCGTCGCACATCAAACAACAGACCGTAAGTTTAGCGTAACGCCGGTCTAGGGATTTACGATGAGCCATTACGATGACGTACCACACATAACAGTGGCGCAAGCACAGCAATGACGCGCCCTTTAGATTTTGATTACTCTAGTGAATGTAGCCTACGACGAACAGAACACGGTGCAAATTCCCTAAAGAGATAAAACTGCGGCTGACGAAGCATTTCACATGAATAAGTAACATGGAAACAACTTGCGTCAAGCAAATCCAACAACGGCCATGAACAGCACCAATGTGACGTAAAGCGCAAAACAAGCCTAGACGATGGAAGGTCGCATTCACAACACTTGATTTGTTGAAAATGGAATATCGCCGGCGTACGACATTGTTTTATCATCGCAGATGTAATAAGTAGATCATTAACTTGACTTTAACGCATAGGAGTGCAATGGAGAAATGAAATTAATCAGACATCGAATGCACTTTTTGCAGCGATCAAGAGAACGTGGACTAGATCCGCCATCTTAGAAACGGAAGTCTCATGTATCTGAATATAGAAGAGCAATCGATGATAAGCAAAAAGCGAAGTAACTACTAGTGCATGGATCTGAGTATCAAGAAACTACCATCATGCAGATGGGAAATTATTTAAAGACACGAAACAATAAATATTTCGTACAACTGACTACTACTCTCCATCTTCCGTCCTTAAAAACACGTAACTGTCGAAGCTGCGCTGCGTTGCAATTTACTACAAACTGTTGTATTTACACAGCGAATCAATTAAGAGGAAGAGGTATGTTTACAGCACTCGGAAAAATTGACAATTGACCTGTTGTATCTACACAGCTTCACCCAACACATTCATCATCAGTACGTCTTTCTTCTACACTGGTTTGCTTTCTGTCGTGGGTCCCTCTTTATTTGACTTGACTGGTTAATCTGTTTTCAGACGCATCATATAACTGGAGTAGTTTCTTTACAAGTTTCTCTTCACTGATCCTGAATCGGGGTTGGGACCGGAGGCGATGGATTTCAAAAGGGAAGTAATTGCTTATAATATCAAAGGAATGCTAGTGTGTAGTTATCTTTAAGGGGAGGTAAGGACATGCAGAAATAAAAATGCATGGCGTCGATTTCTAAATATTTAACATAAACAACCGAATTATTATTACTTTTATTATAATATTTTATATCAAAGTATTATTCTCTAACAATACTGCCCGTAAATACACTGTTTATTATTGTATTACGAGTTTTCACATTTTTTTTGTAAGCTATATAGCTATATACCGTCACTTGCTTTTGAAGATATGTGCCTCAGAAAAATACTTTGTGTACAAAGGAATGAGTTCAAATCTATTATTGAAATAAGAAAAATGACCATGCAACCAAAGATCTAATCTACAATTAAGGAAAGAAGTTGGACATATGGAGGACATGTGCTGAGAAGAGACAACATGAGAATTCCAAAACAGGCGTCCTATAGGAAACATCAGAATAAAGAGGAAGACCTAAAGAGACATTTAAAAAAAAAACAATTATAAGAGAAGAAAAGTTGGCAGGCATAGACTCATTAGGTAAGATCGAACATATCGTCCAGAATAGAGATGGTTGGCGAAAAAACACTACAAGCACTATACGACGTCTAACGGCGCGGGAAGGATCAAGAATCATGAATACCGTCAATAGCGGTAGTGACTAGCTCGCCGGTCGAGCAATAAAGGAAACATGTTAGGCCCCTGTTTGATGTCTTGATCAACATAAATCATAATAAGAATGAATGCTCTATTCATTAGTTGTCAATTTTTCAGAGTGCAGTAAACATACCTCTTCCTCTGAATTGATTCGCTGTGTAGATAAAACAGTTTGCCGTAAATTAGTTCTCTTCCCAACTCGTTAGTTTGTTACCATTGCTGATAGTCTTCTTCCCAAATCGTTAGTTTGTTACCATTGCTGATAGTTTTCTTCCCAAATCGTTAGCCTGTTACCATTGGTGATAGTTCTTTTCCCAACTCGTTAGTTTGTTACCATTGCTGATAGTTCTCTTCCCAACTCGTTAGTTTGTTACCATTGCTGATAGTTCTCTTCCCAACTCGTTAGTTTGTTACCATTGCTGATAGTTCTCTTCCCAACTCGTTAGTTTGTTACCATTGCTGATAGTTCTCTTCCCAACTCGTTAGTTTGTAACTATTGGTGATAGTTCTCTTCCCAACTCGTTAGTTTGTTACCATTGCTGATAGTTCTCTTCCCAACTCGTTAGTTTGTTACCATTGCTGATAGTTCTCTTCCCAACTCGTTAGTTTGTTACCATTGCTGATAGTTCTCTTCCCATGGAGGTGCAAAACACAGTGCAATGCAGGAATGTAAACATGATTTCCTTAAGACAATCAATGAAATGTTTCTATACGTCCTCTATGCCGAAGACGGATGTTTCGAGTCGAAATGCACATAGAGTGAAAACATTATTCTATTCTATTCTATTCTATTCTATTCTATTCTATTCTATTCTATTCTATTCATGGAATCAGTTTCACTGCAATCAGGGCATTCCCATATCAGCTCCACCACCTGTCCCAGCATTTCTCGAAGAGTCTCCAGACTGTCTTTTTCTGTAAATATTTGATAATAGATACATCTGCTCTTCCCACTGAGCACTCTGGATCGACCAGATCCATTTTCCACCTTTAGACTCCCCAGTCTCTCAATATATACATCATTGTCCCACCTTAGACTCCCCAGTTTCTCAATATATACATCATTGTCCCACCTTTAGACTCCCCAGTTTCTCAATATATACATCATTGTCCCACCTTTAGACTCCCTAGTCTCTCAATATATACATCATTGTCCCACCTTTAGACTCCCCAGTCTCTCAATATATACATCATTGTCCCACCTTTAGACTCCCCAGTCTCTCAATATATACATCATTGTTCCACCTTTAGACTCCCCAGTCTCTCAATATATACATCATTGTCCCACCTTTAGACTCCCCAGTCTCTCAATATATACATCATTGTCCCACCTTTAGACTCCCCAGTTTCTCAATATATACATCATTGTTCCACCTTTAGACTCCCTAGTCTCTCAATATATACATCATTGTTCCACCTTTAGACTCCCCAGTCTCTCAATATATACATCATTGTTCCACCTTTAGACTCCCCAGTTTCTCAATATATACATCATTGTTCCACCTTTAGACTCCCTAGTCTCTCAATATATACATCATTGTTCCACCTTTAGACTCCCCAGTCTCTCAATATATACATCATTGTTCCACCTTTAGACTCCCCAGTCTCTCAATATATACATCATTGTCCCACCTTTAGACTCCCCAGTCTCTCAATATATACATCATTGTCCCACCTTTAGACTCCCCAGTCTCTCAATATATACATCATTGTCCCACCTTTAGACCCCCCAGTCTCTCAAATTTATACATCATTGTCCCACCTTTAGACTCCCCAGTCTCTCAATATATACATCATTGTCCCATCTTTTCTTCTCTTCTCTTAATGATTGAAGACAAAACTTGGCAATGTCCTCTTTGTCCCCAGTAAGGTAGCACTCCATGCCAGAGCTGCAGGCGAGCTTTTTGGCCACTTCATTGCCATGTACCAGGGTGCCCTGGACAGTACGTCCAAGTTAATGCGATCACTTTTGAATCATATAAGAGCTACAACCACTCCTGCCTCTGACACTGCTAATCTTCTGTAGCATACTTAGCGAGTCAGTTACCACGACTGCGTGATCTGCATTCTGTGTAACTAATCATGTTATCGCCACAGTTGCTGCTTCTATCTCCATTCTCATGCGGGACACCTAAATGTTACACTTGCCAGATTTTCTAGCCACTTCTTTGACATGTTGGTATGCTACAAAACCCCAGCCACTTCGCTGTCTGCGGAATACATAATTGTACGTGTAGATGATCGGATCCCGTGGTGAGGACACTTTTTTCGATGGATTCATTTATTACGACCTCGGTAGCTCCATAAACCCAATTGTGACACACCCTGCCGAGCAGAATGATTACTTTGGTTAGCTTGTTTTTTCCCGCTGTTACTTTTATCCCATCCTTGCCAGTCTTAAAGACATTCAGATCACATACTCTCCTTATGGACTCCTCCGCCTTGGCCACCCAGGATTTTCCACGCCTGGGACGCCTGCCCTTTTGTCGAACCCAATTCTGAATGCAGTGAATGATTTATGTTCCTTACCACGTTCAAATAAGTCCGGACCTGAGCAGATCTATGTCACACTCTAATGCTCGGTGAGTCAAGTAAGTACCTCATTGATTGGATAGGTGTATCTCTGGTGCATCCGAGAACAGCCCATAGGCCCTCATTCTGAACTTTGCATTCAAATTAATTTCGTCTTTGAGCTGACGAGAGAGTGAGCATACCCAAACCATAATCTAGTACTGAGAGCACCACAACCTGCGTGAGCGAGAATAGTAACGATTGCTGGAGGACCGCCCTGGTCATGATCTTGATCATGCTGACACCTCTCCTTGTCTTCTGAATGACATTGCTCACGTGTTGATTGAAAAAAAGGGACCTAACAAATGTTATTCCCAGGTACTTTATAGACTCCTCACGATGGTTGTATCATTGCAATTTATGACTGGGAGGGTGTCTTTAACTATTCTGTTGTTTAGCGAACACCACATTACAGAAGCCTTGTTTGTACGAACAAGTACTTTGTAGTTATTGCACCAAGTGGTTATCTGATCCTTGCTGTCATGTAATTGCCAAGCCATTTCTGCTATATCGCGACCGTGAACATACGTCATCTTTAAAGGCGAGAGTGCGACCCTGTCCGACACTATTTAGTTGCGCTACCGTGGCAGTGTTTATATTGAACAAAGCAGGTGATAACGACCATCCTTGAGGCAACCCTGGCGATATATAACTCGGCTCAGATGTTCAGGTATCAAAACGTAGTGTCACTTTTCTTCGTATCAGCACCGATGCCACCCAGCGTACAAGCCGTGGGTCAAAGCCTGTCTCACTAAGTAGGTGTACACGTGTGCCATAGTCCATTCGATTGTATACATCCTCAAGATCGAGGGCAGCCAGTGGCGACTCCTCTTTCATTTGAAACGAGACGATTTATTCGAGCTATTCCCGGGCAGACTGTAAAGTGAGGTCATTAACAATGATCGAGGAAGTAGAACTATCTAGATCCCACTACATTTCTTCACAGTGCCACTAGAAAAAGACTTGCCCGTAAGGTCAAGTGAGTAGGATGAGAAGACAACCAGGTACTAAAAATGCATGCTGAATCGGATGTTTTGGGAAGCAAGACACAAATATAGCAGTTAACTGTTAAAGACTATATAAGGTATGAAGGAGGAATTAATTTTTTTCTGTAATTGTCTGTTGAGCGTCAAAAAAAAAAGATAGATTATACTCCGATCATTCCTCTGTCTTGTCAAAACAGAAATATCAGTTTGGCAGAAAACAATTCAGGCTTTATTACTTGTAGTGGAAAATAATGAGTGGAAGCAAACGAGAGTATGTGAAAAGTCAAGGGAAAGGATTTCATAACTATTTACATATACTTGTTTAAAACGGTTGTTTCCCCTTACTGTTTCAAGTTCGCACGCCACATTCAAAGTTATGATGTTTAAAGCATACGAATTTAAATACATAGGAAGTCTAGTGACAAACGATAATTCACAAACAGCAGAAATAGACTCAAGATTTCTGAAGCAAATTTTACAAAATGCGTTATAGCAGATTTTCAGGCTGAGTAATAACGTTATATAAGAATTTCTTAAAATCTAAATTTCTAAAAATCCCCGAATTGTTTTCTTACTAATCATATATTGGATGAAGACAAAAAGAATTCGGGGATTTTTAAAGCGTCGATATATCAGAATTCTCGTTATAACCATAGAGTCAGTATGTAGAATCAGTCTTAACATATGGATGTGAATCATGGACAACAGGACAACAAAAAAGAAAATAACTGGAGTCTGTAGAAATGTGCTTTTACAGAAGAATGTTGAGAATACCATGGGCAGCAAAGAACAGAAATGAAAACGTTATGAAAGAGACCAAAGCACAAAGAGAGCTAATTTTCAATATTAGGAAGAAACAATCATCATTTTTTGGCCATGTAATGAGAAGAGAACAACTAGAATATATTGTAACAACTGGAAAAATTGAGGGACGAAGAGATAGAGGAAAGCAAAGAGAAAAAATTGCAGACAGCTCAAGAGAATGGCTTGGCAGAAGGTCAACAACAGAAATGAAAATAACTGTCGAGATCGAAAATTGTAGAGAGACATGATCACCTACGCCAGCAGGTCCGGTACTTGACGATGATGACTTGAAGCTGAATAGCTCAGGCCAAAATAACATTTAAGAAAATAAAAAAAATGTATTGTGCATCAAGTCTATGTTAATAGAAGTGAGAAAGAGAGTTCATCAGTACTATATTATATAGAGCAAATTCTGGCATATGGATGAGAATCATGGACAGTAGACAAATACATGAAAAGAAGATTAGAAGCCATATAGATGAGATTTCTCAGAAGAATCTTGAAAGTTTCATGGACAGTTAAAAAGACCAATGAGAATATTGTCTAACAGGCCAACACAAAAATGGAAGCTCATAAAAAAACATCAGAAAGAAACAATCTATATTTTTTCGGGCACATCATGACAACAAGAAAGTTGGAGTACTTAGCTGCAACTCGCAAAAATACAGAGAACGAGAGATCGCGGACGACAACCAGAAAAGATAATTATAAAAGACTTAGTGACATGGCATGGAAAACAGTACACAACAGAATTGATACAATTCATTGTGCTTAGAAAATTGTGGAAGAACATGATCTGCTACGCCAACAGTATGCCACATGATGATGATCGTGGTTGTGATGTTTTTTTCTGCCATGGTGTCTCTCAAAAAATAATACGTCCTGCTATAAATTTATCTTGTATTAACTTTTCTCTGCTACATCATATCTCATTAACTGATCATAAAGTATTTATTAAGTTTTCTTTATTCCTTTTTTATTTTTTTTTAAATAAATGATATTCTTGATATATTATGTCTTCAATCATTGAGTAAAAGTTTGGTTGAACATCAACATATTTTAAGACCCACAATATTGCTAGCTCCTGGCAAGGTTACATTGACTTGAAAGTCGGCTAGAGGATGGATCGGCTGTTTTGATCGGCTGCGAACATAAACGATTTCTATAATTCTTTACAGCGAAACAGAGCACTGTTAAATTGTGAGTATATAATTAGCAATATGTTGTATAATTACATTTAATTATAATATGTTCAGTTACAAGGGTTCATACATCAGCTTCATTTTGATTGAATTCAATTCACCGACCCCTCTACTCTAGGCCAGGCAGCTACTACTATTATTATCTATAACTACTTAGTAGTTAGTACTATTACTATTACTACTATTACTTATTACTATTGTTACTATATTATATAGTCAGTTACTATATAGACAAGTCATCCTATGACAATCTGCACCATCAAACAAAGCAAGAGACAGAGTGGAATGGCGCTCCATGGTAGCCAACCTTCGATGCGGAGACAGCACTCAATGATGATGATGATGATTTATATTTATATAGTAGACTGTGAGAAGTTTAAGTGGGACTGTCTGTAGACTCAGGTAGACAATCACAGGACACAATTCGAAAGTTTACTTTTTTTAAAATCCGGTTATACACCACCTCCTTGTGTTGATAGTAAAAATAGTTAGTTGATGGATTTGATCATTTCTTTAATTACCTTTAGACTTTAGGACTTTAGGCCTTTCTCACTTTTTCTGGTAGAAATTATATTTATTAAATTATAAAAAAAAATAATAATAAATATCGCCACTCGCTCACACAGTACACACACTCACACACAGTGTCAGATGAAATAACAGAACAGTTTAGTTATTAACGTCAAGATGGAAGATGTCAGTTAACATTAGTTTTTAGTAAATAAGTCATAAGTTAAGTACTGTTACTGAACTGTTGTACTGTTAGTGAAGTGTTAGTTTGTTACTCAAGTTACTCAGTTACTGTTTCTACTCTAGTGTACTGACTGGGTCGGGTATAGTTCGTTTAGAAATTTGTGCCCACAGAGATTATCGCGGAAATTGTTTGATGAATTTCTGTAATTCTTTTTCATGAAATCTTATTTTTTCACCGACCTTAAGTCAGATTTTTTCCCCTTCTGTCACGCATTTAGGAAAGATTTTTGCTCATTTGAGGTATATAAAAATATGATTTTCTTGGTTGTCCTAATTTTTAGGATTTTACAATACCCACTTTTGTTGTAATCACCTCACCATTTAAAAAGGCAAATTTTTCTCCACACAATCTTGCACCATCTCGCGCTCACTGAACCATAACTCGAGGTTTGTTAGAAAATTAACATAATTTAAAGTCAAATTTAATGTAGATTAGAGCACATGGTTTGATATTTTCCTAAAATTATATAACAAAAACCGGTTGTTCAAAATTCAGACTACCTTTGTACTTAAATGTTATAAAATCTTAAGGTCGGTGAAAAAATAAGATTGCATGCAAAAGAATTACAGAAATTCATCAGTTAGTTTCCGAGATAATTGATAAACTCCGTGGACATGAATTTCTGAATGAACTATGGTAGTGTTAGTTTGCTACTGTTACTGACTGTTAGTTTGCTACTGTTACTGACTGTTAGTTTGCTACTGTTACTGACTGTTAGTTTGCTACTGTTACTGACTGTTAGTTTGCTACTGTTACTGACTGTTAGTTTGCTACTGTTACTGACTGTTAGTTTGCTACTGTTACGTGTTACTGACTGTTAGTTTGCTACTGTTACTGACTGTTAGTTTAGTATGTGTTACTACTGTTTGTTAGGATTCTGATTCTCAGATGCTAGATTATTTTATTTAAAAAAAATTGTGCCCTTCAACTTTACTTCTTACTTATTATATTATATTATATTTATTATATTATAGTATAGTATAGAATATTAAGATAATAAACGAATAGCAAAGCAAGCCCTCATATGGGAAACAACAGGTAAGAGAAAAAGAGGAAGACCCAGAGAGACACTGAGAAGAACATTGATGAGAGAGGCCTTGCCTAATTGAGGATTCGGCTCCCTCAATGAGATAGAGCTGCTTGCACAGAACATAGACAAATGGCGAGATTTGATAAAATATCTTTAAAAGAATTGAAAACTGCTAGAACAAAAATTCAGATAAGAGAAGGAGTATCTTTGGGCTGGTTACGGCTCGAAAGGTCGCCCGAAAAATGTTGATTGCTTCTATCTGATGTTTTTTAAGAGCTCCATTTTATAGTATATTATAATATATTATACTTCTTATAAAATACCAACTTTCACTGAGGATGATTGAGAAGCAAGCAGTTGTGATGTATTATTATTTATACCATTTAAAATGATAGATGAGCAAATAGTCTATTATTTAGTTATTGTAATACAGAATACAGCATGTCAATTGATTTTATAGTTATAATAAAACAATAATAAGGAATTATAAATTATGTCCACTATGATAATTGAACATGTAGAATTAAAAACATCTAGAACACCAAAAAATACATTTTATACAATTATACATTCCCTTCTAAAGAAAAGTGTTGACAATATTAGATCATAACTCAGAGGCGAAGGCATGCCTCTCAGCAGCAGAGCTGAAAGTTGTCAGAAACCCCCATAACTCCAACACACTATTATAATAAAAGAAAAAAAGTAACATGTGTCAGCATTACAATAATTCATTCTCTTTCATGTTGGAAAATAGAGATGACTGCTGTCATCTACACATGACTGATGTCATTTATGGTCTTTGTAAAGTATTGTGATAGTGTTTAGTCAGTCAAGTTTATTGTGATCTGTGGTTGAAATGACCGCTGAACATGTAAAGTATAATAAATATTAAATATCATGTGGGGCACGAGCAGAGCTGCAGAAAATATGAAATAAATCTAAAGCACATGTAAGATTCTGGAAAACTCACCACTACCACAATCTGGTTGTACTCTGAATCCTGAAACAAAAGCTACCTATCCTACAGTCTCATCCTACAACTCACCTTCTATTCTCTGACACCCCCCCTCTCCCCCAACCCATTGGTGTCTTTTAGGCGCTGCAGGAACCTTTGGGACATTTTGGTTAGAAGTTGCATGGACACAGCCTTATGCGACAGATCATGCAGCACATATCCGTTTGTAACAAGGACTCCAAGCCCCCTTCCCGGTTGGTCTCTTTGATATTCAATAAGGCTTCACATGTGTATCCTGGAATCTTATATTCACTATCATCTGCAAATATTGTCATAAGACATATATTGGCCAAACAGATGAACATTTAGGGAATAGGATCTGTGAGAACTTTTACAACATCAAACACGATTCCGGCACTCCAGTATTCTCCCATTTCTGATCTCTATGCCATCGTACCTATGAGGACATCCAGGTTACTGGCATCATCTCCTGCTCTAACGATATCCACAGTTAGTTTGCTTTGGAGAAGTGTTTCATAGCCTGTTTTGGCATTCTCCATGTGAGAATATTAAATTCTTTTCACTTTCCTTTAATCACTGGCATCCTTCCACTCTCGTAACTCCTGCTTTTCATCCCCCTTGCCCCTCCTGTTTTCTCTTTTTCATCCTACCATTTCGGACCCCTCCTTTCATCTAACCTCAGGGAACCCTTTCTCCTTTTTCACTTTTTTGGGATCCTTTTCTGCTCTATTTAATCATGTGGTCAACCCAGGCCACTTCTTCTGATCATTTGCACCCAACAATTCTATTGCCTCATATTGCCATTTGGAGATAAGTACTTGCCTTTCATGTTTGCTTTTGTTTTATTTATTGTTTTGTACCTGATGATGGCTTTTGCCAACACATCATAGTTTATCTTGTCCCTCTACAGGTTTAGCTGCTTAAAACCATTTTATGATTATTTTACTTGCATAGCAAATACTTTCAGATTTATTTAGATAAAAACAAAACAATAGACTGTGGCAATGAAAATGAAGAAATTTCTTTCTTTGTTGTGTTCCTCCAATGACCACTGAAGAAATGAACAGTCCTCTCATCCACCCTCTAAAGGACGTTAAGTTGGCATAGATGCGTGGCATTGTAGATAGCGGCAGAGCTATAATATTTGCATCTTGCAGCCTTACATGTTTGATTTCAGCACAGTGTTTTTTAGCTCCGGATTGCCATCTTTCTTCCATTCATAATTACTTGGCCAGACTGGTTAGTCCATTTCCAGAAGCACTACTGAAAGGTGTGAAATTGGGTCTTGGTTGGCTCTATTTTTTTTACCTATCCTGAAGTAAGGATAGCAGGGAGCTGCAATAGCTCAGTGGTTAGTGAACTGGATTACAAAGGACAAGAGGTAGGGTTTGATCTCAACTGACGGCTTCCGGGTTCACCCAGCCTTAAAGCAGTGAAAAGTGCAGTTACAAGTTTTTGTGAAGATCAGCGTGAACAATTAAAAATAAAATAAAACGAATTGCTTTTTAGGTTTTATCCTTGTACCTGAAGGAGGTTATTTTTTGTACTGTTCTTTTAGTTAATCTATAACAATACATATATTTGCTTACCTTGTTTTTTGGAATCTTTACTGCAACATCACATTTTTTGTCAATTCTTTTCTCTATGTCTACCATTGTGATGGACCATATTGTTGCCAATAACAAAATATTTATTACTTTTCCTCAAATGCTTTGGTTTTTGTTGCCATCTTTATATTATTCATTTTAAAATGAATAAAAGTAAAATATACTACCCTCGTTAGGTGTTGGCATTTATAGTGCATACTTTGTGTGGAAGGACAAATACAATTTATTATAATGTAGCTTCTGAAGCTGAAAAAAACCCAGCAAAAACAGAGAGCAAAGTTCTACACTGTATAATGAAACAGAACAGCAAAGTTCTCACTCTGTAATGAAACAATTGTATCTGCTACAACTAGTAACCCAATCAAAGACAAGAAAGCTGACATGCTAACACTGGAAAAACAAATATAGATAGAACATTAAAATATTAAACAAACCACAATCATTAAACGTCCCACATCTAGATGAGGAAGTTGCTTTGTCTACATTAGATGCGTCCTGCAACAAATTTTCATTTGATGAACAATCTGTCAGATTCAGAATCAGACAGTCCATCAAGAAACTTAAAAACAGCAAGGCATCAAGAGATATCTCAGGAGATTGCTACACGCGACAGATGACAACATCATAAATCATCTCTTAAATTTGTTCAATGATGTGGGGCACAGTAAATCCCTACCACAACAATGGAAATATGGCATAATTATGAAGCTTCCTAAAAAGGGAGGTTTATAAAAAAAACTGGCAAGGAATCACATTAGTATCTATACCTGGTAAACTCTTCAGCAGCATGATACTAGAAAGATTGAAAAGGCCAGTATATAAAAAACTTAAGAGGACAAACATGATTCACACATCTGTCATGTATTGATCACATTTTCACTCTCAGAACCGTCATTAGAATTTCAATCTTCGCTCATTATTAATTTTATGGATTTCCAAAAGGCATTTGATAGTTTGCACCGACCTACACCATGGAAATTCATTAACATCTATAGTTTTCTGACAAAATATGTCAATATTATAAAAGCCTATTAAGACTCAGTTTGCTGAGTGAGAACAGAAACTGACAACACTGAGTGGTTCCAAATAAAAACAGGTATGAAACAAGGAGGCATTGTGTCACCACTTTTATTCTAAATTGTATTAGACTGGGTCATGCAAAAATCTCTTAGAAGACGGACAATAGGCATTAATGGATTGTTAAAAACCTCTTGAAAGACCACGACTTAGACACTTGAGCACAACATACCCTGACACTTAAGAAAAAATAGAACTACTCCACAACAGTTTTGGTCAAATAGACCTCCAGATCAACATGATCAAAATTACAATCCTGGATATTGCCAACATAGACTCTGATATAACAATTTGCAAAGGAATGTTACAAAAAGTTACACATTTTACACAGCCAGGCAATAAGATATCCAGAGACATAGCATTAGAAATCATGGCACGTATCGCACTAGCATCAAATGCTTTCAAGAAACTGATGAACATCTGGAGATCCAAAGAAATCAGTAAACAAACAAAACTTAGATTATTCAACTCCTGTGTGGTACCAGTGCTAGAATAAACATGTGAATGTTGGAAATCCACCCAAATCTTGAAATAAGAAATTAAATGTGTTTAAAAAAAAAATTGTTTATGTAGCATGTTTTAAAGGCAAACCTATACACAAATACACGCCATAGATTTTAGAGCAGTAATCTCTGCAATATGTGCCATTTTGGCACTCAAGATTTTTGTTTTTAAGATTGTGGTTCTGCCCCATGTCTACGGCTCGACAGGACAATAGATAGATAGATATACACAAAAAGTCTTACAAATGAAAGAAATACTTTAAAGTGTAATCTTTCTTTTTTTTTTGTGAGACAAAGTCTGTTCAGCCCCTTTCTGTGTTTTGTAGATTATATTAGACTGCGCTTGTCATTAAAGAATTGTAATAAAAAAACCTTTTTTGTTGGCTGTGTGCATCTTTATAACATGGTTCATTGGTCTCACTATTTATGGTCTTTTTCAAATAAAGGTTTGGTACAGTTTGATTGGCTAGTACAGTACATGTTTAAATAGACCTGTTTCCTCAATTCTTCATAAATTTGATTTCCATAAAATGGTATGTGTATATTTATTTGTAATTTGTTAAAATGCTGGTAGTTACAGAAATGGTCAGATTTCCCTGACAGATTGCCTTGTAAGATTTACAAGCACATTTTAAAGAAAATCCCTAACAAATTATGGGACACTCTTACAAGATGGAAAGTATATACAAATGTCTTTAAGTACCTATCTCTGATCTCTTGGGTAGTGAGATCCAATGTCTAGTCCTCTCGTATAGCAGCAATAAACAGGAGATCCTGTGTGCACTCATGCACGTTAAAAAAGAGTTGGCCATAAATATGGCCACTGCCTTGGGAAAATTGTTGGCAAAAACTTACCCACACGGTGGATTCCAATCCATGTTACAGAGTTCGTGCACATGGGCCGTACTATCTTCAGATTTTCTCAAGGTTTTTACTGGGAGGGGGGGGGGGAGATTGGGAACACCCATGGATTTGTCCGGCGTACAGTGATGATGATCCTAACACCATGCAAACAAATGGGTATTGATGTGTTGTTGTTTACTGTGTTATCTGTCTTTTGGTCCCACATATTAAGATTCATCATCATATTCATGGGTACCTGAATATCTACCCTCTGATTAATACTTGCTTTGCCACACTAGTTATGTTTCCAGACCCACCACAAGGAAGTGAAGTAGAATCTTGATCAGTTTTGCTTTTATCAGCTATGAGTTGCAGATCAATTTTGATCCAGATAATGCTGGCCCACAATGCTACTGACGCTGACTTAAAGATGTAGCTTTTCTATACCAAAATAAATTCTTCACTACTTGATCTTGCTGCTTGACCTGAAGCTACTAGAAACTCTAATACTTGATATCATCACCTGACTACTGCACTTACCATAAACCAGTCCCAAGTTCTGCTATATTTATTTCTATAAAAATATTGTGCAATAAACCTTAATTCTGCCCTGATATTTGCCAAGTGTGCAGGGTCGTCTGTTAAGGGCGTCCATATTGTAATACATTTTGGCATTGTCACTGATGTTCTCGTGTTCAGACATGTCATATTTATCTAGGTAATAGTTTGTATAGCCAGCCAGCTTTTTATGCATCGCTAAGCATAAATAATAATATGCTTTCCTCCTTCCCTTTTCCTTATTGGCAATATAAATCTTGCTATAGGCTCATTTTAATAGAACATGCCTGTGTAAACAATTATGGTTTCTCCTTGTGATTTGAAGCATAACATTGATGGATAATTTTTCCTCTTCACATACAAAAAGTACAGAGTAATAATATTTTCTTTAAGGCTTGAGTTCTTATACCTATATTGTTTGAGATATCTTTTCATTGAACTATTTTTATAATTTGACGCCTTGTATCATCATCAACAGTGAAGAACTTTGTAACAAGTTATGAATATCTGGGATCTGTAGTAACTAACAATGGAGACTGCCAGAAGGAGATTAAAAGATGATTAGTAATAGCATCACAAAAATTAATGTGGCACAATACCAGCAAAACAGTAACATTAAAATGAATGAGGACATGTATTTTCCCGATTGCAACATTTGTGTATCATGGACTATCTGGCAATCAGCAAGGAAGAAAATTGATTAATTCAAAACAAAATGCTACAGGAAAATCTTTAAAGTACATTGGATAGCGAAAAAGGAGGCAATGAAGGCATGTTACAAGATTTCAACATTAAAAAGAACAGACCTATAAATAAATACCATATTATTGATATATGTTATATGAATCTATGGCTCTGTTTCCATAACAATACTTTTTACGATGACAGCTTGTCAAGCCATCGATCAACCTCCTTAGTAGCCTCTTACGACATGCCTGGAAGGTCACAGTGTCACTATTTTTTACTTCCCTCATGAGGCCCCGGTAACACACAGTAAAGACAACTACTGTTCACACATACATACATATAAGATTTTATATCCGGGTGTAGTGTTTGTTTTACATTCGTCCATTTATTTATCTCAGTATAATAGAGCGTGCAAACCGGAAGTGTAAAACTGACAAGTGAAATCGTTTCCTCACACACAGTGACGTCGAATGCTAAATTGTATAACTCTTGACCCCTTATGGAGATTATGATTCTGTCTGTGAATCTGCAGCCCTTGTACAGGACTCCCGGATCTTCACATTAGTCAAGTGGACGTTGCCTAAATTTGGGGGAGCTTTATTATTTCAGCTCTCATATTTCATTACTTTCTGATTGTATTATTTCAAGTATTTCGCTGTTCTGACTTTATTCCCTTTTTTTCTCGAGTTGACCCGATCATACTTAGGGGATACATACACTTCTCTATAATCCACCTTTAAAAAGGACGTTATGTAAGCTTCTGATGTAGCACATTTTTGAGTACCGAATTGTCTTCCCTCTTCGATCCCTACTCGCTTGGACAGACTAGACTGATTAGTCTGTTTCCAGATGCTCAGTGAAGAGGTGAAGTAGGGTCTGGAAAGTTCTTGTTCTCCAATTCTGGCGCAAACCTTCAGCTATGAATCGCTGGCCGCTTCCAGCTTTGTTGCTGTAAGGCGGCCAGACTTCACTGACTTTATAATTGTGGCTAATTTGAGTATCCTTTGGTTCTTTAACGCCAGTCTTATATATTACAATGGATCACCCACTCATCATCTTATTTCATCACTTCTCACGGTTGCATCAGACTTCACTTCACGCCAGTTACACCTATATCCGTGACTCAGTTCACCTCCCCATGTGCCTTTAATTATAATGGGATGATCTCTATTAAGCTTGTTGCATTTATATTACCATTATTATACATACTTTTAATAGAACAGATGGCAAAAATGAAGTAGAAATGTGGGCGTTTAGCTTGGTAGAGATGTGAGATTGCATCTTATAGCTGTATTTTAAGTTTGCCATGTTTGAAATATTTTAATGCGCACTGATCAGCGGGCTAATCCTCTCATATGTTTATATTACTTGACATAAGCATTTATTATGTAATTTCATAAGCAAATAGTGCTGTCAATCACCTATTGAGGTGTATGGGAAATATGATTTTGATCGCAAGGCCCAATTGTACATTTATAGTTGATGACATCATTTGCCTTTCTTTCTCAGAGAAAATCCCTGATACCTTTTATCATTGGGAAGCGGCATTAATATCAAAACCGTGTAGACAAGACTTCATGTATTCCTAGTTTTGCTTGATTTATTGATGGTCATTTTCTTCCTTAGTTTTAGATTTCAAGTTGTTTAGATCTTACACTTTATCTATCTATGACGATAGGTAGGAAACAATCATAAGTCAATAGTTTGGTAAAATATTAGTGTCTTGTGCTGCTTTGCTGAACAGCTTCTCTTATGGCGGAATCTGCCAATATTTGATACGCAGATTCGACCGCGGAGAGACAAATTTAACCGCAGAATGAACAAGATGTATTCTTGGGGCCTGGTCTCGTTTCCTGCGCCATTTCTGAATTTGATGTCAACGCTGCCTCGAAATTTGCTGTGCCGTTTTTTTTTTTTAAATGTGTTCTTCATGTGCTACGATCTACAGCCAGATCCTCCCAGTTTCTTTCACTGACAGATAATTCCCTCAAGGAAACCCAGCAAACATCCTTATATATCAGCACTGGTCTGTTCTGTGGTCTCATTCTGCGCCTAATTTCGCCATATATTAGTTTGGGAATACGATTGTTTGCCATCTATCTATCTATCTATCTATCTATCTATCTATCTATCTATCTATCTATCTATCTGTCTGTCAGTCATTCAGTAATTTTGTCAGTTGTTCATTCTTGTTAGAGATTACCATTTTTGGACAAACCCACGTGTTCAGTTTCTTTGTACAGTTGACAAAGTGTGTGCGCACTGATAATCCCAATCTCTCGTTGGTTGTACACGCACCTAACCTAACTCACCCTTGCATGTTGCCATACCTATTTTGGCCGTGTATTTCGGTCGTATATATGATTAAAGGTCGGGCGAACGCAGAAGAAGACATGCAACATTATTATTGTCTTTCTTTCTTTTTAAATTTTTTTTATAGTAATGTAATATAAAATTATAATAATAAGGAGATGATTATAAAGTATCAAAACTACAACTGTCTTTCAGTTTTGATTCGAGGTTCGCCTTTAGGTATTCGATTGAAAAATAAAAATGTTTGGATGGTTCCTTCCCATCTGTAATTGGCAAACATTTACAAGCAAAGGGTTTTCTGTTATTTTAATTTGTAACGCCCGTTATTACTTTATACTCATGCTTTTTCTCTATTCAACTGGTTTGTCAACTTGTCTATTACCACGCATATTTGTGTCTCGATGATTTATCCTCACCTTAACGTTTTGTGGGTGTCCAGTTAGCGCAATCGATAGGCGGTTGGCTTACCACGGCAACAGCCGGGGTTCGTTCCCTGGCGAGGACACCTGGGTTTTACTAATTCCCTAAAAATTAGTGGGAGCCGCGATAGCTCAGTGGTTAGTGAACTGGACTACTACGGACAAGGGGTAGGGTTCGATCCCAACCGACGGCTCCGGGTTCACCCAGCCTTAAATGGGTACCGGATTATTTCTGGGAAAGTAAAGCAGCACGGGCGTAATACCGACCACATTACCCAAAAATCATGTGCTGAAGGTCTGTAAAATATAGGGTCACTAACACCATATTTCCCTATACGCCACTTGGCGTGACGGGGGGTACTTTACTTTTTTTTTACTTTTTAACGTTTTGTGGCACCTCATGCGAGAATACGCTCCTCTATAATTGGCTTCGTGACGTCATTCTCCTGGGTGTTCCGTTGCTAGTCGAACTCATACATCACCTTTCGCCGGGTCCAGATCTCGCAGGTTGCGCAAATGAACTATGAACAAGCAGCTGGGAAATGTGGTCTTAATGTCAAATATGACACAAACAAGTTTTGGAAGTTTGATTTAATTTTTTTTTTTATGTAAAACCTGCCCTGCTGAATCATTGATGCTCGTTACGTCGTAAAAACACATCGTGAAAACACATCGTGTGTTTGTGAGAGAGAGAAAACCGTATTCTGCAACATTACTTTCATTTCTATAACTACGATGAAGCGGTATATCAGTCGTTAGTGATCCACATGGAGGCTCATCCAGGTTTTAAGATACCGGATGTTTCTTTTTTTTTTTTTAATGGGGAAGAATAACAAACGGGCGTAATGCTGACCACTTTACGATAAAGAGCGTGCCGGTGTTCAAGAGCCAATTTTCAAACACGATATTCCCACTGTAGGACACTTATACGTACACTAACACAATATTCCCACTGTAGGACACTTATACGTACACTAACACAATATTCCCACTGTAGGACACTTATACGTACACTAACACAATATTCCCACTGTAGGACACTTATACGTACACTAACACAAAATTCCTACTGTAGGACACTTATACGTCAACTAACACAAAATTTCTACTGTAGGACACTTATACGTACACTAACACAAAATTCCTACTGTAGGACAATTATATGTACACTAACACAATATTCCCACTGTAGGACAATTAAATGTACACTAACACAATATTCCTACTGTAGGACAATTGTATGTGCACTTACACAATATTCCTAATGTAGGACAATTATATGTACACTAACACAATATTCCTAATGTTGGACAATTATATGTACACTAACACAATATTCCCACTGTAGGACAATTATATGTACACTAATACAATATTCCTAATGTAGGACAGAACGTCAATGATTCCAGCGTGTTGCATTAACTGAATCATTTTTATTTGTTGTAGTTGATGTCACTTTTCTATTATTGCTCATATAGCGGAATCGTGTTCATCAACATTGTTTAATTGATGTAAAATAAGAAAGACCTACTGAAGATTGTAGTGTAATGTGGGACTTAAATATAATTTAACATAATTTGATATTACCTATTATAGAATAATTGTTAATATTCTGGATGTAATTTAAAATAAAATTGGCATTATAGCTGATAATAAATAAAAACTGGCATGGAAAAAAAGTAAACAAACAGAACTGACAAATGTTTGCCGTGTTAAACATCATACTGGTCGTGAACGTTAAGTGACTGATCGAATGTTTCCTGGAAGACGGATAAAGGTGCAATCTAAAAGACGATGAGCCTAGACATCGCTCACCTTGTTTTTTCACTTCCACTCATACACCTTCGTATATCGAGGTAGATACACAGCTCTAATGCTTGTAATTCTGGCAACCTCGACCATTGTCAAATGATGTTCATGTAACGCTTCTTGAATGTTCTCAGTTAGTCCATTTTACTCTGGGCCTGCCGCGGACTTTTCTTCCATCTGCTTTTGTAATATATGTTTTGTCTTGTATTCATTTGCCATTCTTTCCAGGTGAGCAAATTTATTTCTTTTGGAATCAAGGAATTGATATAAACTGTACCCATTTAAACTAGCAATACAACAAAACGAGGAAGGTTCATATGGATATTTAACGAGCGACGTTCTCGACCAGACATGCTGCATGATGATAAGCATTACAGAAAGAAAGTAGAATGGACTATGTTACTTCCCTTGGAGTGTTGGCAATATGGTGCTAATATTATATAAACAGATGCAATATTCGTAATCAGGCAATGAGGTGAAAAAGCAATTGAATTTAACATGAACGTAAATGTATTTATTTACCATTATTATCGATGCTATATAGGGCCAATTCTGACCTATGGAAGCTAATTATGGACACTAAACAAAAAAATGAAAAGAAGATTAGAGGCCACAGAAATGGGATTTCTCAATAGAATGTTTAAAGTTTCCTGGACAGCTAAAAAGACCAACGAGGAAATTCTTCATGAGGTCAATACAAAAAGGGAGCTCCTAAAAACACCTGAAAGAAACAATTTTTATTAATTTTCGCGCACATCACGAGAAGAGGAAATTGGAATACTTGGTTACAACTGGCAAAATACGAGGAAAGAGAGATCGCGGACGACAAAGAGAGAGAGAAAATACTAGATAACTTCGTGTCAAGGCATGAAAAACAGTCAACAACAGAACTGATACGATGCACTGTAGAGTGAACAGAGGCAAACTATGGAAAATACTAGAAGATGGTGTGACAGGACAATTATTTGAAAACATGATAGTGCTGTACAAGAATAGTCAAAGCACTGTAAGAACGTAGCCGCGATAGCTCACTGGTTAGTGAACTGGACTACATAGGACAAGAGGTAGGGTTCCATCCTAACCGACGGCTTCCTGTTCACCCAGCCTTTAATGGGTACCGGATTTTTTCTGGGAAAGTAAATCGACACGGGCGTAATCCCAACCACATTACCCCAAAAAATCATGTGCTGAAGGTCTGTAAAATTTATGGTCACTAACACCATATTCCCTATACGCCACTTGGCGTGACGGGGGTGCTTTACTTTTTATTTTACTGTAAGAACGTCAGAAGAAATGACATGCTTGTTCCAAAAAAACATCAAAAATAAGACAAGACTGTGTTCTCTCGCCAGTGCTGTTTTAACCTATGTAGACAAGATCACTAAAGAAACAAGTATAAGAATCAAGGGAGATAATCAAAATCAATCACTGAATTACTCTTCTGATGATGGCCAATGCTTGATATATGCGGATGAAGAATATCTTCAACGACATGCAACTGTCACATCCCGAAATGACATATGTAATGAATACAATATGAAGATTAACATAGCCAAAACAGAAATAATGAAAGTGAGTAAATAAAGAGGGTATTTAAATACCAAAATAAATGACAATCAAATAAAGCAGGTTAGCGAATTCAAATATCTGGATAGTATGTTCACGGAAGATGGAAGTATAAACAGAGAAATATAAACCAGAGTGCAGAAAGCTAAGGAGACATGATAATTAGCATCTTCATACCAATATTATGCTACCAATGTCAAACATGGCCATTGAACAAAGCCCAAAAACAGAAAACCACGACATAGATTAGGTAAATAGTCAGCACAAGGGCAGATAGAGTATCGGTGTCAGATGTTAAAATCAGAGAAGAAATCGGAATTAAGCCTTGTCTGGAATATATAATTAAGTAAAGCACCCCCGTCACGCCAAGTAGCGTATAGGGAATATGGTGTTAGTGACCATACATTTTACAGACCTTCAGCACATGATTTGGGGTAATGTGGTCGGTATTAGGCCCGTGCCGCATTACTTTCCCAGAAAAAAATCCGGTACCCATTAAAGGCTGGGTGAACCGGAAGCCGTCGGTTGGGATCGAAACCTACCTCTTGTCCTTTGTAGTCCAGTTCACTAACCACTGAGCTATCGCGGCTCCCAATGACATCAAGCTATCCAGTATTTTACCCTTTTGTCGTCCGCTGTATTTCTTTCCTTTTATTTTGCCAGTTGTAACCAAGTATTTAACTTTCCTCTTCTCATGATGTGCTTGAAAAATGTTGATTGTTTCTTTCTGATGTTTTTAGGAGCTCCCTTTTTGTGTTGGCCTCTTTGAGAATTTCTTCATTGGTCTTTTTATCTGTCCAGGGAACTTTCAACATTCTTCTGAGAAATCCCATCTCTGTGGCTCTAATCGTCTTTTCATTTTTGTGTCTACTGTCCATGATTCGCTTCCATAGGTCAGAATTGGTTCTACAGGGTGTTCGTAAAGTCGCAGTGCAGTGAATATTTCTAATATTCATTAAATGACGTAATCATCATCTACGTACCACAATTTTGTAAACCACATTTATGAACAAACCGCTGCTTCCTTTAAGGTTTTATTTACGTAAAGGACGGGCACTACGCTACTTTCACTGTCTCATTGCTTGAAGGAAATGGTGTTGACGATTGAAAACAGGGTATTTCTGGTTGAGCATGTCTTTCGTAATGGCGGTAAATATACGGATGAGGTCATTAGACAATTCGTGAGGAAATTTCCAGACTCACAAGTCCCTCACCGAAATTCTGTTACAAAATTGATCAAAAAGTTTCGTGAAACCGGTAGTGTGGTAGATGCATACCGATCTGGAAGACCTTCAATTTCACAAGACCAAATTATGGAACTCCAAGACAGAATTACAATGAGTCCAAATGCATCTTTAAACCACTTGTCTCAACAGGTGCAAATATCTAAGAGTTCTGTTCACAAGGTTTTAAGAAGTGAACTACACTATCGTCCATACAAATTAACTGAATTGTCTCAACTCCAAGAAAGAGATTATGAATCCCGTTTAAACTACTGCATGTGGTTTCAGAATTTTATTTATGAACATGGCGCTGCCATCCTTGACGTCACTTTTTTCACTGATGAGGCCTGGTTTCATTTATCCGGTTATTTGAACAGTCAGAACAATCGGCTGTGGAGCAGTGAAAACCCCCATGAATTTCATCAAGTGCCGCTTTACGATCAAAAAGTCGGAGTGTTGTGCGCTATAAGTCGTATGCGGATAATATGACCTATATTTTTTAATGAAACAATAAATGCAGAACGTTACCGTACTTTAATTCTGGAACCGTTCATAGCACACCTTACAGAACGGGAAATTATGGAATCCTGGTTTCAGCAGGATGGGGCAACAGCACACACAGCCACAACAACACTCAATTATTTAGAAAGCATATTTGCAAATCGCATTATTTCACGTGGAATCTGGCCTGCTCGTTCACCAGATCTAACACCCCCAGATTATTATCTGTGGGGGGCATTGAAGGGAAAGTTTATGAAAATAATCCGCAGACAATTAATGACCTAAAGACTGAAATAGTAGACAAGATTAAACAAATATCACCAGACATTATTCTGAAGGTTTTCGCAAATATGGAAAGACGAATCACGACATGTCTTGAGGCCCGTGGTGGACATTTTCAACATATGCTTTAGGCACAACTTTATTGTGTTAATACCAACATTACCCATTATAAGCTCGCCGATAGCAGTCAAGTATATTTCAATATTTTACAATTTGTGTGACGCATTAGTTAACCGCATTTCTGGTGACGTTTTTCTTCCGAGAGTAGAAATTCACTGCACTGCGACTTTAAAAACACCCTGTATAACTAGCACCATATTTCCACATGCATGCTTCACTTCTCTGTCAATTCATGTGGAAACTATGTTAACAGAAAGAAAACAAGGTAGACCAAGAGAATCGATATACGGAACAATTAACAGGGAAGGCTCAACCTTGGGAATAAGAAACAACCATGAACTAGCAGAAGGTCGTCAGTCATGGAGAACTATGTGCGCCGTCTTCTGCCAGAGAGGAAAATAAATGAAATGAATTATATATATATATTATCGCAAGTACCATGCCTGCCAGTGTAGATGATCATGTCCCTTCACAACTTTCAATTTCGGCAGTTTTTTATCATTTCCGTTGTTGACCTACTGCCAAGCCATTCTCTTAAGTTGTCTGGTATCTTTTCTCTTTGCATCCCTCTATCTCTTCGTCCCTCAGTTTTCCCAGTTGTCATTTTATATTTCAGCTGTTCCCTTCTCATTACATGGCCTAAAAACAACGATGATTGTTTCTTCCTAATATTGGATATTAGCTCTCGCTTTTCTTTGGCCTCATTCAGAACAGTTTTTATTACTCTTCTTAGCTGTCCATGTATTCTCAACATTCTTCTGTAAAACCACAATTCTACAACCTTCAGTGATTTTCTTGTCAGTCGTCCTATTGTCCATGGTTCACATCAATATGTTAAAACTGCTTCTACATAACATTTGAGAACTCTTTTTCGTGTTTCTGCTGTCAAAAATGGAATGCACAGTGTCTACCTAATCTTTTAGAAAACTGCTTTTGCCTGAGCCATTCTGCATCTCACTTCTGTTGTATATCTACCATCTGAGGTTAACAAAGTTCCCATATATTTAAATTCATTTACCTGTTTTAATATTGTTCCACTTGTCTGTATTGTGCACTGCGGTGATGACTTTTGATACACACACACACACACATATATATATATATATATATATATATATATATATATATATATATATATATATATATATATTATTTACCATCTGGAGATTAGGTGGAGTATTGTAGCCAGCACTACGCCGGTGTCGTCTCTTCTTTCCTAAAAAAATAAAACATTGTGGTGTCCATGTGAAAGAATATAAGAAAACGAAATAGGAATAATAAATGTCACACTATAAGTTTGTGTGTGTGTTTAGCTAAATTGTAATATATATATATATATACACACACATTCTACTTAAGTGTATTTATCTCTCTCTCTCCTCCCCCCCCCCCCCCCCCAAATTCCCGTGTCGTCTATTGTTGTTGATATTCTGTGGTGACGGTTTCAGTTGTTTGCAAACGTCATCTTTGACATTCACCTCCTTCCTGATCTGTTGATATTTATTGTGTCGCCGCAAGGTGCTGATGTTTTGAACAGTGAGATTAGTAAGTAGCATGGAGACGGTTCATTGGATAGTTGAAAGTTTCAATAAACAGTCTAACGTTAAATATTTGGCTTTAGAAAAATGGGATTTGGCATAACCAAAGACACAATAACAAAATAGCAACCCACCACTGCAGTTATCCGTCTAGTACATTTCAAGTATCCTTCTATACAAGTACTGGTTGCGGATTCGTTATCATTTCAGGTGTCCCGAGGGACCATGTCCCCTTTTATTTCCTCAAAAATGTATTTTTATGTATGCGGGTTTAATATTTGTAGGATACGTTCATATGGTGTGGTATTATAGGCGTTCGCATATCTCTTCATCTGAAGTGTTTATTATTTCTATGATGTCCTGGTAAGTGCACCACGAGTGCTCTATATCCCGATTAAGTTGTCTGTATATGACGTGCTCTGTTTCACATGTTTATGATACAGATCTGATATAAACTAATTGGTGACCTAAAGACGCCAAGGTGGTGTTTGAGCACAAAACAGTTAATTCTCCAAATCATTTTGAAAGCAGTAATAAATAAAGTGAAGTGATCTGGTGAAACCAGTCTACTCCACGAGCTAACATCAACCGACGATCTGATATCAGGACTACAGTAAATAAATACATAAACTAAATACATCATCATCATCGAGTGCCGTCTCCGCAACAGAGGTTGGCTACTATGGAGCGCCATTCTGCTTTGTCTCTTGCTTTGATGGTGCAGTTTGTCATAGGCTGATTTGTTAAGTAATTTCTGTAGATCTTCAGGATTTTCTGCAAACTAAATACGTAGTGTTAATATATTTGGCTGTCGTTCTTCCTTTGACAGCAACTTTATTCTTCCTCTATATTATATTCTATCCATGTAAGCAATTTCATTGCAGTCAAGAATTTCCCATATCCGCTCCACCTCTTGTCACAGCATTGCCCAAGATGCATCGATAAATTCCGTTGACAATGTTGCTGCGTGCAGGTCATACTCCTGGTAGTCACCTCTTGCCACATGCGTGGCAGATAACAGTGACTTTACTCTTTTATCCCCTGCCTTTTGGACCCCGGTAGCCACGCGTTCCTCTCAATCTCTTAAAGGGGAGTTTAGTAGGGTTAGATTTTAAAAATCGTATGTAACATTTTTGACGTTTGAATTAATTAATTGCATGCCCAAATATTATTTCATCCTCTTCGTGTTATTTTCATGTTCTATATTTAGTTTACACTGCGACGAGTTTTAATTATGAACACATTTGATGCAGAAGTTCGAATTTGAAAATGTTAGCCACATTCACAATTTCGCCTCTGTTAATTTTGCGCACTCAGAGCAGCGCAATAATTTCGGAGTCAAGGGGTTTTGTGGTGTAGTTGGCAGTGACATTTACACTTTTCGCCCCAGTAACTCGAACTAGAATCATCATCATCGAGTGCCTTCTCCGCAACGAAGGTTGGCTACCATGGATCGCCATTCTACTCTGTTTCTTGCTTTGATGGTGTAGGCTGTCATAGATTGACTTGTCCATCTTTTGATGTTACTCGTCCATGTTAGTCTTGGTCTGCCTCTTTTACCTTATAACTAGAATAGTAATCTGTTAATGCTGAGTTTACTTTCCCTCTTCAATGTTTACTCACTTGGACAGACTAATGTGTCGCTTTTAGAGTAGTTACTTTGATGTGGTGTGGGATCTTCATCAATTCTGGTTCTAACGCAAACAGCAAGCTTTTAGTCGATCATTTCATGATTGAAACACGTACGACGTGGGGGGCCTCGGTAGCCTAGCTGGGAAAACCACCCGACTGGACTACCGACGTTCGGACAACCCGTATTCGATTACCGCTGAAAGCAGTGTGAATTGTACTCGTGGTTGAAAAAAAAAATACCCCCGCTGGCAGAAATGGATACCAGGATAGTACCATGGGAAGGTGAAGAATACCGCCTCGCATCATGAGTTTCGATACTTGAGGCGACACTATCTAGAAGTCTCCGAACACTTCTGATTAGGCGGCCGAGCACTTATGGGTGAAAATTCGCGTGCTAAGACGTCGATTCAAGTCTCGTACTTTACCTTGACCTACAGTGTGGGATATTGAGTTGATTAATCGGGGCCAAGACGTCCAACAGAGCTTGGCTTGAAAGTGATCGACTCATAGTTGACTGCTTGCATCAGGATCAGCGGAAAATAGCTGATAGAGATCCTACACTACCTCCTAGCAGTTCCTCTGAAATCAGACTGACCAAACTGGTCAAAAGTATGAATCGAAGAGTAAAGGCACGCCAACATCCGAAAATGTCTGTCTGAAAAGTATGACGTGTTGGATCTCACGGGGTTTGAAGAACGATACCTCAAATTTGTGAGAAGGAACAAATAGAAACTAGACATTTTGAAAGCTATGTTTGACCAAAATGATCCCTTATCCTGAAGAGCTTTCTATTTTTCTCCTCGTCCTAATTGAAATAGAACAGTTGAACCAAATCTGTCTATAGTTTTTTCCAAGAAGGCCCGTGGGCTGAGAGGAAAATCACGAAATCATCCAAAACTGTGGACTTCTTCAGCAATGCTAGATATAGACGAACTGACGTCATTATACTCGCAATGCTGAATACATTACAAAATGTCGTGATTTGCTTCCAGCCCGCGGGTTTTATTAATACTATAGAGGGCTATGGTTAAGAATGCGAGTTTTCATGAGTTCACAGTTTGTATCTTGTTATAGTTAGTTACTTTAATCCGTGGGCCTAGTGCCGGATTGGTTTCACGTACTACTTGCGTGTTCAGACACATTACACAATTGTGGTTATTTGCTGGTCATCATCATTGCACTCCGAACATGTCCATAGGTGTTCAGATCCCCTCCTCAGCAAGTCCCGCACTGTCCAGCGACTGCCGACTCCAGTTCTGTTTTGGTTGATAAGTCGTATTGTACGTCCACTAAGTTTCTCTTTCTGGCTGTGCCAATCTTAACTACCATCTCTTTCATCCGAAGGAGTTATGTGGACTCATGGTTGTCGAAGTACTGCGTCCTTCTCACATCTCGGAGGGCATTGATGATGTTCGCCCGATCCATTGCTTGATCGTCTACAACGACAGCACAGCTAACCAACCTGTCCGCTCTTTTATTTCCCCGTACTCCCGCATGTTCTGGGACGTAGAAAAAGGTGACCCTACATATTTTTGATTTCTGCAATGACTCTACCCATTGCACACGTATAGAGCTCGCCTCCACAATTGTGGTATTCATCATTACCTAACATATGGGAAAATAGATCAAATAAACTTGAATATTTGATCATGATGTACAATATTTAAATGTCTACTGCACACACACAGGAGTTAAATAAAAAAAAAAGGAGCTCATGTCTAGCTAAAAAGCTCATGGCCTGTCACTACCTATCGCTATCAATAGAAATAAGCCTGAGAGATGAGAGGGAATTCCTGAAAATAGCTTCAACTAACGTGACGTTTTCAGTTTTTCGAGCTGGGGCAGTTGTGGGTAGATTGACGTGTCACCCATCAATAGCTGGAAACGTCACTTTAATTTTAGGGTTTTCCGGTTTTATTTTCTGCCCGCGGGTCTTTGTAAATCCATAGTTGGCTGTGGTAAAGTGATGTCAACTGCCTATAGCTCGCTCGTATGACTGAAAACGTCACGATAATAGGGGTAATTTGTGGTTTCCCTTTCAGCCCGAAGGATTCTGTAGATGGCGGTGTAAATAAATTAACCACAATCTTTGAATTAAGAATCCGGAATGCAGCCATAACGCCACCCCAGTGTTGATATTTATACTTCAATTTGTAATCAGTATGTAGGGGGACGAGTTACATTTGTTTGTACAGCTTAAAACTGGGCCACTGGATAAAATATATTTTTTTTTTACCAACTATTAGTTTATCTAGAAGTGTACCGTGGTTCTTGCTTGCAAGGTAAACGTTCTGGAAGGTTCTCTGGCCCAGTTCTTGAATGAAGCTTTAGGACTATTTTCAGATGCTGGGAAATGTTGCGTCGTGAATAAGCTGATTTGCTCATTGGTGAATCATCTTCTGATGTACTTCATCACGAAGTGCTATTTTATTTCAGAAATAGGAAACTCTTTATAGAGAGCTTTGCAGCAGGAATCAACCTGATCGTCAGAAATGGCCGCGTCGAGCAAGTGTTTCGGTCGTATATCTTCTTGACACTCTAAAGGGGATGGGCCCGCCTGGGTCATGATTCCTAGGCGTCGACCTCGTATTGCCGTGATTTCTAAAGTTTACAATATATTCGGCACAAAGTAACCACACCTAATCTACACAACTCTTCTGGTCGAATCTACCCGGTCGTGTACTTACTTGTCTTAGCTTTAACCCAGCACATTGATGTGGTGGCAGCAGTCCTAAATACAGGCTATTTTAGACATTATAGATTGATAGAAGTAACCGATAGGAATGAAGGAATTGGAGAGAAGATAGTGTAACTGGTCTAGACATTCATAAAGTTAGTCAGCTCTCAGGATTGAATCACCGGCCTTGCTCAGTTGTCCTTTTAAAGTAAAGGTTAACGATAGTGTGTAGAGGACGAGTCAAATAAAATCTTAATTTATTCCATCCATCTTTTTGCGTGAGCGGTATGCATAGCTGTTTGTTATTATCAAAAAGTGGCATTTTAGTTATAGACTTGTATATGTTGCAGCTTTTACGAATGAAGATGTCCTGATCATAGTACGTTTCCATCATTCTTAAATTTGGTATTTCATGGGGATGGTTTCAATTTGTGACACAAACCACATAATGCGAGGTTTTCTGTTAAAACGAATATTTATGTTAGAGTGATGTTTTTGTTGTATTTAAGCTCGCAACAAAAAGATCATAGTATGAAGAATCTGATAGTTTCAGGGGAAGAAATATTCTATTTTCATTCTTCAAATTTGTCAAATGTTGAGATAAGGCTTCTTCTAATCACTTTGAATGTAGAATAGAAATACAAAACGCGCGTTTCATCTACATGGAAAGACACAAATAAGCGGAACAACTATAGTATCAATGACAAACAACAGTGTAAGGGGCCGATCATTGCCATGTTGTAGAGTGATATGCACAACATTCCACAACGTTTGGAATTTGTTGTTCTTGTTGCTGTTTTAGCTCGATGACTACACCGCGTTATTTTCCACTATTTGTGGAAATGGTGCGTGTGTATTTTGTTGTTTACAGCAAGAAGAGATATTTGGCCCCAAATATTCCACTTCAACAAGGCGTTGTTAATAGGGTACCGACCTGCCTTTCCTCGTCGGTCCATTTTGGCCAGACTCCTTATTTGAATTTGATGGTTGAAGTTATTCCTTAAAAGATTGAAATTTGAAGCATGGAAAAGTGTTAGGATCCAGAGTCGTTAGAACATTCTACATATCAACACTTTCTGTTTTAATAAACTAGAAGGTCATCAAAAGACTGGGTTATTTCGTACCAAGTGAGTGTGTGACGGATTATGATCCTGACTTTTTTTGTCTCCTGAAATGCAATCATTCATTTCTGCCTTACTTCTTCTGTCTTATTTTTAATGGTTCGGAGGTACACATTCTCTACATGTGACAAGGCTAGTATTACCTTCATGTAGTTGTTAGTCCATGGTTTCTATAATGTAAAGCAAAACGTAGATGGGTGATGTTTGTTTCAAAGATTTATTGTGATATTTGACGAACTCGTAATTTGTATATTTGTTATGCTTAATGAACTCGTAATTTATATAATTGTTATGCTTAACGTACCTGTAATTGTTTCATTGTTATACCTAATGAACTGGTTACAATGACTAACTTGTAATGCCGTTATTCTCATCGGCGACTACCTTCGACCCAAGATAAATTGGTAAAATAACACTCGCATACAAAACTTCTAGATGTTTCGCACCAAAAGACAAGTGACCCTTACCTGAATCTTTGATCAAATCGTTGCATTTGGATTTTGTTCTATCATTTTTTAAATTATTTTTTTTGTTAAAGGACGAAGTTCTTTTCGCGCGCATATATATATATATATATATATATATATATATATATATATATATATATATATATATATATATATATATATATAGTGTGTGTGTGAACCACGAATACGTTTTTGTTCGTTCTGCGAATGGATCTTTCTATCCAGTATTGGCAGATTCACCCACGAGAGAAACAGTTCAGCAAAGCAGCATCCAGCATTAGACAAAAATATATATATATATTTTTTTTTTTTTTTTTTTTACCTTACTTCTGATTTATCAATAGTAAAGGAAAGCAACCAGAAAGTTCTCAGTCCGAACAGTAAGATCACAGAAGTAATGGTCATATTGAAGAAACAACAATCATCACCACCATGTAGCATAAGAGTAAACAGGACACATCTAAAACAAGTACAACGCGTCAAATACTTTGACACCATAATAACATCAGGCGGAAGATATACACCATAGAAATAAATTAAAAAATGGCATTTCAGAAAATGAAAAACGTCTTATGCAACAAATCTATGTCAATAGAAGTGAAAAAGAGAGTTCATCGGTGCTATATAGAGCCAGTTCTAATCTATGGAAGCGAATCATGGACAGTAGACAAAGAAATGAAAAGACGATTAGGTGCCACAGAGATGGGATTTCTCAGAAGAATATTGAAAGTTCCCTGGACAGCTAAAAAGACCAACGAGGAAATTCTCACAGAGGCCAACGCAAAATAAGGAGTCTCTAAGAAACATCAGAAAGAAACAATCAACATTTTTCGACCACATCATAAGAGAAAAGTTTGAATACTTGTTTACAACTGGCAAAGTACAGGGAAAAAGAGATTGCGGACGACAAAGAAAGAAAATATTAGATAGCTTGGTGTCATGCCATAGAAAAATATATGTCTTTATAGACTACACCAAAGCTTTCGATAGAATACACCATAACCAACTTATAGACAGCCTAAAGGATATAAATCTAGTCAACACAGACATACGACTAATATGTAATTTGTACTGGGAGCAAACAGCAATAATAAAATATAACAAGGAGAACTCTACACCCATTGACATAAAAAGAGGAGTAAGACAAGGATGCATCATATCACCAAGCTTGTTCAATCTATACACTGAGCAAATCTTTAAAAACATCAATGAGATGCCAGGCCTAAACATTAATGGGAAGATGATCAATAACCTAAGATATGCTGGTGATACTGTTCTACTAGGAGAAAATCCTAAAGGCCTACAACAATTGCTTAATGTGATAAACATGACAAGCAAAAAATATGGACTAGAAATGAATATCAGAAAGACTAAAACTATGATCATAAACAAAGAAAATTCTCAAGACCTACAATTAAATATCACAGTGGAGGGAATACATATGGAGACAGTCCAGAGCTACAACTACCTGGGACATACTATAACAAATGATGGAAAATGTAAAATTGAAATAAACAAAAGAATAGGTATGGCAAAAAGTAACGTTAATGCCATGAAAAATATACTAACAACAAAACAAATATCAGCAGGGCTGAAACTAAGAATAGCAAAATGTTACATCTTCTCAGTATTCCTGTATGGTGCAGAAACATGGACATTAGACAAGAAAACAGAACAGAAAATTGAAGCCTTTGAAATATGGATTTATAGAAGAATAGGTAGAATTGGATAGAAGGGAAAGAAAACAAACGATGAAGTTTTAAAACAACAGAGAACTACTAAATACAAATAAGACAAGACAAATGAAATTTTTGGGGCATGTTAAAAGACACAACAGCCTACTAAAAGTAATATTGGAAGGGAAAATAGAAGGTAAAAGAGGCAGAGGCAGACCAAGACTAACATGGACGAGTAACATCAAAAGATGGACACGTCAATCTATGACAGCCTGCACCATCAAAGCAAGAAACAGAGTAGAATGGCGATCCATGATAGCCAACCTTCGTTGCGGAGAAGGCACTCGATGATGATGATGACTTTATTAATAATGACGCCATTTTGTTGCAGTCAGCATCGAATCATGAAAGACGTTGTTAAAAATAAATATGTAAGCATTTCATTGCACGGATCATGTTCAGTATTGTATTTTGTTTGCATATTTACAAATTAAAGAAATCATTTGAGTAGTTTTGATATTTTATTTATTTATTTATTTTAACGGACCAACCAATTTGTCGAATTTTTGTTGTAATTTTTGGAATGAATCAGTTTGTCACTTGAGCCAAGTTACGGGTCAGCTCGCGTAGTATAAAGCGGCCCATTCGGTATCGTGACTTCACATTGAACCGTTCATCATTGAGCCAAACACAGACCTAATTCATTGGTTGCTTGACTCGAGCCTGCCTTCTCTTTTGGTAAGTCTTGCTGTGCCTTGTGGTGCTTTTCAATTTCTAGGCAAAGACAAGTTTGTTGTTTATTTTTGACTTTAACAAAGGTCTGTCACGAGGTCAAACAATTTAGCAAGATCAGGGATTCGTTTACAATGTAGCATTGTTTTCTTTTCAAGAACGAATAAACAAATAGATGCAGCTTTTTATATTGTGTGTTATCTGTGATATTAATATTGTAAATAAATCTATCAGCTTTTGTTAAATATGATTTCTTTTTTCCCCCCTTCATTTGTTATATTTTGTTTCCGCTTAAACTCGTAGACTTGTTGAACATAGAAATCAATATAACCGAATTTTCCTTTTTCTCTGTAGCGAAATAAGCGTTTATATATGATAGCGGTTTGAAACGTCCCTGCCCACTATATAAATGGTACATTTGAACATGCGATAGGTTATGAAGTTTATTATCATCAATGCAAATACATTATAGATAACAAACGCCCCAAATTTATACACTTTATTGTAATTTAACAGTCAACACATTGTTCTTTTTTTTCTTTTTAACTGTATTCCTTTTTACCATGCCCCCCCCCCCCCCAAAAAAAAAAAAAATATTGTTTTCGCATCATACCTCCATATTCTCTCGTCAACTCGTGTATCTCTCTGTTTCTTAGAGGATTCCTCGTTCAAGAGAGCGTGAAATAGACGTCATGGTGTGAAGCATTTCCGACATATGTGCTAACTGGGCTAGCATTCCTTACTTGAAACCTCTAAGTCGGCAAGAGTAGTCAATCTGTTCAAGGACCCTGGCGCGGAAAGAGCCTAAATTCTTGACCAGTTCTGGTTCGTTGATCCTGACTCTTTGCCAACTGTTAGTCGAGACCTCGTTTCGGTGTGGTTCTTGACCTCAATTAATGACCACATTCATCTCGACAGGCACAAATTGTAAATGTTAAACCAAAATTGTTTATTGCAGTAAAGTGCTTACTGCGCATGCCTACTCACCACATCTTTCTATTGTCGGCCTTTATTTATTTTTTTTTAATCTCTCTTCTCTCCTCCCCCCCCCTTTTTTTTTTTCTCTCTCCCAAGCCAACACCACCACGACTTCTTGGTTCACTCTCCCTCTGAAAATAAATTAGTACCATAACTTTACCTGCTGTGATACCAACCACATAGAAATGTTCCGATGATATTTTGAGAAAAAGAAAATAGTCACCACAGCAATGTTACAAAACTACAAGGCGTTACGTGGCAGCATTCATGTGTACATGGATTCTCTTGTTGATGCAGTGGGTTTGTCGCACCCATAATTTATGCAGGCGCACTTGTAATGTCATTTTAGTTTTACTGTATTTGTTACAGTGCTTGTGAATTGAGTTCATCGTGTGTGACAATTAGTAGGCAACAGTAGCCAAGTGGAGCCTCGGTGGCTGAGTGGTTAGCGTGCTCGCTTCCTGACCATAAGGGTCCGGGTTCTATCTCCAGCAGAGGCGAAAATTTATTCGGACTGACAAGGCTCTGGGGTTCACCCAGCCTCCAAAAATTGGCATCATATATTTTTTCTGGGAATGAAAGGCGTCCTGGCGTGATACCGACCACATCGCCCAAAATGTGCCGTGGTCATAGAGAAATATGGAAACTAACACCATATACCCCATACACCTAGCATGGCGTTGAGGCAACGTTTACGTATTTTACTTTTTTAAATTTTGGTACCAAAGTTAAATTGTAAAATGGAGTCAGCGCAGATTAACTACCAGCAGGTAAACTTAACCTGTGGGGGGGGGGGGGGGGGGGGAGAAGACTGGGTGGTCTAGAGGTACGACGCCGACCTCAGAACAGGAAGAACTCGGATTCAAAAACCTGCAGAAGCGATGGTGATTTATCAGAAATAGGAAAAATTAATCCGTGGTTTCTTTATGACGTCCCCCCCCCCCCCTCTTTGAGTAGTGAGATCCGATGTCTAGCCCTCTCGGATAACTAACAGCGATAAACAGCATTTTCCGCGTGCACTCGCGCACGCTAAAGATCCCTTGGCAGTTAAAACCGAAAAATAGTGCCCGCTGCCCGGGCAAAATTGTCAGTAGTGATACACATTCCGTAGATCACAGGTCGTGTTACGGAGTTCGTGCACGTGAGACAAGATTGTCCTCTGATTTTCTCCAGCTTCTCGGGGGAGATATCGGAGCACATATGGAGTCGTTCAGTGTTCAGTGATGATGATTCTAACAAGAACAATAAACACACTTCACTTGACAATTGTAGGGACAATGGCGAATGTGACTTTACCTGCAGAACAGACACATTTACTTGACACGTTGACTATTCAATTCAACAAAACAATGAATGGTTGGTTGCGTTCGCCCGATGACTAAAGTATTCTAGAGTATCGTAGTTAAAAAGTAAAGTACCCCCGTCACGCCAAGTGGCGTATAGGGAAATATGGTGTTAGTGACCCTATATTTTACAGACCTTCAGCACATGATTTTTGGGATAATGTGGTCGGCATTACGCCCGTGCTGCTTTACTTTCCCGGAAAAAAATCCGGGACCCATTTAACGCTGGGTGAGCCCGGAAGCCGTCTGTTGGGATCGAACCCTACCCCTTGTCCGTTGTAGTCCAGTTCAGAGTATCGTAGTAGACTAGAATATTCCTCTTCATCGTCCACCATTACAAGGACGTAGTGGACGTGCCTGCGTTGTGTTGTGGTTTGCATTAATAACTGTTATATTTGCGCCTTTCGGCCCAACACATCCGACTTCAGCACGACATTTTTGAGTACCGGGTTGTCTTCCCTCTTCGATCCCTGCACGCTTGGCCAGACTAGACAGGTTAGTCTGTTACTGGAGGCGCCACGGAGAGGTGGAGCAGGGTCTGGATGGTTTTGGTTCACCGGTCCTGGCGCAAGCCATCAGCTGTGGGTCGCTGACAACTTCCAGCTCTGGTGCTGGTAGGCGCGCCTTCGCCTCCAAAACAATGAATGAGGTCACATTGAAATTCCAATGCAGAGAGCCAACAGGTGTGAAGTAAGTCAACCGTGGTACTTCCATAGTTTTGTTGGTCACTGGCATTTCGCACCGTATAGCCGTCGCCACCAATATCTCTGAAGACAAATAATACTATATGAATATTATTATAAAGGGAAACTTCCAACATGAATAATTTCACATATGAGCGACATCTGTGAGGATAGAAAAATACAGATATCGAATTTATTTCCGGGTTCGTAACCCTATGCTATAGCCATGAGTGAGTATACCTGCGTGAAAGACATCGCCAACGATAGCTATCTTTTAGATAGCTGAGTTGGTCGTGTGCTCTAGCGTTTAATTCTCGTGGCAAGGCGCTGTGCCGAGAAGTACGGGTTCGATCCTGCTTCGGACTGTCCATTGTTATTTTTTTTTTTCTGTTGATTATTAATGATTTTTTTTTTCCCGAGTGTTGTAAACTTTACCTCTTTCCCTGAAATTATTCACCGATATCCCTGAACCTGCTCGCTGAAGTGGTTTCCCCGAAAACACCCCAATACTTGTGACGTCTCGAGTTATGCGAGATATAGACGGCTGGCCTCATTTTAACCACAGCCGCATCTGCTCGCATGCTGAAAACGTCACAACTATTGGTCGTTCCCCTCTCAGCGGGCAGGCACAGAGATATTGGTGGCGACGGTACAACTCAGTAGTTTCCGTCTTACTTTCTGGGAAAGTTTTGTTTCTCTCCCTTTTTTTAAATTTTGTTACGTTAGCGCGACACTTACTCATCTTCGACTTCCGTCTATCATCATCATCATCAAGTACCGGGCCTGCTGACGTAGGTGATCATGTCTCTCCACAACTTTCGATCTCAGTAGCTATTCATCATTTCTGTTGTTGACCTTCTGCCAGGCCATTCTCTTAAGCTGTCTGTTATTTTTTTCTCTTTGCTTCCCTCTATCTCTTCCTGCCTCAATTTTTCCAGTTGTTACAATATATTCCAGTTGTTCTCTTCTCATTACGTGGCCAAAAAATGAGATGATTGTTTCTTCTTAATATTGGAAATTAGCTCTCTTTTTGCTTTGACCTCTCTCAGAACATCTTCATTACTCTTCTTAGCTGTCCATGGTACTCTCAACATTCTTCTATTAAACCACATTTCTGCAGACTCCAGTGATTTTCTTTTCTGTTGTCCTATTGTCCATGATTCGCATCTATATGTTAAGACTGGCTTTACGTAACATTTAAGAACTCTTTTTCTTGTGCGATTCATGATTGTACAAAGAAGTTACGACGGTGGTTTTCTGTTGTCTTCCGTCGGTTTGTTTACGGTTGGCTCCGCTAACTGTTGACTAAAAAGTCTCACCCACAAGGCGTTGGGGTTGTTTTACTTCGGGGTACCCTCCCTTAGCCTTTTACTCTCCAGAGCTTACCTGCAAGGCAGCATGGCATTCTGTTGCCTTCCTTCTATAAAAAGGCGTTGAATTACCGTAATTGCGGTCTTCTATTTCTTTCGGCCAGCTTCCCCATTGTCTCCTACCCTGGGGTTGTAAAAAAAAAATGGATATGTTGTGTAATACTCTAGTTTGGCTTCCGCAATGCATGTCATATCCAGTGACATTGTCTTTGTCTACTGGTATTTTTAAAGTAACTTTCCCATAGTTCTAAGTTAGTCATTTTGTCTTGCCATTTCTACCCCTTTCTTCTATTCGAACATAAAAAGTAAAGAGCCCTCGCCACGTATAGGGAATATGGTGTTAGTGACCAAAAATTGTACAGACCTTCAGTACATCATTTTTGGGGTAATGTGGTCGGTATTACGCCCGTACCGCTTTACTTTCCCAGAAAAAAAAATCCGGTACCCATTTAAAGCTGGGTGAACCCGGAAGCCGTCGGCTGGAATTGAACCCTACCTCTTGTCCTTTGTAGTCCAGTTCACTAACCACTGCGCCATCGCGGCTCCCTGTTCAAACATCCATTAATACAAATGTGACTTGTCGTTTTTGTTGTTCTCCATGTTCCACAACCGTATACTAGACCCGATGTAACGTTACAAGCTTGGCTATGTGGCTGTGTTTTTCATTTCATGTGTTTCTGCTATTATTTATTCTTATTCCCTCAAGAAAACCACCGATAGAAAGAATATAATTGTTATTCAATCTACCAGCGGTAGGGGTATGTCTAAAATACCGAGTATCGCTATACACATCTCTTTTTGACATTCCAGACATCTTTGATCCCTCCTCGTCTTTTTGTGTGTGCATCTCTTTGTATTTCGACCACCCCCCGTCCTCCCAATCTTTTTCGTAGTTGTTTCTAACTGCTTGCTTGTCATCCATGTCTAATATCCGCACTGCAACTTTGATACGCTTTACAAAAATATATACATTTTTTCTCAACTCGTCTCGTTATGTTTCTCTTGTATCTTTTGTTTGTTGACTTCTACTGGGCATGGCTTAGAAGTTGTATCATTTCGGTTTTTGCTATGCCGGTTATGAGAACGTGATATCGATATTGCGGTTATATTACAGTAATTGGCACCAAGTAGTTAGCGAAAATTGTGAGGGGAATATGTGTAAGTTTGTAGTCTCGGATGTTTACTCAAATGATGGTTTGGGGTGGGGTTGGGGGGGGGGGGAGAAAGAGCACGAACTACTACGTCAGCACAACCAAATGCAGACCAAGATTTCATTACCTACCACGTGTGTCAGTGTCAAAACGGGCTATCTATTGTGGGACGATCGCCATAGCTCATGCTGTGGTGGAGTTTGTTGATATAAAAGCCATTTGGTGTTGCAAAGACGATGGCGCTAGGATAATATACACGCTGCGGAAGCCAACTGAGAGTATTACGCAATATGCCATTTTTGGAATCCACAAGGAAAAAGACAAGGAGGAAGACCAAACTATTCTTGGAGAAGACAGATGGAAGCAGGGATGAAGATGATGGAGAAGACATGGAATGATCTTAAAAGAATGGCAAGAAACAGAACGGCTTGGAAAGTATTTGTTGAAGACCTATGCTCCACCATGAGCTGAAAGATAAAAGAGAGAGTGTGTTGTTTGTGTGTTTGTTGTAGAACCTTTAGAGTAGAAAAAAACTATAAGTTTTCCAGCAAATCGCGATATAGCAAGAAAACATTTGCAGCCTGCCACGTTATCGTACTGTGTCTGAAAGCCGACAACTGGAGTCTGCAATAAATCAACATCAGCATAGATATGGGATTTCAACAATTGCTTGTTAATTCACCCTTCGATGCTGATGGGGTCTGTATAGGGGATTTCGGGAGGTGTGGCTGAGATTTAAAGCATTTGATTTCTCTACTGTACCAATGATGTCGTTTTACATTTTTGAGCATTTAACATGATACTGACAATCCTCTCATATGTTCTTCATTAATTGGTTACTTGTAGATTGATATTCTATTTTTTTTTTTATATAACGTCGAATTGTTTTCATTTGACCTGATTTGACTTAGCTGTGAGCTGTTTGTTCATTGCAGCCTGCTAAATACAACTTACAAGTGCGTATTTAAAAAAAAAATAATTTAAAATGTAATTTACTGGTTATTACCGTAACATTTTTCGTTCACTTCTGCGGTCATTTTCTTATGCTCGGAATATCCCAGAAAGATGAGATCTTGAGTTCTGCCTCCACGAATCCAGTCGTGGCCAGGAGATCTTCATGACTTGTCTGTCTTCCATTTTTGGTTAAGTTCAAGCCTCAGTCATGTTTATTTAAATAACTTTTAACAAATACCTTGCGTCCGGCATTGCTCAATATTTGTGCATTTTGGCTGGGTTTACAGAAACTAGGATAGAAACGTTTTTACTCATGTGAAATCCTGCATATAAGTATAAATATTAAAAAAATAGTGATTGAGGGTACCCTGATGTGATTTGAATATATGTATATGTTCTCACATTAAGATGTACATTATTATTGCACATTTGTTGGCACTGAAACACTACCATTATTCATTTTTAAAAAGTTGAATATAAATAAACAATAGTCTCACAGGCAGATCAAGTGATAGTTCTTATTCGTGAACATTGAATGTTCGTATATTTTAAAATGTAGCAGGTAGCCGCATTATTCATGAACATTGAACATAAACTAATGCTATTCGGATAGATCAGCTGATTATTCTTATTTCTAAGTCATTGAATATAATGTCCCACAAAAAGACCAGGGGAATATATTTTTCGATATTTGTCTATTAGGGGTAGGGTTCGATCCCAACTGACGGCTTCCAGGTTCACCCAACCTTTAATGGGTACCGGATTTTTTTCTAGGAAAGTAAGGCGGCACGGGCGTAATACCGACCACATTACCCCAAAATTCATGCGCCGAAGGTCTGTAAAATTTATGGTCACTAACACCATATTCCCTATTGGCCACTTGGCGTGACTGGGGTACTTTACTTACTTTTATTTGTCTATTAGCAAGCGATTACAGACGATAGTTATTTTGCAGAGAGATCCTTAAAAAAACTGAAGACTGGTACACAGTCATGATGAAATCCATACTTAGACTGCTGCAATTTTCTGTAATGTGCTATATATTTCAGTCACTCGGCTAATTAGCGAATGAATAAGGTAATTAGTGTGAGCAAATATGTCCCCTTTCAGGACTATTCATGTTATTTTGATACTCTTGTTTTCATCGGTTAATGTCCATGTCTGACATTGATAAATATTTCTCACAGAAAGTCTGCATTGTACAATGTTCTTTAGTCACCTCTAGTGACTCGGGCAGATGGTGCTCGTAAACCTAGGACGGCCGACCAACTAAGGGCAGAATCCCCTACAGAAAAGATCATCTGCTGCATTGCAGGAAGATTGGGGACAATCAAAGGCTAAGGAAAGCAAACCTGAATAAAATGCTGGCTGAAATCGGATGCACTGGGCCACTGGCGCAGAACACAGTGCAACGTTTTAACGGGTGTTCAATCAGAGTGGATCTGACAGACTCTAATTGTGATGTTCTGTCTGTGAGGGTGATCAACACACTGAATCTGACTGCTGACTTCATGTGAGAGTCTGGAATCCTGCTCTGGTTGAGTCCTGATCGCAGAGAGAGAGAGAGAGAGAGAGAGTATTCAACGTCAGTTGTTTAATCTTGATAGCTGGGAAGTTCGAGGGATAGGTCATGCAATTAAGAATGTGTACATCTGAGAATATCATGGGCGGATATCACATAATGAAGTCTGATATCAAGTCTATACCATAGGAAATTCGCCCTTGTGAAGCAGTCAACGGCGAAAACTCATTACAAATCAATCCAGGAAGAACACGGTAGTTATGGCCAACTTTCCACCACAAGAAGGACAACTCCAACTCCATAGGAATCCCGGGGTAGGAAAGACCCGTTAGTCTGATATGATTGCTTTCTTTGGAGATAACAACACCTAATACAAACTGTCCCCTATCAGAAAATTCGATGAAAACCAAAGTCTAGTGAAAGATTCCCAAAGAAAAGTTTGCTAAGTCTGATGAGCTATGCCATTAGGTGTAAAACACACTGCAACGAAGTTACTAAGAATTGAAAATGTCCTACTGCTAACCTTTATATTACATTCTAAGTACATTATTTTAGTCCGTTAAATTGACCATCTTCCTTCTTACATTTCCAACTTTAATATTTCCCTCCGTTTAAAAAAAGCTACTTCTGCCTATCTAAATATGGTGGATTAGCTTAGTTATACAATAAGCTGCTCGTGACCAAATTCTTATTCATAGTTCAGTGGGTAACGTTTCAGTTTTGGTTGGCTTGTTCACTCATTCGTTCCTTCTCTCGTTGGTTCTAACTTCCTAGCTGGGGATTCAGTTTTAGTTGGCTCGTTCACTCATTCGTTCCTTCTCTCGTTGGTTCTAACTTTCTAGCTGGGGATTCAGTTTTGGTTGGCTCGTTCACTCATTCGTTCCTTCTCTCGTTGGTTCTAACTTTCTAGCTGGGGATCAAGACCCCGGATAGTGAATAAACTGAAACGGTCAGTAATTTGTTTAGCTTCGTACTGGCATGAGGATCAGTGTACTATATGTAATACTCCACCTCCCCGTAGTTCCCTGTGAACAAACAGATAGCATGGGCAGGCGAGATCAAAGGGGACAGGAAGCCATAGAATCCAAAATTGGTGTGAAGTTAGGTTGTTGAAACAAATGGCGCAAATATGGCAGTCTGCTGGAGAGCACCACAAAGCAAAGTACCACAAAGTACATGAACGTAGATTAATGGTGTTTCTTTTCGTTTGTCGTGGAACACAACAGTAGTCATTGCCCAAAAATTTCTGCTGTTTTCTTCAGCCCTGTCCATGATCTCCACAGGTTATCTCCCTTCTGTGTTCTCAACAGATTCTCTTTTCCCTCCCTCTAAGCTCGCCTTTGCCTGCTTGTTCTAGGCAACGTTTGTCCAGCTATATTATTTTACCGGTGCACTATATATCCTTGGGTGTCCGGTTAGCGCAATCGATAGGCGGTTGGCTTACCACGGCAACAGCCGGGGTTCGTAATCCTGGCGAGGACACCTGGGTTTTACTAATTCCCTAAAAATTAGTAGGAGCCGCGATAGCTCAGTGGTTAGTGAACTGGACTACTACGGACAAGGGGTAGGGTTCGATCCCAACCGACGGCTCCGGGTTCACCCAGCCTTAAATGGGTACCTGATTTTTTCTGGGAAAGTAAAAGCAGCACGGGCGTAATACCGACCACATTACCCCAAAAATCATGTGCTGAAGGTCTGTAAAATATAGGGTCACTAACACCATATTTCCCTATACGCCACTTGGCGTGACGGGGGGTACTTTACTTTACTTTTTTTACTATATATCCTTGTTCTTACATGAGGGTGTGTCCAGCCCGTATATATATTCCAACTTTTAATCCTTGTTTTCACAGTTGGTTACATTTCTGTTTATGGCGCTGCTTTTACTGTTACTGTTACTGTTTTGTGCTAACATTGTGTGTGTGTATGTGTGCTTCCGCGCGTGTGTGTCTCACTTATTAAATACACTTGTAGTACATGTTTCCGTCTATTATTCCTTAATAAAATACGTGACTGTATCATAAAGTTATAATACTCGATACGTCCTCGTGTTCTGAAAAGTTAAATATAAGCTTAACCATCATCATGCGCCGTACCGATTGGCTAAGCCATCATATTCTTCCACAATTCACTGTCCACGGTGGATCGTAATAGTTTTGTTGTTAACTATTGACCGTGCTACGACAACAAACTATCAAATATCTACCTCATTGTCCTCCGTGATCTCTCTTTATTTGTATTTTGCCAATTGTAATCAAGTATTCCAACTTTACTCATGATGTGCTAGAAAAATGTCCATTGTCTCTTTCTCTTGCTTTTAGGAGCTCTCTTTTTGTGTTGGCGACGTTCAGAAATTTCTCGTTGGTCTCTCTCTCTCTCTCTCTTTTTTAGCTTAACTAGACCTATACTCATCATCATCATCATCAGGCCACATGTCCTTTGCAGATCGTTGCGTTCGCCACAGCTCGTCTGAGAGAATCTATTCTCTAGCCAGATCCCCCACTTCTTCTGTTATCATGTTCAATGTCTCTTTGATGTCTTGACACTACCTTCATCTTGGTCTGCCCCTGATGCGTCGCCCAGGAACCATGCTTTCCATTATTGTTCTTTCCAGTCCGATGTCTTTTAACGTGGTCATATTATTTTATTTTCCTCTGTAGAATAGTGTTTATAAGCCAGTTCTTTTTAATGTAAAGAATTTTTTATTGTGTTTTCATTGCTCTTTTTTCATTATCCATGATATCTTAAGGATTTTTCTGTAGCATTTTGTTTCAAATGAACCAATTTTTTTCCTTGCTGTTTGAGAGATAGTCCATAACTCTCAACTACATGTTTACTATCGAGAGGATACTTGCCCTTAGTAATTTTAATTGTATTGCCTTTTTGGTGTTGTGCCACATGTTCTTCATGGCATATAATGTTTGTGTTGCTATTGCGACTCTCCTTTTTGATCTCTTTCTGGTAGTCTCCATTGTTAGTTACCACATATCCCAGATATTCATAATTTGTTACAATTACGTGTACTCGATGATGATTTGAGTTGGTTTTTTGTTTTGTCAATGGGCATTATCTTATTTTTCTGTATATTTAGATTGAGGTCGAGGTTCTGTTCTTTTATGCGTTTTTTAACACACTCATTTGTCTCTTTCAATCATTCTGCTCTGTCTGAGAGGAGAACTGTGTTATCAGCTTATTTAAGCTCTGGAATTATGCTGCCATCTATAAATGTAAGAAAATAAAACATCCTGTTCGCATCATTAATTCTCGTCTTCGAAGACTAGTCTAGACAATTAGTCCATACTGAACTCCTAAAATCGATGCAGTCTGTTGTGTATTGACTATACATGTTGGGACTATGTTTTAAAAGTGCTTGGTAATTTGAACAAAAGTAATTCGATTCTTTATGTACTTGTAAAAAAAAATGAGGATTCGTTTGTGTTGGGTTAAATTTCAATTTGCAACTGTGTATAGCTTTATTATGAATTATCTTTCCTGTCATATGTTGTTATATTTAATGCAGGGGTGTATTTATTAATGTAGAATATTTTTTAAAGTAAGTATAAATAAATGTAGCTGATATCGCTAATTCTCATAAAGTTGTAGGTATGTATAGGATATTGCTCGTTGCAACAATATCCCTTTAGTTTGTTTGATTATAAGGTAAGTATTTTACCTTAGGCTTCATTCACAAAATCATACCATTTTTTGTTTGTTTATGTAGTTGGCCATTTGTTTAGGACTTGACGGAAACAGCAAGAAAAAAATAAAAATATATAACTATATAAACAGGCGCGCGCTCGCACAAACACACATACAGAAATATGTATATTTGTATTTCGAAAAGTTTGAGGTTCACATTATGGCTAACTATAATGTTATTTGGATCTAGAGAGCAACGTCAGCCTTCACTGTATGAACCATATTGTTGCTGATTATCAAATCTCCTATTTCTAAATGTTAGCGATTCACTTGGCATTTCCCTAATCCTCAAATCCATTGGCATTTTGGTACCCTCTGAATCTTCCACTTGTATGTTTTAGATGAATCTTAAATTTGTATGTTTTAGATGAATCTCCAATTTGTATGTTTTAGATGAATCTTCAATTTGTGTGTTTTAGAAAAGTTACCTACCCTTGTCTTGATGCGTATGGGGACGATAGAGTTAGTGCCCATATATTTTGTTTGTAATATGGTGGATTGGCGGCAGGAACCATTGAAGGCTATGTATGAAAAGTGTTCCTTGTTGCAGTTTCCTCATATTTCAAATCCGGCTTGTTGCAAGAGTTAGCGAGTTAAGTGCTCTGTGCACACAGTGAGCTGTGTGTCTCATCCGTTTTGATCGTGTTTGGATATCCCGCTTGTTTACGATGAACGATGATATCGTATGACAGCGAACAGTTGGTTGTGTTAATTTTCTGTGCGGTTTCGCCTTATGTCTTTTGGCGTGTCTGAGACTGCTATGATGATGACTACAGCTACCTTTCTTTGTTTGGGAGATAGTTAGTAATTCGGATGATTCCACTGGCACAGGCGGTTGAGCAATTATGGATTTTAATTCGTTTTCAGTGATACCGGGGCTTTCCATAACCATAATGTATCTTCAGCTTGTATGTTTAGATGAATCTTCAACTTGTGTGTTTTAGATGAATCTTCAACTTGTATGTTTAGATGAATCTTCAACTTGTATGTTTTGATGAATCTTCAACTTGTATGTTTTAGATGAATCTTCAACTTGTATGTTTTGATGAATCTTCAACTTGTATGTTTAGATGAATCTTCAACTTGTATGTTTAGATGAATCTTCAACTTGTATGTTTTGATGAATCTTCAACTTGTATGTTTTAGATGAATCTTCAACTTGTATGTTTTGATGAATCTTCAACTTGTATGTTTTAGATGAATCTTCAACTTGTATGTTTTAGATGAATCTTCAACTTGTATGTTTTAGATGAATCTTCAACTTGTATGTTTTAGATGTATCTTCAACTTGTATGTTTTAGATGAATCTGCAACTTGTATGTTTTAGATGTATCTTCAACTTGTATGTTTTAGGTTATGCATTTTTTCCCCCAACGAAGAAACGCCGAAACAAATGTTGGATTTATTTTCTCCATCTTTAAATTGAAGCTTAACCTTTCTGACAAGTCTCACAACAAGTCTTAAGATAGAAAAGCCTGGCTATTAATAAACATTTCCATCAAGGGATTATACCTTATCATCCTTGCCCGTCTCTTATCCACAGCGGTTACCACCCGCTGCATTCGGTAGCTTAGTTGTAGCAGATTAGCCAGCACTTGTAGCTCCAGTGAGTGGAATAAGCTGTTTAGGTTTTACCGTTATAACTCAAATGCCCACTTGATAATAAACTATAGGGGTATGGTGTTACATATAACATCATTTTAGATATATGTTAACATATAAAAAGTATAAATAAATATGAGTTGCATAAACTATATATGAATCTTCTTTGTTATTTGCTTATGCTAAGTATATGTATTTCCTCGACGCTGAAAGGCAAATGAGGAAGAAGGGAATATGAATATATATATATATACACACACACTCACATACATACACACACACACATCCTTCAACATTAAAAGGAACTGGCTTATAAACACCATTCTACAGAGGAAATTGGCGTTCTTTGACCGTGTCAAAAGGCACGGCAGGCTGGAAAGACAAATTAGGGAATGCATTGTTCCTGGACGACGTATCAGGGCAGACCAAGAAGAAGGTGGTTTCAAAACATCAAAGACACCGTGCACAAGTCAGTGGAGGAATTGGGAGATCTGGGTAGAGACAGCGATTCTTTCAGTCGGTGAATGTAACGTTCTGCAAAGGACACGCGACCTAGTGATATACGTATATTTGTAGTCTCGAATTGTATCTTCTAGGAGAAGTCTGTCCTGTCTGGTTTAACCAATAAAACTGTTATGATCCTCTCGCGTGGATTACAAAAAAAAAAAAAAAAAAAAAAAAAAAGCGATTTATTTATTTAGTTTTGCTCTGACAAGGCAGAATGATCAAAACACAACATAACGAGCCCTCAATAAACATTGCTAGAACACCAGACCCAAGAGTAGACCACGAAAAAGATGGATCGTCGGAATATTGGAGCCATTAGTAAACATAAAGGTAGCAGAGGCGAACAGAAGAGCAATAGACTGCAGGTTATATCTCCCCTTGAAAGGCAGATGAGGAAGGATAGAAGTTTTGCTTTACCAGGTTCGGTTTCTAGGTAAACTGGGGCACAACATGCGAGCACGCTAGTAGTTGATGCACGTAAAACACGTAAGACTAGCTTGAGTGTGTATGTCTATGAGGGGGGAATCTTAATGTTTTGACGCTAAGACAAACACTGCCTAAAGATAGCAATTTTCTTTTAGAGTGATTTATTAGACATTTGGTTATTTACCGAACTGTATTTAACAAGTTCCCTACAAGCAAGAAACTGTAAAGGTACTGTACCATTTCACGTCAGACTTTATGAACTTATCAAAATGTGGCAACATTTAATTTGAAAAGTATTACAGTTGGGGTTTGGAGTTACATGAAAAGTACCACTTGACAAGAGACAGTTGAGTTGTCTCTCTCTTGCCATTTAAAAAAAAAAAAAACCCTAATTAGAATGTACATAAATGTAAATATAATAAATTGATAGGGTTTATGGGATTCTATGATATTCGCCATAATATGACAAGGGGTTCTCTAACATTATCAGGTTACAGCCCTCACGATGTCATCAATTTGTCATCGCCGTCTTCTTATCTTCATAATATTAACGCATTTACGCATTATTATTTTTATTAATTAATTCTAGATTGATTTCCCTTAATCTCATCACCTTTACCGCCTGTCTCATTCTGTGATACAATTATCTTTCGCCGCTACTGTTATTCATAATTGTCTCCCAGCACCTATCATTCCATAAACTCACTTTCCCAGCACCTATTATTCCATAAACTCACTTTCCCAACACCTATCATTCCATAAACTCACTTTCCCAGCACCTATCATTCCATAAACTCACTTTCCCAACACCTATCATTCCATAAACTTACTTTCCCAACACCTATCATTCCATAAACTCACTTTCCCAGCACCTATCATTCCATAAACTCACTTTCCCAGCACCTATTATTCCATAAACTCACTTTCCCAACACATATCATTCCATAAACTTATTTTCCCAGCACCTATCATTCCATAAACTCACTTTCCCAACACCTATCATTCCATAAACTCACTTTCCAGCACCTATCATTCCATAAACTCACTTTCCCAGCACCTATCATTCCATAAACTCACTTTCCCAACGCCTATCATTCCATAAACTCACTTTCCCAGCACCTATCATTCCATAAACTTATTTTCCCAGCACCTATCATTCCATAAACTCACTTTCCCAACACCTATCATTCCATAAACTCACTTTCCCAACACCTATCATTCCATAAACTTATTTTCCCAGCACCTATTATTCCATAAACTCACTTTCCCAACACCTATCATTCCATAAACTCGCTTTCCCAGCACATATCATTCCATAAACTCACTTTCCCAGCACCTATCATCCCATAAACTCACTTTCCCAGCACCTATCATTCCATAAACTCACTTTCCCAGCACCTATCATTCCATAAACTTATTTTCCCAACACCTATTATTCCATAAACTCACTTTCCCAGCACCTATCATTCCATAAACTCACTTTCCCAGCACCTATCATTCCAAAAACTCACTTTCCCAACACCTATCATTCCATAAACTCACTTTCCTAGCACCTCTCATTCCATAAACTCACTTTCCCAGCACCTATCATTCCATAAACTCACTTTCCCAGCACCTATCATTCTATAAACTGACTTTCCCAGCACCTATCATTCCATAAACTCACTTTCCCAGCACCTATCATTCCATAAACTCACTTTCCCAACACCTATTATTCCATAAACTCACTTTCCCAGCACCTATTATTCCATAAACTCACTTTCCCAACACCTATCATTCCATAAACTTATTTTCCCAGCACCTATTATTCCATAAACTTATTTTCCCAGCACCTATCATTCCATAAACTCACTTTCCCAGCACCTATCATTCCATAAACTTATTTTCCCAGCACCTATTATTCCATAAACTCACTTTCCCAACACCTATTATTCCATAAACTCACTTTCCCAGCACCTATCATTCTTTAAACTCACTTTCCCAACACCTATCATTCCATAAACTCACTTTCCTAGCACCTCTCATTCGATAAACTCACTTTCCCAGCACCTCTCATTCCATAAACTCACTTTCCCAGCACCTATCATTCCATAAACTGACTTTCCCAGAACCTATTATTCCATAAACTCACTTTCCTAGCACCTATCATTCCATAAACTCACTTTCCCAACACCTATCATTCCATAAACTTATTTTCCCAGCACCTATCATTCTATAAACTCACTTTCCCAGCACCTATCATTCCATAAACTCACTTTCCCAACACCTATCATTCCATAAACTCACTTTCCTAGCACCTATCATTCTATAAACTCACTTTCCCAACACCTATCATTCCATAAACTCACTTTCCTAGCACCTCTCATTCCATAAACTCACTTTCCCAGCACCTATCATTCCATAAACTCACTTTCCCAACACCTATCATTCCATAAACTTATTTTCCCAGAACCTATTATTCCATAAACTCACTTTCCCAGCACCTATCATTCCATAAACTCACTTTCCCAGCACCTATCATTCCATAAACTCACTTTCCCAGCACCTATCATTACATAAACTCATTTTCCCAGCACCTATCATTCCATAAACTCACTTTCCCAGCACCTATCATTTCATAAACTCACTTTCCCAGCACCTATCATTCCATAAACTCACTTTCCCAACACCTATCATTCCATAAACTCACTTTCCTAGCACCTATCATTCTATAAACTCACTTTCCCAACACCTATCATTCCATAAACTTATTTTCCCAGCACCTATCATTCTATAAACTCACTTTCCCAGCACCTATTATTTCATAAACTCACTTTCCCAGCACCTATCATTCCATAAACTCATTTTCCCAGCACCTATCATTCCAAAAACTCACTTTCCCAGCACCTATCATTCCATAAACTCACTTTCCCAGCACCTATCATTCTATAAACTCACTTTCCCAGCACCTATCATTACATAAACTCATTTTCCCAGCACCTATCATTCCATAAACTCACTTTCCCAGCACCTATCATTTCATAAACTCACTTTCCCAGCACCTATCATTCCATAAACTCACTTTCCCAACACCTATCATTCCATAAACTCACTTTCCTAGCACCTATCATTCTATAAACTCACTTTCCCAACACCTATCATTCCATAAACTTATTTTCCCAGCACCTATCATTCTATAAACTCACTTTCCCAGCACCTATCATTCCATAAACTCACTTTCCCAACACCTATCATTCCATAAACTCACTTTCCTAGCACCTATCATTCCATAAACTTACTTTCTCAGCACCTATCTTTCCATAAACTTACTTTCCCAACCCCTATCATTCCATAAACTTACTTTCCCAGCACCTATCATTCCATGAACTTACTTTCCCAGCACCTATCATTCCATGAACTTACTTTCCCAGCACCTATCATTCCATGAACTTACTTTCCCAGCACCTATCATTCCATGAACTTACTTTCCCAGCATCTATCATTCCATGAACTTAATTTCCCAGCACCTATCATTCCATAAGCTTATCTTCACCAACCCTAAAATTTAACATGAACGCGTCCTGTGCCCGCAACACTGCCCAAAGAAAACTATTAATGGAGGTTCATAGGCTCACGCGTGTGAGAAAAGCTAGAGATATATTGAATAGAAGGGTATATATTACCAAAGTATTATTTTCTTTTTTTCCCCTTCCTCTTTTGTCTTTCAGCTTCGATGGGGATATAATTTGTGTAGTCTTGAGATTCGTGCGATATAATTTGTGTAGTCTTGAGATTCGTGCGATGTAATTTGTGTAGTTATGAGATTCGTGCGATGTAATTTGTGTAGTCTTGAGATTCGTGCGATGTAATTTGTGTAGTCTTGAGATTCGTGCGATGTAATTTGTGTAGTCTTGAGATTCGTGCGATGTAATTTGTGTAGTCTTGAGATTCGTGCGATGTAATTTGTGTAGTCTTGAGATTCGTGCGATATAATTTGTGTAGTCTTGAGATTCGTGCGATGTAATTTGTGTAGTCTTGAGATTCGTGCGATCTATCTATCTATCTTTCGTTCGCCTGAAGCATTGTCTATATCTGCAATGTCGTTTCCTGTATAAATGTTACTGTCTTTTGTAATTCTTGCAGTGGCCCATATAGTTTTGTCTGTAGTGTTGTATCTATGGGCCAATGGATTTTCCTCAGTCTACTATATTCAGTGCAGTCTTGAAGTATGTGTTCAGCAGTCTGGGGCGCCTGTCCACATGTACAAGTAGTTGAGGTGCCGATCTTGAATTTTGTATACATGTGACTATGGAGTCGATTGTGTCCTGTTCTGAGACGTATAATGATAACTTGTTCATATCTATTCATATTATAAAAGGCATCCTGATTTGGGGCTTGTGGTCCTCTGATTGATTTGATTATCTGTTTCTTATGATGGTATGTAACAGGTGTATCTAGTTGTGTGCCTGTTGAACCTTCCTTTGCCAACTGATCTGCTTTCTCATTTCCTGGTATTCCACAGTGAGATGGGATCCACTGCAGGGCAACCCTGTGGTGCTTGCAGAGTTCAGTCAATAAGGTCTGCAGATGTGGTAATTTTCTGGATTGTAGTGCCTGGAGTACTGATCTTGCATCTGTCAAAAACACTACAGGCTGCGGGCTAAGATTAATGTTCAGCAGTTTTTCTATTGCTAACTTTATTGCTTGTATTTCTGCATCATAATTGTGACAATATTTCCCTGTTGCTATTTTATTCATATCCCTAGTGTTATTTGGGTATTCTATATATGCACCTGCTCCCCCATTTTTTACTGCATTCTGTGCTGATCCATCTGTATACACACGAATCCATAGGTCTTGTGGGTATTCTTCATCCAGGAAACTGAGAGTTATTGTTTTTCGCTGTAGACTATTCTGTTCCTCTTTATCAACTATTCCTTTCACTTCTGTCCGTATTTGAACTGATAATCCAGATTCCTCTGTCCAGGGAGTCTGTTCTGGTATGGGCAGTAGGGGGTTAACAGCTCTTGGCATGTCTGGTGTTTGTCTACTAATACGCTTGGCTTGGTGGATAAAACTGCTTCTCTTAAGTCGTCCCAATGCAAGATTTTGGAATCGGTCCTTCATTGGATGTCTCGGCATGCAAGCAAATTTTTCTGCCTGTATCAGCACCTTTGTGTCCCTCCGTTCTCTCAGTGCTGGTATCCTCCACAATTTCTCCATCTCTAATATTGGTGTTGATTTCATTGCTCCTGTGATGACCCTAAGTGCCTGGTTTTGTACTTTATCCAGTTCTTGAAGTGTGGTGTTTGATGCTGAACACCATGCAGATGATCCATATTCTAAATGTGGGCGTATACTCTGTTGGTAAACTTTACTGAGTATTTTCCCACTCGCACCCCACGTAGTTCCACACAGCTTTCTTAGAATAGCCAATTTTCTCCTTGCTTTTTGGGTTGCCTTATTTATCTGCTGTTTCCAAGATAGTTTGTTATCAAATGTAACTCCGAGATACGTAGCCTGTATGTCTTCTTTCACAGGCTCATTGTTTATATAGATGGCTCCTGCTTTTTGTTTTGGGGAAAGAGTGAAAAGTGTAGTACTGCATTTGTCTGTATTGATGCTGATACACCATCTATTTGTCCATGAATTCAGTGCATTCATAGCTCTTTGTAACAATTTGGAGGCCACTGTTGCATACTCCTCTGTGCACCACATTACCAAGTCATCTGCATACATTGCCACTTTGATACCATGTGGTAGTTCAGTAACTAGGTCATTGATGTAGATCAGAAAAAGTGTTGGAGATAGTACCCCTCCCTGTGGAACGCCCTGGCGCAGTAAGACCTTCTTACTCTTAAGACCATCCAGTTGCACTCTGGCTCTCCTGTTATGCAGGTATGCTTTGACCCATTTGTACATCCTGCCATTTACTCCATAATTTCTCAGTTTCTTCAAAAGCCCTTCCTTCCATACCTTATCAAATGCTTTCTTTAGGTCTATCCATGCTGCTAGTACCAGTTTCTTTTCTTGAAACGCATCCTCAATTTCCTGGGAAAGATAGGTTGCCTGATCTTCGGTAGAGTAACACTGTCTAAAGCCTGCTTGTTGTGGGACAAGGAGATTTTCACTTTCCAGGTACCACTGCAGTCTGAGATTGATTATACGTTCCATTGTTTTACACAAACAGCTTGTAAGGCTGATTGGTCTATAGCTGGATGTCATTGAACCATCTTTTCCTGGCTTTAGTAATGGTATCATAATTGCTTCTCTCCATGCCTGTGGCACTTTACCTGTGATCCAGCAAATGTTGTAGATCTGCAGTAGTTTTGCTTTAGCTGCAGTTCCCAAGTTCTTAATCATTTCATTAGACACTCCATCACTACCTGGTGACTTTTTCATTTTTAATTTGGATATTGCCAGCTCTAGCTCTCTTTGTGTAATGGGTATTTCCATGACTTCATGTGCAGTCTCTTCTTGTCTTGCATTTTGTTGTTTTAGACGGGTCTCTTGACGTTTCTCTAGGCTAATTTCAATATTGTTGTCATTTGCAAAGGAGTCTGCAAAGTGATTTGCTGCATGTTTACCTGTTAGAATGTTTCCATCCTTCTTCAGTGTAATTTTTGTGTTCCCTTCTGTACCCTCATCATTCAGCTGTTTTACAAGCTTCCACACTTTTCTTGTGTCTCGTTCTAGATTCATGTACTCTGTTTTCTCTTTCCAACTTCTCCGTCTGGCTTGTAGTTTAGCCCATTGAAATTGGCTTTAGCATGCTGATAGTTATTGTGGTGTTCCTGGCAGGGGTTATTTTCTGCTTGTTTTCGAGATGTTTCCATGTCATTGTGCAGTTGCTCTAGTTCACTATTCCAGTATGGTTTGTAGTGTTTCCGTGCCCCTCTGGGTATTGTTTCACTGGCAGCTTGTATTATTAGTCTACTGAATTCATCAACTATTTTGTTGATGTCTCTGTCTGTATTTAGATCTTTAGTCAGTACACTGGTGTAATGTTGATACATTTTCCAGTCTGCCTTTTTGTAATTCCATCTGGAGAGAGTGCTGCTCTCCCTGACGGCCTCATTTTGCACCACTAAAAAGACAGGTCGGTGGTCGCTGCCTCCAAGTTGTTTCCCAACAATACGTGTGATATTCCAATCCAGGTCTGGTGAATGGAAAGCAAGGTCTGGTGTAGATGTGGTATGCCATGATCTGGAATAGAATGTTGGTGGATCTGTTGCCTGGTTTAATAGTATAAGCCCATTGTCATCCTGCCAATTTTCAAGTTCTTCACCTCTCTTGTCCATATCTTCATAGCCCCAGCTCTGTGAATGGCTGTTAAAGTCTCCACATACAATTATTCTTTCTTTTAATGTAATTGTGTCTAGTGCTAGTGGGCGGTCACTCGGACAGTAGTAGTTTAGTAGATGGAAGTCTGTATTTCCTGTCCTGAGGTGCAGTATTTGATATTCCGCCCCATCCATATACACTTCAATCTGACATGCATTAATGTTGTTCCTTACAAGAGTCAGTATTCCGCCCTTTTGTCTGTTTTTCCTGTCAGATCGGTAGCACTGGTATCCCCTAATCTTCAAGGCTATGTCGTTGTTTAGATGGGTTTCCTGCAAACAGCATATGCTTACTTGTTCTTCATGCAGGATATTTTCTAATTCTATCTTTTTACTGTACCCATCTCTTTTGCTGTTGATGCCTTCAGCATTCCAGTGCATTATTTTGAGTGGTCTTATTTTGGGTTGGCCAGTAACTCTATTCTCTCGCCCCCTGACTCCACAGAGCGATTGAGAAGGACATCCAGTAATATAGGTTGGGCCCTTTCGAGGCTGAGGGCCCGGCGCTGCACCTGCCTGAGTGTCCATCACAGGGCGAGTGCCATATCGATTTGCAGTTATAGGCATGCTTCCCATTGGCGTGAGTGCGTGGCATCCTGATTTTTGTAGTGCGCCTTTTGGCTGGTTGCCTCCGACTTCAGCACTTAAAATTGCTAGAGCAGACTGTGGTCTTGCACGGGTGTAGGAAGGCCTGGCCAGTCTTGGTTTTCAGTCCCTGGTGACTGTTAAGCCCCATCCCCACGACAAGAAGAAAAAAAAAAAAAAAACAGCGATTTATTATTTAGTTTTGCTCTGACAAGGCAGAATGATCAAAACACAACATAACGAGCCCTCAATAAACATTGCTAGAACACCAGACCCAAGAGTAGACCACGAAAAAGATGGATCGTCGGAATATTGGAGCCATTAGTAAACATAAAGGTAGCAGAGGCGAACAGAAGAGCAATAGACTGCAGGTTATATCTCCCCTTGAAAGGCAGATGAGGAAGGATAGAAGTTTTGCTTTACCAGGTTCGGTTTCTAGGTAAACTGGGGCACAACATGCGAGCACGCTAGTAGTTGATGCACGTAAAACACGTAAGACTAGCTTGAGTGTGTATGTCTATGAGGGGGGAATCTTAATGTTTTGACGCTAAGACAAACACTGCCTAAAGATAGCAATTTTCTTTTAGAGTGATTTATTAGACATTTGGTTATTTACCGAACTGTATTTAACAAGTTCCCTACAAGCAAGAAACTGTAAAGGTACTGTACCATTTCACGTCAGACTTTATGAACTTATCAAAATGTGGCAACATTTAATTTGAAAAGTATTACAGTTGGGTTTGGAGTTACATGAAAAGTACCACTTGACAAGAGACAGTTGAGTTGTCTCTCTCTTGCCATTTAAAAAAAAAAAAACCCTAATTAGAATGTACATAAATGTAAATATAATAAATTGATAGGGTTTATGGGATTCTATGATATTCGCCATAATATGACAAGGGGTTCTCTAACATTATCAGGTTACAGCCCTCACGATGTCATCAATTTGTCATCGCCGTCTTCTTATCTTCATAATATTAACGCATTTACGCATTATTATTTTTATTAATTAATTCTAGATTGATTTCCCTTAATCTCATCACCTTTACCGCCTGTCTCATTCTGTGATACAATTATCTTTCGCCGCTACTGTTATTCATAATTGTCTCCCAGCACCTATCATTCCATAAACTCACTTTCCCAGCACCTATTATTCCATAAACTCACTTTCCCAACACCTATCATTCCATAAACTCACTTTCCCAGCACCTATCATTCCATAAACTCACTTTCCCAACACCTATCATTCCATAAACTTACTTTCCCAACACCTATCATTCCATAAACTCACTTTCCCAGCACCTATCATTCCATAAACTCACTTTCCCAGCACCTATTATTCCATAAACTCACTTTCCCAACACATATCATTCCATAAACTTATTTTCCAGCACCTATCATTCCATAAACTCACTTTCCCAACACCTATCATTCCATAAACTCACTTTCCAGCACCTATCATTCCATAAACTCACTTTCCCAGCACCTATCATTCCATAAACTCACTTTCCCAACGCCTATCATTCCATAAACTCACTTTCCCAGCACCTATCATTCCATAAACTTATTTTCCCAGCACCTATCATTCCATAAACTCACTTTCCCAACACCTATCATTCCATAAACTCACTTCCCAACACCTATCATTCCATAAACTTATTTTCCCAGCACCTATTATTCCATAAACTCACTTTCCCAACACCTATCATTCCATAAACTCGCTTTCCCAGCACATATCATTCCATAAACTCACTTTCCCAGCACCTATCATCCCATAAACTCACTTTCCAGCACCTATCATTCCATAAACTCACTTTCCCAGCACCTATCATTCCATAAACTTATTTTCCCAACACCTATTATTCCATAAACTCACTTTCCCAGCACCTATCATTCCATAAACTCACTTTCCCAGCACCTATCATTCCAAAAACTCACTTTCCCAACACCTATCATTCCATAAACTCACTTTCCTAGCACCTCTCATTCCATAAACTCACTTTCCCAGCACCTATCATTCCATAAACTCACTTTCCCAGCACCTATCATTCTATAAACTGACTTTCCCAGCACCTATCATTCCATAAACTCACTTTCCCAGCACCTATCATTCCATAAACTCACTTTCCCAACACCTATTATTCCATAAACTCACTTTCCCAGCACCTATTATTCCATAAACTCACTTTCCCAAAACCTATCATTCCATAAACTTATTTTCCCAGCACCTATTATTCCATAAACTTATTTTCCCAGCACCTATCATTCCATAAACTCACTTTCCCAGCACCTATCATTCCATAAACTTATTTTCCCAGCACCTATTATTCCATAAACTCACTTTCCCAACACCTATTATTCCATAAACTCACTTTCCCAGCACCTATCATTCTTTAAACTCACTTTCCCAACACCTATCATTCCATAAACTCACTTTCCTAGCACCTCTCATTCGATAAACTCACTTTCCCAGCACCTCTCATTCCATAAACTCACTTTCCCAGCACCTATCATTCCATAAACTGACTTTCCAGAACCTATTATTCCATAAACTCACTTTCCTAGCACCTATCATTCCATAAACTCACTTTCCCAACACCTATCATTCCATAAACTTATTTTCCCAGCACCTATCATTCTATAAACTCACTTTCCCAGCACCTATCATTCCATAAACTCACTTTCCCAACACCTATCATTCCATAAACTCACTTTCCTAGCACCTATCATTCTATAAACTCACTTTCCCAACACCTATCATTCCATAAACTCACTTTCCTAGCACCTCTCATTCCATAAACTCACTTTCCCAGCACCTATCATTCCATAAACTCACTTTCCCAACACCTATCATTCCATAAACTTATTTTCCCAGAACCTATTATTCCATAAACTCACTTTCCCAGCACCTATCATTCCATAAACTCACTTTCCCAGCACCTATCATTCCATAAACTCACTTTCCCAGCACCTATCATTACATAAACTCATTTTCCCAGCACCTATCATTCCATAAACTCACTTTCCCAGCACCTATCATTTCATAAACTCACTTTCCCAGCACCTATCATTCCATAAACTCACTTTCCCAACACCTATCATTCCATAAACTCACTTTCCTAGCACCTATCATTCTATAAACTCACTTTCCCAACACCTATCATTCCATAAACTTATTTTCCCAGCACCTATCATTCTATAAACTCACTTTCCCAGCACCTATTATTTCATAAACTCACTTTCCCAGCACCTATCATTCCATAAACTCATTTTCCCAGCACCTATCATTCCAAAAACTCACTTTCCCAGCACCTATCATTCCATAAACTCACTTCCCAGCACCTATCATTCTATAAACTCACTTTCCAGCACCTATCATTACATAAACTCATTTTCCCAGCACCTATCATTCCATAAACTCACTTTCCCAGCACCTATCATTTCATAAACTCACTTTCCCAGCACCTATCATTCCATAAACTCACTTTCCCAACACCTATCATTCCATAAACTCACTTTCCTAGCACCTATCATTCTATAAACTCACTTTCCCAACACCTATCATTCCATAAACTTATTTTCCCAGCACCTATCATTCTATAAACTCACTTTCCCAGCACCTATCATTCCATAAACTCACTTTCCCAACACCTATCATTCCATAAACTCACTTTCCTAGCACCTATCATTCCATAAACTTACTTTCTCAGCACCTATCTTTCCATAAACTTACTTTCCCAACCCCTATCATTCCATAAACTTACTTTCCCAGCACCTATCATTCCATGAACTTACTTTCCAGCACCTATCATTCCATGAACTTACTTTCCCAGCACCTATCATTCCATGAACTTACTTTCCCAGCACCTATCATTCCATGAACTTACTTTCCCAGCATCTATCATTCCATGAACTTAATTTCCCAGCACCTATCATTCCATAAGCTTATCTTCACCAACCCTAAAATTTAACATGAACGCGTCCTGTGCCCGCAACACTGCCCAAAGAAAACTATTAATGGAGGTTCATAGGCTCACGCGTGTGAGAAAAGCTAGAGATATATTGAATAGAAGGGTATATATTACCAAAGTATTATTTTCTTTTTTTCCCCTTCCTCTTTTGTCTTTCAGCTTCGATGGGGATATAATTTGTGTAGTCTTGAGATTCGTGCGATATAATTTGTGTAGTCTTGAGATTCGTGCGATGTAATTTGTGTAGTTATGAGATTCGTGCGATGTAATTTGTGTAGTCTTGAGATTCGTGCGATGTAATTTGTGTAGTCTTGAGATTCGTGCGATGTAATTTGTGTAGTCTTGAGATTCGTGCGATGTAATTTGTGTAGTCTTGAGATTCGTGCGATGTAATTTGTGTAGTCTTGAGATTCGTGCGATATAATTTGTGTAGTCTTGAGATTCGTGCGATGTAATTTGTGTAGTCTTGAGATTCGTGCGATGTAATTTGTGTAGTCTTGAGATTCGTGCGATGTAATTTGTGTAGTCTTGAGATTCGTGCGATGTAATTTGTGTAGTCTTGAGATTCGTGCGATGTAATTTGTGTCTCGCGTGCTCATGCTGGCGGTGGCTAATACGTTATTTACCTCGAACACGTACAGTCATGCGCACACACGATCTACACCCACATTCTTTATACATCAGCCGGCCACTTCCTATATAATCCTCTCCCTGGCTAGATCTTGAATTAGGGGGTCAGGTATATTTACAACGCTTGACAAAAAATCCACAAATTGCAGCAGAAAACACAAAGAGGAATAGGCTACCTAATAGTTTGATATCTCCGCGTCGTGTCAAGTTATTGTGTACTCATTAATAATGTGTGAAGATTGATATCTTAGAGAGTGAGACAATGAATACAAAGACGTGGACGCCCAGGACCGTGGGGACAATAGATTTAATTGCAAGCCGATGTGGTGTACCAAAGTACGTGATTAGCAAACTATTCATTTTTCTCGTTCGTGCCTGCTGACCCACAATGCACTTAATGGCCAACACGCTTTGGGAAAAAAAAAACACCTTTCTCCGCCCGCCAGCCGCCCTCCCTCAACCCACACATGTTTGGTTTGTAGCCACCAAGGAGCTCAAAGTTAACAACCCACTGCTGCTCTCTCTCTCTCTGCTTTTATCGCTCCGGCTGTCTGGTCTGCCAGTCATAGAAGAAGAAGATTGGTAAAGGATGGTTTAACAAAGTCTTGGCTAATGTCTCATCATCGTCATTGAGTGCCATCTCCGCATCGAAGGTTGGCTACCATGGAGCGCCATTCCACTCTGTCTCTTGCTTTGATGGTGCAGATTGTCGTAGGTTGACTTGTCCATCTTTTGATGTTACTCGTCCATGTTAGTCTTGGTCTGCCTCTTTTATCTTGTATTTTCTCTTCAAAATTATTTTTATTAGGCTATTGTGTCTTTTAACATGCCCCAACAATTTCATTTGTCTTGTTCTAATTGTGTTTAATAGTTCTCTTTTCATTTTAGTTGTTTTAAAACTTCATCGTTTGTTTTCTTTTCATTCCATCCAACTCTACCTATTCTTCTATAAATCCACATTTCAAAGGCTTCAATTTTCTGTTCTGTTTTCTTGTCTAATATCCATGTTTCTGCACCATACAGGAATATCGAGAAGATGTAACATTTTGCCTTTCTTAGTTTTAGCCCTAATGTCGATTATTGGTCTATTTTTAAATCAATCAATTTACATCACAAATGTAACACACAATATTTATTTCACTATTTGTAATTCGTCGTTTAAAAAAAAAATGCACTAATAGCTTGGGTGTATGCTGGTGTGTGACCTTCAGATAGTCAGAAATGATGTCGTAAGAGAAAGAGTTGACTGTGAACTAATCCTAAAGTACACGTAGAAACCACCAATTATATGGTTTGCTCATTTAGAAAGAACGTCGGTTCTGAAACTGCCAGAAGGGCGTGAACCAGAATTTGTATCTCCCTCGACTCCCCAATTGATACATGAAAAAGTAGTGAAGAAGACCTTCACTTTTGAATGCAGGCCACCCTCTGAAAGACATCTGCTCAGTGTTCTTCGTTGAACAGACACCGTATATTGTATTCATTCTAGTATCCAGTGTTTTCCCGTTTTATGGGGTAGTTGAGAACAAAGATGAAAGTAAAACGTGATACCGTGGCAGAAAACGAGTTGAATGAAAGGCTGTTTGTACCTCATGAGTTATCTTTGTAGATGTACACAAGCTTTCCTTTCACAGCCTGGTCTTCCTATAATGACGCCATTCAAACAAATTTTAACACACTGGAATAACAATGCGTGTATTTGGGAGCCTCGGACCAGCCACAAAAGGAAGTTGTACCGATTCAGACGTACATTTGTGTTAATAAATAAGTTTGTTTAAAAGAAAGAAAGGAAACAAAACCGAGTAATTAGAGTATATAATCTAGGCTAGGTACGACCGATACAAATATATTTAATTTCCATTGCAAGTATGCTATATATCGTACACGTTCAGAACGTCAGTGTTTTCTGCTTAAAGTAAAATAATTCAGTTGTTGAATATGAGATAATCATGACTGCACTGAAATTCACATGGGAAGAAAAGAATGACAAATCTTAAGAGTACACTAGAACGATCTAGATTAAGGAGACCTATCAAGAAACAACATGACAACAGCCTACAGGATTGCCCTCAGTACACAGACCCGAGAAGGGCAATTCTGGAAGAAACTCCATTTCTCCCTGGAAGAGAAACTATACGGGGCAACCGAATCACTTAAACAGACAGCTCAAAGAGAGTCCGGAGTCCTAGTCTGAATGAGCCATGATCGCAGAAGAAGAAGAAGATTAAGACCTGTTTTTTTTTTTTAATAGTACCAACATCATTGTATTCGAACTGCTTCGTAAACATATTTTTCTTTTTTCATGTATCACGCTGAGAGATCTCATCCCATTGTGCGAGCTCTGTAGCACCGGATAGGGTCGCTTTCAGAAATTCGGTTAACATTTCAGTAGAATTTCACGAGAAAGTGACATCGTAGTTTGGTTGGTAGTGATCCTGCAGCCATTGGGCTCCTGCACGTCGATTCATTAATGTTGGAGATCCTGTGGGTTTTTTTTTTTTTTATTACCATACTGAGATGTTGAGTCAGAAAACGGACAATCAATCATATCAGCTTGAGATATACATTACCGGCTGTACCATGCATACAGATACTCTAGCCACAGTGAGATATACCTTACCGGCTGTACCATGCATAGAGATACTCTAGCAACAGTGAGATAGACCTTACCGGCTGTACCATGCATACAGATACTCTAGCCACAGTGAGATATACATTACCGGCTGTACCATGCATACAGATACTCTAGCCACAGTGAGATATACATTACCGGCTGTACTCTGCATACAGATACTCTAGCCACAGTGAGATATACATTACCGACTGTACTCTGCATACAGATACTCTAGCCACAGTGAGATATACATTACCGGCTGTACCATGCATGCAGATACTCTAGCCACAGTGAGATATACCTTACCGGCTGTACTCTGCATAGAGATACTCTAGCAACAGTGAGATATACCTTACCGGCTGTACTCTGCATAGAGATACTCTAGCAACAGTGAGATATACCTTACCGGCTGTACTCTGCATAGAGATACTCTAGCCACAGTGAGATATACCTTACCGGCTGTACTCTGCATAGAGATACTCTAGCCACAGTGAGATATACTTTTACGGCTATGTTATTTGTTAGATTCTGCTCATCGCACATCGAACGACTGTCCATAGGCTGGGTGAACCTGGAAGCCATCAATCAGGATCGAACCCGACTTCCTGTTCTTAGTAGTCCAGTTCACTAACCACTGAGTTATCGCGGCTCCCATAAACCAAATAATGAGCGACCTTATTTTATTGGATTATAGTAATCTCACTTTAAGAGATTATGAAAATGTAAAGGCAGTTCTACAGCAATTGGGTTTTGGTACTGATGTGCATCTTAAGCGCGTGTGGTGTTTTATATGCGAATACGCGTATCTTAACACTACAATTAATGTTGTTAAAGTAGGAGACTCTTTGTATAGAACTTTATAACAGAGGGTAATCTGACCATCAGACAAAAGAACCCCGTCGAGCCAGCGTTCTTTAGCTTCTTGACACTACTGAGCACAGATTCAAAAGTGGTTTGGTCAGTTCCCCTCCTCGCTGCTTTTTCTTCCCAGATCTTTAGGGCCCGTTTAAAAGAGACTTGGTGTAACCTAGAGGTAACCTAGGTGTTTCTTAATTTAGCAAATTTTAACAACCTCATTTTTATATGTTAATTTGAATTAATTATTATAAAAGGAGGCTGGTTCGACAACTCTAAATTTGGGGTGGTCAACACCCATATCTAATATCAGGCCAAGCTAGGCGAGGATTTGAATGCTATCAGATTATAACAGCTACATCATGGAACATTTCCCGCGTTTGTAGGATGTTGTCATATCGAAGGAAACCTAGTTTGTCCATTCAGGCATATCACTTGATATCAGCAGGCGACGACTATTGAGTTACGTCATGGTAATAAGGTTCATTTTCGTCAGAACGAGGCTGGGCACGTGGCCGGACCAAAGTATTTAAGCTCAACGTGAAGGGGCAGCTAGTCATTTAAGACTACCAATACCAGGAAGTTGACAGCACTCATTGGTTTCTATATTCTGTATATATAGTATGGTAAGTTTGCGCCATATATTTGTTACTAGTTATTGGTAGTCGATTAAATGAGAAGTTTCGCGTAGACCAGTGTCCCATCTTTTATATGCTCAACATCCTGTAAGTTTTTAGGCTCACAAAGGAGGAGGTCGACGCTCGTGAGTCTTGAACCTTAGTGTGTCAAGAAGCCAAAGGGTAGAAACGCTTGCTCAATGGGGCGCTTTTTCTGATGGTCAGATTACTTCCTGTTGCTAATCCAATTCTATATGAGGGAAGTTGAACTATTTTTACTGTATTTTCTATTTGGGTGTCTGCCGGTGGAACTGTAGGGCCGGAGAATAAAGGCCGCTTGTCCCGTGCAGTCGGTGCGAGGTGTTCTGGTCTGAGTTTTTATTTCACCCCGATAGAGAAAAACACTTTTAGCCCAACCGGGATTCGAACTAGTAGTCTCGTGTATTATATAAAGTTGCATATAATTAACAGCCTCAGTTTAATGTTAAGATAAATGTATTCTCATATACATTTCGATAGAAGCACAGAGTGGATTATTGAAAGGCAATCAGTAGGCTGCAATATCATTGTCTACTCTATCATTACAAGTCAGGTACCCGTGTTTACAGCTCGGATCGCGGGAACGAACACGTGATATTTCTTGTATCGTGTATTCCGCCGGCAATAAACAGGCTTCTTTCAAAACTAATACAACATATACGTTTGATATATTGGCAAAACGGATATCAGCAACTAGTAACTGTGATATTACTGTGTGTGATAGAGGAGGAGGTAAGAGAGTGAGACTATATAAACTGCTGTTAGTTGTGTACAAATAATATAGTGTGTTTTAGCAGCTGGAACCTGCTCATACTTCATACATTTAAGATATGTATTTGAAATTAGAATTATTAGGAGTGTACAAAAATTCTAAATGTATAATTTATGAATGGTCTAACTGAACTACTAATGTTTCTTAGACATGTACAATTTCGTTAGAAATGTACAATTTTTGAGCGTCTGATTTCAACTGCAGTGTTTCCCATATAGGATGCATATTTCGTGAATAATATATGTTTTTCGTTGAAATACAAAGTATGTGTCTGGTCATGCAGCAAATGTAAAAGTCAAGCAAGTCCGTGTTCATGTTGCAATTGTTGAATTGTCCACAGATTTGTGTGTCGCTTTCAGTGTAGAGCACCACGACAACGTTCAATCACAATCATTATCCGTCCAGCAACTTGCTTGCACAAGTCTTCGCTGAGCTGCATTGCGTTGGTGAGTTCATGTTTCTTATATTAGTAGTAGTAGTAGTATTAGTAGTAGTAGTAGTAGTAGTAGTATTAGTAGTAGTGGTAGTAGTAATAGTAGTAGTAGTATTAGTAGCAGTGGTAGTAGTAGTAATAGTAGTATTATTAGTAGTGGTAGTAGTAGTAGTAGTAGTCGTAGTAGTAGTGGTAGTAGTATTAGAAGTAGTAGTAGTAGTAGTGGTAGTAGTAGTAGTATTAGTAGTAGTAGTAGTAGTATTAGTAGCAGTGGTAGTAGTAGTAATAGTAGTATTATTAGTAGTGGTGGTAGTAGTAGTAGTAGTAGTAGTATCAGTACAAATATAGTATACAGTAGTAAAATACAGTAGTAAATATTATTTTTTCTGTTCTTTCGACATGTATTCTCTTTTTCTTTGAATTTGTCTACTTCTCGCTTAAGTTGAATCTGTACAGTGTGTTTCCAAAAATTGCGGTCTGCAGCTATTTCTTCCCAGGCTTTGGGTTTATGTTCAGTCTTCATGTCTCGTTTACACACGTCTATAAATCGGAGTTTTTGACGCCCCATACTTCTTTTACCATCTGCTATAAAGAACTATGTCCATAAAGTATATCTTTAGGTATGCGGCCATCTTTCATACGGTGTAAACGGCCAAGCCAGCGTAAACTACGAAACTACGTTGTTTGAGCAGCGTGTAGATGTTCGGGTGGCCTGTGAGAATGAGGACCTCCATGTTTGTCACTTTGTCCTTTCAAGTGATATCAAGAATTAATATTAGCGGCGGTAGTGGTACTAGAAGCAGTAGTAGTAGTAGTGATTAGTTAATACCTAAGGCTTTATAAGAATATATTATTTGTTCTGAGTTTCGTTTTATTCAAATTCAGCTACAATTAAAGGTCACAGTACTAGAGAAGAGAACTATCGAAGATCATCATCATGTGCCATTCCGGGTGGGCGTAGACGATCATGTCCTATCACAATCTTCTATCTACAGTGCATCGTATCAGTTCTGTTGTTGACCGTTTTCCATGCCATGACACAAAGCTATCCAGTATTGTCTCTCTTTGTCGTCCGCGATCTCTCTTTCCTTTTATTTTGCCAGTTGTAACCAAATATTCCAACTTTCCTCTTCTCATGATGTGCCCGAAAAATGTTGATTGTTTCTTTCTGATGTTTTTTAGTAGCTCCCTTTTATTGTTAGCCTCTTTGAGAATTTCCTCATTTGAAATCTTCGAAATACATAATATTGGAAATATATAATATCGAAGATACACTGTTAAAAAAAAATATATATATATATAATAAAAACAATTGCCTCCCTCAATTTTGGCATGTTATTGAATGTAACCAATTACCAAAATGGAAACTCAAATGCGAACACCTCGTGGCGACAGCACAGATCAAGCTGCCTTTATTCTCCGGTCCGATATATCCACCTGGCAGACACCAGTAATTGGATAATTAAATATAGTTGTCGCAGATATTTATTTGATAAGTAGCCAGTGATTCGGGCGGACACCATTACGTGACTGAATGAGAGATGAGATACACGTCTTTGGACAATTAGGTATCATGGCTTAATAGACATTCAACAACAGAATCTGATGGACAGTCCTATTGGTCGTTTCAAATCTAAATGTTCACGATTAACATGAAATATCTCCTCTTTCCCTGCACTTACAAACTTGATTTTTGCATCTGGCCTTGTTTTTCCAAGGTCCCACCGATTTCACAAAATTTAATGATGTAGGAAGTATGCTTCATCATGAAGCAGCACTTTCCTTTGATCTCAGTGAATTTACGGATCTTTTTGCTCCTGGAGAAAATAATTTACCGTACATTAATGGAAATCAGCTTCTCGACATAGGCGTCTCTACACAACTTGAAAGTTGGAGGCGTTTATCAACTGTTTACTTTCTATTGTTTACTTTCTTTAAAATACTATGAGAATGTCAATGTTATAGCCTTTACAGACGGTCTAAAACAAATCAGCGTATAAACAGTTCCATTAATGAAAACTATTTAAACAATATACAACAAAGAATACATTTAAAAAAATTAATTATCCGTTGCGAGCGATAACGAGCATGACATATCAAGCAAAGTTATTGTTTATGGGTACGCATGTGACTAAAGAGTCCGATGTAAGCACGGGATCCTCTTCACTGTAAAGAGCTACATTGTTCGTTTTATGTCTTTCCATGTGACTTTCATTATTTTACGTAAACAAGACATATGAAAGTGATTTAGTTTCTTTGCATGCCTGCAGTACACATATCAAGAATCTTTACATTTTCAAAACGTTATCAACTTTAGCTAAAGATTGATCATGCGGACATATAAAAACGTCCATTATTATTTCATTTATTCTGAATCAGAGGAGTCTAACATATTGATTACTAATCTGGGCTGAACGAACGATAGTCCATCTTTTTTCCAATAGTCATTTTCTTCTTTTAAGACATGATCTTCACATTTGCACCAAAAATCTTTGTCAATCTGTGATAGAGCAGCATATGTCAGTCCTTTTATATCGCATAGTTTAAAACTTGTATTCTCAGCTGCCACCTGCCCTTTAATTTTTGCCCAAACGAGTTCAATGGGGTTTAATTGTGGATGATAAGGGGGCAGTCTCAAGCACGTATGACCATGCTGTTGAATGATTTTGTCTATTTGGAATACTTTGGTCTTTTGCGATTTCTTAACAAGTGACAGTAATTCAGGTTTCAAAAATCCCTCGTTAAATGGAATTCCTTCCTTTCTTAGCCAAATCTTTATAACATCTTTTGTACTGGTAGATGTAGGAATTTTGTCTTCTTCTGCCACAGCGTTGTGGTACGACGCGTTGTCCATTACCAGACAGGATGGTCTGTCTAGAATTGGAAGAAGAGTATTTTCAATCCACTCTCTAAATATATGGCCATTCATCTCGGTGTGATAGTCCCTGTTGTCAGTATAATTAGAGGTGAATATAAGTTCTGCATTTTTCTCCTTCTTTTCGGCTGCCTGCATGTGCCATTATAATACGCTGTCCTTTTCCAGTGGGTACACATCTTTTAATACTTCCATCTGATAACTGCCATTCCTTTGCACTTGTGTGGTGAGAATTTATCCAAGATTCATCTCGAAATACAATATCATAACCTTGGTTACGCATTTCCCGTACTTCACGTAAATATTTACTCCTCATAGAAACTAAGTGCGGCTTCTCGCAGATGACATTTCTACCACTATCGTACTTTCTAAACGTAAAACCGATGCTTCTAATAGTTCTCCATAATGTTGTTTTCGACACAACAATGTCATTTTCTGCTCTCAGTCGAATTTTCAGTTTTCTTAAAGTCACAGTTTCTTTGGAATCGAACATTTTACAAATTGCTCTTCTAATCACTTCCTTGTCAAAACTATCTACTACTTTCTTTCTTCCTAGCGTCCTAGTCTTGATTGAACTGGACACTCCGTTAGCTTTAAGCACTTGTTTGAAAAAGCGTTTGCTTATACCCAATGCGTGAATAGTTCTCTTTTCTGGCTTTGAGATGCTTCGATACAGTTTTCCACGCTTAGCTTCTATGCAAAAATATTTATACACCTTTATTGCCACTGATTGCAATGTAAGGAACTTTACTTTTATACCCATTGACTAACAGATCACAAATTTAACGAAATTACCCAATAATTAGGATACGCCGTTGCACATAAATCACAACAAAACGACAGGAAATGGGATGCACCGGATATAAAATTATAACTATGACGCGTTTTATGTGTTTTTTAGTGCTTAAAACAGGAAATTGGCGCGCATTACGTTCAAGATGACAAGTCCGTGGGTGCTCACTCATATGAAGCGGTAATTCCTCCAAATATATGGTTTGACCAAAATGCCTTAAATTTGTATACTTCAAATAAAGAATATTTAAAACTATACGTTTGTTGGTGAGGAAATGAATGTACTTCTTGGGACCAAAAAATCACAAGACCATATGCAAAATTTCAGCATTATCAATCAATTGGTTGCAGAGATATGGAATTTTAAACACCTTCAAAATATTTTGAAACGACCAATAGTTGCCAAATCAGCTGGCGTGACATTTGACATGATACTCAGGGGGACATTTGGCATCATAATCTCGGGGACATTTGACATGATAATCAGCGGGACATTTGACATGATAATCAGCGGGACAGTTATCATGATAATCAAGCGGATATTTGATATGATAATCAGGGGGACTTTTGACCTCATAATCAGCGGGGCATTTGACATGATAATCAAGGGGTCATTTTTGATATGATAATCAGCGGGGCATTTGACATGATAATCAAGGGGTCATTTTTGATATGATAATCAGCGGGGCATTTGACTTGATAATCAGCGGGACATTTGACATGATAATCAAGGGGTCATTTTGACATGATAATCAGGGGGACATTTGACATAATTAGGGGGACTTTTTTAACAGAAGGGTAAGCCAATATGCTACAGAATATTGTTACAGTTTGTCGAAACTTTGACGTGGCAAGTGAATCTGCGCCGACTAAGCAGCTTGCTGTAAACGTATATCGATTTCATGGCATGAGCTCTCTCCTAGCATCCTGCCCTGCTTTGAAGTTCACTCGGAAACGGGTGTCGTGGGACACAGAGAGAGAGAGAGAGAGAGAGAGAGAGAGTGTGTGTGTGTTTATTTCGTCTCTATGGTTGCAACGGTTTGTTTGTTTCAACTTCTGGCGGTCGTTTCCATGTCTACAATTCTCCTATTTAAATCTCACCTGGGGATTCCAAACATTTTGCAAGTCACCACCTATTTTTTTTTTTTTACTTGATACTTTGTCATCATGTCGTCTTCTTTCTTTGCAACCCCTCAATTAATACTCGATTTGTCACAATGTGGGCATTATTATTCTGTATATGTACATTATGCTGGTTAGGGGCACCCTGTCATCAGTGATTACCAATGTTATCGATCGAAATCACCATGGAAACACAAATCATTAATTCTACTGGAAGGGATTTTTTTTCCCCCAGTGTACTTTTAATTTGTGGAAGAAAGGGGTGGGGATAGCAAACAAGAGATGTTTACTTCCGTATTTTGAAATGTTCAATTAAATACACAGCACTATTAGCTTTGATTTAATTATTGGCCCCCACGACTGCTTTATTTGGTCATTAAATAATGCTGGTTGCCCACATCAGTGATTAACTGCGAGTTAGTCTTTTGTCTCCATATTTGTCTGTTTAATTGTTATAGTTTTGCATTCCACTATTTTCATTGTTTAAACTAATGTTATAATTCTTTCTATTTATTGTTGTGACTAATGTTATGAATAACTCCACTTATTGTTCAGGTTATAATGTTACGATTCTAACGTTTATTGTCAATTCTAATTACATAATCCCTTCCTTCGTTATTATGACTATAAGGTTGTGTCTTAATTTGTTTTTATAATTTAAATTGTCCAGTGTACAATGACTGTGACTTGTTAATTAAACTATACCTAAGTGTTAATCATTTGTCCTTATACTATAACTTCAGTATTAATAATGTGTCCTGTTGTTCTGTATACCATAACTTCAGTGTTAATAATTTGTCCTGTTGTTCTGTATACTATAACTTCAATGTTAATAATTTGTCCTGTTATTTGTTCTGTACTTACTGCACCGATCTCTAAACGTTGTACGAGTGGCAACAACACTTCTCGCCTTATTTATCTTTTTGTTGATCTATTTATTTATTGTGTGATAGCTTGTGCATCGTTATGTTATAACTTTAGTGTTGTGAATCTTTCCTGTTACTTCCTTAGTATTGTGAGTCTATCCATTTATTGTTATGACTTTAAGGTTATGTACCACCCAGTTTATTGCAATGACTCAAACAAATTATTGATCTTTTCTAATTATTATCGACTTTGATTATTGATCTTCCATTTCACTTGAGGGCCTTGCACCTTTCCCATTTATTGCCGTGTCCACAGAATCGTGCGAGAAGTATAAATGATGGGTTATATGTCCACCAAAGACCATCAATCATACGCCACTACCTTCAATCGATCAATCTGACAGAACATTTTTTTTTAAGTTGAAACAAGTAAGGGCATTCTGGCGCGTCGCCTAGTCTATGTCCAATACTTCACGCCCACGTTTACATCCACTATAATTTCACTTCCTTCTCTGAAATAGCAATATCTCGACATTAATGAGTCGCATAAAAAAAATTTATGTGACTTTTTCACACAAAAATGGGGGGGTTAGGAAGGGAAGGAGAGATTGACTGCGGTCGTTTAGTCAGAAAATTGCGGAAGTGGACTGTGGACGCGTGGTTATATCGATCTTAACTATAGCCAACTATAGAGAAGGCCTGAGCGCAACTCTACTAGCGTGACGTTTTCAGTTTTGCGAGCAGGGACGGTTGTGGCAGTATTATGTCAGCCGTATATAGCTCTCAAAGGCGAACCTTGACTAGTGACGTAACACTAGTGGTGTTTGAGTAGACCTCTACATTTATCCTGTTAGACGTGTATTTCTTTCAATGGTCCTATATGTTTTTCATCTGTTTAATTATATGTATACGAGCTGAACTTAAAGTCTTCATAGAAATGATAAATATTGCGCTCATCGATACAATCTATATTTATCTACATAATAATGTGACTAGTTACATCTAATGCATATTATTTACATGACATGACAACAATTAAAAAGACCCCATGAAGCATTTTTTTTAAACATTGGCGCATTTTGGGGTAATGTGTTCAATAGTACGCAAGGCCGCAATCTTTCTCAGAAAAATCTAGGTACTCATTTAAGGCTGGATGGATGCAGAAGTCGGTCGAGGGGCTCAACCTTTCCTTGACATTTTTCTTTGTCAGCTTTATTTACATGACTAGCTTCATCTACATAAAGTTATGTTCACGACGAGCTTATTTTTTTACGCAATATTATTTGCAGGGGTTCAGTTTCTTCTTAAATAAATGTACACACGAATGAGGGCTAACACGTTTGGTATCACTTATGTAAATACAAACCAAATAGGTTCCTTAAATAGTTGTAGCTGTGCGTGAATCGTTGAGACGCTGTAGACTCTCCCGTATGTCGTGTGAGGCGGATATCGCTGTGTGTTTGGTGAATTGCCTGACCTTCTTTAGCATACGCTTATTTTCCAAGTTGGTTTTAATATTAACGTTTTTTTTTTAACAAACATGCTTACCATGTAATTTTTTTTTTTAACATACATGTTTACCGTGTAATATTTTTTTTTACAAACATCTTCAGCGTGTAATTAAAAAAAAAATAAAGATGTATATACTACACGGAAATGTAATATTGGAATTACATGGAGATAACATAGGAAAATAGAAGACCTAAACAATACAATCAGTAAAATACACACATTCTCTTCGTTCTTTTAATTGTTATATTGCGGAATTGGTTTCAATTTATAACATCACATTCTAACATGAAAGTCAATACTTGCATGTGAATGTTAGTAGTTAATGCTCGTAACAAAATGATCAAAGATTGGAAAGTTAGAGAATTTCCAGGATGCAGTATTCAAATTGTAGCCACAAAAGTTTTTACATTTTAAGATGCAGCCTATTCAAATTACTTTAAATGCATCCTGGGATACGCGTAATTTATCTTGATGGAAAGACAAAAATTATTGAATCAACTAAAGTATCAATCATAAACAACTGTGACCTATTCACCATCTAGACCTCCTGCTATCCTTTACTCTTTTAAAGCTTCTTTATTGATCTTTCCAAAACCAGATCTTCCCCAGAACAACCTACACCACAAACTTTAATTCAACACTGCGTGTGTGGCTTACAAGTAAAGAGTCCGTCACGCCACGTGACGTATATGGTGTTAGCACTCATATTTTGTTATAGACCCTTTGTACATTATCTTTGGGATAATGTGGTCAGTATTACACCATTGCCGCTTTACCTCTCAGAAAAAAAAAGTTTCCCGTTTAATGGCTGAGTGAGCCTGGAAACTGTCGATCAGGCTCGACCTTTTGTCTTTTAGCCTACTCACTACTCTCTCTCTCTCTCTCTCACTTCGCCCCTCACTACTCTCTCTCTCTCTCTCACTCTCACTTCGCCCCTCACTACTCTCTCTCTCTCTCTCTCTCTCTCTCTCTCTCTCTCTCTCTCTCTCACACTCATTTTAACACCATGTCATAAATAAGCAGTCACCTTCATTCTGCATATTAAATCAGACCTGCTTTATCAATATAACCAGAAGAATTATAAATTGCCATATTGAACCAATTTAGCTAAACGCAACCTTATCAAGGTCAGTAAATAACAAAGAAAATAGAAGCCAGAAAACAAATAGATGGCTATGGTTTCAAAGACAGATTTGAAAGCAAATAGTTTTGTTATAAAAGTCAGAACAACACTATTATAAATACTGTCAGGAGAAAGCATCACAACAATATGTTAATTTATGACATGGTTAGAAGTTGGAGCACTTCGTCCTAAGATGGAAAATAGAGATAAGAAGGCAAAGAGTAAAATCAAGAGAGCACATTTTACATGATTTATCTAAATTGGGTGTTCAACAAAAGGTGATAAGGAGGTCTTTTTACTGATAAACATTGGACGCAGAAACGGACACTTGACAACACAGTCATTATTTCCATATTGCCAGAGCCAGTCATGGGCGCTAGACTGTAGAACGATAACCACTACAGGAATGTGTTAGGCGCATGGCAGTAAACAGCCTGAAAGATGAGATCAGAAATGACTAACTGGGGGTGGGAGCTAATTTCCACTAGTGAATACATATAGAAGTAAAAGTAAAGAGCCCCCGTCACGCCAGTGGCGTTTAGGGAATATGGTGTTAGTGACCATAAATTTTACAGACCATCAGCACATGATTTTTTGGGTAATGTGGTCGGTATTACGCCCGTGCCGCTTTACTTTCCCAGAAAAAATCCGGTACCCATTTAAGGCTGAGTGAACCTGGAAGCCGTCGATTGGGATCGAACCCTACCTCTTGTCCTTTGTAGTCCAGTTAATACTTATAGAAATCGTACTTAAATCGTTTGGCCAAGTGATAAGATAGAAAAATCAAAACACAACAGAACGTGCCTTCAATAAACTCTGCGAACACGCTAGGCCCAAGGACCGATAGCGAAAGATATGCATTGAAGGAATATTAGAACAACTAAGAAACATAACAGCATGGGAGGCCAACAACAGGGTTAAAGACAGCAAAATATATCTTCCCTCGACTCTGAAAGGCAAATAAGGAAGGGAGCGATAGCAATTGCACATAGAGGGAAAGGAAAAAGTATGATCGTCAATGCGGCGGGACACTGCACTGATTGATAGTTCAACCTGTCGCTTCCGGGTGTACATCGTTCACCGCCTCAAGCTATTTTTGTAGCACATTTACCTTGCATGCAATCATCTATCACGTTTTCCTTATGAACTAAACGCTCCCGGAGATGTTCGGTCAGGTTTCTATTCGATTTCCTGCAACCACACCTCGAATGTTTACGAATGTCTGTGTCTGTTTAAAGTGTTACCGCACAAAGTTATGGCAGTTGACGATTACGATTTCAACTGTTGTTATAACTATAATTATTGTTTGTATGGCTATTTTCTTTTTTTTTTTTTTTAAATAAGTATATGAAATTCAGTGACTAAACACGTACTTGCTATTTGCGAAAATTTGAGGTGTTACATTTTCTGAATTTCATTTTTTTTAAAAGTTAATTCGTTCGTTTTCTGTCTTATTTAGTGATTTTTTTCTTTTGGATTCTTCACCATTTAATTTTTTTTTTTCATTTTTGCTGTATTCTTTTTCTTCAGGTTTTTTTTCTTGTTATGTTCTAATTGTTTTTCTACCGCTTTCCTCTTTTCCATTGTGTTCATTGTCTCGTGCCATTTTTTCCCCTTGTATTCTTCATGTTTTCCTCTGATAATTCCCCTGTTTTAGATCTGACAAAGCAATCAGTGATCGATACGCCGAGTGCGGAGTCTTGTCGACAAATCAACAAAACCTGCTAGGTAAATGTCCATCTTTCTCACTCTTTTTCTCTCCAAACACTACTACCAATATCCCTTCAAACCAAATGTGGGTTTAATGATATGCAGTTGAGACATCCATTTTCGCGTCACTAGGTTTAATACGCAATTCAAGACAAACATACAAACAATCACACAAGGGTCGTTCAGTGGGACAACGGTTACGTTGTATTAAAAATCTCATGCACCGCCGACATTATTAAGTATCTAGTGTGCGGGGGATGATTACCCTGAGCTACTAACAGTTGCCAGGCATAGAAATCTGGGAAACAGTTCGTCAGAATGGTTGCAACCTTGCCACAGTGCATCATGCAAGAGCAACGAAGTGGTTGTGAGAGTTTTGTTGAACAAAGACGGGACACTTTATAGAGATTCATTATCGGACTAGAAACCTTTACGGTGATAGGAAGGTGGGAATGAGTCCTACACACGTTATAGTTAGTCGAAGGCCCTGGTATCACTGCAAACGAATTAAAATCCATAGTTCTCAACCGCCCGTGCCAATGGAGTCATCGAAATTAACATCTCATATCATTGAAGGATCCAAGCAAAGAAAGGCAGCTGCAGTCCCCATTATAGCAGCCACAGCACACGCCTAAAGACCAAAGCCGTAGCCACACCGAAAGTGAACGCAACTGAATTGTCCGTCAAACGATATTGCCATTCATCATAAGCAATCAGAATATCGAAGCACGATTCGGAATAAAAACACAGCTCACGTTTAGCACAGAGCACTAAAGTCAGTAGTTCCGACAGCAAGCTGGCGTACACAAGTGTATGGATGGACTTCAACATCGGGGTCACTAGTTGGGTAATAATCAGTAACGGAAGACAACATTATAGCCGTGGAATATGTGATTTGGGAAAACCCACACTTCACAGTCAGGCAGGTGGCATCACTATTTGACATATAGTGTTTGGAGCAGGACATCACGCCATTCACGATGAGCTGAAATGTTCCGAAAGTGTGCAAGATGGGTATCCAAGCGGCGGTGCATGGACCGTCCAAAATAATTATTTTCTCGCAGAATTATAACGCGCTTGTCAAACCCTGGCGTTAGTGCGTTGAACTAGAGAGGAGATTATGTTGACCTGAGATAATGTAATGACTTCAGTGTTTGCAAAAAAATATTCTATAATCACAAATATAATAATAATAATAATATGGGTTATCATTGCACGCACCACAATAACCGCGTCATTGTAAATGTTTTAAATTAGTGCCGTATGGTCAGGTGTGAACGTCCTGCTGCCCTTTTTTTTTGTCTCCCTATTTGGTACCGTTATTTTTTATTACAATTTTTTTTGACGGTTTAACACAATCGGATTTGTATGCAACTTGATAACTTGGTGTTAGGACAATTGATAAACCAGTTCTGATGTTTTATTCAAAACACAAGAAACAACTTTAAAACGCAAGTTTATAACTGGATTCTTACTCTGAATACAAGGATTAGTTTAATATATGGCAAGATCTGCGGTGGACTTGTGTAACGAACCAAACAAATGCATGTAATGAGAGAATCTATGAAAGATCGATCTAGATGGTTGGAGCATACCTTAAGAAGAGTAATTTCTCCTTCCTCGTTTGTCTTTCGTCGTCAAGGAAACTAAGGAAAATCGGCTTTAAGTAAATCATTACAAGACCGGATATTATTCGGGAATTATCAGGGAAAGCGGAATTTAAAGAAGAGACGGTTATGAGAATTATAAACATATATTAAATGAGCAGAAATAGAGTAGAGTTGGAAATATGAGCTTAAGAGAGGGAGAAGGGTATGTTTTGAACACGAGGAGTTGAAAGGTTGATAATGGAATAAGTTTGTTGAATGCTTGTTCTACACGAGGAGTTGAAAGGTTGATAATGGAATAAGTTTGTTGAATGCTTGTTCTACACGAGGAGTTGAAAGGTTGATAATGGAATAAGTTTGTTGAATGCTTGTTCTACACGAGGAGTTGAAAGGTTGATAATGGAATAAGTTTGTTGAATGCTTGTTCTACACGAGGACTTGAAAGGCTGATAATGAAGTAGGTTTGTTTAATGCTTGTGCTACACGAGGAGTTGAAAGGTTGATAATGGAATTGGCTTGTTGAATGCTTGTTCTACACGAGGAGTTGAAAGGTTGATAATGGAATAGGTTTGTTGAATGCTTGTGCTACACGAGGAGTTGAAAGGTTGATAATGGAATAAGTTTGTTGAATGCTTGTTCTACACGAGGAGTTGAAAGGCTGATAATGAAGTAGGTTTATTGAATGCTTGTGCTACACGAGGAGTTGAAAGGTTGATAATGGAATAGGTTTGTTGAATACTTGTGCTACACGAGGAGTTGAAAGGCTGATAATGGAATAGATTTGTTGAATGCTTGTTCTACACGAGGAGTTGAAAGGTTGATAATGTTAGGAGTTGAGTTGTTGTTTTGCTGAAGCAGTTGAATATCTCTGTTTATTGTGGTTTACTTGTATATTATTATGGGTTGAGTGTGTCGTTAACATTGAGAGTATCTCGTCTACATGGCGGTTAAGTGAGCGTGGGTTCTGTGTCAGCCTGACGCTCTTCAGTCAACTCAGTACATGTGATGGGCGTGGCTAGCGAATCATAACTGATCGCTTATATTAGGATCAGTGAAAGAAAACTGGTTAAGATTCTACTTCACCTCTCCGTGGTGGGCCTGAACACAGGTTAACAGTTTCGCCAAGAGAGTAAGGACTAACAGGAAAGGCAACTTGGCATCCAGAATGCTAAGCTGAAATCGGATGTGTTGGGTTGAAAGGTGTACATATCACAGCTTGCTGTAAAATAACCCATCGACGCCCTTTTAACGCCCCGTAAATGATGGATAATGAAGAGGAGTCGACAGGCGAAGAGAGAAAGAGCGTTGAGAAAAATAGATGCCTTACTAGCTGAGTAAGGAAATGTATTATGTACAGTCTGTCTCACTCGCTACCAAACCCGTCATTTCTTCAATATTTCTAACACCAATGAAGATACTATAACATTAGTGCATTCATTTTATAAGTGAAAAGACGTGTGCATGTGTTGCGCTTAATTGTTACGACATGGAGCAGCGCAGCCTGCCTGACGTGCCTCTCTGCTGATCTTTGTTCTTTTGGATGAGGGTGTCTACACGATGCAATTATTCTTCCTGTCTGTTAAAGTACAGTAGATGTGAGTTCACACACTACAGCTGGGAAACATGTTGGTATACTCTATAGAGGAGCGAGAAAGTAAAGAAAAAAAGTAAAGTACCCCTGTCACGCCAAGTGACGTAGGGAATATGGTGTTAGTGACCACAAATTTTACAGACCTTCGGCACATGATTTTGGGGGGTAATGTGATCGGTATTACATTCGTGCCGATTTACTTTCCCAGCAAAAAAAAAAAAAATCCGGTACCCATTAAAGGCTGGGTGAACCGGAAACCGTCGGTTGGGATCCAGCCGTACCTCTTGTCCCTTGTAGTCCAGTTCACTAACCACTAAGCTATCGTGGCTCCTAGAGGATCGTTTATTGGTAAAACCCATTAAAGAAATGCGTGGCTCGGTAGCGAGTAGAGTCTCTCTGTGTTTATATCGAGGAAGAGCGGCTGATTTCCTCGCCTTCAAATGTCTTGTTCGGTAACGTTTTAATAATTCACAATCCCCTGCGAAATTAAATGAAGATGTTAAACTGTTTATGGTTTACAGTACTTGTTATTTACCGTTGAATTAGTGTACGCGTAAGGCGAATAATAATGATGACTGTTTTTAATTCTCAAACGTGCTTGGCCGTTCTTCTTCACGTTCCAGCCCTTTATCTCCCTCCCTATAAATTAAAATATCACTGTTCACTCATATCTTATCAGTATTGCCCACGTCATCACCAACGTCATCTAAGAACAAACAACCTGTTTTAATGCAGCGCCACCCAGTTCTCCGAACCACTAACACATGGACGGTATCGATTCTGTAATTTCTGGCTTCCTGAGATATTCTTTTTTTTTAAAAATCCTTTCATGTTTATTTTCTTCTTTCACGAATAACCGTTGTCATGGTAACTGTGTTTACAGCATCTCTGTTTTCACCCGTAATGTTTTTCTAACTAAATTACGTTTAAGCTAAATAATTTTTCAGGAGATAATATTTTGTAAGTTATGAAAGGATGTGGTGTGGTGATGGAGAAGACTTTCTCTTGCAGGGTGCTCGCGCGGTGACTCCGCCTCCTTTATTTTCTCGACAAGGCGACAACCACTGCTCTTCATCGCCCACCATAAACATAATGTATTAAGACGTAGATGCGTTGTGTTATCGTTTACAGCAAGCTTCAATATTTTACACTTTTCAGACCAACACATCCGACTTAAATAAGGCATTTTTGTGTACAAGATTACCTTCCCTCTTTGAACTTATTTCGCCTTATCAGACTGTTTAGTGTTTTTCCATGCTACCAGCACCATAATAGTAGGTAGTGGGCTCTTGATCACTGAGCAGTCAGATGTGAGCCGCTGAGCGTTTCCCAACCCAGATGATGTTAAACTTTTGAGGGTAGTAACGGTTTGGCTGGGGGTGTTCTGAACAATCATTGATTCAAAAAAGGAAATATCGTTTTACTGTCTTCTCGTTGTTGCTCAAGTCTGATTACGCTGAAAATGACTTATGTGCTGGGGTCGTTGATTTTACAAGCCTGTAGTAGGAATCGGCTCCCTCAGTGACATGGAGATGCTTGCACAGAACAGAGAAAAATGGCAAGGTTTGATAACAGATCTTTACAAGGATTGAGATTGCTAGAATGACAATTTCGAAACAGGGAAAGAATACCTTGAGTCTATGCCCTATGGGCCGACAACGGCTAGAAAGGTCGATAGATAGAGATCGTAGGATTTACCATCTGAATTGATAATTAAACTACTAAAATAACCTCTCTTAAGCGGCGTTTTCTGAATAGTGGTAAAAGTAAAAAAAGTAAAGTACCCCCGTCACGCCAAGTGGCGTATAGGGAAATATGGTGTTAGTGACCCTATATTTTACAGACCTTCAGCACATGATTTTTGGGGTAATATGGTCAGTATCACGCCCGTGCTGATTTACTTTCCCAGAAAAAATCCGGTACCCATTTAAGGCTGGGTGAACCCGGAAGCCGTCGGTTGGGATCGTACCCTACCCCTTGTCCGTGGTAGTCCAGTTCACTAACCATTGAGCTATCGCGGCTCCCTGAATAGTGGTGCATTACATTTTATGAGTTTTAGATCAAGGGTTGTCTTTGTAATGTTCAGACTGGTTGTGTGTGAGATACAACTCGGTTCGCACGTTATTTATAGCTGTCAGGGTGATTGATTTTAGATATTCGATTTGTATTCACAATCAGAAATCAGTCATTAGGGAGAAAATGTATTTGCATAATATCAGTTACCGTTTGCTATTTTGTGATCTTATTTATTGCTGGAATTGCCATATTAATACTTTATCATGTTTTAAATAATAGTTGTCGTATTAATAATGTTTATCTTATTATATAGTAGGTCTACATTATTAATAATAGATTTTATATGATATGAATAAATAAGGGCTGGGTAGTCTAGGGGTATGACGTCATCCACAGGACAGAAAGGAACCAGCTTTACCGCCCACCAGAAGCGGTGGTGATTTTTTTTTAAAAAAAGGAAAAAAAATTAATACGTGGTTCTTTATGACATTACCCTCCTGATATCTTGGATAGTGAGCACCGACGTCTAGCCGTCTCGGATAACGGCAATAAACGGTAGGTCCCGTGTGCATTCGCCACAACCCTTGACAGTTAAAATCGAAAAGAGTATGCCATGAATAAGGCAGCTGCTTGGACACACTTGCCGGGAGAAAGCTACCCCATACTGTGGATCCCAGGCCACGCAATGGAGTTCATGCACGTGGGCCAGGATGCTCTTCGCATTTTCTGGAGGGGGATATGGGATCACCTAAGGGGTCATTCGGTGTGCAGTGATGCTGATCCTAACAACAGTATGATATGAATGTAACTGAATGAAAAGATTATGCTGATCAATACGAAAGGTAGTTAGTGCTGGCCTGAGAGCAGGTCGAACTCAACCTGAGACAGGCCGCCAATTTTGCGTGCGCACGAAGGAAGGGGAAGCAACCTCTGACATTATGGCAGGGTGTTCATCGATGCTTTTCTCATTATATCGAAAGGGAGACAATTCCATATGTTGTTCCAATATTGCCGCACCCTGCTCGTATATGATATATCCAAATTGCATGCAACGAAATAACAACAAGGAACAAATAAGATTACCTGTTGCAGAACGTCATTATCGTCATGTGCCACAGCGGTTGGCGCACTCGATCATGTCTTCCCACAATTTTGATTCTGTTGTTGACTGTATTCCACGTCATGACACCAAGCTGTCCGGTAATTTCACTCATCATCGTCTGCTATCTCTCTTTCCCTGTATTTTACCAGTTGCAGGACAACTCACATTTCCATCTAATGGAACAACGTTGTCACTATCTTCCAACATACCCAACTATTGTAATACACTTTTCTACTTTTCGCCAGCAAACCAAACAGGGGAGGACAGGCACTTGTGTACGAGAAGCATGGGCTATAGAGAGAAAATAACAGAGGTGGATAGGCACTTTTGCACTAGAAACATGGGCTATAGAGAGAAAATAACAGAGGCGGACAGGCACTTTTGTACTAGAAACATGGGCTATAGAGAGAAAATAACAGAGGTGGACAGGCACTTTTGCACTAGAAACATGGGCTATAGAGAGAAAATAACAGAGGTGGACAGGCACTTTTGCACTAGAAACATGGGCTATAGAGAGAAAATAACAGAGGCGGACAGGCACTTTTGTACTAGAAACATGGGCTATAGAGAGAAAATAACAGAGGTGGACAGGCACTTTTGCACTAGAAACATGGGCTATAGAGAGAAAATAACAGAGGCGGACAGGCACTTTTGTACTAGAAACATGGGCTATAGAGAGAAAATAACAGAGGCGGACAGGCACTTTTGTACTAGAAACATGGGCTATAGAGAGAAAATAACAGAGGTGGATAGGCACTTTTGCACTAGAAACATGGGCTATAGAGAGAAAATAACAGAGGCGGACAGGCACTTTTGTACTAGAAACATGGACTATAGAGAGAAAATAACAGAGGCGGACAGGCACTTTTGTACTAGAAACATGGACTATAGAGAGAAAATAACAGAGGTGGATAGGCACTTTTGCACTAGAAACATGGGCTATAGAGAGAAAATAACAGAGGCGGACAGGCACTTTTGTACTAGAAACATGGGCTATAGAGAGAAAATAACAGAGGTGGATAGGCACTTTTGCACTAGAAACATGGGCTATAGAGAGAAAATAACAGAGGCGGACAGGCACTTTTGTACTAGAAACATGGGCTATAGAGAGAAAATAACAGAGGTGGATAGGCACTTTTGCACTAGAAACATGGGCTATAGAGAGAAAATAACAGAGGCGGACAGGCACTTTTGTACTAGAAACATGGGCTATAGAGAGAAAATAACAGAGGCAGATAGGCACTTTTGCACTAGAAACATGGACTATAGAGAGAAAATAACAGAGGCGGACAGGCACTTTTGTACTAGAAACATGGGCTATAGAGAGAAAATAACAGAGGCAGATAGGCACTTTTGCACTAGAAACATGGACTATAGAGAGAAAATAACAGAGGTGGACAGGCACTTGTGTACGAGAAACATGGGCTATAGAGAGAAAATAACAGAGGTGGATAGGCACTTTTTCACTAGAAACATGGGCTATAGAGAGAAAATAACAGAGGCGGACAGGCACTTTTGTACTAGAAACATGGGCTATAGAGAGAAAATAATGGAGGCGGACAGGCACTTTTGTACTAGAAACATGGGCTATAGAGAGAAAATAACAGAGGTGGACAGGCACTTGTGTACTAGAAACATGGGCTATAGAGAGAAAATAACAGAGGCGGACAGGCACTTTTGTACTAGAAACATGGGCTATAGAGAGAAAATAACAGAGGCAGATAGGCACTTTTGCACTAGAAACATGGACTATAGAGAGAAAATAACAGAGGCGGACAGGCACTTTTGCACTAGAAACATGGGCTATAGAGAGAAAATAACAGAGGCGGACAGGCACTTTTGTACTAGAAACATGGGCTATAGAGAGAAAATAACAGAGGCAGACAGGCACTTTTGTACTAGAAACATGGGCTATAGAGAGAAAACAACAGAGGCGGACAGGCACTTTTGTACTAGAAACATGGGCTATAGAGAGAAAATAACAGAGGCGGACAGGCACTTTTGCACTAGAAACATGGGCTATAGAGAGAAAATAACAGAGGCGGACAGGCACTTTTGTACTAGAAACATGGGCTATAGAGAGAAAATAACAGAGGCGGATAGGCACTTTTGTACTAGAAACATGGGCTATAGAGAGAAAATAACAGAGGCAGACAGGCACTTTTGTACTAGAAACATGGGCTATAGAGAGAAAATAACAGAGGTGGACAGGCACTTTTGTACTAGAAACATGGGCTATAGAGAGAAAATAACAGAGGCAGATAGGCACTTTTGTACTAGAAACATGGGCTATAGAGAGAAAATAACAGAGGTGGACAGGCACTTTTGCACTAGAAACATGGGCTATAGAGAGAAAATAACAGAGGCGGACAGGCACTTTTGTACTAGAAACATGGGCTATAGAGAGAAAATAACAGAGGCGGACAGGCACTTTTGTACTAGAAACATGGACTATAGAGAGAAAATAACAGAGGCGGACAGGCACTTTTGTACTAGAAACATGGGCTATAGAGAGAAAATAACAGAGGCAGATAGGCACTTTTGCACTAGAAACATGGACTATAGAGAGAAAATAACAGAGGTGGACAGGCACTTGTGTACGAGAAACATGGGCTATAGAGAGAAAATAACAGAGGTGGATAGGCACTTTTGCACTAGAAACATGGGCTATAGAGAGAAAATAACAGAGGCGGACAGGCACTTTTGTACTAGAAACATGGGCTATAGAGAGAAAATAATGGAGGCGGACAGGCACTTTTGTACTAGAAACATGGGCTATAGAGAGAAAATAACAGAGGTGGACAGGCACTTGTGTACTAGAAACATGGGCTATAGAGAGAAAATAACAGAGGCGGACAGGCACTTTTGTACTAGAAACATGGGCTATAGAGAGAAAATAACAGAGGCAGATAGGCACTTTTGCACTAGAAACATGGACTATAGAGAGAAAATAACAGAGGCGGACAGGCACTTTTGCACTAGAAACATGGGCTATAGAGAGAAAATAACAGAGGCGGACAGGCACTTTTGTACTAGAAACATGGGCTATAGAGAGAAAATAACAGAGGCAGACAGGCACTTTTGTACTAGAAACATGGGCTATAGAGAGAAAACAACAGAGGCGGACAGGCACTTTTGTACTAGAAACATGGGCTATAGAGAGAAAATAACAGAGGCGGACAGGCACTTTTGCACTAGAAACATGGGCTATAGAGAGAAAATAACAGAGGCGGACAGGCACTTTTGTACTAGAAACATGGGCTATAGAGAGAAAATAACAGAGGCGGATAGGCACTTTTGTACTAGAAACATGGGCTATAGAGAGAAAATAACAGAGGCAGACAGGCACTTTTGTACTAGAAACATGGGCTATAGAGAGAAAATAACAGAGGTGGACAGGCACTTTTGTACTAGAAACATGGGCTATAGAGAGAAAATAACAGAGGCAGATAGGCACTTTTGTACTAGAAACATGGGCTATAGAGAGAAAATAACAGAGGTGGACAGGCACTTTTGCACTAGAAACATGGGCTATAGAGAGAAAATAACAGAGGCGGACAGGCACTTTTGTACTAGAAACATGGGCTATAGAGAGAAAATAACAGAGGCGGACAGGCACTTTTGTACTAGAAACATGGGCTATAGAGAGAAAATAACAGAGGTGGATAGGCACTTTTGCACTAGAAACATGGGCTATAGAGAGAAAATAACAGAGGCGGACAGGCACTTTTGTACTAGAAACATGGACTATAGAGAGAAAATAACAGAGGCGGACAGGCACTTTTGTACTAGAAACATGGACTATAGAGAGAAAATAACAGAGGTGGATAGGCACTTTTGCACTAGAAACATGGGCTATAGAGAGAAAATAACAGAGGCGGACAGGCACTTTTGTACTAGAAACATGGGCTATAGAGAGAAAATAACAGAGGTGGATAGGCACTTTTGCACTAGAAACATGGGCTATAGAGAGAAAATAACAGAGGCGGACAGGCACTTTTGTACTAGAAACATGGGCTATAGAGAGAAAATAACAGAGGTGGATAGGCACTTTTGCACTAGAAACATGGGCTATAGAGAGAAAATAACAGAGGCGGACAGGCACTTTTGTACTAGAAACATGGGCTATAGAGAGAAAATAACAGAGGCAGATAGGCACTTTTGCACTAGAAACATGGACTATAGAGAGAAAATAACAGAGGCGGACAGGCACTTTTGTACTAGAAACATGGGCTATAGAGAGAAAATAACAGAGGCAGATAGGCACTTTTGCACTAGAAACATGGACTATAGAGAGAAAATAACAGAGGTGGACAGGCACTTGTGTACGAGAAACATGGGCTATAGAGAGAAAATAACAGAGGTGGATAGGCACTTTTGCACTAGAAACATGGGCTATAGAGAGAAAATAACAGAGGCGGACAGGCACTTTTGTACTAGAAACATGGGCTATAGAGAGAAAATAATGGAGGCGGACAGGCACTTTTGTACTAGAAACATGGGCTATAGAGAGAAAATAACAGAGGTGGACAGGCACTTGTGTACTAGAAACATGGGCTATAGAGAGAAAATAACAGAGGCGGACAGGCACTTTTGTACTAGAAACATGGGCTATAGAGAGAAAATAACAGAGGCAGATAGGCACTTTTGCACTAGAAACATGGACTATAGAGAGAAAATAACAGAGGCGGACAGGCACTTTTGCACTAGAAACATGGGCTATAGAGAGAAAATAACAGAGGCGGACAGGCACTTTTGTACTAGAAACATGGGCTATAGAGAGAAAATAACAGAGGCAGACAGGCACTTTTGTACTAGAAACATGGGCTATAGAGAGAAAACAACAGAGGCGGACAGGCACTTTTGTACTAGAAACATGGGCTATAGAGAGAAAATAACAGAGGCGGACAGGCACTTTTGCACTAGAAACATGGGCTATAGAGAGAAAATAACAGAGGCGGACAGGCACTTTTGTACTAGAAACATGGGCTATAGAGAGAAAATAACAGAGGCGGATAGGCACTTTTGTACTAGAAACATGGGCTATAGAGAGAAAATAACAGAGGCAGACAGGCACTTTTGTACTAGAAACATGGGCTATAGAGAGAAAATAACAGAGGTGGACAGGCACTTTTGTACTAGAAACATGGGCTATAGAGAGAAAATAACAGAGGTGGACAGGCACGTTTGCACTAGAAACATGGGCTATAAAGGGAAGACAACTCACAGTTGGAAGGAATTAAGTCAAGTCTTCTGAGATTGACAGGACCCCGCCAGTTTTATATTTCAGAATTAATTTGTATCGATGGTAGCATTGTTAGTAGGAGATTCTCTCAGAAGTGGAAGATTAGAAATCAGCCAAAATGACACTCATCCTCATCATCTTTTCCCGTCTCCTACATCTCATTCTTCTCTGTATCCTACTTCCCCACCTCATTTTTCTCATTTTCTCCTACTCATCTTTTTCAATTTCTCCTCCCTCTTGCTTTTTCTCCTCCTCATGCTCCTTTTTTTTCATAATCTTCTTCTGTGAATAAGATTTTCTGTTTCTCTCTTCTCCTCTGTTAAGGTCATTTGTTGCAGCCTCAGCTGCAGGTCCACATGTTGAGATCAAATACACCAAGTCCAATATATGACTGAACAGTGCTTCATTGTTTTTATTATATAGTGTCAGAAGATTTTCTGAAGGTTTGCAGGGAAACATATTCTTTAACCAAGTGTTCCTTCAGAGCTGCTGTGGTCTATTCTATTCTATTCTATTCTATTCTATTCTATTCTATTCTATTCTATTCTATTCTATTCTATTCTATTCTATTCTATTCTATTCTATTCTATTCTATTCTATTCTATTCTATTCTATTCTATTCTATTCTAAATTGAGACATGGGCCATCAACAAGAGCTCTTTAATCGTGTCTTCCCTTTGATGTCTCTTCTAATCTCCTCCCAGTGTTATTCATCTCTTTGTGATCTCTGTCTCAAGGTTTCATCTTCAAGTGTTTCTAATGCCTCCCCTGTTTAATCTTTCCCTGTGTATTCCAGACGATAGCATGTCTGGTAATGTTGTAACTAGTTTTCTACGAGCGTGTTCTACCAATGCCCATCATATCATTTCCTCCACTGTGGGTTGATTTATTTGCCATAGCTGATAATTGCTAATGGCGCCTGGCCATGTCATCTATCCTCCTTATAAAGGTATCAATGTCTGCAATTTCCTTGTATTCCTGATTGATGTTGTCTCATGTTTATGATTCATACAATAGGACTGTGATTGATGTACTGTATAGCAATTACAACCAATGCATTTGGCACTTAATATTCCTCTCTCTCTCTCTCTCTCTCTCTTTCTCTCTCTCTCTCTTTCTCTAACTCTATCTCTCTCTATCATATTCTTTCCCCTCTCTTGTCCTATCTTTGCCTACGGTGAAAATAAATCCCTCGTCCAGAGTTGTGCATAAAATGCATTTCATGTATCGAGATCATGTTTGACTCCACCTTTATTGTTAATGGGTTTTGAATATTATGTTCTTTGATCATACATTACTTTTCTATTGCCAGTCCAGTCTCTTGCCTTTCATCTGTCACGTGCACTTCTAAACTATGACGACTTTATAATGCAGCTTGTGACAATCTTCAGAACTGTTTGGGGTATTTCTTGCTACTAAGCAGCAACAATCATTTTTGAGTAGGTTTCTTTTGTCCAGCACTTAAATGAAAACAAGGCTTTATCTCACAATCTATAGCAGTAAAGCTCTTTTATTACTTCACTGAAATATTGGGTTTTCGTGTAGTTTTAACTTGAGCATGGGTCTCTCTTTTCTCTCTCCCTTCCTGCTAGGTCTTTTATTTTTCTTTTTGTCAACATTCACGCCTCTCATGTTATCGTGGATGATTTGTCATTTATTTGGAATATGATTTTTATCTTTGTGAAATGAGAATTGGTTTTATTCTGTATAAAATAAGAATTGGTTTTATTCTCTATAAAATGGGAATTGGTTTTATTCTGTATAAAATAAGAATTGGTTTTATTCTGTATAAAATAAGAATTGGTTTTATTCTGTATAAAATAAGAATTGGTTTTATTCTGTATAAAATGAGAATTGGTTTTATTCTGTATAAAATAAGAATTGGTTTTATTCTGTATAAAATAAGAATTGGTTTTATTCTGTATAAAATAAGAATTGGTTTTATTCTGTATAAAATGAGAATTGGTTTTATTCTGTATAAAATAAGAATTGGTTTTATTCTCTACAAAATGGGAATTGGTTTTCATCTCTACAAAATGAAAATGCCATTTTTTTCCCCACTCTTGTACTTGAGTTTGGGTGTGGTTGCGCGTGAGAGTGAGTTGTTATTTCTCCAGTAAATATGAATAATGTTTTTTCATTATTGGGGATTAATGTTAATTTATTTTGGATCATAAAGGATTCTCATTTTACATAAACAACATTGATGCTTTCATCACTGAGCATGAATCTAATAGAAATTGATATTCTTTCAAATACAATTGTGTATAGTTTATAATTTCTCTTGACGCTGAAAAGCAAATGAGGAAGGAAAGAAGTTTATAATTTATTTCCATTTTCTTGTGAATGAAGATGATTTTTGTTTTCAGACTGTGGGTCAAATTTGTTTTCCTGGAACTAGGAATGGGTTTGCTTTTCACGTGAATGAGAATGAGATTTCATATGGTTTGAATGAGATTTCATTTAGTTTAAGTGACAGGTGTATAATTCTTTCACCAGGGAGAGTGATTTTAGTATTTCATATAACTACTAAAGAGTTGGTTTTCATTTGATCTGAATAGAATTTGTCTTTTATGAGTTCCAGAAATCATTATTACTAATTTTCACTAGCCTTGTAGCTGATTAATTCCTCTATTGAAAATGAAATATTCTCAAAATAGAAGTGCCACCAATAGTTTTTACCTGTTAATTATTCCAACAGCCTATGTGGTTTTGTCTCTTTTTTTAACCGGGTACATTACACTGTTGGGGAGCCTGATTTATACACCCACCAATGTTTCTTTTCCTGCTACATTTATATAAAAAAAGGTAGATATATTACATAGCAATACAATTATTGGATAGTGGAATGTAGAGAATCCTCAGGTCTTTTGATTTTAACTTTTGGAGAGATGTACTCCAATGCTCTCTCCCAAATTTTCTGTCCTTCCCTTCCATTACCAAATACTCATTATTAATCTTTTTAAACTAATCTGACATCATCATCATCATCGAGTGCCTTCCCCACAACGAAGGTTGGCTGCCATGGATCGGCTTTCTACTCTGTTTCTTGCTTTGATGGTGCAGGCTGTCATAGATTGACTTGTCCATCTTTTGATGTTACTCGTCCATGTTAGTCTTGGTCTGCCTCTGCCTCTTTTACCTTGTATTTTCCCTTCCAATATTACTTTTAGTAGGCTGTTGTGTCTTTTAACATGCCCCAACAATTTCATTTGTCTTGTCTTAATTATATTTAGTAGTTCTCTTTTTATTTTCAGTTGTTTTAAAACTTCACCGTTTCTTTTCTTTTCTTTTCTTTCCATCCAATTCTACCTATTCTTCTATAAATTCACATTTCAGAGGCTTCAATTTTCTGTTCTGTTTTCTTGTCTAATGTCCATGTTTCTGCACCATACAGGAATACTGAGAAGATGTAACATTTTGCCATTCTTAGTTTCAGCCCTGCTGATATTTGTTTTGTTGTTAGTAAATTTTAGTTCTTAAAACAATAGTTAGAATTTCTCTCCATGGCTTTCTTTGGAGTGTTTCGTGATGAGGCTCCAATCTCTTTCATGGTGGTTTGCCATATTTGTAACTAATCTGACATATGATTAAACTAATCTTTTTTTTTTTTTTTTTGGCTGAAGGATGTGTTTAGAGCCTCAGTGAAGAATAAGTCCCTTATGACTTTGTTATTTTAATTCTCAAAACAGAATCCACTGTTTAGTAAAAATTGAGGTGTTAAAATTAGACAGGAATTCTACAAATTCTAAGCAAACAGTAAAGAGCTCACGTGGACAGACATGTTCATGGCCCTTGCTGATCTAGATGTAAAGAAAAATGTGTTCTCTGAATAAGAAGATTGTTTTGATTAGGCATTTGTATACAGCCTGTTCTATCTGATTTTCACATATTGAAGATTTTTTTCTCCATATCTTTTGTTGTTATTAAATATTTGTAAATGTGGGGTGGGGGAGGTGTGGGCTAGGTCTTTTGGCATGTATTAACATTTTTATAAATTTTATCTTTTTAAGTAATTTTTTCCCCTTTTTTCTTTCTTGATCTTTTCAACGCTTGTAGTGTTTTACACCATCCCCATATCTATTCTCGGTGAGATGTTCGATCTTATCTAAGGAGTCAATGCCTGCCAGTTTTGCTTCTCTCATAAGTGTTCTTGTTAGCGTCTCTCTAGGTCTTCCTCTTTTTCTATATGCTGAGCTTGAATTCAGATCATATGTTACATGATTTGATGTCATCAATGCTAGAAACCTGATCTGAACTAGACAATTACAAATAAAACCAATAATACCCCATCTACAGGCTTGAAACAGGTTTTTGTTTTATGTGCACAGGGCAAGGTGAGATCCACAATCTCAAAACCTCAGTGTATCTTTAATAAACTAACACACACACACACCTCCCCCTTCCCAATTAGTGTATTATGATATAGCAAACAACATTAAGGGTATAAATATAGCAATATTTTCTCTCATGAAACACAATATACTCTATGTGAGGCATTCATCTTATTAACATGTGTAAATAAAACAACAATGTAAGGAAGTTGTAAACAAACTGATATAAGTAAGTCAATGACTTTAAAATTAAAATGTGAGATCCAACACAGGGAAAAGGAGTTTGCTAAAGTGTATATCTTAAGTTAGTTATGGAGAGTCATTTTCTGGTTAAGTGACGGATGTTACTTGTTGAGTGTCCACCAGCATAAGTGGTCTCCATACTAACCCCCAGAACAGAGATATTTTCTCTACCTCATAATATATGAACTTACACATCCTTTTATTTATCATGTTATTGTTTACAGATTTTTCATTAAATGTAACATACTGTGTGTACTAATAATCAATTCAGCCCATGAAACATTTTATATATGGTGTCTCACTTGTATCATAATGTTCAAATTTCTCTTTTGGTTTCTAAAATATTTGTAACACATATGGCTTAGGCACAGTAGTAGTGACTTCACTCACACTGTCTCTTTATTGAAAAAAGTTGAACAGTAATATTTTGTGTTGGAAAATGTAATACCTTCTCTGGATGTCCCACCAGTTTGAAATAATTGACAACTGGTTTTTTTTTCCCCTCCAGGAAACAAATTTTCTTTCAAATTATTCTTTGTCGCTTCCTATTGTACCTGACCAGTTTTGAGAGATTCAAACCAAACCAAAATACATGAGCCAACACGTGTCAACATTTTTTTTAAACATCTAAATTGTCTGCGAATGTTGTGCTTATCTGGCATCAACTGTATCAAATAATGTCATATTACTGAAGGGAGGTCAAAAAGTAATGCACACCAATTTTTTCTCGGAAACTATTCGGGCAAAATGTGTGAAATTTTCACAGATTGTAGCTGAACATCCCCTTTGCACTACATATTTTTCAACATAATCTCCGTCCAAGCGTATTGCCTTACGCCAACGCGAAACTAGGTCATGAATGCCTCGTTTGTACCAAGTTTTGTCCTGCTCGCGTAGCCATTTTTTAACTGCACGGATCACATCCTCATCATTGTCAAAGTGTGTCCCACGCAGGAATTTTTTGAGTGGTCCAAACAGATGGAAATCTGAGGGAGCCAGATCAGGGCTGTAAGGAGGATAGGGCAGTACAGTCCAACCAAATTTGTTGATTGCTTCCCGTGTTACCAGACTTGTGTGAGGGCGTGCATTGTCATGTTGAAGCAACAAATCTGCAGATGGCTTATTAGGCCGAACTCTGTGGAACCGATTTTTGAGTTTTGTCAGTGTATTGATGTAAGCTGTCGAGTTGATGTCTCACCTCTTGTCATTACATCAACAAGAATCACACCATCAATGTCGCAGAAGACAGTGAGATGTTTTGAATTTTTTTCTTTTTGGTGACTGCGGATGATGCCATTCCATTGACTGCATTTTTGTTTCAGGCTCATAATAATGTGCCCACGTTTCGTCACCGGTAACAATTTTTGACAAAAACATTTCTCCTTCAACACCGAAACACTCCAACAATTCAGAACAGAATGTTTTCCTTTGAACTCTGTGATCATTTGTTAGGCACCGAGGAACCCATCGAGCGCAAATCTTTGAATATCCGAGAGTTTTAAAAATTGCGATTGCACATCCCTTGCTGACTGTAAGCTGCAATGCCAATTGCTGACTAGTGATACGCCTATCCTTACGACTAATGGCATCAGCCCGGTTTAACATGTCTGTGCTGGTAGCCAAGGCAACACGTCCAGAACATGGTAAATCATGCAGCTCCACTCGTACACTTTCTGCAGCTTTAATTCTCTGAACCCAGCGACTAACTGTGCTCCTATCGACTGCAGAACATTTGTACACTGCACACAGTCGTTTATGAATGTTTGCCACAGTTTCTTTTTCCGCAACCAGAAATTCTGTGACAATTCGCTGTTTGTAACGGACATTGTTGACAAGCTCCATTTTAACGGTTCATAGATTGCTTCAGAATGCTGTGCAATTTGGTGCACATAATTGGAACATGCCATATTCCAAGTGTGCAAAATTTTATGTTCCTATCTTTATTATTAGCCGAGAAAAAAATTGGTGTGCATTACTTTTTGACCTCCCTATGTAAAATGTATTATTCATGATTTACTTATCTCTGAGTTACCAAAACAAAAAATAGATATATTATGTGTTTTTGATAACTTATGTATGGATTTATTCATTAATAATTATTGTTCATTTAATAGTCTCTTGCAGTGCTGTTGTGGTTAGACTTGTCCAGTATTTAGTATATTAGAATACTTGCAATTTTGATATATATAGGATTTATAATTTTCTGCTAAAAACATTTTCTCATTAATCTTTTGTTAACTTTTTTATAATAATAAATTTCATGCACTTTTTTCTTTTGTAATTTAATTTTCAGGATTTTCAAGTTTGCTTGATTGACTTACATGACTTATTTTTGTTTTTATTTTGTTGTCTATTCAAATAGATTGACTGAAAAACCTAAAGAATGAATTCAAAGGCTTGTCCTTTTTTGAACAAGTTCTCACTGTCCAACATCAGGCAGTATGCTCCTTTGTTCCTGAGCTATGTGGAGAAATGTCCAGTGATGATGCAAGGTGCTCGCTTGCAGAGTACTGTCAGTGGGGAGAATGGTAAATCGATATTTTCTGTTCTGTTGTTGTTACTTCTACATTTTGCTGTTATTTTGGCTGCTTGCTGTGTTTGTCATTTTGAAAATTAAAGCTGTATATGATTATTTATATAACAAACTGCAGTGGTCTGACAAGAGCTTTATTTTCTCTTGATAATATGGCATGAGATTTTACACAGCTGCTTATTATGCTCTTAATTAGCATGTTAAGTCTAATCCTTTATAAATTTTGCAGCATTTATTGATGGAGATGCTCTGAGCTTACCTCGATGGCATAGATTCTTAGAGTTGATGTATTTCATGAGAGGGTTTCAGTTTGTGATCCCACACAAAATGTACATTTTCAGGCTTCATTTGTTTTGTGATAACATTTTATTTGATTAATGCTTATGATGAAAAGCATTTCAAAGATGAACAGATGTGACACTTTCTGGTGTGAAATATTTCTTTTTTAACCACATTTGTGAATACAATTCTAGCTTTAATTTCTTCCAATCAACTTGAATGTATCATAAAGGAATTTTACACAAGTTATATTTCTGGATTAAGAAAGATAATTAACATATTAATGATTGACAGCCATGGATCGATAGGGTAGAAGGAGAAAAAGGGGGTTTTTGATCCTTCATCACCAACTCTCAAAGGACATAAAGTGGACAGTTATGTGTTGTAGTTGTAATTTATAGCAAGTCTTTCAACCCAAAACTTCTGACTTCAACATGGCATTTTGAGTACTGGGTTGTCTTCCCTCTTTGGTCTATACTTCAGCTGGTCCAGATTGGTTGGTCTGTTTCCAGAGATACTGCTGGGAGGTTGAGTAGAATATTAATCACTCGATCACTTTGTCCCCTAAACTTGGTATTAAAAAGAATATCATTTTGAAGATGTTTGTGTTGGATTTAAAGGTGCAGGCGGGTATTGCTGCTTGTTGTAAGTCATAACTTGAATACAATTACAACCTTTTAAGAGTAGGCGATAAAGAGAAATAATCATCGATTAAAAGCAGTGGATGATTAATAAAATACTTTCATTACTAGTCAGCCTATACAATTTTTATTGTCTCTACCTATAAGTGTTTTTATCTTCTACAAAAGTACAAGAAATCAACCATAAGAATATTTGTGTACGTGTTCTGTTCTAAATGAGATGTTCATAAACTAAAAAGTATGTAACATAAACACAGATTCTATGGACTTTTAATTATAATCAACAGAGAGATAAGAATTACTGTGTTAACACCAGATCAATCCTGTATTGTCATTCTCCAATAGCTGTCCCAAGCCCAACTGCTGAAACAGAAGTGGGTGGCAAATGTCCATTTCTGACCCACGGTGATGTGACTGTCAAGAAAGCCAACCCAATTGTCCAGGAGGACACCATCAGCCAGCAGCAGCTGCTTCAACTGAAACCCCAGGTGGAAAAGCAGGTGGAGAAAGGTGAGAGAATATCAATTTTTGAATATATTTGACTTAATTAATGTTTTTAAAACATATAGTTACAATATGTGTATATTTATAAAATATCATATGTTACCTAGGGAAACTTTTGTTTCTCTGATTCTACAATAAATTTTTGTACTTTTAGAGCTTTTTTTTTTCTCCTTTTGTTTTGAAAATTTTAATGACTCCATTATCTATCTATCTTTCGCTCGCCCGAAGTAAGGTCTATATCAGCAATGTTGTTTCCTGTATAACTTTTACTGTCTTTTGTAATTCTTGCAGTGGCCCATATAGTTTTGTCTGTAGTGTTGTACCTATGGGCCAATGATTTTCTTCAGTCTACTATATTCATATATTCAGTGCAGTCTTGAAGTATGTGTTCAGCAGTCTGGGGCGCCTGTCCACATGTACAAGTAGTTGATATGCCGATCTTGAATTTTGTATACATGTGACTATGGAGTCGATTGTGTCCTGTTCTGAGGCGTATAAGGATAACTTGTTTTCATCAATGACTCCGTTAAAGAGTCACATTATAGTCATTATCTTTCTTTCCCTTATGTTTTAATACATCATGTGACATATTTAGTGTTAGTTAATTAAATGACAGACATTTTATTGAAAAATGGGATGTAAAGGTTTTATCCCTGCCATGCTTGGCATATGGGAAATTAAATTCTCATTAATGCCACCCTTGCTTTCCAGAAAAATCTCAGCTACCCATATTTAGAGTCTGGATGAACCTTGAAGCCTGCTCGGCCCAAACAAAAATCACCTCTGGGTATCAGATCTGACTCTTTTGATCAGTAGTGAGCGCACTAACCACTTAGTTAGTTCAAACCTTTTACTGCTAACTGTGACAAGACGAGATTGATATAAGAAATGTTGATATTAGAAAAAAGGGTTGCTGGTTACAGTAATGTTAGCACATATTGTGAAACAAGAGAACAAATAGTTTAGATATGAAACATGACAGCAACTCCCAGAAGGAGGAAACACTCAGGTTCAACAAGAAAAGACAGGCCAGGAAGATGATGGATCAGTGAAAGAGAAGGGATTTTGATCAATACCATGCAGGAAACTGACAGACTGCAGTTCATTGGCCTGAGCAAAGCCATTTTTTTGTCATTGCTGAACAGTAACTGAGTTAGAGGAAAGTAAGCAGAAATCGACATGAAGACAAATATAATAATGCAGAGCTGCAACAAAAACAGCACATCTTAATTATCAGTGTCTTTGTGTTCTCTGATGCCCCTTCAGCCTTTTTCTGGTACCATTCCCATCAAACGTTTTCAACAAACTGATGAATATCTGAACAAGTATATATGTCGATCTTTATAAGAAGAATGTATTGGAAATACATCAATCATGCGCTGAGAATGAATGAAGAAAGACTTCCCCATCAGGAACTCATGTGGAAACCATCTAGTAAAAGAAGACAAAGAATATCAAGAGAATTGCTAGACAGAACAATAGAGAAGATTAAACCATGGGGCTAAGAAACAAGCAAGACACAAAACAAACAGCAAATCATCAATCTAGGAGAGCTATGTCTTCCAACCTCTGTGAAGTCTCATCTCACGAGGAAAATGAATTAATAAATTTCCATTTTCCAGTTGACACTGTTCACACAATTTCCTTTCCATGGAGAAATATGTAGGAAAATTGTATGAATTAATTTTGTCAATTTCAGATCCTGTAGAAAACACTGGCTCCAAGTTCTTCAACTATGAGGGATTCTTTGCCAAGCAGCTGCAGAAGAAGAAGGAAGAGCACACATATCGTGTGTTTAAGAAAGTTATGCGAGATGCCAATTCATTTCCTCATGCTTTTGAGCTCAGCACTGGCAAAGAGAAGGACATCACTGTCTGGTGTAGCAATGACTACCTGGGCATGAGCTGGCACCCAAAAGTCAAGGAGGCTGTGAGGTAAAGCATGTGCTGGTAGTTGAGTGCATTTGTTATGTTGAGTCTGTTTGTGAGTGTACAACACCAAGGACACAATCAAGGAAACAGCTTTGGCTAGTGGGATGAGCTAGGTGAAGATAATTCACCATCTCATTATTGAGATGAACTAAGTCTATCTCTGCATGGAAAGCTTAGATTTAATATACTGTGCTGATGAAACTGAACAGGTTAAAACTGGCAGGAAGGTAGTGTTTTTAATAGCAAACCATGAATAGTATTTTTATTAGCATACCATGAGCCTGAAGAACATGGCATGGAAATCAAACTGGATTTTAAGCAAAGATCTATGCTAGTGGTGTACAACTCTTCTGCACTGATGGCAACATACATATCACATTGTCAGCAGCAAGAAATAATATTGTGATCAAGTGCAGAGTGCTGCATTTTTTTTTTCATAAAGTCTTGATGATGGTATACATGAATAAAAACCATTTATTCATTTAAATTGTTAATTTAAAACAGGTATTATCGATACCAAGCATTAGCTATAGTTGCTCCATACCATTATGTGTTTATTTTACATATCATTTTACTTTCATTCTAAATAAAAACCATGATAGATCAGTGGCTAGTGAATTGGTACAATGAACAAGAGACCAGGAACACTTTCAATTGACAGCTTTTAGTTTCACAAACTCTTCTTTGTATTCACCCATTAATTGGGCATGGATGTGTTGTGTTGTTAGAGTATTATAGTAAAGCCATGACATTTACGCCTTAAGGATCAACACACACTCCTTCGGTTTAAGTAGATTTTGCTTAACAATTTTTACCTGACTCGTTTTGACTTGAACTGCCAAGTGTTCTTTAATGTGTGTGAGTACACATGTAGGAACTCATTTTTATTTTTCCCGAGAGGGCTATACATCAGATCTCATTACCCAGAGATCAGGAGAGGGTATTGCCATGAAGAAACTACTGATTTAATTTTTAAAAAATTCCCTCCATTTTAAACTCAGGACCTTCCTGTCAAGATTCTGATGTTTTACTTGTAGACCACCCAGCCTTCAAAACTCTCAAGTAAAATTTTTTCAGAGAAAGAAAGATGGCCTGACGTAATGCTGATTATATATATATATATAATATAAAGCCAGCCCCCAAAATATGTTTATGATTAAAGAAATATGTCTCGACAATAGCACCATATTCCCTATACGCAACATTCAAGGTGTAACAAGGCTCAACATTCTTTCTTTAAGTTTTTAAATTACAGGACTGTAAAAGTTACAATTTCTTTGTATATTTTTTTAAATTTAGTAACCGCAGTAATGACAGAGTAAGAAAATATCAAAATAATGACATTGTCAAAACCAGGTTTTTGCCAAATAGAAGTTTTATGTGGTCTCCTGGTAGGTCAGATCAATTTGTTTGTTTGTTTGCTCTACTGTATTTGGGGTGAAATACCAGCTTTAACAAGTACATTACATGACGGCTGCTCTGGGCATTCAACTTTTATTCCCAGTGCCTTAGTCAGCTTTCCAGTGTACTCTTAGGTTTAGACGATGCTGAAATATTTTTTTAAGTTAGATAATGTTGCAGGTTTCATGAATGTCATATTATAAAAATTATTCAATCACTTTTAAAAATATGGAATGGGTTGACAGCAATTTTGTATGGCAATGAAAATATTTCATGCTGTACAGAAAATAATTTCAAGGTTATATTTATGTCTGAAAGTTTAAACAGTATATGAAGATTAGTTTTAATCTCAAACAATTATTGTCTTTTGATCATTCTTTATTTCTGATTACTGTTGACAGTACTGGGAAATCATTGATTGTCATGTCCTGTAAATAATTATATTTCTCTTTCTTCTTCTTTTTTTTCCCCCCACTTCCTCTTGTACACATTCAGGTGTCGAGCGAGATACAAAGTTCTGGTTCTCACCCCTTTTGGTGGCTTCACTCAATGTCAGTTGATCCTGTTGTAACATTTCTTTGATGTTGTCTGTCCCTCATACTGTGAGGCAGCCTCTTGCTCTTCTCCCTTTTCTTTTGTTTCTGTTTTTGAGATTGTGGTTCTGCCCTATGTGCTGTCTTCGGCTCGAAAGGACAATAGATAGATAGATGGTAAGAAATCACACAACATTCTTTCTAGATGGGCAAAACAGTTTATTTGTTGTTTCTGTATGTCACTTAGGATTGGCCTACTCTTTCTCTTATAATATAATTTCTCATTCTGTCTTTTTTGGTTACTCTAAGCACTTTTCTCAGGCATTGCATCTCTGTGGTGACAATCTTTTGTGCTTAGATGTAACTGACCATGTTTGGCATTGGTAGCACAATGTTGGAATGAATATACTCTGTATAAGATGTTTCTTGGTGGTAATAAGTATTGCTTTGTGTTGAAGTATAGGGGATCATCATGTGCCATACCAGTTGGCATAGGCGATCATGTCCTTCCACAATCTTCTATCTACAGTGCATCATATCAGTTCTGTTGTTGACTGTTTTCCATGCCATGAAACTAAGCTATCCTGCATTTTCTCTCTTTGTCATCTGCGATCTCTCTTTTCTTTTATTTTGCTAGTTGTAACCAAGTATTCCAACTTTCCTCTTCTCATGATGTGCCCGAAAAATGTTGATTGTTTCATTCTGATGTTTTTTAGGAGCTCCCCTTTTGTGTTGGCCTGTTTGAGAATTTCCTCATTGGTCTTTTTAGCTGTCCAGGGAACTTTCAGCATTCTTCTGAGAAATCCCATCTCTGTAGCCTCTAATTGTCTTTTTATTTATATTTTCTTTTTCATAGGGGATAGGTGTCCCAATATTTGGTTTGCCTTATTGCATCAAATATCTATTTCTTTTTCGAGTTTACCATTTTCAGAGAATGTTGTTCCCAGGTATTTAAAGTTTGTTACTTGTTATTATTTCTATTGGACAGTAATAATCTCCACCTTACATTGTTTGTGCCACTATAGTGGACTAGAGTATGTGTAAGGAACATCTATCATAAGTAGATAAGTGTTGTTGTTGTTATGGATCCAGTGGCCCGTGAGCTGACACCCTTTGGCCCAATTCCTTGTAATAATATTTGCAAGTATTCCTGAGTTTCCTTGAAGTTCCATACAAGATACAAGGATGTCCACATATGGTGTTCCATTTTTTATTATTAATTCTTTTAATAAGTAGATTTTGTAAAATTATGCCTGTTTGTACAGTGAAGCTCTCTGGAAGCATGGTGCTGGCGCTGGTGGGACACGCAACATCTCTGGGAACTCTCCCCTGCATGAGGCTCTTGAGAAGGAGTTGGCCAAGCTGCACCACAAGGAGGCTGGTTTAGTCTTCACATCATGCTATGTGGCAAATGACACTACCTTATTTACCCTTGGCAAGCATTTACCTGGTATGTCACATTAGTTCTTCCTAAATGTGAGGAAATGTCAACCGTATTAAGGAAATGTCAACTGTATTAAGGAAATGTTAGTTGTATTAATTTTCTGATTGAGCAACAGATGTTTCTGAAAATATTTACAATATTTAAAAAAAAAAAAGAAATTTACTTTCTTCTTGTTTGTTCACTGTTTTCATGATAATTATTGTTACCTCCTCCCACAGTCTTTCTTTCTTAATTTTTCTTTTACTTTTTTCCCCCATTTCTACTGTGATAAGCTTGTGACTATTATTTTTTTTTTTTTTTTTTTTTTTTTTTTTTTTTTTTTTTTGGTAGTTAGAACAGGAGCGTTTGAAAATAATAGCAGTAATGTAATAAAAATGTCTATGCCTATTGGCCCAACACAACTGACTTCATCACAAGTTTGTTTGTTTTGTTTATACTGAGCTTTCTATTTCTCTTTGATCACTCCCAGCTTGGCCAGATTAGTTAGTCCATTTTTAGAGTAGCAGCTTGGAAAGTGAAATAATGTTATAATCAGTACTGGTTCACTGATTCTACTACAAGAATTGAATCTCTGTAACTGACTGCTTTTAGCTCCTGATGTTCTTGTCTCCATTTATAACAAACTTTGTCTCTGGTAGCCACGGTTTGTGAACCAAATTTGCCACAATAGCAAACATAATTCTGAGGACAGGAGGTCAGATTCAGATCACTTTTGGTGGCTTCTTGGTTCAACCAGCCTTAAGTGGGTGCTAGATTTTCTGGGAAAGAAAGATGGCGCTGGCATAATAATGACCACATTGGCCCCCCAAAAATGTGTATTTAAAAAAAAAAAAACTACGGCATTTTCCCATTACTGAGAACTGTTGAGGGGGGCACTTTATAGGACTGGAGAATAAAGGTCCAGTGCAGTCACAATGAATTGTTTGTAACAGAGTTTTTATTATACTCCCAATAGAGACAAACTAAAACAAATGTATTGATGTTTTAAATAAAAAATTGGCATTAGCATTATTTTCTAGATGCAAATTTTTTTTTTTTTTTTTTTAGATTTTCTTCTTTCAACAGGCAAATGTTATTTGTGCATTTCATTACTTCATAAAATTGTGCCTTTTCTAAATATCAGTAGTTTCATTAAAGGTATTTCCTTTGTCTTAACTAGTTTTTCTGTGCTCTCTTATTCATTTACCATTGTCAGTGTGCATTCTATAGATAGATTTTTCTTCCTGATGTATGCTCAGAATTTTGTTGGCATTCATAATATTATTATTATCATATTCTCTGTTTCTATTTTCTTATAATTTTTCTTCATGTATTTTCTTTGTTAGTTGTTAATATTATGAAGAACATTCTTAGGAATATTTGAAAAAAAAATTATATTGTTGGAAAGAAGAATAATGCATGCCATTTATATTTTATTATTTTTTTTTTAGGAATGCATTTTTTCTCGGATGCCGGTAACCATGCCTCCATGATACAGGGAATTCGAACCAGCCTGGCCCAAAAACATGTGTTTCGCCACAATGACCCTCAGCATCTAGAGGAAATGCTTAAAAAAGTGGACCCGAATGTACCAAAGGTCGTAGCCTTTGAGACTGTTCATTCGATGGATGGTTAGTCAGTTTCTCTCACTTAGGTGAAGTTTAAAATATTTTAAATGGTAATGTTAATCATTTAAGTGGTAGTTATTAACTCTTTCTGTAGGGAGGAGGCTTTTTATTGATGCAACGGAAGAGATTTCAGAAATAAAATTATTCATGGTTTTAAGAATCAATCTAGATATTTATATTTATATAACACATTATATATGAATGTTTAGATAATTGAACAAGGTATTAGATTTCAGGGGTTAAGGCAAAGAAATGCAAGTGAATGCATAAAAATGCGAAGCTGCAGTAAAGCTGAATGCGAGGAAAAATTGAAAAGAAAAGAAAAAATGGTATGTTAGAAGCTTTACGTGATTAGTAGACAACACTTCGTCTACGACATGTTCGGATCTGTGTCGTCTACTAATCACGTAAAGCTTCTAACATACCATTTTTTTTTTTTTTTCCAATTTTTCCTATTAGATTTCACCACTATCAAGATGATACAAGACATGTAAAAACAATATGGTTTGATGGCGTTCACACTAATCAAATTGAGCATGGCGCACTATGCGGTGAAATGTACGCTGTCGAAATCGACATATACACAGTGCGGCGAAACGTACGGAAAGAGTTAATGATTAATGATAATCAAGTTAAAACTTTGAATTTTAAAGCAAATTTAAAAAACAGGAGTTATGATAATGAAGCAATTTGTATGCTCATATACTGACAAGATGGTCCTGGATTCAGTTCCTATATGTAACATTTTTGTCAACTGACATGGCTATAGTTCTCCAATCTCATATAGTCTCTGAAAAGGGATGCAAAAGATTTTCTTCTGAGCAGGAAAACAGGTTGGCATTGCACCGACAACATCACCCATAAACAGGCAGCGCCGATAATCATTGAAAAATATGGACCCTGTCCACAATAGTCTTCTTATGCCACAAGGTATGACCGGTTACTCCTTTCTTTCTTTCTTTTTATAAACATTAGGAGCATATGTTGCTATTTAGATTGGACAGGTTTCATTTCCATCAAGAGGATGTAGGGCATATTCCTTCTAGGATCACTTGTTCTTGCTATACTAGAAGTGAAATAAAAGTCCCAACCTATACACTAATTTGCAAGTGAACTGGACATGTCTCCATTATTCCTAAGCCGTTTTCATCTTATCTCTTTAACTGATGACCAATAAAATATTCCACAAACTGGGATGATCACCTGATATTATCTGTCAAACTGATGACTACTAAATAGCATTTCTCAAACACAGGCTATGAGAATATTACAATTATCTATATATCTTGCTATTAAAGTATCATCTCTTAAGTTGATGGCTACCAGAATACCATCTCTCACACTGACAACCAATAAATTTTACTCCCAAACAGATGACCACTAAAATATCATCTCTCGAACTGATGACAATTAAAATGTCATCTCTCAATCTGATGACTTCTAGAGTATCATCTCTCACATTGAATATCACACAGTAATGTTTAATCTGATATCCCTAAACAGGCACTATATGTCCAACTGTTGAGATGTGTGATGTGGCCCACAAGTATGGTGCTCTAACTTTTGTGGATGAAGTCCATGCTGTGGGGCTATATGGCGACCATGGAGCTGGTGTTGGAGAGCAGGACAACTGCCTGGATAAAATGGACATCATTTCTGGAACTCTTGGTAATATTTGTCTTGCTGTGTATATGGCAAAGAGTAATAATTGTCTTGCTGTGTTTATGGCAAAGAGTAATAATTGTCTTGCTGTGTATATGGCAAAGAGTAATAATTGTCTTGCTGTGTATATGGCAAAGAGTAATAATTGTCTTGCTGTGTATATGGCAAAGAGTAATAATTGTCTTGCTGTGTATATGGCAAAGAGTAATAATTGTCTTGCTGTGTATAAGGCAAAGAGTAATAATTGTCTTGCTGTGTATATGGCAAAGAGTAATAATTGTCTTGCTGTGTATATGGCAAAGAGTAATAATTAACATAATGGTAGCACGCTGACTTCACTATAAAAGGGATTTGGGTTTTTTTTAATTAGAGACACACTCAAAGCTGTCCAATTATTAAATGGGTATCTGGTTCTGTTACATAAAGGGAAGAAAAAGTGCTGGCTATGGTGTTAAAATAATAAAATACATAACATACTCCTACATTTTATGCTGTGGTACAACCTTTATATATAATTTAAATTATCGTTGAAAAATCTTCAAGTAGAAATGAGGAAATATTTTATTAACAGAGAGTTAATTATCTATCTAATATATAGTTTTATTTCATAGTTTGTATAACTGGGTTGCTACATCTTCCATGAACTATAGCCAGTACTAAGCTTTTCAAGTTGTATTTATGTACAGGTTTAAGTGACTCAAGCACTATTATTTCTGAGCATCAAAAATTTCCCATTATTGTATCCTTATTTGTCTATATTTGTGGTATTTTTTTTTCATTTAAATATTTATTATACACTAAATTATTCTAAAGTGATGACTATAATGAAATAACAAACGTAATGTCAAAATTTTAACATTGGATTGTTATTGGTTATTGGTTATGGAAGGCCTCGGCATCACAGCAAACGAATTAAAATCCATAATTGCTCAACCGCCCGTGCCAGTGGAATCATCCGAATTACCAACTCATCTCCCAAACAAAGAAAGGTAACTGTAGTCCCCATCGTAGCAGTCTCAGCACACGCCAAAAGACATAAGGCGAAACCGCGCAGAAAGTGAACACAGCCAACTGTTCCCTGTCATACGATATCATCATTCATCGTAAACAAGCGGGATATCGAAGCAGGATCAAAACGGATGAGACACACAGCTCACGGTGTGCACAGAGCACTTAACTCAGTAGCTCCTGCAACAAGCCGGACTTGGAATATGAGGAAACTGCAAGAAGGAACACTTTTCAGACATAGCCTTCAATGGTTCCTGCCGCCTATCCACCATATACCATGGGAGTTCACGTCCTCCCGAAAATGATGATCGTCATAGCACTTGATGATGTTAGGCCGTCATTGATGATTCCAATTCCAAACATATAGACACACAGTGGTGGTAATTTGTCATTTCCAATCCAACAGAAGCCACATGACCTGTAGTTAGTAAAACCACAGAGATAATATGATTTTGTGACCTTCACTGATTCACTCTTAGATGTGAATGTGTAGTTTACACAAGAGGAGAAGTTTTCAACTACAGTGATTCCATTTAAGGCAATTCTGGGATAGCAAGGCAAGTCTCCTTTATAGCAGCAGAACTTGATGTTCTCCGCTCCCTTCTTGTAGCTGCTGCCAAACGATTCTGATGTCTCATTAACTTGGACATAATTCAAGAACAATGTCATATTAACATTCCATAGATATGGCTCTGCTGATGAAGTGCTTGGTGCAACAGTTGTATCAATCATACTGGAGGCTCCTGGTCTGTGGTCATTAATATCACAGACGGCACATGGTGTTGTTATATTCAGTATTTCTTTCTGGGGTGTAAATATGTGGCACACACATGGAGAGTGGTTTGTGGTCACAGTAATCCCATTAAAGGCAATTCTAGGGTAGCATGGCATAGCTGTTTCAGACCAGCACAATCCTGTGATGTTTTCTGTGTTCGCTATAAAGCTGCTGCTGCTACACAATCCTGACCAATTATAGGTGTGGACATTATTCACTTGCAATGACAAAACTGCTTTGTTTACATCATAAACCTCTGGAAGCGAATCATTTATGGGACTAATAGTACAATTTATTCTTCCATCGGGGATATCTGCATTGAGTCCCCCCAAAAAAGGTCTTTGGTTAAAAAGCACATATGCGTTTGAGTTAAACACACAATGAGCCCACTTCATAGATTCAAAATGATCCTTGCCAATGTCATCCGTTTGCACAAGTTAGGCCCTTAGCTACCAACGTCTAAAATGTCTGAAACGAAGCCATCCAATTAACGACTTTATCTACAGCGAAGGTTAACGAACTGTGAACAAACATTTATGTTCAAACCCTTGAAAACATTTTCAAAAATCTGCCAACTCGCAGCAATAACATTTATCGTGTTGTTCAATGTAAACATTGCTTGGTCCATAGCTCGAATATAATGGATGAAAAGTAGTAGTTATAATTTTCCCCACCATAGAATATATAAAGAAACAACAGATAAAATGGTTTGGTCATGTGACGACAAGGCAGAAAGATCAAAACACAACACAACGAGCCTTCAATAGATGTTGTGAGAACACCAGACCCAAGGGCCAACCATGAAAAAGATGGATTGACAGAATATTAGAAACACCAGGAAACGTAGCAACAGCAGAGGCAAACAGAAGATCAAAAGACTGCAAATTATATCTCCCATTGATGCTGAAAGGCAAATGAGGAAGGAAAGAAGAAGATATAATTATGGGATGTCAAGAACAATAAATCATTTTGATTGTCTCTCACACTCTGTGCAGGTAAAGCCTTTGGTAACATGGGAGGCTATATTGTGGGATCAGCCAAGCTAGTAGATATGATACGAAGTTTTGGCTCTGGGTTCATTTTCACCACATCCCTGCCTCCAACTGTTCTAAGTGGATGCCTCGCCTCCATCAAGGTAATATATGAGCTGTGATGTGTAATAATGTTTAGTTTACGACAAAGCTATTATATATCTTCATCTTTGGCCTGGCACATCTGCCTTCTGTATGATATTTTTTTTAGGTGATTTCATAGAGATTTTTCTTTCTACTCATATTTTTTGTATTATTTGTGAAATACATTAATCCATCTTGAGTTTCTCATTTACTATTTTATTTTGCAAATTTTATAGAAATTATTTTGTTTTTCAATTTGTTTGTTTATTCCGGACTTTTCATTAATGTATGAAATAATAGTAAATTTTACTAAGTATTGCTATATTCATTCAGCCCGCTTTATGTTCTTTGGCACATAAGACCACCATTAGAGATCAACATTCTTATCTTTCTTGAGCCATCCATCAAGTCAACCCAAAGTAATGCCCTTTTCCTTATTTTCTTTATGTGGCAGTACTGGGAATCTAAGAATGAGAACATTTATTCATCATCATCATCATGTGCCATACCGGTTGGCGTAGGCGATCATGTCCCTCCACAATCTTCTATCTGCAGTGCATCGTATCAGTTCTGTTGTTGACTGTTTTCCATGCCATGACACCAAGCTATCCAGTATTTTTTCTCTTTGTCATCCGCGATCTCTCTTTCCTTTTATTTTGCCAGTTGTAACCAAGTATTCCAACTTTTCTCTTCTCATGATGTGCCCGAAAAATGTTGATTGTTTCTTTCTGATGTTTTTAGGAGCTCCCTTTTTGAACATTAGGTATTAAAAAAAACTATGATTTGTTATTTCTATTGTTTTAATTGTCATTTCAAGTTTAATTGTGTATGAGTTTGTTTTCACATAATTTAATTGCTATTTATGCCATTTACTTAAACTATAAGTACAGTTTATTCAAGCTATCAGAAATACCTGTAATGTGTCCCATCACTCAACCAACACCACTTATTAGTAACATGTGATTCAAGTTCTTGAAGTCTCAGATCGGTTGTTTTATCATTCATTACATCTTCTTTCGGATAACAATCACTGAGTGGCCTTGGTATATCTCCCATGCAAATTAGTGTTTCCTTTATAGGTGCTTTTGTGGTTAATCTGTCATTTCTCTCATTGTTAGACTCTATAATATAATTATTTTTGGTTTTTGTTTACATTTTTTTCTACCTGTCCTGCATTTGTAAAAGACTGTTTTGTCTGAAAGCTATTATTTAATCTGTAGATTTACTAACATAAGCTACTGAATACTTTACAACTTTTTAATTCAGCCTAGGTCATGAGCTCTGCTGATATCCTCCTTTATTTGATTACATTTATGGTTTTTATTTATGAAAGTTCAGTTGCATTCCAGCTCACAGTGTGTTCTTTATTTCTTCATAATTAGGTTTTAGCAAGTGATGAAGGAAGAGAACTAAGGGCACGCCAAAAGCGAAATGTTAAGTACCTTCGTGAGAAACTGGTCTCAGCTGGCCTTCCTGCGTCACACAGCCCAAGTCATATTATACCAATCATGGTTAGTAGTCTTCTCTCACTTGTTTACTGCTCATTTCATAATCTATCATTTTCAGCAAGCAGAAAAATATATCACATCAGTCCTGAACAGACATTGTTGTTGCCCAGAGTATGTTTATGTCTTTGTGGAGGGAAGTTTAGTAGCAGATAATGGTGACTGATGACTAGTACATTATATAGTTGTAAATATTTTCATTTCTGAGTTTGTGGTTTGAATTTGTCCATTTTCTTCATTGTCTTGTTCACCTTGAGTTCCACTGATGACTGTCTACAATGTCAGAGTATTATGCTGTCAAGTATCTTCATGATATTTCTTCCACTGATGACTCTCTGCAATGCCAGAGTATTAAGCTGCTTAATATCTTCTATTTTTCCATGTATTTTATCCACACTCACTAGTCTGTTGCAATTTCCATCTTCCCATTCATTCATTCATTGAGTGCCCTCTCTGCATCGAAGGTTGGCCACCATGGATCGCCATTCCACTCTGTCGCTTGCTTTGATGGCGCAGATTGCCATAGGCTGACTTGTCCATTTTTGATGTTACTCGTCCATGTTAGTCTTGGTCTGCCTCTGCCTCTTTTACCTTGTATTTTCCCTTCTAATATTACTTTTATTAGACTGTTGTGTCTTTTAACATGACCAAAAAATTTCATTTCTCTTGCTCTAATTGTGTTTAGTAGTTCTTTTTTCATTTTTAGTTGTTTTAAAACTTCTTCGTTTGTTTTCTTTTCTTTCCATCCAATTCTACCTATTCTTCTATAAATCCACATTTCAAAGGCTTCAATTTTCTGTTCTGTTTTCTTGTCTAATGTCCATGTTTCTGCACCATACAGGAATATTGAGAAGATGTAACATTTCGCTATTCTTAGTTTCAGCCCTGATGTTATTTATCTTCCCATAAATTATATAAAAGATTTATTGTTTTGTCTGGTTGTGTTAGGAACTGTCTTTGGTCTGAATATATTATTGGTATGAAAATATATTATTGGTTTAACACTTGATTTGCTATGTATATAAAGAAAATTTCAGTTTAAAAGTCAGTTTTAACGCTTTAACGTTTGAAAGTGTTGTATCAGATTCCAGTGAAGGCTGAGGTCTAGTTATCTACCACAACACATATTTGATGCTAGAGAGTGAACAATTGATTATTTTAGATAAAGATTTCCATGATTAGATCTAGGAATTACCACAACACATAAACATCCAATGTGGAGAAAATAATGCCTCCTTGACATAATAAAGAGCATTTTGACATAGTCAATGAAAACAGCCAATTACAAAAAAGGGAACAATGACATTAAGATACTTAGAAAAGCACTAACGAAACTTCTCATGGATGCATGCATACACAGATGAACCAGTGCAATAGAAATTGAAGAAAGAACAATTTTCATCTGTCCAAAGAAACACTCTCTGTAGCACCTGAATAACTCTAAGGTAGATGCCCTGAAAACAGTGGCTACAGTTGTCTTGTGGAAGAAAAGCAAAGAAAGAATAATGTTTTTTACTAGTGGCTCTGTCATTACAATATATCACTGATGAATGTGAAGGTCTGAATGATTTAAGAGCAGCCCCCTCCCTACAAGCCTTGTCAGCATTGCAAGAAAACTGATAATTCCATCTCACTGCAGCATTCCTGGATGGGATGATACTGACAAGCTGGTAAAGGAAGGTGGTAAACTATATCAACAGATGTAAGTGCAATTTATGAGGAATTCAAGAGGTTTGTCAGGAATAAATATGTAAACAAATGGAATACATAATACAAGGTTACCAGACAAATTATGTCTACTACCAGCTCAACAGAAAAGAACAAGTAACAATCTTTAGACTTTGAATTGTACATAATGGTTGAAGTGTCATGTTTGTAACGTTCTAAGGATAAGGACCTCTGTTGAATGTGGTACAGGCAAATTGACACCACTCATCAGTTATGGTGGTACCCAACATATGATACACAGGGTGCTCTTGTGACCAACACCAGTGCATATCTCAGCAAATTGTATAAGGATGTCACCGACCTTAAGCTGACCAATGCTTTTTTTGAATTTTCTAAGATTGATGTCTAAAAGTGTAGATACCAACAGCAGAATTTAGGGGATTGTAGATAATTGATTCATATGTTCCCAGAATAGTCAGGTTTGAGAACCCCCAAACTTCTCAGTTTAATGTGTCCCATAAATTTGTGTATGAGATTATTGCTAATTTATTCCTGAATAATTCTACCACTATAGTCACTTTGATGAAGGGATAATGATAATAACCTATTGTAATGGGCACATATCTGGGCCTATGGTTTGAAACAGATGTCATTAGTGCAATTATGATTTGATAGTGATAGTTCTCTAACAACATGACTGTAGTTAGGAAAATTATAAATGGTTTAATAGTGCCTTTTGTGCAGTTATTAATGAAAATATATGAAATGTTTTTATTTAATACAATTAGTGCAAAATTGTAAATGGCTATAAAAGCTGTAGCAAAGGTGAAATTTGACTAAATTAGTCATTTTGATGGTTTAAATTTTTTTTTTGTGATCTTCGACATTTGTGCAAATGGGACTAATATATTAATATATGCAGGTAATAAAAACAGCAATTGACAGCAGGTGTTGTAGAGCAAATCAAGTGATTGGACAACCCAGTTTCAATATTACAGAACAAATATATAATATCAAGAATATAAGAGTACTGTGTTACAATATATTTCTCCCAACACTGCTTTTTATGTCAAACTTTGACATAAACAGAAATAAAAGAATAACCATCACAATGGAAATTAGATACCTGTGAAAGATTTCAAATGTAACAAACAGCGACTGAATCAGAAAAATGATATAAGACAAAAAGTTGTAGTATTACTTGTATTGAATTATATAAACAAAATATAACAGTTTAAATGGTTTGAACATGTAGCATGTTTGTCATCAGACATCATCATCCAGTAAACAGTTTAACATTTAGAAACAACAAGAAAGAACAAATGTAAACATAAAAGACAATGGTTATTGAAATAGCAGAGATCATGATTAGCACGAGGCAGGAAATACACCTATGGAGCTGAGATCTTTCCCCATGATGCTGAAGGACATTAAAGGCAGATAAAAGTAATTTGATACTAAAATATGACCATAGTACTCACAGGCCCTTAGTTAGGAACCAGAAAAAAAAAATGTTGATTGTTTCTTTCTGATGTTTTTTAGGAGCTCCCTTTTTGAACATTAGGTGTTAAAAAAAAACTATGATTTTTTATTTCTATTGCAATAATTAACAATTAAGTTGGCAAAAAGAGGCCAACTTAGAGAAAGACTAAAATGAACATTAAGGCGAGATGCAACAACAGCAGGCATCAGCTCCCTCACTGAGATTGAGCATCTCACACAGAACTGACCCATCTGGCAAGACAAAATGCAGGTCCTGTGCAAAGTCTGACAGTAGAAAGATCGTCTGACACAAGAGTCTAGAATTTCTCCCCTAAGTCCCATCTTCGGCTTGAAAAAGTATACATTAGTAAATGGTACTGCACAGGTCATGAAATATAATGTCAGTTGCATCTCCTTGTGGTGGAGATTAGAAGAACAAGAAGTGTGACAATGCAGTTCTGAAGATCATGTATGTACTGTATGTAATATATAGACAACTTTGTACTCAGTCAGTAGAACAATCTCTTGTCTTGACTGTCAGAAATGGTTGTCATTGAGAAGGTTTACTACTTCAGCATGTTGGTGTAGAGGGAAGGGAAATCAGGACTGTATACAATAAATTTAAGATGATATTAAGCAGCTAACTCTTAGAGAGATGACAGACTACAACATTTCAGTGAAAGCTTTTGTCAGGTACAAAATATTTATAAAAGTAAAACAGTAAAGTACCCCTGTCACACCAAGTGGCGTATAGGGAATATGGTGTTAGTGACCATAAATTTTACAGACCATCAGCACATGATTTTTGGGGTTATGTGGTCGGTATTACGCCCATGCCGCTTTACTTTCTCAGAAAAAAATCCGGTACCCATTAAAGGCTGGGTGAACCGGAAGCCGTTGGTTGGGATCGAACCCTACTTCTTGTTTTCTGTAGTCCAGTTCACTAACCACTGAGCTATCGTGGCTCCACAAAATATTTATACTTTATACAAAACCACGATAGGGAAAGTAGTACTGTAAAACAAATATAAATACAAAAGTCAAACTGATCCCAAAATTGAAAATAGCGGAATAGGCACAGTGGCCAGGATTTGATGTGCTGTTGTTCATAACTGTCACTTGAAGTGGTAATACACAAATAGCAGTTGAGACCCATGATCACACATGTCTTTGATCTCACTAACAAAGAAAAGACGATATTTGTTATAAAATATGAAAAAACAGTTTGTATTATTTCATAGCTTCAATGTTAATTCTTAGCTATATGGTTAAGTAATTTTATCATAATGCAGAGAAAACAGAATAATCAATATGATATATAAGAGGCATTTCTATATTAATTTGCGTGTAAAGAATATAACTGAAAATAGAAGAAAGCTAGCTGATGAATATAATTCAAAAAAACATGTTGACTATGCCATGTGCTATTGACTATTTGGTTTGGATTTCATTCCAAATCTTGATCAAGTTTTTTTTTCTGTCATGTCTTTAGAGTCATCAATTTCTGAAAATAGATATTCTTCTTCTTCCTTGCAGCTCCCTGTGGAGCATAGGTCTTCAACAAATACTTTCCAAGCCGTTCTGTTTCTCACCATTCTTTTAAGATCATTCCATGTCTTCCCCAGAAAATAGATACTAATCATTGATTTTATTTTTTTGGAGTTTATGTTAGTCTGGTGTAATATTGGCCACATCTCCTCCAATAAACACACATAAGGTCATGGAAACATATGGGCACTAACATCATTTACCCCATTTGCCATAATATTTGTGTAACCGTTACCTCTTTTTAAAAAGAAAACTGAAATATTTTGGTCATATATAGCTTCATGTGGACATGAAAGAATAATAATTAAGGTATATTTCCTGGAAAGTGGAGAACTGTGAATTGTGGGACTTTTCAGACAGCAGGTACAATACATCAAGGACTCCTTACAGATCACACAGACATACACTGAGGCAGGCAGTGCAACTAGACAATATTTGTTTTACATTCACCAGCTTTTTACCTGTACCAACCTGAATTTTATGTGAATATCTGTTTTGTTGCCATTACATGCTAGCTGCAAAAGCAGCTTTCCAAAAAATGAGGAAGATACTATGCAATCCATTTTTGACAATAGAAACAAGAAAAAGAGTTCTTAGGTGTTATGTAGAGCCAGTCTTAACATATGGATGTGAATCATGGACAATAGGACAACAGACAAGAAAATCACTGGAGTCTGTAGAAATGTGGTTTTACAGAAGAATGTTGAGAATACCATGGACAGCTAAGAAAAGTAATGAAAACGTTCAGAAAGAGGCCAAAGTAATAAGAGAGCTAATTTCCAATATTAGGAAGAAACAATCATCATTTTTTGGCCATGTAATGAGAAGAGAACAACTGGAATATATTGTAACAACTGGAAAAATTGAAGGACGAAGAGATAGGGGAAAGCAAAGAGAAAAAATACCAGATAGCTTAAGAGAATGGCTTGGCAGAAGGTCAACAACGGAAATGATAAATAGCTGTCGAGACCAAAAGTTGTGGAGAGACATGATCACCTATGCCAGCAGGCCCCGGTACTTGATGATGATGATAACATGCTGGCTACCTCAACACTCAGCTGAGAGTGTCCTCAATTTGAGCAGGTGTCCTTCTCCTTACAGACAAATATTCTGTGACATTAGAAGTAAATTAGACAATGATTAACATTCAAAACAATCATCAAACATAATTGAATATTTATTCTAGAAGAAAACTTCAGAGTCCACACAAAAACATTAATATACAAGGATACATGATTACATGATTTTTACAGTACTTTGAATAATCCATAAACACCAGTAGAAAATGTTACTATTTGTTTGTGGATTTTTCCACCCACTGTAAAAATACCTGCGTCCTTCTATATTTATGAATGAGTAACATTCAAGCTAACAGTATATGTAAAAAAAAAATATTATGTTCTTTTTTGGACAGGTAGCCTGATGTTGAAGCTGTTTCTATCAAATGACCACTTCTGTCATTATTTTGTTACTTATGCTGAAATCTGTGCCTTTTAAGCATTTACTTTCCTACTAGAAACTATCAGTGGCTGAATGGTTAGTGTGCTTGCTTTTGATCTGAAGTTTCTGAGTTCAATTCGCAGTTTTTTTTTTTACCAACTGCCTCAGAATTCACACAACCATTGAAAATGGGTTTTAGACATTTTTTTTCCTTGGAAAAATTAGCATGAAACAATAAAATTTGCTGTTTGCCATTGAAAAATGTGGACACCAATAATAGATATTTTCCATATGCCTTAAATAAGTACAGCTTAAGATATGGAGGGATGCCTCATTTTCTTTCTTGTAGACACGTGATCACTATTTTTATTATATTTGTCACATATTATCCACACATCTATAGGTTGGAGATGCTGAGGCCTGTACCAAACTCTCCAATGACCTCATCTCCAAGTATGGCATCTATGTCCAGTCCATCAATTACCCAACTGTTGCTAAAGGAACTGAGCGTCTTCGTCTGGCCCCCACACCACATCATACCAAGGAGATGATGGACATGTTTGTGGACTCCCTCAAGGATCTATGGAAGGTTGGGCATTTTTCATAAATCTGTCATCACTAATCAATCTCAGTTTTCATTAATCTGTCATGACTAATCAATCTCAGTTTTCATAAATCTGTCATGACTAATCAATCTCAGTTTTCATAAATCTGTCATGACTAATCAATCTCAGTTTTCATAAATCTGTCATGACTAATCAATCTCAATTAAAAGATGTATTGTCCATGATCATCTTTTGAAATTTTAACTGTTTTCATCTTTTTCTCCCTCTTTTACTCTTTGTAAACAATAATGGCTTTCAGTTACTTGTGGACCACTGATCTTTATCAAATACTAATCTAAGACTGGCTATATTTTTGTTTGTTTCCTTCTTTTTCCTTTCTTTCATTGTTTTAATATTTTCAATATATAATATTTATATAATAATATATTTATATATTCAATGTTTTAAACAGATATCCATTTGATTCAACTTATCAATTAGCTATTAATATTTTTAAAATGTCTTTAGAATTTCCGCTTTAGAGTTTCTGTATTTCTTTAAAATGCCTTTGGTAGTTTTGATATTTAATATTTTATTAACCACATATATTCTATAATTTCTACAGCACATTTCCATTATATATATACTTCTGTTTTTATTTAAATTGACAACTTATTATCAAAATGGAAACATCAATTCAAGTTTACATTCATCCTTGCACAGCAAATGTATAAGCAGGTATGACATCATGCCCTATTCATCATACTCACTGAACATGACACAGAGTAACTTCCTCCTGTTTCCACACATAACGAATCCACTTCACAGATGTTTTCTGAACAGCCAGAATTAATTTTTTTTTCAATCGCCAGCTTTTACCTCTGATGAAGTCCCCGGAGAATAGTAACTGAATTTTGCGTGTTAATCCAATTTTTCCTGGCAGCCGTGTACACAGAAGTCCCTTGCCACACAGACAGATAACTCCAACTTCGGAGGTACTCATATCTTTTCCGTCGATGAGTAATTGATGTTTGAAGCCGGGCCTCACTGCTGAGATCAGCGGTGGTTGCCGTAGAGAGAAATCATAAATAAAAATCCCAACCAAAAAAGCCGGGATTTGAACCCACAACCTCTCTGTCTCGAGGCCGGCGTCTTGCCTCGAGACCAACCAGTCCTTCCAACCAGATTTTGTTTACCATACTGGGGTTATGGTTTGGTGTCCAGACAGAGAGGTTCTATAATCAGGGCATCATGAATGTGAAGAAGTAATAGAAGAAGTTATTACATAGAGAAAGACTACCACTCCACACCCATTCTTAGTGCCCTAACCATTTCATATTAAAAGGCAAAAAACTCTTTATCCAAACATCATAGTTTATTTTTAAAATTAAAATTCAGCTTTAACATATTTAACATGTTTTTCTATTCCTTTGTATTTAATCTTTAGGAATCAGGTCTGCAACTGTATGGCCAGGTATGCCCTGATACCTGTGAGTCCTGCAGCAAGGAGCTAAGCATTCAGGACATGTTCAAGAGTCACCCCATATGCCAGCGCAGCAACTGCACTTATGCTTCCCTTCAAGCTGCCCTTGCCTGAGCCTTGAGATAGAAATGTCCCTTCCTCTTATCTTTTCCCCACTCACTAATTGGACATTCTGAGAATAGAAATCTTCTTTTGAGGAGTTCAAAATTATTCAAATAATTTGATTAAAATTTGTTAAAAGTAATTTTTAAAAATTTATTTGAATAATTCTTTTAGATTTAGTTGAAAATACATTTCAAAATTACTTGAATAATTATACATAAATTTAAGTTAAAATAAATAAAGCATTCTTTCATTGTACTGATAATTCTATGTCCCACACTTAGCTCCATCTAATTTGTTGAAAGAATCAACACAAAACCAACTCTTTCCTTTCATCTATTGCATCATTATTTTTAGCCACCCCACTCCAACTCTATACGTTTACTAAACTTGTGCGGTCATGTTTTCTATAAATTGTTGCTCATATTATATTTACACATTCATACGTTTTTAGGTAGTCAAGACAAAACATTTGATAGTTTGCTCAGTAGCAAAATGCCTGATTGAGAGATATACACTTTAATACTGATAAGCCGGGTACATTCAGTTTAAATCAAATTTTATTTGATATATTTTACACACATTTGACTGAAATTTATGTGAAGCTTTTCTTGAATTTCTATACTGACAGAATGCCAACGCTGTAACAAATTGCTGTGAAATTATACAGCACATGTTTCAAGTTATCTGTAAAATATTATTTTTCATGATTGAAGTTTAGACCAAATAATGAAAGCGAGATTCTGCTCATTTTAGATTTTTAAAAAAAAATTAAGTATTTTGTGAACAATTTCTCTGAATTTTGTTTTTTTTATTGACTCTAAGCCGCATCATACATGTAGAAGCTTATATTTTTTGTTGACAGAATCCAATGTATGATCACTTTAGAACATTTGCAGTGTAAGTACTGTGTGAAATATACAGTAAACAGTAGCAGTGCATAATAAAGTTAATAGAACTGATTAAAATAGTAACAATTTGAAAACATGAGCGTACAAACTTGGACCATGATTGACGGACTAACTTTGCAACACAGGACATGAGCAATAAGTTATGTTACAATGCTAAGATCTGTAACTGAAGTCAGTCTCACAGCTTTAGACATGCTAGAATATTGTTACAAATAAACTTAGCATTGTAACATGTCTTTGGGAGATTTTGAAGGCAAATATGTTCCTGCAAGTATCAGTGCTTTATAATTATTTGGGTTACAGACTTGTTATGTTGTGTTAATGTTTGATTTGTCAAGTATTATATCGTTTCCATTAGCCCTATTTTTACAAGCTTTGATAAGCATGTTCTGTTAGCATTCAGAGTGAGAAATTATTTGATAGTTTGTTTCATTAAATTTAAATTTAATTCTAAAGACATTTCCAGTGAATGAAAAATATCAGGTTCAATGAAATTAATTGTGGGAATTGCTGTTGAGGAATGAAGTTAACTTTTGATAATAATTAAAAGTATGACACGACAATGGAGAAATATTTTGTTGTTTCTTATTAGAGAATTTGCAAGAGGATTGCACTGAGCTTGTGGGAACATATTGCCTGTTACTCAGTGTTTTTATCAATCTTTTCTGTGTCACTTATATTTCTCTCCTTTTTTTTAAAAATTTTTTTCTTCAAAATTTTTGATTCCATTAGTTCAATATATTCAGATTTGGTGTGTGTTTTATATCAACAGAACTATTTTTAAATTCTACAAAATATAATTAAAACAAAGTCTTGAGTTCCACATCAGGAGGGAAATAATAATTAAAAGTTTAGTTTATTCTATTTGTAGTAATCAAATGTAAGGAAGTGAAATTAAAGAGGAGGATACATTGAACATTTGCATATTGGCCCAGGGGTATAATAAAAAAAATTAGCTGAATGCATCAACAACACTTTAACAAATTAAGCACTTTCTAGCATTTAGAACAGGAAATTTAAAGTGCTTTAACAAAAAAATTTGCTATCTGATATTTTATCAGTGAATGAAAATGGCACTTTCATTCAAATTATGCCAATGTTCAATGTTTTCTTTAACACACAGTTTCACTTTGAAAATAAAATTGAGTATTTTCAAGTAAAAAAGATATGTAGAAAGCCTTATTGTCACCAAACAGAGAGTAAAGTATTTAACAATACCAGTCTCACTCTGAAATTAGTTACAGCATTTTAAATATAACCTGAAACTAAATTATGTTTTGAGAATCTGAAACTAAATTAAATGTTTTGACACTTCTTATAATACTTCATTTTGTTTTATTCATAAATAATGACATCCAATTATATTTTAGAATGATAATGAATCACAAATAAATGCGCAATTTTATGTAATGATAAAAGTAAATTAACTTTACAATAAACACTTTAGACTTTTAATACACAGCAACAATGAAATTAAATAATACAACTTATGGTATTTATTCTATTTCTTGGGTTTGCTGGGGAATGTATAGGACTGGAGAATAAAGGTTACATGTTCAGTTACCTCACAGTGTTTGGAGGAGAGTTCTCATTTCATCTCCAGATATACACAGTTGTTTGTTGCTGATATTTTAGTAGTCTTAGTCTTGATCAATTTTCTTAGTTCTGAAACATGACTTGAATCAATTTCTGCTGTAGAAATCATGTAATTTCTTACATGATTGTAGTAAATGATCATAAGAAATCCTGTAACTTAAATTGTTACAATGTTTGTGATTAAAATGTGATTATTTTGCACTAGAAAGATTCAAATCAATTTGTCATATTTTGAAATATCTATTCTCTTAGATATTATCTGACTAAAAAAAAAAATCAAAATTAGCATTAATTAATGATTAGTAGCATCAAAATCAACTGTTCTAGAATATTAATATTTTGTACATAGTCGCAAATTTGAAGAACCACCTCAATAAGATATCAAGCTCAAGAATGAGTTGAATGTAATTTTCTCAGTACACCTCTTTATTTATACTAGTAGCAACATTTGTATGATTATGACTAAAATGCCCCTTAGAAATTAAAGCAAGCAGCTGTGGATAGAAAAATAGCAAACCTGTACTCTCCTGATCTAGAGCACAACAAGTTATCCGTTTAATTGCCATCTCCCCATTGAATGGCTGGTATTAATAAAAAAAAATAATGTTGCTGTAATAGTCAAGGTAGCAACTAAATAATTTGAACAGCAAATAGGAAAACAATGTTTGTAATTCTATAATCTTTGTCCTACATATTAAAGTTTATCTTTGTCCTACATATTAAAGTTAATCTTTGTCCTACACATTAAAGTTCATCTTTGTCCTACATATTAAAGTTCATCTTTATCCTACATATTAAAGTTTATCTTTATCCTACACATTAAAGTTCATCTTTATCCTACACATTAAAGTTCATCTTTATCCTACATATTAAAGTTTATCTTTGTCCTACACATTAAAGTTTATCTCTGTCCTACATATTAAAGTTCATCTTTGTCCTACATATTAAAGTTCATCTTTGTCCTACACATTAAAGTTCATCTTTGTCCTACATATTAAAGTTTATCTTTGTCCTACACATTTAAGTTTATCTTTGTCCTACACATTAAAGTTTATCTTTGTCCTACACATTAAAGTTCATCTTTGTCCTACACATTAAAGTTCATCTTTGTCCTACACATTAAAGTTTATCTTTGTCCTACATATTAAAGTTCATTTCATTACATTTTTGTTTTAGTCTTTGAATTACATATTTTTTTATTGTTCCAGTTATAATCAGAGTTTAATTAATTAATTTTTTTTTCCAATTGTTATTCTTTTCACTTCTATATTACCCAGTAGTAAACAAATTTTACGAGTGAGTCTGTGAACAGGAAAACAATTACAAAAAGTCAAATATTGACCAACCATGTCTCAGTTAATAAAGACAAATGATTAGTATGTAAACAAGGTATTTGTCACATTACATTATGCAGGAACATAATATAGTAATGAGAGAAAACATAAAATCACTAACATTATATAATCATTACAAATATATATATTTATATCTTGAAAAATAGGAATATACATATTTATATAGTAATAGTACAAATTATTTACTATATAGAGGTGTATGTGTATATATATATATATTTTTTTTTTCATTCACTGTACAGGTGAAGTAAAAAAAAAAAATTATGAAGTAAAAATAAAATGAATAATTATTAACATTATAAGAAACAACAAAATAATATTTTAATTGGCAGTATTAAAAAAATGAAAATGTAAAGGACAAGTGTAATAAACAAAATGTTATTTAAATTTAATATTTCTTTACTAGCTTTCTTGGCATTTCTCAAGGTCTTTTTCTTCTTTTACTGCATAAAAAAAAATATATTTATTTTGGTCATTGTGTTTTCTGAGAGAATATCCTTATTAATAAGAGCTCTAATTTAATTAAGCTCTTTACTTAATAGTTCCACTTTGGTTTTGAAAAAAAAAATGTTGTAGTAAGGTTGTTGTAAAAATGTCTTTTTTAACATTTTGGTTTCATCAAGGTGTTCCCCTATTCCAAGAGTCCAGTTTTGTAATTACTCTTGGGGCTTTTTAATATAAGCCAGAAGCTGTGGTCTTCATACTTTAACCAGGTCTGATTTCATTGGGGTTTGAGCAGACATACTTGACAGATTTACTCCATAATTCTAGACTGAGGGTTCTGTGGGGTTAAAAGCTATGTTCAAATATTATTCATCATCAGGTGCCATGCTGGTTCGCACAGGCAGTCATCTCTCTCCACATTTCACGGTCCCTTATGTATGTCATAATCTCCGTTTGTGATCTTTTATTATGCCATCTGTATAAGATGTTCAGTATTTTTTGCTCTTGGTTTTCCTCCGCTCCTCTTTCCGTTCATTCTGCCTGTTATAGTGTTCTCAATGCTTTTGAATATTCTTCATTAGTAATCTTTGCCATCCATGGAATTATAGCATTCTTCTGATAAACCACACCTCATCTGCCTCCATTGTTTTCTGTTCTGTCTTGCTATTCATCTATAACTCACTTCCATGTAGTAGAGCAGGTTCTAGGTAGCACTTGCGGATGCATTTTCTAACATTAATTGACAGTGATTTGTTCAATAGGATGTTTTTCATTTCATTTAATTCTGTCTTGTCTTGTCCTATTCTGCTTTTAATTTCTACAGTGTATCTTTTATGTGATGTTATTATTGATCCCAGGTATTTTATTCTATTTACTTGTTTAAGGATTGTTCTACTTAGTTAATTATTATTACAGCACAGTAATAATATCTTTTGTGTTGTAAAACATTATCTTTAATTTGATTTATTATCATCATCATCATCATCTTTAGGTGCCATGCCAGTTAGCATAATTGATAATCTCTCTCCACATCACTTGGACCTTCATGCATGTCATAATCTCAGTCAGTGATATTTTATTACACCATTTGATAAGCTGTTCAAAATTTTTTCTCTTGGTTTTCCTCTGCTTTTCTTTTCCATTCATTCTGCCTTTTGTTATAGTATTCTCAAAGCCTTCTTTTTGCATGACATGTCCAATAAATGTAGATTGTCTCTTCCATATGATTTTGATGATATTTCTGGTTTGTCCAGTTAATTTTAAACATTCTTCATTGTAATTTTTTGCTTCCTATGGAATTTGTAGCATTATTCTGATGAACCACATCTGATCTGCCTCTAATGTTCTTAGTGTCTGATTTATACCTGGCAGTTTTTATTAGGGACCAAAAACTATTTCACACATTTGAATTGAATGACATTAAATGGTTCACAATTTCAGGTTCTGTCCAAACTGGCAACATTATTCTAGAGCTAACATGTTGTTTCCCATTATTTATATGCCAGACAAATGTCTGGCATATAATATAATAAAATAAATAAATTGCAACACAACCATTTGTTATTTTAAAAAATGTTATACTTTCTATAGTTTAATAATATAAGACCAGATTCTTTTTTTCAACCTGGAGCCAAATGTATCTTCTCATGCTTGATATTATCAATGTATTATCATTACAGCAAGAGCTGACACGTTAAAATCACATATGACAGTTTTTAGAGAAAGATTTGGATTTGATTCTCAACACCTGTTTTAGCATGGCTGTTGACACAACAAATCTGCAGCCATGATCAATATTTTTATCAAATAAGATTTTTTAATAAGTGAACTTCGGGTAAAATAAAAAGGGCCAGAAAGAGGCAGACCAAAGACAACCAGTCAGAGAGGACATGAGAATAAAGAAATAGAGAAGAGTGTTGGCCAGGCCATGGACTGAATGAAGTTGAGATTCATTTTTCTTTTCTTTTTTTTTTTACCATAAGCCACCATAAAATGACTGCTTTGTCAGGTTATGGGCAATGAAGAAGATTGATAATTTGCCATGTGGCGTAGAGTTTGAAGACCCTTAGAACTGGCAATTAGAATAAGGGAATAATGCCTATGCTATTCTAAAAAATTTCTACAAGATGTTCTTAATGTCTAATAAGTATACATATGCAAATATTCTGATTACTTAATTATGTTAAGCCACGTGCACATTGTAAGCATCAAACAAGAGGATACAGTTTAGTCTCTAAAATATGAATTAGTACTTCATTGTGATTATAGCCTTTTGTCGTAATGTGACTCTTGGCAGGGTCTTTGATGATTCATTAACAAAGAAACCCCTGTGTTGCTCTGCTATGTTGTCAGTGAATGTGTATCTTGTCCTCGACACCCATATAATCTTATGTAACACATGCCCTTACTCTGTAATCTAAGCCCTTTTATATATAATTATATTTATCGTCCTCCTTCAAGAGAAGAGCTACTTCCTAACTGTCATTGCCTCCATATTTTCACACAATTTTCCAATTATTTGAGGAAGGGGCAATAAAACCCCTTATTCATTTATAAACAAAACTATCTCATGGCTCAGGTACAAGGGAACCTGCAACTGAACGCAAGGACCTGGCTAGGACCAAAGTGCAAGCAAGACATAGTGTCAGTTTAATAATTACATTTTGTATTACCTATGTTTTTAATTGAATGTGGTTTTCTTAACTTTTAGAGGATAATAAGCACAATGATAATGTGATGAAAGATCTGTGATGTTTTTGAATTGAAAATTGAAAAATAATGTTATTTTATTTTTAAAAGACTTGAATGTATAGTGAAAGTTATCACTGAGTATTCTTCAATTTAATCTCACTAAGGTGGTTTTTTTTTTTATTTCAAGAATTTGGTTCATTAATTGTGATCTATCGAAATATAATAAATTTTAATTGTAGTTAAAACAGCAACAACATCCCCCCTGGGCTTTGTTTAGGATAAAGAAGCGCAAAACATTTTAAATGGAAACATCAAACATTTTATCTTTTGTATTTTTGTAGGTCACACATTATTTGAAGAGTAATTCTTGAAATAAATACAATTACAATTTTAGTTTTGATTTGGAATAATTTTGTTCAAAACTGACAAAGTTAATCTTATAACTAAATTTTAAAAAATAAAATGGTGTCTAGTGAAATATAAAATAGCTTTGACAATAAGGTATAAAAGTGTTTTTAGTTGAATGTTTTTTGTGTATTGTTTTAAAGAATTCACTTATTGGTTATTCATTGTGAATGTTGCTTGGTTGTTTCAATAACTCACCACAACAGGAACACACTAAACATTTTATTTTAAATGTGTTTTATTATGATTATTAATATTAAATTATTATTTATATTAAATATGATATTTAGTTAATGATTGATTAAAGCACATGTCTTTTTAGTAGGTGTCAGATATAAAGTAAACAAAACAGGAAATAACTGCAGCTTTCACTGTAAGTCTGAGAAAACGATTTCTTCAAAAGTAAGAAAAAGTTGTTTCTGAGAATTAACTATAATTTCTTAATACACTTCACAGTTTTTTTTGGTTACAAATAGTATTTTCAAACAAGGTTCTTAGTCACACGCATAGTTTTATCTTTTATTTAGTGACACTTCTGTTCAATTAAGGTTCAGATAGCTGTTAAAGTTGAAACTGTCTACGGAACAGACATTATGGAAATGATGGATTAGTGTGACCAATAATATTTATTCACTTAAAATTTGAAGTCTTTGATTGAATACACACACATAGTTAGAGCTGTGTAAACATTAAACTTTGGAAAAGATATTTCTGTAGAATAAGAGTCATACAGACTATTGTCTAATACATTGTTTATGTTTCTTGCTCATGATATTAATCCATTATGTATTAAGAATCTTAAACTGGTTGCATTTCCAGCAAATTTAGGAGTCCACATAATCATTTGACAAATTTCCTGATACTGTTATCTTATAGGCACTAGAAGTGGATCTGAAGCATGAATGTGAACAATTTTAGACTTGCTACTAAATGTTCATGTAATGCTATAGTAAATAGAAATTTCTCATAGTTGACATGGTTTTCTCTTTATTCTAGTAACCAGTTATGTCATGTTATGCTATGATATGTTAAATTAGAATCATCATTACTACACTCCGGTACATTTCCACTGGTGCTCTAATTTTTTCAAAATGTTCTTTCTTCACTACACTGACTAATTGCCAATGTTTGACAATTCTTCCCATTCATTCAGTACTGCTGCTCTGTTTTAGTAACACCAGTCTTCACTGCCAATAGTCTCAATAGCGATGTATTTTTACTTCTCTTAGGGTCCTTTGTTTTACCCATCAAATCTGTAGGCTGTTAATGATATCTGTCCGATCCATTGGCTGTCTATCAGCCAATATCGCCTGAACCAGCCAGTCTGTCTGCTCTGTCATTGTCCTTAACACTAACATAGTCCAGGATATACACGAAGGTGATACTGCAACTCTTCTATCTCTGTATTGATCTCAACCATTAAGCTTTTCTCTACTCTGCTGATCAAATGTCATGTGTAAAGGTTATAAGCACACATTTTTCCACAAGTTATTTGCTCATAACAGAGACAATGACAAGATTGAAATCGTTGACAGTATATTTTGCTAAATTATAGACGATATCTCTTATGTAATGTTTTCTTTATATCCGCATTTTGTACTATTTTTATATATTTTATGTGCTTATATATATTACTGCCATAAAGATGCAAATAGTAAATCAAACATGGGGCATAAGCTGTATGTGTTCTATCAATAAATTCTTTCTTTCTTGCTCACTGCCTCTTAAAGGAGATTATTGTCCTCTCCATCATTATTATATAAAACACGGAAGGTAAGTTATTTATTACGAAAAATAAAAGAAACCTCATGGTTTCTAATCACTTTCTGGAATATACTAGGGGCTAATTAACGGGGCTAAAGAATAGAGGGCACATGCTCATAGTAGTAGACACAGTATGTTCAGACAAAAAGTTTTCATTGAATCTTCAATAAAGGTAGACAAATATGAATTATCAGACTAAGTTATTTATCATTATTTTATTTTGACTGTTTATGTTTATGTTTGTTGGTTTCATTCAGTCATGTAGGCAGCTCCCACAAGTAGAATTATATTATTGACTGTCATGGTGGTTGGTTGGTTGTCTATAAGAGCCTCTGTCCTTTGACTCATTGCCGTCTAGTGATATTCACAAGTGTTCTCTGTTGTGATAATTGTTGCATTGAAGTATTTTATTTTTTAATTTAAAAATATAAACAAATAATAAATAAACATTTCACATAACCCACTGGTATTTAACATGAGTGTCATGAAGCTCAGAGAATAAAGTGACCAAGATAAAATTAAAAGAAAACAAGTCTTGTCATGTACCTTTTATGTATTTGTTCTTGTTTGCTTCAGGTGTGTACATGAGTGTTTGAAAGCCAAGGTTTTTTTTTCACAAATAATTTAGTTTTGATGCATTTATGCTTGTAATATGAAGATGATGGAGAAGACATGCAATGATCTTAAAAGAATGGCAAGGAACAGAACAGTTTGGAAGTGACTGTTAAAGAACTATACCCATACAGGGAGCTGAAAGGATGAATGCCTGTAATCTCATTATCATTGAGTGTTGCCTCCGCATCGAGGGTTGGCAAACATGGAACGCCATTCCACTCTTGTCTCTTGCTTTGATAGTGCAGGTTGTCATAGGTTGATTTGTCCATCTTTTGATGTTACTTATCCATGCTAGTCTTAGTCTGCCTCTTTTACCTTGTATTCTCCATTCCAAGATTACATGTAGTAGCCTGCTGTGTCTTTTAACATGCCCCAAAAATCTCATTTCTTCTGTTTGAAATTTGTTTAGTAGTTCTCTTTTCATTTTTAGTTGTTTTAAGACTTCATCGATTTTTTTTTTTCGTTTCTTTCCTTCCAATTTTAAATATTCTTCTGTATATATCCACATTTCAATGTCCATGTTTCTGCACCAAACAGGAATTTTGAGAAGATAAACATTTTGCTATTCTTAGTTGTGGCCCTGGTATTATTTGTTTTGATATTATTATATTTTTCATGACATTACGATTACTTTTTGTCATTCCTATTCTTTTGTTTATTTCAGTTTTACATTATCCATCTCTAGTTATAGTATGTCTAAGGTAGTTGTAGCTCAGTACTGTCTTCAAGTCTATTCCTTCAACTTTGATATCCACTTATAGGTTTTGAGTGTTATCTTTGTTTATGATGATAGTTTTAGTCTTTTTGATATTCATATCTAATCCATATTTTTTGCTTGTCATGTTTATTTCATTATGTAATTGTTGTAGATCTTTAGACTTTTCTGCTAGTAGTACAGTATCATCAGTATATCTCAGGTTATTGATTATCTTTCCATTAATTTGTAGGCCTGGCATCTCTGTGATATTTTTAAATATTTGCTCAGTGTATAGATTGAACAAGCTTAGTGATAGGATGCATCCCTGTTGTATGCCTCTTTTTATATCAATAGGTGTAGAGTTCTCTTTGTTATATTTTATATTGCTGTTTGCTCACAGTATAGATTGAATATTATTTGTATGTCTGTGTCATCTAGATAAATATCTTTTAGGCATTCTATCAGAAGCTTTAGTGTAGTCCATAGTTATAATTTTGGCATAATTATACTAGGCAATATAAGAAGGTAGTTTGCCATTCCTTTCCTTCTTGACAGTGACTGTACTAGTCAAGATCGCAGCCATTGTCTCTATACATGAGATCCTCTGCCTGCCATCACGGAGTGGGGACCACAACCGGCACTACCTGTCGGCTGCTCCAATGGTGCACGTAACCCTGATTTGGGGGGGGGGGGGATCTCCACTTTGCCCAAGGGTGTCACGAAGACTAGCGGAGGAAAGGAGACGTCTTACTCCTTTGGTAGGGCAGAACTCTACCCCACTAAAGCCTTTGACAAAGTAAAACATATGGAAATAATCAATATGCTGGAGAAATTAAACATTGATGGCAAGGATCTGCGAATCATAAAAAAAGATGTACTGGCAACAAACAGCAGCATTATGAATTAGCAACCGAACAGGACAATTTTAACTTATAAAACAAGGAGTCAGACAAGGCTGTGTTCTGTCGCCGGATTTGTTTTCACTTTACAGCGAAAATATGAGATCAGTAGTAAACAAAAAAATGAATTGAAGTCAACGGTCACAACATAAATAATTTGTGATATGCGGATAATAGTCTTAATAGCAGAGACAGAGAATAAACTACAAGAAATGATAGACATAATAGTTAAAGAAAGCAACAAAAAAAAGGTCTCAGTCTGAATAGTAAGAAAACAGAAGTAATGGTCATATTGAAGAAACAATCATCACCACCAGGCAACATAGAAATAAACAGATTGGTCAAATCTGAAACAAGTACAACGTTTCAAATACTTGGGCACAATAATAACATCGGATGGAAGATGCACTACAGAAATAAAAAGCAGAACAGCTCAGGTCAAAATAGCATTTCAGAAAATGGTAAATATCTTATGCAACAAATCTATGTCAATAGAAGTGAGAAAGAGAGTTCATCGATGCTATATAGAACCATTTCTGACCTATGGAAGCGAATCATGGACAGTAGATAAACAAATAAAAAAACGGTTAGAAGCCACAGAGATGGGATTTCTCAGAATGTTGTAAGTTCCCTGGACAGCTAAAAAGACCAATGAGGAAATTCTCAAAGAGGCCAACACAAAAAGGGAGCTCCTAAAAACATCAGAAAGAAACAATCAACATTTTTCGGGTACATCATGAGAAGAGGAACATTTGAATACTTGGTTACAACTGGCAAAATACAAGAAAAGGGAGATCGCGGACGACAAAGACAGAAAATACTAGATAGCTTGGTGTCATGGCATGGAAAACAGTCAACAACGGAACTGATACGATGCACTGTAGATAGAATATTGTGGAAGGACATGCCGCCTACGCCAACCAGTATGGCACATGATGATGATAGTTACAGCTAGTCGAAATCTCCGGCAACACTACAAACAAATTAAAATCCATAATTTCTCAACCAACCGCCTGTGCCAGTGGAATCAATCGAATTAACATCTTTTCTTATTGAAGGATCCAAACGAAGAAAGGCAGCTGCAGCCCCCATCATAGCAGCCACAGCACATGCCAAAAGACATAAGGTGTAGCCACCCCCAGAGTGAATGCAACAGCACTGTCCTCCGTTATACAATAGCGTAAGCAATTAAAATTCAATACAATTCAACGTAAGCAATCAAAATATCAAAACACAATCCGGATGAAAAACACAGATAATAGTGTGCACAGAGCTCTAAACTCAGTAGCTCTTGGTGTAGTCTATGAAGCAGACATATATTGCTTTTTTTGTAAATTTTTTTTTTTTTAAATTATTTCTGTGTACTTTTCGATTAATGACCTCATTAAGAATATGGCTTCTTTTGTCCCACTGTTTTTCCTAACTCCAAATTGTCGTTCTTCTAATTTCATACTGATTTTACTGTGAATCCTTGTATAACTTCTAGCAAAATTTTTTTGTTGCATGCCTCATTATGCTTATTGTTCTAAAGTCACTGCATTTTATATATATATATATATATATATATATATATATATATATATATATATATACAGGACTAGACCAGTCAGACAGACAGGGCTAGACTAGTTAGACAGACAGGGCTAGACTACACAGACAAATGTGGCCCCCGTGGTAGTATTTTATTGCCGGTGAGGGGAGTGTAGTGTAGTAGAGCCACCACTTATCTTGAACTCATCTTTTGAGTAAGTGCGGCCAATGCAGCTTCCTCGGATGCCAGACCTACCCTGACCAATGTCCAGGTACACGTTTTTTTTTTTGTTTCCAGCTGCTGGGTTGACTGGCGTGGTGGAGCGAGCTTCGAACCCTGGTGTTCGGCTAATATGTTTATAGGTGATTTATTACAAGTACCTTCTTCTTTGTCCTTTCCTTTATATATTGTGTACCAAAGAGGGGTTTACACTGTTTGAATTTTAATAATTTGAACAAAAATATGATTTTTTTTTAAAGCCGCAAAGATGTTCAAAATATGGCTGATGATGTTCCAATGTTGAAAATGTTTAAAGTGTCATCGACGGTCTTTCAACAAATGTTTCGTCCAGGAATTGCCTCAAGTCATGATTTGAATGTAACGGTGCGCCGTCTTGTTGACAAAAATAACCTCCACCTGCGTAGAGTTTGGTGAACAGCTGGTCCAATTGTTTCCTCACCATAATAAGGTACACAACACCTGTCACTTTTCCTTCAAAAAAGTTATGTTATTAATATTCAAACAGTGTAAAACCCTTTGTGGGGCATTATATGGGAGCTGTGATAATTTAGTAGTTGATGAGCTTGTGTCAACTTTGGGCAAGAGGTAGGGTTCGATCCTGATTGCTGACCTCTAGATTCATTCAGCTTTAAGTAAGTATCACTTTTTGTCTTTGGAGGGAAAGTACGACAGCACTGAAGTGATACTGACCACATGAGGGAAACAAAATATGCAGATGGTTATAAAAAAAAAAAATCAGTCACTAACATCCCCAAAATGATGCAGTCGATTTATGTTTTGAGCATCCCAGTGTTGATGAGCTCAAGAGGGCCAGATCTTCTTCGAAATCTGGTGTGAAGAAAACAGAAACCTTCTTCAGGGTTCAGGTCTTGGTATCATGGGATTTGACTCTGTTCTGCTATCGTGATCGAGAGATCAGAACAATATCATGACACAAAATGAGCTGGGCGCATGGTCACTGTGTGTGTCCTGAGTTTCCCCTTAAATCTGCGTGCGGTTGAAGGCAGGAACAAATCCCATGATACTTTTAAATCCGAGGTTGATGAAGTTGTGTCCCTTTCTTTCTGGTAGGAATGATTAATTATAGTTCTCCGTAGCGCTCACCCGTTAAGTGGGCGTGAGTGCGCCGTGTCCCTAGGTTACGACAAAGCAGCGATATCTGCACCTTTCGGCCCGTAAATCCTTCAACGTGGTATATTTTCTGAACAATGTTGCACAGACAGAAGCTATTTTAGCCAACTCTTTTCGATTTCTAACTGCCAAGAGTTCTTTAACGAACAAACCACAGGTTCGAAGTGAAAAATTCCCTCCGCTCGAACCCTAGACTTTCGTGTGAAGAACTCAACTTCTAACGTCTAAACCACACAGTCCTATTGTTTGTAGTAATTGATTAGCAATGTTTAAACGAATCTTTAGTTTATAGTTCGGTCTGGCGTCACTGCAGTTGGGGCATTCCCACTATTCAGACGAATCTTCATTTAGAGTTTGGTTGTATACTCTATAAATTTCACGTGTTGTGATTGTCTCCAGATGGCCTAAGGTTAAAATACGGTGTTCCCATAATGATGCTTAGACAGTTTAAACCAAACATCTTTGCTTTGCAACAGTAAATGATTACAAGCGTCGCAGGGCTCACATCACAGAAGCAACTATTGTTACATGACATATATGACCTTTTCGTCTTGTCAGACGGTCTAGTGGAGGCTATTGTGTATCTCTTTGAGGTTTTGTTTTTGTCGAACAGCTTCTCTCGTGGCTAATTCTACCAATGTTTGACTAACACACACGGCCACAGAATGAACAAGTCAGGCCCACTGATCCACAGGGTTTTCCATCCTTTTTAATTAGTTTGTTCTCTTCTCAGTTTTGCCTTAGCACAGTCTCAAATGATGTTATGCCATTCCTTATACAAGCTCTCCATGATGTGCAATCACTATTATAGTACAAGCGTCAGGTGAAATGGCAATAATACCCACGATTCCATTGGATATGCTATTTGCATTCAAGAGGTTGCCGTTTCTTATCAGAATGTGTTTTCGCCTTAAAAACTACCAAGTTACGAGACCAAACGCTTTAGGTAGTTAGAGTTGATCTGGTTACCAGGTATTTTCACATGATCAGTTATATGTAGGCAGACCAGGGACATGCGGCGAGTTCAATGCGGGTCCTGTGCAAGGTCTGACACTTGGTAACATTGATCGTCGAAATTACAGTGTCTAAAATTTCTATGCACCGTCGTCAGCTCAATAGACAGACAGAATGACAGACAGACAGGCAGGCAGACAGGCAGGCAGGCGGGCAGGCGGGCGGGCGGGCGGACGGGCGGACGGACAGATGAATGCACGGGTAGATAGACCAAGAAGAAGTGGTGTAAAGAAATAGACACTGATCCTGACAACATAAGAATTTGGAGGTCTAGTTAGAAATAGGTTCTTTTCGACGGCTGTGATGAATGCAACGTTCTGCAAAGGATAAGCAGGAAATAATAGAACAAAGAAGTATGTGTTAGCACTCAGAAAAATTGACAGACAAACAACAATAGAAAAAAACGAAGAACAATATATGGTCCGAAGTGGGATCGAACCCGTACTCAGTGGCACCGCGCCTTGCCACGAGAAGCCGAACGCTTGGCACACTACCACGCAGCCAACTAAAAATTGGCTATTGCAGTAGTGTCTTACACGATGACGTTCTCAATGACTATAGCATAGGGTAACGATCACAGACCGGAAATAAATTGTATATTTGTACTTTCCTATTAATGCAAGTATCTCCCAGTAGGGCTGAATACTTGTGTTGTAGACAAACATTTATAGGACGAAACAGCACGAATAGTAGTTCCCAGTGATTATATACTGGGTACAAATAATAATACATAAATATTATTATATGGGGAACTTCCGAGGCGATAATAGGGAATAATAGAACAAAGAAGTATGTGTTAGCACTCAGAAAAATTGACAGACAAACAACAATAGAAAAAAACGAAGAACAATATATGGTCCGAAGTGGGATCGAACCCGTACTCAGTGGCACCGCGCCTTGCCACGAGAAGCCGAACGCTTGGCACACTACCACGCAGCCAACTAAAAAATTGGCTATTGCAGTAGTGTCTTACACGATGACGTTCTCAATGACTATAGCATAGGGTAACGATCACAGACCGGAAATAAATTGTATATTTGTACTTTCCTATTAATGCAAGTATCTCCCAGTAGGGCTGAATACTTGTGTTGTAGACAAACATTTATAGGACGAAACAGCACGAATAGTAGTTCCCAGTGATTATATACTGGGTACAAATAATAATACATAAATATTATTATATGGGGAACTTCCGAGGCGATAATAGGGAATAATAGAACAAAGAAGTATGTGTTAGCACTCAGAAAAATTGACAGACAAACAACAATAGAAAAAAACGAAGAACAATATATGGTCCGAAGTGGGATCGAACCCGTACTCAGTGGCACCGCGCCTTGCCACGAGAAGCCGAACGCTTGGCACACTACCACGCAGCCAACTAAAAAATTGGCTATTGCAGTAGTGTCTTACACGATGACGTTCTCAATGACTATAGCATAGGGTAACGATCACAGACCGGAAATAAATTGTATATTTGTACTTTCCTATTAATGCAAGTATCTCCCAGTAGGGCTGAATACTTGTGTTGTAGACAAACATTTATAGGACGAAACAGCACGAATAGTAGTTCCCAGTGATTATATACTGGGTACAAATAATAATACATAAATATTATTATATGGGGAACTTCCGAGGCGATAATAGGGAATAATAGAACAAAGAAGTATGTGTTAGCACTCAGAAAAATTGACAGACAAACAACAATAGAAAAAAACGAAGAACAATATATGGTCCGAAGTGGGATCGAACCCGTACTCAGTGGCACCGCGCCTTGCCACGAGAAGCCGAACGCTTGGCACACTACCACGCAGCCAACTAAAAAATTGGCTATTGCAGTAGTGTCTTACACGATGACGTTCTCAATGACTATAGCATAGGGTAACGATCACAGACCGGAAATAAATTGTATATTTGTACTTTCCTATTAATGCAAGTATCTCCCAGTAGGGCTGAATACTTGTGTTGTAGACAAACATTTATAGGACGAAACAGCACGAATAGTAGTTCCCAGTGATTATATACTGGGTACAAATAATAATACATAAATATTATTATATGGGAACTTCCGAGGCGATAATAGGGAATAATAGAACAAAGAAGTATGTGTTAGCACTCAGAAAAATTGACAGACAAACAACAATAGAAAAAAACGAAGAACAATATATGGTCCGAAGTGGGATCGAACCCGTACTCAGTGGCACCGCGCCTTGCCACGAGAAGCCGAACGCTTGGCACACTACCACGCAGCCAACTAAAAAATTGGCTATTGCAGTAGTGTCTTACACGATGACGTTCTCAATGACTATAGCATAGGGTAACGATCACAGACCGGAAATAAATTGTATATTTGTACTTTCCTATTAATGCAAGTATCTCCCAGTAGGGCTGAATACTTGTGTTGTAGACAAACATTTATAGGACGAAACAGCACGAATAGTAGTTCCAGTGATTATATACTGGGTACAAATAATAATACATAAATATTATTATATGGGGAACTTCCGAGGCGATAATAGGGAATAATAGAACAAAGAAGTATGTGTTAGCACTCAGAAAAATTGACAGACAAACAACAATAGAAAAAAACGAAGAACAATATATGGTCCGAAGTGGGATCGAACCCGTACTCAGTGGCACCGCGCCTTGCCACGAGAAGCCGAACGCTTGGCACACTACCACGCAGCCAACTAAAAAATTGGCTATTGCAGTAGTGTCTTACACGATGACGTTCTCAATGACTATAGCATAGGGTAACGATCACAGACCGGAAATAAATTGTATATTTGTACTTTCCTATTAATGCAAGTATCTCCCAGTAGGGCTGAATACTTGTGTTGTAGACAAACATTTATAGGACGAAACAGCACGAATAGTAGTTCCCAGTGATTATATACTGGGTACAAATAATAATACATAAATATTATTATATGGGGAACTTCCGAGGCGATAATAGGGAATAATAGAACAAAGAAGTATGTGTTAGCACTCAGAAAAATTGACAGACAAACAACAATAGAAAAAAACGAAGAACAATATATGGTCCGAAGTGGGATCGAACCCGTACTCAGTGGCACCGCGCCTTGCCACGAGAAGCCGAACGCTTGGCACACTACCACGCAGCCAACTAAAAAATTGGCTATTGCAGTAGTGTCTTACACGATGACGTTCTCAATGACTATAGCATAGGGTAACGATCACAGACCGGAAATAAATTGTATATTTGTACTTTCCTATTAATGCAAGTATCTCCCAGTAGGGCTGAATACTTGTGTTGTAGACAAACATTTATAGGACGAAACAGCACGAATAGTAGTTCCCAGTGATTATATACTGGGTACAAATAATAATACATAAATATTATTATATGGGGAACTTCCGAGGCGATAATAGGGAATAATAGAACAAAGAAGTATGTGTTAGCACTCAGAAAAATTGACAGACAAACAACAATAGAAAAAAACGAAGAACAATATATGGTCCGAAGTGGGATCGAACCCGTACTCAGTGGCACCGCGCCTTGCCACGAGAAGCCGAACGCTTGGCACACTACCACGCAGCCAACTAAAAAATTGGCTATTGCAGTAGTGTCTTACACGATGACGTTCTCAATGACTATAGCATAGGGTAACGATCACAGACCGGAAATAAATTGTATATTTGTACTTTCCTATTAATGCAAGTATCTCCCAGTAGGGCTGAATACTTGTGTTGTAGACAAACATTTATAGGACGAAACAGCACGAATAGTAGTTCCCAGTGATTATATACTGGGTACAAATAATAATACATAAATATTATTATATGGGGAACTTCCGAGGCGATAATAGGGAATAATAGAACAAAGAAGTATGTGTTAGCACTCAGAAAAATTGACAGACAAACAACAATAGAAAAAAACGAAGAACAATATATGGTCCGAAGTGGGATCGAACCCGTACTCAGTGGCACCGCGCCTTGCCACGAGAAGCCGAACGCTTGGCACACTACCACGCAGCCAACTAAAAAATTGGCTATTGCAGTAGTGTCTTACACGATGACGTTCTCAATGACTATAGCATAGGGTAACGATCACAGACCGGAATAAATTGTATATTTGTACTTTCCTATTAATGCAAGTATCTCCCAGTAGGGCTGAATACTTGTGTTGTAGACAAACATTTATAGGACGAAACAGCACGAATAGTAGTTCCCAGTGATTATATACTGGGTACAAATAATAATACATAAATATTATTATATGGGGAACTTCCGAGGCGATAATAGGGAATAATAGAACAAAGAAGTATGTGTTAGCACTCAGAAAAATTGACAGACAAACAACAATAGAAAAAACGAAGAACAATATATGGTCCGAAGTGGGATCGAACCCGTACTCAGTGGCACCGCGCCTTGCCACGAGAAGCCGAACGCTTGGCACACTACCACGCAGCCAACTAAAAAATGGCTATTGCAGTAGTGTCTTACACGATGACGTTCTCAATGACTATAGCATAGGGTAACGATCACAGACCGGAAATAAATTGTATATTTGTACTTTCCTATTAATGCAAGTATCTCCCAGTAGGGCTGAATACTTGTGTTGTAGACAAACATTTATAGGACGAAACAGCACGAATAGTAGTTCCCAGTGATTATATACTGGGTACAAATAATAATACATAAATATTATTATATGGGGAACTTCCGAGGCGATAATAGGGAATAATAGAACAAAGAAGTATGTGTTAGCACTCAGAAAAATTGACAGACAAACAACAATAGAAAAAAAAACGAAGAACAATATATGGTCCGAAGTGGGATCGAACCCGTACTCAGTGGCACCGCGCCTTGCCACGAGAAGCCGAACGCTTGGCACACTACCACGCAGCCAACTAAAAAATTGGCTATTGCAGTAGTGTCTTACACGATGACGTTCTCAATGACTATAGCATAGGGTAACGATCACAGACCGGAAATAAATTGTATATTTGTACTTTCCTATTAATGCAAGTATCTCCCAGTAGGGCTGAATACTTGTGTTGTAGACAAACATTTATAGGACGAAACAGCACGAATAGTAGTTCCCAGTGATTATATACTGGGTACAAATAATAATACATAAATATTATTATATGGGGAACTTCCGAGGCGATAATAGGGAATAATAGAACAAAGAAGTATGTGTTAGCACTCAGAAAAATTGACAGACAAACAACAATAGAAAAAAACGAAGAACAATATATGGTCCGAAGTGGGATCGAACCCGTACTCAGTGGCACCGCGCCTTGCCACGAGAAGCCGAACGCTTGGCACACTACCACGCAGCCAACTAAAAAATTGGCTATTGCAGTAGTGTCTTACACGATGACGTTCTCAATGACTATAGCATAGGGTAACGATCACAGACCGGAAATAAATTGTATATTTGTACTTTCCTATTAATGCAAGTATCTCCCAGTAGGGCTGAATACTTGTGTTGTAGACAAACATTTATAGGACGAAACAGCACGAATAGTAGTTCCCAGTGATTATATACTGGGTACAAATAATAATACATAAATATTATTATATGGGGAACTTCCGAGGCGATAATAGGGAATAATAGAACAAAGAAGTATGTGTTAGCACTCAGAAAATTGACAGACAAACAACAATAGAAAAAAAACGAAGAACAATATATGGTCCGAAGTGGGATCGAACCCGTACTCAGTGGCACCGCGCCTTGCCACGAGAAGCCGAACGCTTGGCACACTACCACGCAGCCAACTAAAAAATTGGCTATTGCAGTAGTGTCTTACACGATGACGTTCTCAATGACTATAGCATAGGGTAACGATCACAGACCGGAAATAAATTGTATATTTGTACTTTCCTATTAATGCAAGTATCTCCCAGTAGGGCTGAAGTTCCCCATATAATAATATTTATGTATTATTATTTGTACCCAGTATATAATCACTGGGAACTACTATTCGTGCTGTTTCGTCCTATAAATGTTTGTCTACAACACAAGTATTCAGCCCTACTGGGAGATACTTGCATTAATAGGAAAGTACAAATATACAATTTATTTCCGGTCTGTGATCGTTACCCTATGCTATAGTCATTGAGAACGTCATCGTGTAAGACACTACTGCAATAGCCAAAATTTTTTAGTTGGCTGCGTGGTAGTGTGCCAAGCGTTCGGCTTCTCGTGGCAAGGCGCGGTGCCACTGAGTACGGGTTCGATCCCACTTCGGACCATATATTGTTCTTCGTTTTTTTCTATTGTTGTTTGTCTGTCAATTTTTCTGAGTGCTAACACATACTTCTTTGTTCTATTATTCCCTATTATCGCCTCGGAAGTTCCCCATATAATAATATTTATGTATTATTATTTGTACCCAAAGGATAAGCAGGCTGCATGATGAGCTATATGTGGCATATCTAAAATAAAATTATCTAAGAATGATAAAGAACATGTACTGGCAACAAACAGCGGCCATAGGAATTGGAAATCAATTGGGAATGTTTCAACAAATAAAACAGGGTGTTAGGCAAGGTTGTGAGCTGTCACCAGTGTATTTAATATGTATAGTGTGATTATGTTAAGATCCAAAAGAGGCATGTCTGGAATAACAATTGGAGGTCATAATATAAATAACCTCTGGTATGTTCATGATGCAGCCTTAATCGCTAAGAGTGAAAATGAGTTACAAGAGATGGCAGACATTATAGTGAAGGAAAGTACAAATTAAATGACTCAACAGCAAGAAGACAGAAGTAATGGTAGCAACAAAGAAAAAGACATAACCGCAATGCACAATAAAGACAAGTGGAACAATATTAAATCAGGTAAATGAATTTAAATATCTGGGAGCATTGTTAACATCAGATGGTAGATGTACACCGGAGATGATATGCAGAATCATCATCATCAATTACCGGGCCTGCTGGCTTAGGTGATCATGTCTCTCCATAACTTTCGATCTCGACAGTTATTTATCATTTCTGTTGTTGACCTTCTGCCAAGCCATTCTCTTAAGCTGTCTGTTATTTTTTCTCTTTGCTACCCTCCATCTCTTCGTCCCTCAATTTTTCCAGTTGTCCCAATATATTCCAGTTGTTCTCTTCTCATTACATGGCCAAAAAATTATGATTGTACTTGCAGTGTGAGAACACTCATGCAGAAGGGTAAACTAGAAAACATCATACAAGAAATGAAAAGACTGGGCTTACAATTACTGGGACTCTGCGAAATGAGATACACCGGATCAGGGGAGATGTACTCTGATAAACATAAAATAATCTATTCTGAAGGTACTGAACACCAAAGAGGGGTAGGTATCATCTTGGATGCAGAAAGTGCAAGAACTGTGAAAGGCTTTTACCCAATATCTGCCAGAGTCCTTTTAGTGAAATTGAATGGAAAGCCAATAGACATAAATCTTATACAAGTTTATGCACCAGCAGCAGACAGTCTAGAGGAAATAATTGATAAATTTTACCAGTTAAATGAGGCACTTCATGAATGCAAACCACATGAAAACACCATAGTTCTAGGGGATTTTAACGCAAATGTAGGAAAGGAAAGAGTTGAGGAAGTAGTTGGTCATTATGGCTTAGGTGAGAGGAATGAAAGAGGTGAGAAACTTATTGACTGGGAAAGAACACAGTATGATGATAGGAAACAACTCGTTTAAGCAACATCCAAGACATCTGTGGACATGGAAAAGCCTAGGTGACAACGCATGTAATTAAATTGATTACATAATGATATACAATAGATTTAGAAACAGTCTGGTGTGTGTGAAAATTAGACCAGGGGCAGATTGCAATAGTGATCATGTACTAGTTGTGGGAAAGCTTAGAGTAAAATTAAAAACAACAAAACGAGCATCAGTTAACATCAAGTTAAATTTCAATTTACTCAAATCAATCAGGAAGCTGCAAGACAAATATAAAATCACAATTCAGAACCGGTACAATGCAATAGAGAAGATACAAAGCATTGATGAACAGTGGGAAATGCTAAAAGAAACAATGCAACAAACATCAAAAGTGTTCATACCACCAGTGAGGACAAATTCAAGAAAGAAATGGATGACAGATGACATTTTACAGTTAATGGATACAAGAAGAAGAAATAAAGAAAATAAAGATGAGTATAAGAGATTAAATAAAGAAATTGTAATAAAATGCAATGAAGCAAAAGAAGCATGGCTAAAAGAGAGATGCAAAGAGATATGCAGAATAGCTCAGGAAAAAAAAAAAACAGGTTTAAAAAAAAAAGAGGAAGATACTATGAATTCTATTTTTTTAAAATAAAGAAGAACAAAAGTTCTTAAATGTTGTGTAGAGCCAGAAGAAATGACGCTGTAGAAATATGGTTTTACATAAACATTTGAGAATACCATGAACAGCTAAGAAGAGTAATGAGAATGTTACGAAAGAAACCAAAGCAAAAAGGGAGCTAATTTCCAATATTTGGAAGAAACAATCATCATTTTTTATGCCTTGTAATGAGAAGGAAACAGTTGGAATATATTGTGACAACTAGGAAAATTGAGGGACGAAGAGATAGAGGGAAGCAAAGAGAAAAGATACCAGGCAGCTTAAGAGAATTACTTGACAGAAGGTCAACAACAGAAATGATAAATAACTGTATAGATCGAAAGTTGTGGAGAGACATTATCACATACACCAACAGGCATGGTACTTGATGATGATGATAATGATGATCTTATATATGTACAGCTGAGGATGAAAAAGATACAATTCAGGAAAAAAAAGTGTTGCAACTCGCAATATTTTCACTGATGCTTCTCATTATTTGAAACTTTAGGAAAGATACGTGCTGAAGAGTGCTGATTGTTGTGTATGCGACCTTATCCTGTCTAGAGTTGATATGCGGTTTACGTCAACACATTGAGTGCTGTTCCAAGGCCATCGTTGGAATTGTTTGACGCCAAGTATTTACATGTTACAACTCATTAATATGGACTGTTCTGCCAAGTCAATCGCAGTTTTCACTTTAGAGATTGTGCATCATCTTTTCGTGCGTTGTTGGCTGCGTTTATTAGAGTAAATAGGATTGTATGGGCGCAGCCATTGTGTATGCTACGTCATCGCAATGGCTGATTGTATATCCCTAAAACGACCGTACGCTAATAGTGAAAGGCGGAATGGAGTTTCGTACATGACTTTGCAGCACCGGGGTGACTCCCTGAGGTTCATGGTTGTCAGGACGGATTAATTTCACAAATTTTCACATTGCAGGGAGGGGAGCCGCGATAGCTCAGTGGTTAGTGAACTGGACTACAAAGGACAAGGGGTAGGGTTCGATCCAAACTGACGGCTTTCGCGTTCACCCAGCCTTAAATGGGTACCGGATTTTTTTCTGGGAAAGTAAAGCAGCACGGGCGTAATACCGACCACATTACCCCAAAAATCATGTGCTGAAGGTCTGTAAAATATAGGGTCACTAACACCATATTTCTCTATACGCCACTTGGCGTGACAGGGGTACTTTACTTTTTTTACTTTTTACATTGCAGGGAGATTTTATAGTCTGTTGTCTGATGTGCGACAGGGATAATCCGATGGCTAACTGTGTTTCATATGATCGGATTTGGAGTCAAAATGATGTCCTAACATCATCAAGCGATATACATTTTTTTTAAAAATATGACGATCATCATTTTCAGGAGGACGTGAACTTCCGGCCAATATAGTGGATAGGCGGCAGGAACCATTAAATGCTATGTCTAAAAAGTGTTCCTTGTTGCAGTCTCCTCATATTCCAAGTCCGGCTTGTTGCAGGAGCAACTGAGTTAAGTGCTCTGTGTACACTGTGAGCTGTGCGTTTCATCTGCTTTGATCGTATTTCGATATTTTGATTGTTTACGATGAATTTGGTGTGTGTGATGAGACTGCTATGATGGGGACTACAACTACCTTTCTTTGTTTGGGAGATGAGATAGTAATTTGGATGATTCCACTGACACGCGCGGTTGAGCAATTATGGATTTTAATTCATTTGCAGTGATACCGGGGCCTTCCATAACCATAACCATGGCGAAGATTACATCAAACAGTTCGAAGAACTGTCAGTTTCCAGACCAAAATGGCATTCGCTAAGTCAGTGACAGTAAATCACTGGAGACTGTAGATAGTGGTTTTTACAAAAGAATGTTGAGAATATCATGGACAGCTAAGAAGATTATTGAAAACGTTCTGAAAGAGGAAAAGGGAGATAATTTCCTATTATAAGGCAGAAACAATATTCATTTTTTTTGGCCATGTAATAAGACAGGAAAAAATAATAGACAGCTGACGAGAATGACTTGGCAGAAGGTCAACAACAGAAATGATAAATAGCTGCCGAGATCGAAAGTTGTGGAGTGACATGATCACCTACGCCAGCAGGCCCATCATCAACCTGATGATGATGATGATGATGAATAAGACTGGAATAGCTGTAAAATATTGCGAGAACTGGGAAAATTGATGGACGAAGGGATAGAGGGAGGCAAAAAGAAAAGGTACAAAAGGTCTTTTAAAAGAATGGCTTGGCAGAGGGTAAACAACAGAAATGATAAATAACTGTCGAGTTTGAGAAAGTTTCAGAGTATCGGAGTGACATTATCGCCTATGTCAGCAGGTGTTGTATTTGATGATGATTATGATGATGATGGTGCAAGTGACATACTTGACAGCTGTTGTTGGAGTCACTAAACCAGAGTTTACAAAGACCCTCTTCAACCTTTTAGCAGTGAAAATGTTAGCAGCGAACATAAAATTATTTCGGAAATAGGGTATAGCTGCACGCCTGGTGGGTGTGGATCAGACAAAGACAAACCTGATTACACAAGATGCCATAGAGAGTTCGAATCATTAGGCTAGAAGGTTCAGAAATAGCACTTTCGCTAATGAACGGACACAACAGACACCATTTTCTTCAAGGTGGAAATAAGAATATAAGATTTATTTTCCCTACGCTCTTTCTTTCTTTCTTTCTTCTTTCTTTCTTTCTTTCTTTCTTTCTTTCTTTCTTTCTTTCTTTCTTTCTTTTATCCTACTGCATGAGCAGTGTATCGTTGCAAAGTGGTTAGATATGTGTAATTTTGTGGTGTTCACTAGTTTTTTTTTTTTTTAACTTGATCTATTGACATGCTGAATTTACTTAATATCGCTTTGATTTCGTCTAACCACAAATGAATTCCCCTTTGTTCTCTCCCCTGTAGTCTGCCTGAAGTTTGTAATATAATGCAGGTTAGTAAGATTTCATTTTGATCAGATGTCACCACCAAAAAATTAATTAATTAATTAGTTAAATTAAATTTTTTTTAATGATTTCAACGTTGATTACTTTAAGTCAATAACTGATTTAAACCAAACATTTTATTTACGCAAGGGTGGATTCTAATTGAAAATCTCGTCTGATTTTGTTTATAGCGAAAAACATACATTTAATTTCGCATGTTGTATTTCTATGCGTGTTTCATTCAAGAATTGCTCATTTTCAATATTGGTAACGCAAGTTGGGTTTAAGCAAAGTTTCTATTAATAATGTCTTTGTTATTTGCACTGTAACATTCATATCTTTTAATATGGGGGCCATTGGGTAGCTTAACAGATTATCTTTCTGGATTATGGTTTTTATTTTTTTTTAAATCTAATTTATCGTCTTTGGTAAAAGTAATACTTAATTTATTATGCTCTCAAACTTAATTTAGAATCTTTTCGTTGGTAGGAAAAATAGTTTTGTGTTGCATTGTGATTTATTGTCATTGTGATTTATTGTTATTGTGATTTATTGTCACTGTGAGTTATTGTCATTGTGATTTATTGTCATTGTGATTTATTGTCATTGTGATTTATTGTCATTTTTATTTATTGTTATTGTGATTTATTGTCATTGTTATTTATTGTCATTGTTATTTATTGTCATTGTGATTTATTCTGATTATTTCTTTATTTTCATAGTTTATCTTCATGTCGTACTCTTGACATATGTAACTGAGACAGTTAATAAAAACATCTTTCGTGACATAATAAAGTTACGAAAATAGCACGTAGTTTAAAACCGTACAATGTAAACAGATACATAAATAATAACAGATGATCATTAATTAAAAAAAAAGAACTGTAATGTTATTTATTTTTTTTATCTCAACAAATATGATAACAAGGTGATATACAAATTAAACCAGTAATTAAATTCATATAAAATCAAGTATGTAATAATACTACAATGAATTTCATCATCATTATGTGTCCTATCTTGTTGTGTTGATGATGCTTTTTTACATTTGCATTACCATTGTTCAATTATCCTTTGTTTCACCAACGACAATGTTATGTCGTACTAGGGTAATACACTAGTTCCTCTCCTTAGCCTGAAAGTTGGAAGTAGCGTTGCAATGTGTTGAGCCGACTTCTAATACAAAAAGTCGCCGTTCGGTAATAAGTTGCAGTAAGCCTTCTTTCTTTAACAAATAAAATAATATTTAATCTAAATCATTAAAACAGATCAATAAATAACAATCTGCAGGATGTAGTTTAGATTCAAGAGAGCTACAGGGATGAAGGAGAAAGATTTGTTAATCAGTATAGTTTTGTTTCTCAGTCTTTTCATACTACTGGATTCGTTGAGAAGGAGGTCTGAGCACTTGTGGACAGTTGCTCAATGTGCGATGAAGATAATACGACGACTATTAAATAAAAATATACGCGGACGGCAACTGTATATAGAAGCATGAAGCTGAAGGCGGTTTGATGATCAGATGTGATTTTCTCGTCAAGCAAATATTCTGGCTTTCTTGCTTTTTGACAACCTTCCACCACAAGTCTTAGCTCCCAGACGTCAGTCAACTGTTGTTTTCTGGACCTGAATGCAAGCGAACCTTCTTGATTAGATATGTTAACATGATACACTACCAACCAATATTAGTGCGAAGAGTGCAAGTAACGAAAGGAAAAGGTAGGCAGAGATGGGAGGTAGCAACACAAATAGATAGGCCTCGAATACCAGAGAATGACTGACGACAGAAAGAAATGAAGAAGATTAAGGAAGTGCGTCGGTGGTGCCCCAAAGTCCTCCGGAGTTAAGGGATGAAAGAGAAGAAGAATTATTAGTTCACAATGTGTCCTGCTCAAAATGTCAAACTCAAATCTATTGTTCATGTCTAGTCACGCCTGTATCAAATTTATATTATTGCTCTCTATTGCAATTTAATAACATCAGACGGAGGATGCAACACAGAAATACAAAAAAAAATAAATTAAAATTAAAATTTAAAAAAAGCAGAATAGCACATACCAAAATAGTATCTTAGAAAATGAAAAAAAGATCTTGTGCAACAAGTCTGTCAGTAGAATTGGGAAAGAATGTTCATCAGTGCTATATTGAGCCAATTCTAAAAACAAATGGAAGGGAAACATGTACAGTAAACACACTCATGAAAAGACGATTAGAGACGGATGAAATGGGATTTCTCAGAAAAATGTTGAGAGTTCTCTGGAAAACTAAAAAGACTAACGAGAAAATTCTCAAAGAAGCCAACACCAAAAGAGAGCTCCAAAAAACATCAGAAAGAATCAATCGACATTTTTCGGGCACATCGTGAGAAGAGGAAAGTTGGAATACTTGGTTACAACTGGTCAAGTACAAGGAAAATGAGATCTGTGACGACAAAGAGAGAAGATAATTGATAGCGTGGTGTTGTGGCATGATAGGAAGTCAACAACAGAAATGGTATGATGCGCTGTGGACTGAGAATTGTGGAAGAACACGACCGTCTACGCCAACTGGTATGACACACGATGTTGTTAAAGTGAGACTTGTGTTTGAAGTGAGCAACTTCGTTATAATAACGAACATAAAATAAACAATTTCCGTTTTTATTCTTCAGAGTAGACCTCAACCTCAATAATAATTTCAGAGAAATGAGTGTGGTCGGTTCAGAGTAGACCTCAACCTCAATAATAATTTCAGAGAAATGAGTGTGGTCGGTTCAGAGTAGACCTCAACCTCAATAATAATTTCAGAGAAATGAGTGTGGTCGGTTCAGAGTAGACCTCAACCTCAATAATAATTTCAGAGAAATGAGTGTGGTCGGTTCAGAGAGACCTCAACCTCAATAATAATTTCAGAGATATGAGTGTGGTCGGTTCAGAGTAGACCTCAACCTCAATAATAATTTCAGAGAAATGAGTGTGGTCGGTTCAGAGTAGACCTCAACCTCAATAATAATTTCAGAGATATGAGTGTGGTCGGTTCAGAGTAGACCTCAACCTCAATAATAATTTCAGAGATATGAGTGTGGTCGGTTCAGAGTAGACCTCAACCTCAATAATAATTTCAGAGAAATGAGTGTGGTCGGTTCAGAGTAGACCTCAACCTCAATAATAATTTCAGAGAAATGAGTGTGGTCGGTTCAGAGTAGACCTCAACCTCAATAATAATTTCAGAGAAATGAGTGTGGTCGGTTCAGAGTAGACCTCAACCTCAATAATAATTTCAGAGATATGAGTGTGGTCGGTTCAGAGTAGACCTCAACCTCAATAATAATTTCAGAGAAATGAGTGTGGTCGGTTCAGAGTAGACCTCAACCTCAATAATAATTTCAGAGATATGAGTGTGGTTGGTGTTGTCGCCGGCATAATAATTGCCTAGTCACGATGTCTTCTAGTTTTTTTTTTTTTTTTAGTAATCGAATACAATAAAATAAAGAGAACATTTTAAAGAAAATTGTTTGGTGGCTGCACTTAGCATGTCTCAAGATAACAAAAACTCTTACAACCGACATTTTTGTATTTTATGAAACCGCTTTTATGTTATAAGTCGTTCCATGTGACCTTTTGAAATGTGGAGTATTATTTGTTATGACATTTGAATAGATAATGTTGTTTACATTTTCATATTAAAACAATAAGAACAAAATTGTGTGCCCTGAATTTTAAACCAATCACCTTCCTTTTTTATTTCTTTATGTAATTTGTCTCACTCGCTACTGGACCTGACATTTTTTTAATGGGTTCTACCCACTAAACGATCGTTCATACGAAGTACATCAAAATATTTACCAGCTATCCCGTGTGTGAACTCACATGTACTTTACACGAACAGTCACGAACAACAACCGTATTGTGTAAGCTCCCTCACCCAAATGACAGAGATCAGCAGAGAAGGGCACCAACCAGGCCGCGCTACTCAGTGGCGAAACAATTTAGGGTCACAAATATACACTACACACACACATTTCCTTTAATTCCTCACACAATGAGCGCCTGTTCAACTTTCGCTGCAGTATCTTCATTGATGTCAAATTTATTGAGAAGATGTCGGGTTGTGTATAGAGTGAGACACCACGTACTTGTGATTTAAGTACACACCACATACGTTTGTTATAACCGAAGAAAACTTCAAGGCTGAAATGTAAGCATTATCCTATAATTATTCACTATATATATATATATATATATATAAAGCGGAGCTAAATTTGTGTTTTTGATTATTTAATTTAATTTCCCTGTTCCCCATTTACAATCACCATTTGCATATTCACATTTATTCCCATCCAACATTTCTTCGTTCCATGATTTCATTGTTGTTGCTTTACCTATACCTCCTGAACAAAAACGCACCAATGACAACAATAGCAATGAAGCCAATCACACCGAAGGTGATACCAACAATGATTCCTGGAGTAAGGCCACAACCTTCGATCTCGTCTCTGTTGTTTCCGCAATCATCTACGCCGTTGCAGGTGAGATCTTCAGCGATGCACTCGTTGTAGCTGTTCTCACAGTCGAATGTGCCCTGGGCGCAGGCTGAAAATAGTAATAATTGTTGTTGATGTACTGTGATAATTAAAAGTTAAGTAATTGTTGAGATTATTCATTGCAAATCATTATTACTTTTAAACGTGAGGGCGTAGAATTATGTTACGGGAGAACATATCTTGAAATCGAAATGCTTGTTCACGTTTGGGCTGATGCCAGTTATGCAGTTGCATATACAATAGGAGAGCAGCGATAGCTCAGTGGTTAGTGAACTGAACTACAAAGGACAAGAGGTAGGGTTCGATCCGGACTGACGACTTCTGGGTTCGCCAAGCTTTAAATGGGTACCATATTTTTTTCTGGGGAAAAAAAGGGGCACGGGCGTAATACCGACCACATTACCCCAAAATTATGTGCCGAAGGTAATAAAAATTATGGTCACTAACACCATATTTCCTATACGCCAGGTGGCGTGACGGGGCTCTTGACTTGACTTTTATGTTCAATAGATCCCAACTATTCGTACAACTTTTTCGACTTAAATTAGGATTCGAACCATCCCGACGACTGTACGGTCAGCTCAGGGTCACCAGTTTGACTTTATTAAAGTTCCAGTAGCTTGTTTTTATCGAGGAAGCATTTTTGTTTGTTTGCTTTTGTTTTGGTTTGGGAGTTTCATCTTCCTCAGAGGGTGAAACCGTCTGTATGGAAAGCATTCCCGCTGCAGAAACTGAAGAACTTTGTTACCATTGGTAAAAAACACAGATCTTGGTAAAAAATCGACATCGTCATTTTGTTGTGTTCAGCGGAAGTGCCAGTTTTTTTTATGTTGCTCACCAAGGCAGCAGTTTTTTTTTTTTTAAATTGCCACGTTTAGACGAATTAGTAGCATTGATAGCTATCATATACCATCGGCGACGGTGTTAAGGATAGCGAAAGATTCATTGATTATGCGCTTGATTATATACGTAGGACTCAGCACAAGCTGCATAAAGTAATTTAACGAATAGCTTAAGGAAACGGTGATTCAAACAATCGTGCAAAAGTGGGGAAGACTCGGCAAAAATGTAGTTAGAGGTTGATAGAATGCTGAGCCAAGAACAGAGACATGGTTCCCGAGGGCTTTGATTGACGACGGGCGGTGGTGTTCGAAACTGAAGGAGGCCTGGACGTGAGACAGAACTTTCAGGGTGATTTTTAACCTGATAATTTGCGACATAAACATTACTGCTATTTACGCAATATATAATATTTTCTGAAATTACTGTCCTTTATTATAACAATTGCATCATACTATCTTAGCTATTTGCATTGTGAGTTATGAAAAAGCATTGCTTTTTTGCTGATCAACATCTCATACAGGTTTCTTGAAGTTTTTTTTTTAAATATAAAGACGCATCACATTAATTTATAGTTGTTTTAATGAAACATGCTTCCTGCCTGTCTAACGTCTAAATGTTGCGATAAAGAGAAGAAAAATCCAGCTTACTAGTTAAACGACTGTTGGCAAGGCAACAGGGAGGTCGTTTTTTGAAATGGTATACCGAATTCTCATTGGAAATTGGAAATATGTGTTGTAGTAGGTTTGATCTCCATAGAATCCAAGCCTATTTATTAATACCGACCAGAATTACAGGGGCTATATCACGGCTATACTAGAGAGAAGGGTGTCTGGTCGTACATCGACATTTAACTTATTGAGCTGGAATATGATTGCGTTATTTATTGTATTAAATATTAGAGTAGTCGTGGCCTCAGTTTGCCTCTTCTAAATATCCGCCACTGGCTTTGGTATGAGTTTGATACAAATGCCTCCTGATTATCTTCGAAATCACCCCCAAAAAGAAATATTTAGAGCGTGGAATGTTTTTTATTGACTTCAGTAATGAGAGTCTCTAACTGGGCCATGTCACTACATGAATGAGGTCATAACCTTGTCCTGGTCGATGTGATCATAATCAGGAGATCATCACGTGCCAAAGAAGAATGAAATTCATTGGCTAATTAATGACAAGTGTGTAAAACTGTTGTGTAAGGGACGTCTTCACAATGGTGTCGTAATATCACCACTGACGCGAAACCTTTATGGGCACAAACATTAAAAGGGAAACATAAAATAGCAAAAATAAATACAGTAGCATTTTATGAGCACACCACTTACTTTGACCTGAGCATTGGTAACCCAAACTATATCACTTATTTATAGAAATGACTTACTGCGTTTTTATAGGCCAATAATTCTGAGTTGGCTACAACTACCTTGAACATACTATAACCAGTGATGGAAAATGTATGTATGTATGGCCTTTGGTGTCTTGACAGACGATTGGTAGCAAACAATCATGATAAGTCAGTAGTTTGGTAAAGTATTAGTGTCTCATACTGGGTGCTGCTTTACTGAGCATCTTTTCTTGTGGCTAAATTTGCCAATCCTGGACAGACAGATCCATCCACAGAACGAGCAAGGTGTACCCGCGGTTCCCGGCCTTGTCTCCTTTCTCTTGCGCCTTTTGTCTTCTGAATTTGACATCAGCACTGTCTCGAAAGTTGCTGTGGCATTTTTTATGTTTGCTCTCCATGTGCTACAATACGCCGCCACATTTTTCCAGTTCCTTTCACTTATAGAAAATTCCCTCAAGGAAGCCCTGCAAACATCCTTATATCTCAGCACTGGTCTGCCCTTTGGTCTCTTTCAGTCGTTAAGTTCGCCATACAATATTTGTTTGGAAATACGATTGTTTGCCATTCTTCTTACATGGCCCAGCCACCTTAGTCTAAGAATCCTAAGTATTGCCAAGATGGATGGGAGTTTGGCTCGTTATAAAACATTAGAGTTAGTTACTTTGCCTTGCCATTTTGTGTTCATAATCTTGACGTACATGAAAGCTGTTTAACCTTTTCTCCTGCCCTGCATAGGTAGTCCAAGTTTCTGATCCGTATAGAAGTTTACTAAGCACACACCTTTGGTAAATTTGAATCTTAGTCCTGTGCGTTAAATTGGTGTAGGCCAATGCTCTATCTTTAAGTTTGCCAAATATGGAAGCTGCCTTTCCGATTCGGAAATTTATTTCTTATTCAAGGGAGACATTGCTTGTGACCTAGATAGGTAAATTTTCTCACCTAGATAGACCGAGATAGGTGAGCTTTCTCACAGGTTCAAGGGGTATGTTATTTAATGCTATAGCTGCGGGCAATGATGGAAAATGTAAAACTGAAACAAACAAAAGAATCGGAAGGACAAAAAGTAATTTTACTGCCATGAAAGACATACAATAATATCAAAACAAATAACACCAGGACTAAAACTAATGATTAGCAAAATGTTATATCTTCTCTACATTCCTGTATGGTGCAGAAATATTGACATTAGACAAGAAAACATAACAGAAAATTGAAGCCTTTGAAATGTGGATTTATAGAAGAATGGGAAGAATTGGATGGAAAGAAAAGAAAACAAATGATGAAATCTTAAAATAACAAAAAAATGAAAATAGAACTTCGAAATACAATTCAAACAAGACAAATGAGATTTTTAGAGCGTGTTAAAAGACACAACAGCCTACTGAAAGTAATATTGAAAGGGAAAATGCTATGTAAAAGAGGCAGACCAAGACTGACATGGACGAGTAACATCAAAAGATGGACAAGTCCGTCTATGACAGCCTGCAACATCAAAGCAAGAGACAGAGCGGAATGGCGTTCCATAGTAGCCAACCTTCGATGCGGAGACGGTACTTAATGATGATGGTGAATTCGTTTTCGTGTCAAAGATGATGATATAAAACCTAGAGTTTCATAAAAACAAAATGATATATGCTCCCCAGGATACATACTTCAAGATTCTTTCCCATTTTGGATGTCACTCAATAGCTACAACAGAAATTGATTGACATCTTCATTATCATCATCATGTGCCATACAGGTTGACGTAGGCGATCATGTCCTTCCACAATATTCTATCTACAGTGAATTGTCTCAATTCTGTTGTTGACCACTTACCATGCCATGACACCAAGCTATCCAGTAGTTTCTCTCTTTGTCGTCCGCGATCTCTTTTTCCTTTTATTTTGCCAGTTGTAACCAAGTATTCCAACTTTCCTCTTCTCATGATGTGCCTAAAAAATGTGGATTGTTTCTTACTGATATTTTTTTAGTAGCTCCCTTTTAGTGTTGGCTTCTTTGAGAATTTCCTCATTGGTTTTTTTGCTGTCCGGGGAACTTTCAACATTCTTCTGAGAAATCCCATCTCTGTGGCTTCTAACCGTCTTTTCATTTGTTTGTCTACTGTCTATGATTCGCTTCCATGGGTCAGAATTGATTCTATATAACACGGATGAACTCTCTCACTTCTATTGACATAGATTTGTTGCATAAGATATTTTCCATTTTCTGAAATGCTATTTTGGTCTGAGCTATTCTGCTTTTTATTTCTTCCATCTGATGTTATTATTGTGCCCAATTATTTCAGTTGCACTTCTTTCAGATTTGTCCAGTTTATTTTTTATGCTGCATGATGGTGATGATTGTTTCTTCGATATGACCATTACCTCTGTTTCCTTAATATTCAGATTAAGACATTTTTTTTTTTTTGCTTTCTTTAACTATTATGTCTAACATTTCTAGTAGTTCATTGTCTGCCTCTGCTATTAAGACTGTGTCATCTGCATATCGCAAATTATTTATGTTGTGACCGTTGACTTCAATTGCTTTTTTGTCTACTATTGATCTCATTATATATTCGCTGTAAAGTGAAAACAAATCCGGCGACAGAACACAGTCTTGCCTGGCTCCTTGTTTTACATATTCGAATTGTCCTATTTGGTTGTTAATTCTTATAGCTGCTGTTTGTTGACAATACATGTTCTTTATTATTCGCAGATCTTTGCCATCAATGTTTAATTTCTTCAGCATAATGATTATTTCCACATGTTTTACTTTGCCAAATGCTTTTGTGTAGTCTATGAAGCACATATCTTTCTTTACCTGAACAGCTCTTTCTATCAATGTTCTTAAGATATATTGCATTATTGGTGCCCTTTCCTTCCACAAATCCACATTGTTCCTCACTTGTTTCTGGTTTTATTTTGTTCCTTACACGTCTCATGATGATTCTTAGTAATATTTTCGTAATGTGGCTCATGAGACTAATAGTACAATGGTCTTCACAATCAGTGGCACCTAACTTTTTCGGTATGGGTACAAAGATAGATTTTAGTAGATCTTCCGATATGTGTCCAGTGTTATATATATCATTGAGTAGTTTTGTTATGACTTGTACTCCCAGCTCTCGTAATGTATTTATCTCTTCGATTATCATATTGTCGGGACCTGGAGCTTTGCATCTTTTCTTGTGTTGAATTGCGTTCTCCACTTCCCTCTTCACGAGCCGCGATAGCTCAGTGGTTAGTGAACTGGACTACAAAGGACAAGAGGTAGGTTCGATCCCAACCGATGGCTTCCAGGTTCACCCAGCCTTAAATAGGTACCTGATTTTTTTCTGGGAAAATAAAGCGGCACGGCCGTAAAACCGACCACATTACCCCAAAAAATCATGTGCTGAAAAGGTGTGTAAAATATAGGGTCACTAACACGATATTTCCCTATACGCCACTTGGCGTGACAGGGGTACTTTACTTTTTACTTACAATGACGTCTGCAGCCTAACACAACTGGCCTTTGTTATGTTCTCGGTTTCATTGCAGAACGAAAATTGTGTTAAAAATTTAAAACTGGGTATTTTTAGTTGAACATGTCTTCTGTAAAGGTGGCGTATATACTAAAGAAGTAATTCGACAGTTTGTGCTAACAAAAGCTCACAAGCTCTAACTCCACCTGACTGGATCTGTGGGGTGCGCGGAAATTATAAGTTTAGCTCAATTATTTCCCCATCAGTTAATAACCCGAAGACAAAAATCGTCACCCAGATCCAACAAATATCACCAGTCATTATCCAGAAGGTTTCCGAAAATATGAAGAAGCGAGTCAATAAATGTTATGAGGCTCGTGGGGGACATTTTGAACTCATGCTGTAGATACAACTTCATCGTGCGAACTGCTACTTTGAACTACCAAATAAAACCCAGCCGAGAGCAATAGTGTCTAGATGGATAATAAAAATGTACGCTATAATTTACTGCAATTCAAATTTAATTTAAAAAATATTGTCACCGCACAGCGACTTTATAAACACCCCGTCTAATCTTCACATTCAATTTTAAATTTGCTGGAATGTGATTTTTTTTTTATTTGTTTTTACCAACTGGTGGTACAATCACCAACAATTTTTTTTGGAGAGTTACTTCCTCTTGTTCTTCTACTTCTACTTTTTATGCGTCGCACTTTGCATAATGCAGGCCAGTGCATTCGTACTTAGAGTGCATTATAATTATTGTGTGTCTGTGTGCGTGTGTGCGTGTGTGTGTGTGCGGGCGTGTGTGTGTGTGCGTGCGTGTGTGTGTGTGTGTGCGTGCGTGTGTGTGCGTGTATGTGTGTTTCATAATGACGAAGCGCTCAATGTTGGAGTACCACAAACATTAACTTGCAACATCACGAGCATGTACTTACAGCCCGAAGTCTTGTATGTAACCTCAGTGACTAGCAGCGCAGCATGAGTGTAGGGTAAACTAGTTCTTGAAAAGTAACCGTAGTTTGCGCTACTTCCCAAGGTATAGTGGTTGTTTGTTGGTTTGGTATAATAACAATATCCATTGGTGTTGTCTTTGAATAACAATATAAAACGTTCATCAATTATGAAAGGGCATATTATAATGACAGCAAGCTACTATACAGGGAAACAAATCATATTTTAAATTGATTAAAAACAAGACTCATTCTTCTTCTTCTTCTTCTTCTAATCTTCTTCTTCTTCTTCTAATCTTCTTCTTCTAATCTTCTTCTTCTTCTTCTAATCTTCTTCTTCTAATCTTCTTCTTCTTTTTCTAATCTTCTTCTTCTTCTTCTTCTTCTTCTTCTTCTGCTTCTAATCTTCTTCTTCTAATCTTCTTCTTCTTCTTCTTCCTCTTCCTCTTCTTCTTCTTCTTCTAATCTTCTTCTTCTAATCTTCTTCTTCTAATCTTCTTCTTCTTTTTCTAATCTTCTTCTTCTTCTTCTTCTTCTTCTTCTGCTTCTAATCTTCTTCTTCTAATCTTCCTCTTCTTTTTCTAATCTTCTTCTTCTTCTTCTTCTTCTTCTTCTTCTTCTGCTTCTAATCTTCTTCTTCTAATCTTCTTCTTCTTTTTCTAATCTTCTTCTTCTTCTTCTTCTTCTTCTTCTTCTTCTTCTTCTTCTGCTTCTAATCTTCTTCTTCTAATCTTCTTCTTCTTCTTCTTCCTCTTCCTCTTCTTCTTCTTCTTCTAATCTTCTTCTTCTAATCTTCTTCTTCTAATCTTCTTCTTCTTTTTCTAATCTTCTTCTTCTTCTTCTTCTTCTTCTTCTGCTTCTAATCTTCTTCTTCTAATCTTCCTCTTCTAATCTTCTTCTTCTTCCTCTTCCTCTTCTTCCTCTTCTTCTTCTTCTTCCTCTTCTTCCTCTTCTTCTTCTTCTTCTTCTTCTTCTTCTTTTCTTTTTTCTTCTTCTTCTTCTTCTTCTTTTCTTTTTTCTTCTTCTTCTTCTTCTTCTTTTCTTTTTTCTTCTTCTTCTTCTTCTTCTATCCTTCCTCTGCTGCCGTCGGCGTCGAGGGGAGAAACAATCTGCGATTCTTTGCTCTTCTGTTGGCCTCTTCTGGTGTCATTCCTCCTAGTGACTCTAGTATTCCCTTTATACATCTCTTTCTCGGTCTTCCTCTTAATCTGGCGTTTTCGTAGCGTTTATTTAAGGCTCTTTATTCAAGACTCATTAGCATCTTAAATATAAATTGCAGAAAGTTTACAATACATCAGAGTCAACCAAGACTAAGTGGCAAGATGTATAAATAGAAGATAAAATACAAAAGTCTTTAAAACATTATATCACGCTTTTTGTAATCTTTGAATGTTTGAGTAAGATTTTGAATAAATATGCTGCTCTTTCGAACCGAGTGAGATAATTTAAGATAATCTATCTAATTTCTTTTCTTTTTTCTTTAGTTGCTTTCCCGCTCTCTCTCTCTCTCTCCCTTGCATAAGTAAGGATTGATAATACATTTGATTTCAATCACGAGTTTTGTTTTTGTGCTTAGTAATTTTGGTTTCCATATTTTATCAGGTTTCTGAAAGTCATTGCTGCCTTCGCAATTCTGATTCTAATTTCTTTCTTTGTGTCTCCTTCTTGATCTAAACATCTTCCAAGATATATAAAATGATCTACTTCTTCCACTGTTATTCCTTCCAGGTATATTTTTCTTCTGAGGGAATTTTATTATTCATTACTTTTGTCTTCTTTTTGGTTGATTGATCTTAAGTCCTATTTTATAACCATTGACGACAGAACATTTGTTTTTTTCCAACATCATGTTCACATTGCTTTTGATAAGAACTATATCATGCACAAAATCAAGGTCCTCCAACTGAGATCCAAGTGTCCTTCCAATGCCTTTGCCACTTGTACAGCATTTCTGTATTATGAAGTCGATGGCAGTTCGAAATAAGAAGGGACATCAAACACATCCTTGTTTTACTCGGGTATCAATCTGGAACCATTCACTCAAACTTGTCTTTGTCTGAAATGCGCATGAGAAGTCTTCGTATTTTGAAAAAAAAACAACATTTCTTCTTATTCTTTTTTCTTCTTCATCCACTTCCTTTCAGCTGCTAATTTGAGCTTAGGTCATCAGCAAACACTTTCCAAGCTATTCTGTTTCTTGTCAATCTTTTGATATAATTCCATGTCCTCCCCATTCTATTCATCTCTGCTGCTTTTATCTGTCTTCTCGAAGATTGTTTGGCCGTGTTCCTTTGTCTCTTCCCCTGAGAACACCAAAAAGGGCCTGTCGTGTTGGCTTCCGTAGTGTTTGTCCTATCCAGCGCCATAGTCTCCATTGTATCTCATTATCCACTGGTATTTGAGCAGTACTTTCATATAATTCTTTGTTAGTCACTTTTGTCGTGGCATTTCCATCCATTAATGAAGGTTCGTGTTTTCGTGATTGTCATTTTTGTTACTCTCCATGTTTTACAGCCATATACTAGGACTGATTTAACCATGTTTGTGAAGTTTTTGCAGCTAATATTTTTGTGTGCAGTACTACCAGTCCCATGTCCACCCCTTCAAAGTCACCTCTTACAAATATGCCTGGTAGGAAATAGAGCTATAAATCTTTACTTGAAATAAATACTTGACATATTTATTAATACAAATAATTGATATAGCTCACTACCCCGTCATATGATATTTGAACATATTTGTTGAAGCAAAAACATAGAATTGCACTAGAAAAAATTATGTAAAACTGTTGCTATTGTTTAGACTGCACAAAGCTTACCAAAAATATGGTTGAGATATACGTATTCTGCGTCGCATCTGCTACCACTGTAACTTGTGCCAGAGAAACTTAGGAATGACGCTTTCAATTGTGTACCACTTGTTGAGGTTCTCAAGTTCACTGAACAGTTATATTGAGCTCTAACTGTATAGCTGCGTAAGAGCTTAATCCTCACGTCACCATAGACTATGTATTGCTGATTGCAATAATCTTGCAGGTAGACTGTTTTGTTATAACAAAAATAACAATTAAAGTAGAACGATTATAGTTATTTCATTATATGAATTACACAAATAAATTAATAATGTCGTTACAATTGTTAATTCTTTGACATTGCAGTGGGTAAGAACAAAATAGCTTTAAAAATAGAAAAAAGTTAAAGGAAAAGAATAGAAGTGGTGTGAAGGTGAGTTTAGAATACATTAAACCATTTGTGGGGATTAGGACGGCTCTTGAGAATCGTTGTTACATTTCTGAAGGGCTAGGGAGAAGTAATAATCAGAGCAGTTTAATAAATAAATCAAGAGATGACATGTCAAATAATAGAATACTGAAATAAGTATGAAATGTGATAGAAACTGATTATTAAAGATGAATGTAACAAAGAAATACAATTGTCACTACTTGTGCTAAGTGGACAGATCAAAATGAATATTTCTACCAACACATTCTGAACAACAACAAATCAAAACTAAACAAAACTTAACAAAGAATAATACATATTACAAGAATTTATAACATTAAGAATACATTAAATATTTATTTTTTGCATTATGAACACGAGAACCAGGTTCTTAACGCAATTAAGTACTTAATTTCGTATTTTCAATGAGAGAGAGAGATAGAGATAGAGACAGAGAGAGAGGGGGGGAGAGAGAAGGGGGAGGGGGAGTTGAAGCCATGGGTGATTTTGGAATATATATAATAACAAAAATATTGAATGATATCTACAACAGGGACCCATTATACCAGAGGACCCACTAAAATCAATATTCATAGCCCTACCAAAGAAATCTGGTGCGATTGAATGCGATGATCATCGCACAATACGCCTTATGAGTCACATGACTAAGATATTGTCAAGAATCATTGTGAGAAAAGAGTGCGAAACAAAATCAGGACAGATATTAATAATGAACAGTGTGGTTTTGTTGAAGGTAAAGTTCGTAATACATCATAAGATCTTTAGTAGAAAGAGCCATAGAAATGAAAATAGATCTATACTTACGTCTCATACATTATACCAAAGTATTTTACAAAGTAAAGCACCAAGAAATAATTAGAATCTTAGAAGGTATAAACGTTGACAGCAAAGGTCTAAGAATAATAAAGAACATATACTGGCAACAACAGCGACCATAAGAACTGAAAACCAATTGGGAATGTTTCAACAAATAAAACAGGGTGTTAGGAAAGATTGTGTGCTGTCACCAGATTTGTTATATATTGTAATATAATTTGATTTGTTATATATTTATAATATAAATTAATTTGTAATGTGTATAGTGAGATTATTTTAAGATTCATAAGGGGCATGCCTGGAATAACAATCGGAGGTCATAATATAAATAATCTAAGGTATGCTGATGATACAGTCTTAATCGCTAAGAGTGAAAATGAGTTACAAGAAATGTAAGACATTATAGTGAAGGAAAGCAAAAATAAAGGACTCATTCTGGGTAGCTAAAAGACAGATGTAATTGTAGCAACAAAGAAAAAGACATCACTGCAATGCACAATAAAGACTAATGGAACAATATTAAAATAGGTAAATTAATTTAAATATCTGGGAATCTTGTTAACCTCAGATGGTAGATGTACAACAGAGGTGAGATCCAGAATGGCTCAGGCAAAATCAGCTTTCCACAAACAAAAAATATAGAAGATACTGTGCAATTCATTTTTAACAATAGAAACAAGAAAAATAGTTTTTAAATGTTATGTATAGCCAGTCTTAACATATGGAGGTGAATCATGGACAATAGGACAACAGACAAGAAAATCACTAGAGGCTGTAGAAATGTGCTTTTACAGAAGAATGTTGAGAATACCATGGACAGCTAAGAAGAGTAATGGAAATGTTTTTTAAAGAGGCCAAAGGAAAGAGGGAGCTAATTTCCATTATTTGGAAGAAATAATCATTTTTTGGCCATGAAATGAGAAGGGATAGATAGAAGAAGCCATAGATTTTAGAAGCAGTGATCTCCGCAATATGTGCCATTTTGGCACGCAAGGTTTCTGTTTTTTAGATTGTGGTTCTGCCCTATGTGCCGTCTTCGGCTCGAAAGGACAATAGATAGATAGATAGAATGAGGAGGGAACAGCTGGAATATATTGTGACCACTGGAAAAAATTGAGGGACAAAGAGATAGAGGGAAGCAAAGAGAACAGATACCAGACAGCTTAAGAGAATACCTTGGCAGAAGGTCAACAACAGAAACGATAAATAACTGTCGAGATCGAAAGTAGTGGAGAGACATGATCACCTACGCCAGCAGGCATGGCACTTGCTACTCATGATGAAATTCTATAAAGAAAATATATTTATGGGGATTTCCCTGGACACAGAGTTTAAAAAAATTTTTTTTTACAGAAACAACTGTATTGAATGATGATAAGTTCATATATATATATATATATATATGTCACTAGAGACTAGGAACTGAAATTCTGCGTGTTAATCCGGCCTCCCGGCTGACACCAGGGGTAGTTGCGGTAGAGAGAAATTATAAATAAAAATCCCAACCGGTGTAGCCGGAATTTGAACCCACATTCTCTCTAGACAAAACCAGTCTCCCCCCCCCCCCCCTTTTATAACACATTTAAGACACATTTATATTTAAAGTGTCTCTTTCTCTATGTTCATTTTTAACCTCTATGTCTCTATTTCTATAATTCATTTACTGTTTTAGCCTGTAAATCTCCCTTTTTCTAATTCGTTAATCTTCAGTGTAAGTTTCTACTTCGTGGCAATGAGAAAGCCAACAGGTTATCGAGGTCTGCCAATGTTCAAGAGACCTTAAAAGTGAACATGTATGGCATGGCAAGGGCTTGGAAAAAATAACCCTCACAGGAATGCGACAACAAACCTGAAGACAATCCATGTCAAAGAAACCCCGGAATACGGCGTCACGAAGGGCGAAAGCAGGAAAAGCAACCTCAGTTGAAAAGAACAAAATATATTAAATCAATACAGGGTAAAAAAAATAACCTCTACCGAGGGAAGTTTGTTAGACGAATGACAGGAAACAGACTGGGAGATAAGATCAGAAATGAAGAACTGAGAAAAAAGTTAGGAATAGCCCCCGCCATAGAATATATAAGGAAACAACAGATAAAATGGTTTGGCCACGTACAAGACAGAGTGATCAAAACACAACACTACGAGTCTTCATTAAACGTTGCGAGAACACCAGACCCAAGAGTCGACCACGAAAAAGATGGATCGATGGAATATTAGAAGCACTAGGAAACATAGAAGCAGAAATAATAGTGCTCTACAAAAGTGAGACTTTTACAAATATCAAGATGGGACACAACTTTTCTGGCCACTATCTGGTTGGACATGTCAGTGGCGGAGATCGTCAGTGGTGCAGTGGTTAACACACTGATTTGGCGATAAAATGAACGTGGGTTCGATCCACGCTGGACGTTCTCATCGGACTCAGCCGAAACTGAGAAAAATGAGTTTGAGAGGTAAACATAATTTAATGAGTTTGAGAGATAAATAACATCTTTGGAAGAACACTAATCACTGACCTGTAAATGCTACTGCCTAGTAAAGTGAAGTTTAATGCTTCATTATTTGCGATGTTAACACGACATCTCTAACTTAAAAAAAAAAAATATCTTATCTCGTAATTTGTAATCTCTCTCTCTCTCTCTCTCTCTCTCTCTCTCTCTCTCTCTCTCTGCGATCAAGACTCAACCAGAGTAGGATTCCAGACTCTCACATGAAGACAGCTGTCTGTTTAAGTGAATTGATCGACGACACAAACAGAACATCATAATTTGAGTCTGTTAGATCCACTCTGATTGAATACATGTTAAAACGTTGCACTGTGTTCTGCGTCAGTGGCCCAGTGCATCCGATTTAAGCCAGCATTTTATTCAGGTTTGCTTTCCTTAGCCTTTGATTGTCCCCAATCTTCCTGCAAGGCAGCAGATTGTCTTTTCTGTAGGGGGATTATGCCCTTAGATGGTCGGCCCTCCCAAGTTTACGAGCACCATCTGCCCGAGTCACTAGAGGTGACTAACACAGACATGCATACACAAAGATATGAGATGTGACTAACACTGACATGCACACAACGATATGAGGCATGATAACACTTACACACACCAAGATATGAGATATGACTAACACAGACACAGATAAACACACACTAATATATGCGATATGACTAACACAGACACACTCTACAATATGAGATATGACTAACACAGATACACACACTAAGATATGAGATATGACTAAACACAGACATGTACACACAAAGATATGAGACATGACTAACATAAACATGCACTCACAAAGATATGAGATGTGACTAACATAGACATGCACACACAAAGATATGAGATATGACTAAACACAAACACCTAAAGATATGAGACATGACTAATATAGACAGACACACATTAAGATATGAGACGTGACTAGCATGGACATACACACAAATATATGAGACATGACTAACATAGATATGCACATACAAAGGTATAAGATGTGACTAACATAGACATGCACACAAGGATATGAGATGTGACTAACATAGACATGCACACAAAGATATGAGATATGACTAACATAGACATGCACACCAAGATATGAGATATGACTAACATGACACACACCAAGATATGAGCCATGGCTAGCACGCACGCACACACACACACACACACACACACACACACACACACACACACACACACACACACACACACACACACACACACACACACACACACACACACACACACACACACACACACACACACACACACACACACACACACACACACACACACAAGCGGCCATGGTTAGCACGGAATATATAAGGTGATAAACATTTATTCGTTAATCAGGTTTATCAAGTGGCCACAGATAGTTGCTTAGCCAGTCCCGAGCACATAAACGGGGATTGCATTCAACACATCTTGTGTTCTGATGGCTGTGACATCATATGTGACCCGGAAAGTGCAGACTGCACGTGCAAGGAAACGCACTACGGGTCAGACTGCACTCTCAAATGTCCGGACAATTGTTTCAACGACACCTGTGAACAGTCAACCGGGACATGCGTCTCGTATGTCGATGATTCCCACGTTAAGAAGAGTCTGCCGACAACAACAAACCCAAACATATGGATACCTTAATGTGTTTCTGTGCTGATCATGGTTCATTTCTTGGTGTTTTTCCGTAAAGACATGGCTCATATCTTGATGTGTTTCTGTCCTAGCCATGGCTCATATCTTAGCTTGTGTGTGTGTGTGTGTGTGTGTGTGTGCTGGCCATGGCTCATATCTTGGTGTGTGTCATGTTAGTCATATCTCATATCTTGGTGTGTCCGTGTTAATCATGTCTCATATCTTTATGTGTGTCTGTGTTTAGTCATATCTCATATCTTAGTGTGTATCTGTGTGAGTCATGAGTCATATTTTTGTGTGTACATGTCTGGGTTAGGGATATCTCATATCTTTGTGTGCATGTTTATGTTAGTCATATCTCATATCTTAGTGTATGCATGTCTGTTTATGTTACATCTCATATCCTTGTGTGTGCATGGCTATGTTCGTCACATCTCATATCTTTGTGTGTGCATGTCTATGTTAGTCATATCTCATTTCTTTATATGCATGTTTATGTTAGTCATGTGTCATATATATTGATGTGTGTCAGTGTTAGTCATGTCTCGTATCGCTGTGTGCATGTCTGTGTTAGTCCCATCTCATATCTTTGTGTGTGCATGTCTGTGTTAGTCACCTCTAGTGACTCGGGCAGATGGTGCTCGTAAACCTGGGAGGGCCGACCATCTAAGGACAGAATCCCCCTACAGAAAAGATCATCTGCTGCCTTGCAGGAAGATTAGGGACAATCAAAGGCTACGGAAAGCAAACCTGAATAAAATACTGGCTTAAATCGGATGCACTGTGCGACTGGCGCAAAACACAGTGCAACGTTTTAACGGGTGTTCAATCAGAGAGGATCTGGCAGACTCTAATTGTGATGTTCTGTCTGTGGGGGCGATCGACACACTTAACCTGACAGCTTACTTCATGTGAGAGTCTGGAATCCTACTCTGATTGAGTCCTGATCGCAGAGAGAGAGAGAGAGAGAGAGAGAGAGAGAGAGAGAAGAGAGAGAGAGATGTTCATATTACTGATTTGCTTGATTTTGGTGATACTGTACACCATCTGGTCAAAGAACTGTATTAATTAATCATCATCATCATCAAGTACCGGGCCTGCTGGCGTAGGTGATCATGTCTCTCCACAGCTTTCTATCTCGGCAGCTATTTATCATTTCTGTTGTTGACCTTCTGCCAAGCCATTCTCTTGAGCTGTCTGGCGTCTTTTCTCATTGCTTCCCTCTATTTCTTCGTCCCTCGTTTTTTCCCAGTTGTTACAATATATTCCAGCTGTTCCCTTCTCATTTCATGGCCAAAAAATGAAGATTGTTTCTTCCTAATATTGGAAATTAGCTCTCTTGTTGCTTTGACCTCTTTTAGAACGTTTTCATTACTCTTCTTAGCTGTCCATGGTATTCTCAACATTCTTCTGTAAAACCACATTTCTACAGCCTCCAGTGATTTTCTTGTCTGTTGTCCTATTGTCCATGATTCACATCCATATGTTAAGACTTGCTCTACATAACATTTAAGAACGCTATTGATACAATTGTCTAAAACGGCAGCAACGCAGGGTTAAGTTATTAGCTCTAATTGAGAGCTCTTCTTTTTTTTTTTTTTAATGGGCTTTTAAAATCTTTATTATGAGTCTATTGATTAAAAAAATTATTGTGACATTTTCCCATTTCTTGGAGGTGTCAAGGGTTTTCAATGGGGCCTGGGATACAGGTCGCATTCCAAGTACAACGCAACGTAGTTCGGATCTATTCTATTTGTTTAATTTGCTCTTTTAAAAATGCCACTCATTCTAAAATTACACTCCATCTTTCTAGCTCACATTGTCAAGTTTCCAACAGATTTATACTTGTTTCTTCACGTCTAACAGTCACGCATAACGTATAATTAGTTGCGTCCCTTTAGTCAATTCTTGTCTGCTACACCTTTGTCCATCTCAAGCCACACCGTCTTTTGTTGTTCTGTTTTGCCAGAAAAAAAAGTTCTTTCTTCTGAGTTCACTGCCCTTTTTACAGAGCCATTAGTGTAATAATTAAATATTTGGGAACTTTGTTAACCTCAGACGGAAGATGTACAACAGAGGTGAGATGCAGAATGGATCAGACAAAAGCAGCTTTCCAAAAAATTAGGAAGATACTATGCAATCCATTTTTGACGATAGAAACAAGAAAAGAGTTCTTAAATGTTATGTAGAGCCAGTCTTAACATATGGGTGCGAATCATGGACAATAGCACAACAGACAAGAAAATCACTGGAGTCTGTAGAAATGTGGTTTTACAGAAGAATGTTGAGAATACCATGGACAGCTAAGAAGAGTAATGAAAACGTTCTAAAAGAGGTCAAAGCAACAAGAGAGCTAATTTCCAATATTAGGAAGAGACAATCATCATTTTTTTGGCCATGTAATGAGAAGAGAACAACTGGAATATATTGTAACAACTGAAAAAATTGAGGGACGAAGAAATAGAGGGAAGCAAAGAGAAAAAATAACAGACAGCTTAAGAGAATGGCTTGGCAGAAGGTCAACAACAGAAATGATAAATAGCTGCCGAGATCGAAAATTGTGGAGAGACATGATCACCTACGCCAGTAGGCCCGGTACTTGATGATGATGAGTGTAATAATTCGCTCCTCCTTGAATAACATTGTTCATTTTGTGCCTGTGTAGTTCCTAACCATCGTTGATGGACGTGCTAGTAAGCAACACTCGGTTGTATTCCATGCCAATAGCCAAACCCCTGTCCATTGAGATAAAATAGTTAATCTGGCTTTAAATGTTGACGTGTTCAACGCGCTGATACACGCATATCGAATGACGCTATGTTGATATATTTACCGTGTATGCATACGTATCTGATTTAATTACAACAAAATGTTAATTGTCAACACTCCAACCAATAGTAACATTCTATTTTATAATTTTGCATTCTTACAATATTTAGGATGTTGCTTATTTAATTTTGAGACCTGATAAAAATTATGATTGATGAGATATACGATATCTATCTATCTATCTATCTATCTATCTATCTATCTATCTATCTATCTATCTATCTATCTATCTATCTATCTATCTATCTATCTATCTATCTATCTATCTATCTATCTATCTATCTATCTATCTATCTATCTATCTATCTATCTATCTATCTATCTATCTATCTATCTATCTATCTATCTATCTATCTATCTATCTATCTATCTATCTATCTATCTATCTATCTATCTATCTATCTATCTATCTATCTATCTATCTATCTATCTATCTATCTATCTATCTATCTATCTATCTATCTATCTATCTATCTATCTATCTATCTATCTATCTATCTATCTATCTATCTATCTATCTATCTATCTATCTATCTATCTATCTATCTATCTATCTATCTATCTATCTATCTATCTATCTATCTATCTATCTATCTACCTACCTACCTATCTATCTATTGTCCTTTCGAGCCGAAGCCGGCACATAGGGCAGAACCACAATCTCAAAAACAGAAACCTTGCATGCCAAAATGGCACATATTGCAGAGATCACTGCTCTAAAATCTATGGCGCTGTTTCAATAACAATACTTTTTACAATGACAGCTCGTCAAGCCATCGATCAACTCCCTTAGTTGCCTTTTACGACATGCCTGGAAGGTCACAGTGTCACTATTATTTACTACCCACATAATGAGGCCCCGGTAACACACGGGAGATATACGATATACACAATATTATTTCCGAAATCATAAAAAGTCCACATTTATTCTGTGAATGTCTGGATTACAGAAAAGTTATGTGTTTTTGATCTTGTTTTCTTTATATATTTTTTAATTATTTTTTTTGGAATGATTTTTGGACCATGTTAAAAAATTCAATATTAAAAGTAATCTTGAAGGGGAAAATACAAAATAAAAGAGGCAGAGGCAGACCAAGACTAACATGGGCGAGTAACATCAAAAGATGGACAAATCAGCCAGCCTATAACGACCTGCACCATCAAAGCAAGAGACAGAGCAGAATGGCGCTCCGTGGAAGTCATTCTTCGTTGCGGAGATGGCACTCGATAATGATGATGTCTTTTTTTTTAATCTACAGTATTCCTGTATAACGTGTAAAGTGTAAATACAACGAATATCAACATGGAAGGTTAATATTTGCATTAGTAAAGTCATGTGCACGTTTTATTTCTTAAATAAGAAATTTTTGCAAGACACTAAAGTAGTATACAAGGGTCCATTTGGACCGAATTCCTCCGTAAATTAACAAAGATATATAAGAGGCGCCTTTAGCGCCTAATGTACACGAGAATCAAGGGGAGTTAATCGGTCGTGCGGCGGCGTGACCCCTCGTGCGGCGGGCGCGTGGTGACCTCGCGGCGGATCGCGTGTCAGCGGGTGACCCCTTCAGATTAGCTCGAGTGGTTCGGACAGCGTGCTATCGGATCGGGGATTATCTCGATTCGGTGGGACGCTATCGCGCCAGGTAGACGTTAGAAAATATTTATAGCTATGTAGTTGGGTGTCTGCTTAACGTTGTACCGTAAATGAAGCATAAGGGTAAAACAGTTAGAGATTACTGGTTAGTCTAAACTGGTAGTGTAAATATGTTCCTCGGTGTTAGTGGTTCGCTATCTCTCTCTCTCTCTCTCTCTCTCTCTCTCTCTCTCTCTCTCTCTCTTTCTCTCTCTCTCTCTCTCTCTCTCTACTATTCCAGCCTAGATTTCCCTCCATTGAAACACTTACTCATTCTCTCCATTTTTCCCTATCATCGTGCCTTCCTTCTCTCTCTCTCTCTCTCTCTCTCTCTCTCTCGCTTTCTCCCCTATCCTCTCTTAGACTTCTAACCTATCAGTCCACCCTCCGCCTCTCCCTTTAGCTCCCCCGCCCTCCCTCATATTTTTAGCGTCCCTCCTATTGTAACACTTGATTATTCTCACCATTAATACATAGCATCTCGCCTTCTTTCTCATAGGCTTCTCTCGCTCTCTCTCTCTCTCTCTCTCTCTCTATCTCGCTCTTCTAACCCCTACTAGACTTCTCTCCTACCATTCCACCTTTCTTCCTCTCTCTCTCTCTCTCTCTTTACCTCGCCTAGCGTTCCGCCTTCATTCGTATTTTTACCTTACCACCAGTGTAACACATTAATAACATTGAATATCAATTACAAAAAGACTTGAAATATCTACTTTTTAAAGAACCAATAAGATAAACATATGAAAAACGAAGGAATAATACACTCGACAAGGCTTAACAGACGTACTTTATACACATCACCATTAATACAACTGAAATTCCTTTAATGATAACCTATCCCATCGTTATGAGCTAAGAGAAAAACAGAAAAAAATTCAACTTACACCGTAAAATATTCCACTACAACACAGACCGCTAGACTGAACAGTACTATGAAAATAAACGTCCGTGAATCAAGCGCGCTTATAACACGAAGTCTCACATCCGACTAGTTTAAATATAATCTGGTAAATAAAATTTGGACGATACTATTCCACCCTCGACTAATATCTAGGTTAACCAATCAGAGAAGAAGATTTCTATCGGACACCCATCAACGAAATGACTGACCTCTGGATTAACTAATCAGAGAAGAGGATTACTGTTATCGTGATAACTGACCTCATTTTCAACTTGAAGTGCTGTCGAGTCTGATGCATGGGTTACTTTAAATCGATTCGGCCCCTGATACAATCCACCTAGCGGGTCAATGGTGAGGGAAATAATACAAGTGGCGGGTTACTTGAACGCGTTTTGACCCCTGCTGCAATACCAGGAGTTCCATGACAGTTATAAATAGTTGGATACAACGAGCAGGAAGTTATATTCAAGATCCAAAATGTTAGACCAAATCACTAAGATTTTACCGCCAGAACACACAAATTTAGGCTCATAGTCAAAAAGTCGACCTTAAAACCATACAAATCTACTCCCATACTCATAAAAGTTAGACACATCAGACAGATAATTACTTCCAAACTCCAAAAAGTTAGAACAAATCACGCCTCGATCGTTCTCTAACATTGCCACGATCGTTCTTTAACACTGCCTCCAGCGTTCTTCGATCGTTCTCTAACATTACCTCGAGCGTTCTCTAACATTGCCTCGATCGTTCTCTAACATTACCTCGAGCGTTCTCTAACATTGCCACGATCGTTCTTTAACATTGCCTCCAGCGTTCTCTTCACAAGTTTCGGAAGGGAACCATGATGGTTCGTTAAGTTCGTGGTTTGTTAAGTTCGTTGTTCGTGAGTTTGTGGTTCGTTAGTTGATGGTTCGTTAAGTCCGTGGTTCGTGGGGTTGTGGTTCGTGGTTCGTTAGTTGATGGTTCATTAAGTCCATGGTTCGTAGGGGTTGTGGTTCGCGGTTCGTGAGTTGATGGTTCGTTAAGTTCGTGGTTTGTTAAGTTCGTTGTTCGTGAGTTTGTGGTTCGTTAGTTGATGGTTCGTTAAGTCCGTGGTTCGTGGGGTTGTGGTTCGTGGTTCGTTAGTTGATGGTTCGTTAAGTCCGTGGTTCGTGGGGTTGTGGTTCGTGGTTCGTTAGTTGATGGTTCGTTAAGTCCGTGGTTCGTGGGGTTGTGGTTCGTGGTTCGTTAGTTGATGGTTCGTTAAGTCCGTGGTTCGTAGGGGTTGTGGTTCGTGGTTCGTTAGTTGATGGTTCGTTAAGTCCGTGGTTCGTGGGGTTGTGGTTCGTGGTTCGTTAGTTGATGGTTCGTTAAGTCCATGGTTCGTAGGGGTTGTGGTTCGCGGTTCGTGAGTTGAGGGTTCGGTAAGTCCGTGGTTCGTGGTTTGTTAAGTTCGTTGTTCGTGAGTTTGTGGTTTATTAAGTTTGTAGTTTGTTAAGTGCGTGGTTCGAGAGGTCGTGGGCAAGGGCAGAAACCTAAGAGGCAAGGGCAGAAACCTAGGAGGCAAGGGCAGAAACCTAAGAGGCAAAGACAGAAACCTAGGAGGCAAGGTCAGAAACCTAGGAGGCAAGGGCAGAAACCTAGGAGGCAAGGTCAGAAACCTAGGAGCTGCACCGTACATCTGCGTAGTATGCACGGCTCAAAAACCTTTTACCACTACTAGTTTTTTTGTTGTTTTTTTGTTGGAATTTGATATGTAGGGGTGTCAAATATTATGTTTGGGGTATGCCTTGAGGTTATGTTTCAATTTTTTTATCGATTGCACGTGCTGCACCGTACATCTGCGTAGTATGAACGGCTCAAAAACCACTATACAACTACTAGTTTTTGTTGATTTTTTGATGGAGTTTGATATGTAGGGGTGTCAAATATTATGTTTGGGGTATGCCTTGAGGTTATATTTTAATTTTTTATCGATTTCAGGGGCGTAACCCTAAAAAATGGTAAGGGGGGTTACAATTTCAAAAGTGATTTTTAAGTAAATTTTTGGTATGGGGATGTCTAAAATAAAGTTTTAGGTATGCCTACGTGCTAAATTTACGATTTTTATCGATTCCATGGGCGTAACCCTAAAAAATGGTAAGGGGGGTTACAATTTCAAAAGTGATTTTTAAGTAAATTTTTGGTGTGGGGATGTCTAAAATAAAGTTTTAGGTAAGCCTGCGTGCTAAATTAACGCTTTTTATCGATTCCATGGGCGTAACCCTCAAAAAATGATAAGGGGGTAAAATCCTAAAAGTGGTTTTTAATGTAAATTTTTGTAATGGGGATGTCTAAAATAGAGTTTGGGGTATGCCTAGAGTGAAAATTTACGATTTTTACCGATTTCATGGGCGTATCCCTAAAAAATGATCAGGGGGTTAACTCATAAAATTGCCATCATACATCAAAATCTTTTTAGTAACACATCCGGTATTGCCTCAGAGGTCAGTTCTATTTGGCTGCGTTACTTTCACACACAAGCTCAAATAACGCGACAGGATTAGACAAACCCTTGTTAGTTAACAACAGAAATGACTTTGAAACGTTTATCGATAGATTAAATGAAAGTGATATATTAGGTTATACAGACAAAAATAGGGCGACAATCAAATACACCTTGGAAGCCTTAGTCAGTACGAGTGTTTTTCAGCCTTTGCTTCCTAGGTTTCTGCCCTTGCCTCCTAGGTTTCTGACCTTGCCTCCTAGGTTTCTGCCCTTGCCTCCTAGGTGTCTGACTTTGCCGCCTAGGTTTCTGTCTTTGCCTCTTAGGTTTCTGCCCTTGCCTCCTAGGTTTCTGCCCTTGCCTCTTAGGTTTCTGCCCTTGTCCACGACCTCTCGAACCACGCACTTAACAAACTACAAACTTAATAAACCACAAACTCACGAACAACGAACTTAACAAACCACGAACCACGGACTTACCGAACCCTCAACTCACGAACCGCGAACCACAACCCCTACGAACCATGGACTTAACGAACCATCAACTAACGAACCACGAACCACAACCCCACGAACCACGGACTTAACGAACCATCAACTAACGAACCACGAACCACAACCCCTACGAACCACGGACTTAACGAACCATCAACTAACGAACCACGAACCACAACCCCACGAACCACGGACTTAACGAACCATCAACTAACGAACCACGAACCACAACCCCACGAACCACGGACTTAACGAACCATCAATTAACGAACCACGAACCACAACCCCACGAACCACGGACTTAACGAACCATCAACTAACGAACCACAAACTCACGAACAACGAACTTAACAAACCACGAACTTAACGAACCATCAACTCACGAACCGCGAACCACAACCCCTACGAACCATGGACTTAATGAACCATCAACTAACGAACCACGAACCACAACCCCACGAACCACGGACTTAACGAACCATCAACTAACGAACCACAAACTCACGAACAACGAACTTAACAAACCACGAACTTAACGAACCATCATGGTTCCCTTCCGAAACTTGTGAAGAGAACGCTGGAGGCAATGTTAAAGAACGATCGTGGCAATGTTAGAGAACGCTCGAGGTAATGTTAGAGAACGATCGAGGCAATGTTAGAGAACGCTCGAGGTAATGTTAGAGAACGATCGAAGAACGCTGGAGGCAGTGTTAAAGAACGATCGTGGCAATGTTAGAGAACGATCGAGGCGTGATTTGTTCTAACTTTTTGGAGTTTGGAAGTAATTATCTGTCTGATGTGTCTAACTTTTATGAGTATGGGAGTAGATTTGTATGGTTTTAAGGTCGACTTTTTGACTATGAGCCTAAATTTGTGTGTTCTGGCGGTAAAATCTTAGTGATTTGGTCTAAAACCTTTTTGGATCTTGAATATAACTTCCTGCTCGTTGTATCCAACTATTTATAACTGTCATGGAACTCCTGGTATTGCAGCAGGGGTCAAAACGCGTTCAAGTAACCCGCCACTTGTATTATTTCCCTCACCATTGACCCGCTAGGTGGATTGTATCAGGGGCCGAATCGATTTAAAGTAACCCATGCATCAGACTCGACAGCACTTCAAGTTGAAAATGAGGTCAGTTATCACGATAACAGTAATCCTCTTCTCTGATTAGTTAATCCAGAGGTCAGTCATTTCGTTGATGGGTGTCCGATAGAAATCTTCTTCTCTGATTGGTTAACCTAGATATTAGTCGAGGGTGGAATAGTATCGTCCAAATTTTATTTACCAGATTATATTTAAACTAGTCGGATGTGAGACTTCGTGTTATAAGCGCGCTTGATTCACGGACGTTTATTTTCATAGTACTGTTCAGTCTAGCGGTCTGTGTTGTAGTGGAATATTTTACGGTGTAAGTTGAATTTTTTTCTGTTTTTCTCTTAGCTCATAACGATGGGATAGGTTATCATTAAAGGAATTTCAGTTGTATTAATGGTGATGTGTATAAAGTACGTCTGTTAAGCCTTGTCGAGTGTATTATTCCTTCGTTTTTCATATGTTTATCTTATTGGTTCTTTAAAAAGTAGATATTTCAAGTCTTTTTGTAATTGATATTCAATGTTATTAATGTGTTACACTGGTGGTAAGGTAAAAATACGAATGAAGGCGGAACGCTAGGCGAGGTAAAGAGAGAGAGAGAGAGAGAGGAAGAAAGGTGGAATGGTAGGAGAGAAGTCTAGTAGGGGTTAGAAGAGCGAGATAGATAGATAGAGAGAGAGAGAGAGAGAGAGAGAGAGAGAGAGAGCGAGAGAAGCCTATGAGAAAGAAGGCGAGATGCTATGTATTAATGGTGAGAATAATCAAGTGTTACAATAGGAGGGACGCTAAAAATATGAGGGAGGGCGGGGGAGCTAAAGGGAGAGGCGGAGGGTGGACTGATAGGTTAGAAGTCTAAGAGAGGATAGGGGAGAAAGCGAGAGAGAGAGAGAGAGAGAGAGAGAGAAGGAAGGAAGGCACGATGATAGGGAAAAATGGAGAGAATGAGTAAGTGTTTCAATGGAGGGAAATCTAGGCTGGAATAGTAGAGAGAGAGAGAGAGAGAGAAAGAGAGAGAGAGAGAGAGAGATAGCGAACCACTAACACCGAGGAACATATTTACACTACCAGTTTAGACTAACCAGTAATCTCTAACTGTTTTACCCTTATGCTTCATTTACGGTACAACGTTAAGCAGATACCCAACTACATAGCTATAAATATTTTCTAACGTCTACCTGGCGCGATAGCGTCCCACCGAATCGAGATAATCCCCGATCCGATAGCACGCTGTCCGAACCACTCGAGCTAATCTGAAGGGGTCACCCGCTGACACGCGATCCGCCGCGAGGTCACCACGCGCCCGCCGCACGAGGGGTCACGCCGCCGCACGACCGATTAACTCCCCTTGATTCTCGTGTACATTAGGCGCTAAAGGCGCCTCTTATATATCTTTGTTAATTTACGGAGGAATTCGGTCCAAATGGACCCTTGTATACTACTCACTAAGGTATTATTAATAAACAGCTTTGTCGAACACTTTTCACCCGCAAGACATAATGCGATATTGTGATAGAAAGCGGGAAGGGGCATTACAAGGATGCAGGCTATGTTCTCCATTGAAGCAAAAACAAAACCATTGTTTGTTAATGTTAACTGATATCGATCTCAGAGACTTCAGAAAAGTAAGCAGTTATTTGTTTATTTGTGTAATTGCTTACTTTCAGCTACTGCACGGCACGTAGGTAGCATGATCATTAAACATACAAGTGAAAACATGTGGTAAGCGTTGACGGCCATCTTGAATCCTGGAAAAAAAATTGAAAATACATTGGCCACACATATTCTCAAACAACTGAAAGTATGGAGAATAATAAAGGTAAAATGGGTGAACTTATGGGGAATTATAAAGTAAAAAGGATGAAAGTATGGGGAATAATAAAGGTAAAATGGGTGAAAGTATGGAGAATAATAAAGGTAAAATGGGTGAAAGTATGGAGAATAATAAAGGTAAAATGGGTGAAAGTATGGAGAATAAAAAAAGGTCAAATGGGTGAACTTATGGAGAATTATAAAGTAAAAAGGATGAAAGTATGGAGAATTATAAAGGTAAAGTGGGTGAACTTATGGAGAATTATAAAGTAAAAAGGGTTGAAAGTATAGAGAATAATAAAGGTAATATGGATGAACTTATGGAGAATTATAAAGTAAAAAGGGTGAAAGTATGGAGAATAATAAAATAAAAAGGGTGAAAGTATGGAGAATAATAAAAGTAAAATGGGTGAAAGTATGGAGAATAATAAAGTAAAAAGGGTGAAAGTATGGAGAATAATAAAGTAAAAAGGGTAACATTACGGAGAATAATAAAGTAAAAAGGGTGAAAGTATGGAGAATTATAAAGTAAAAATGGTGAAAGTATGGAGAATAATAAAGTAAAAATGGTGAAAGTATGGAGAATAATAAAAGTAAAATGGGTAAAATTATGGAGAATAATAAAGTAAAAAGGGTGAAAGTATGGAGAATTATAAAGTAAAAATGGTGAAAGTATGAGATGTGAATAGGTGTCATAGCATCGATCCTTGTTGAGAAGCGATGGAAGTCATGTCTCTCCATAACCTTATATTGTGTTCACTATACAAGAGTTCCACTGTTGATCTGTTGAGCCTGATAGCGTCAAACCATCATTCATCTTTTCTATTTGTTTACCTCTACAACTTTGACGTTCTATTTTTCCTATTGTTGTTAAGTATTCCCAGCCGCATCTTCTTCAATTTATTTTTTTTTGTTTTTTTTTGTTCTTGCATGTTGGTGCTGTTAAATCTGATTATCTCAAGTTATTAAAAAAACGTCTCCCTACTATTACTCCATGAAGGGGGACAGGCAAGTTAATTTGGTCTGCTCTGCGTTTTTTTCCATGAGGAATATCAGCTAAGTGACCCATTTCTTTTAACACCCTTTTTTTTTACATTGATATCGTCTGGAAGGACAATGTGACTAACGGGGAAGTGCACATTCGCACAGGCCTCCCGAACATCTACAAGCTGCTCAAACAACGTAGGTCACGCTGTATTGGCCACTTACACCGCATGAAAGATGGCCGCGCACTAAAAGATATACTATATGGACAACCAACAGATGGCAAAAATTTTGAAGCGTCCAAAACTCCGTTTTGTGGATGTGTGTAAACGAGACATGAAGACTCTGAATATAAATACTGCAGTCTGAGACGACATAGCTGCAGACAGCAATCTTTGCAAATGTACTCTAGAGCTCCAACTTGAGCAAGAAGCAGACCGATTCACAGAAAAGGAGAATATTCGACGAATGAAACGAAAAAAGAACATTTCTGGGGGCGCTGCAAAATCCTTTGTCAACTGTGACTGATTATAATTTTACATTCATCATCCTCTCTCCCCCTCTCTCTGCTATACACGTAATATAGTATGTTTTACCTTATGTATTCTCTTATAATTTTATCTCTTTCTTATTTGTAGTATTAGTTTTAGTTATTCTAGAACATGTAGTAGAGTACATCTTCATTTATTTTTTCCGTTTTTGTTGTCTTTGTTTTCTTAAAAAGTCCGCATCTAGGCAGAAACATGTTTTGTATTTGTATTATTATTTTTTGTAAAGCTGTCGCAATGCTTTGTAGAAGTGTATCTTACACCACACCACTTGTTCCCTATTTCTCAATGAATGTGTTCTGTGCGTCTAATGACGTTTTCTGTGCGTCTAATGACGTGTTCTGTGCGTGTGATGACGATTTCGTTGTGCAGTAAAAAGCAGTCAGGCGATATGACGCACCCATGTGGTAAAACCATTTTTATATATTACTATTCCATTTGGTTATCTACCTTGACTGCTGCTGATCGTTCTTATTCATCATCATCATCATCGAGTGCCTTCTCCGCAACGAAGGTTGGCTACCATGGATCGCTATTCTACTCTGTTTCTTGCTTTGATGGTGCAGGCTGTCATAGATTGACATGTCCATCTTTTGATGTTACTCGTCCATGTTAGTCTTGGTCTTCCTCTTTTACCTTGTATTTTTCCTTCCAGTATTACTTTTAGTAGGCTGTTGTGTCTTTTAACATGGCCCCAAAAATTTCATTTGTCTTGTCTTAATTGTATTTAGTAGTTCTCTTTTTATTTTCAGTTGTTTTAAAACTTCATCGTTTGTTTTATTTTCTTTCCATCCAATTCTACCTATTAGTCTATAAATCCACATTTCAAAGCCTTCAATTTTCTGTTCTGTTTTCTTATCTAATGTCCATGTTTCTTCACCATACAGGATCGTATTGTATATATCATATTTTTTTTGCGAATCCTTAGGCTTTCCTTGTAAAGAGTATGTTTTTCAACACTTTTATCACTTTTTGATGTTTTATTTTGTCGAATGTCTTACTGTAGTTAATGAAACACAAGTGCATGTCTTTTTTTTTAACATTTTGTAGTTCTTGTGTTCTTTTGATATGTGTGGCATTTGCTGTGCATTTCCCCTCCACAAAACCAAATTACTCTTCAGAAATGTCATGTCTGATCTTACTTCTGACTGTGTCATTATCATACGGAGCAGTCCTTGAATCTTGGTAACATAACTCATGAGATTAATAGTTCTATAATCTCCACATTCAACAGCTCCTTGTTTATATGGTATAGCAATTAAGGTGGGTTTCTTTTTAAAAAGTCATCAGGGATATAGAAAAAAATATAAATAACCCTGTCACGGGACGTGTTGGAAATAAGGTGTTAGTGCCCGAAGTTTTTTTAGACCTTCGGCGCATTATCTTTGGGGTGATGTGGTCAGTATTAAGCTTGTGCCGCTTTTCTTTCCCAGAAAGAAATTTGGTACTCCTTTAAGGCTGGGTGAACCTGGAATCCGTCGATCAGGATCGAACCCAGTCTCTTGTTCTTAGTAGTCCTGTTCACTAACCACTTCGCTATCACGGTTGTTAACTCTTATAATAATGTATAATCAAGAAAGGCAATCTATTTTAGCTTATACTCTCCGGCAAACAAGTAATTAATAAGTTTCAGCTTTGTGGGTAAGGCAATGCTAAATAAACGATCGTTTCAACTGAAAGTTCTTCAACAGGGAGCAAACAACATCTCCAATCTAAAGCAGATCATAGTTATTTCATTGTTCCCACACCATCCATACCACAGACCTACATTGCTTTCATGCCTAGTCTCACAGATTTCAATAGCTTGGTCGGTCTATCATTAAGACTTGGTTTTCACATTCACTATAGTTCTGCTTAATTTGTTTTTAAGAAAGGTTTACTATAATCTGTTTTGGGGGCGTTAGTCCTACACTTAATCTAAATATCAACTTGCGATAATCTTTCAACAATTAAAAGTAGGTTCAAAGCACGTTGATAACGAGTCTATTGTTGCGGTTATCTTATGTCCTAATTTTTCAATTGTTCTGTTTTGATTGTGTGCTTTCATTTTTGTTTTGTCGTTAACTATAATACATTCTATCTATCTATTGTCCTTTCGAGCCGAAGACGGCACATAGGGCAGAACCAAAATCTCAAAAACAGAAACCTTCCGTGCCAAAATGGCATATATTGCAGAGATTACTGCTTCTTAAATCTATGGCTATGTTTCCGTAAAAATACTATCTACAATGACAGCTTGTCAAGCTCGGTCAGCCTCCTTAGTCGCTTCTTACGACATGCCTGGAAGGGTACAGTGTCACTATTCTTTACTTCCCTCATAATGAGGCCCCTGTAACACACGGGTGAAATGTTTTTAATTTGTTTTAAAATATTTAAAAATAAGCGATATGATATGAAACTTCACCTCAAGCTAGCTTTGTGATGGTAATAAATTATTGTGAATAATAAATTATTCATCACAAAAGAATATTCTGCTTTCATTAAATATTAGTCAAAATAAACCATTTGATTGTTGCCATCTCTTGCGAGTGTACGCCATCAATTCTCACAAACTATACATCACAACAAACAATTCAGCTTTCACAAGCTGTTCTTCCCGATACATTTTTTAAAAAACTATTATAGATTATTCGTCACAAGAGACTTACAAAAATGACTGTTCAAAAATAAAAAAATATGTTGCCCACAAAAGTTAAAAACATCTAATAATAATTCATATATATATATATATATATATATATATATATATATATATATATATATATATATAAGGCTTTGAATATTGATTTGAGCAGGTCGTCTGGTATATATCCCCTGTTGTAGATATCTTCAATAGTTGTTATTATTTCTATTCCAAAATCAGCCGTGGCTTCAATCTCTTCTTTAGTTATATTATCTGGACCAGGAGCTTTTCCTGCTTTCATATTGCGCAAGGCGTCTTCCACTTCTTCTTTGAGTATTTCCGGTCGTTCTCCATATTTACTTCTGTTCGTTCATCATTATAAAGATCTTTAATGTATTCTGTCTATCGTTCCCTTATGTTTTCTTGTTCAATCAACAGATCTTCTTCCTTTGATCATAAACATCAAGTTTTTGATTGCGTTTTTATTCCTGTTAATTCTCCAATTTGTTTGTATATAGCTTTGGCATATCTTTTTTCTTGCATTTTCAATATCTTTGCATCTCTCGTCCATGCTTCTTTTGCTTCATTGCATTATATTGCAATTTTTAAAATTTAATCTCTTATGCTCATCTTTATTTTCCTTATTTCTTCTTTCTTGTATCCATTAGCTGCAAAATATCATCTGTCATCCATTTATTTCTTGAATTTGTTCTCACTGGTGGTATGAACTCTTTTGATGTTTTTTGCACGATTCTTTTAACATTTCCCACTGTTCATAAATGCTTTTCATCTTCTCTATTGCACAGTAATGGTTCTGAATTGTGATTTTATATGTGTCTTGTAACTTCTTGTTTGATTTGAGTAAATCTAAATTTAACTTGATATTTTAACTGAGGCTCGTTTTGTTGCTTTTAATTTTACTCTAATCTTTCCCACACCTGGTACATGATCACTATTGCAATCTGCCCCTGGTTTAGTTTTCACACACACCAGGCTGTTTCTAAATGTATTGCTTAACATTGTGTAATCAATTTGATTACTTGCGTTGTCTCCTGGGCTTTTCCATGTTCACAGACGTCCTGGATGTTGCTTAAACCAGGTGTTTCCTATCATCATGTTGTGTGTTCTTGCCCAGTCAATAAGTTTCTCTTCCTCATTCGTCTAAAGACTTCTCTTTATCATCCGCCCTTTAATGAATGTCATTTAGGCGCGATATAATTGTATTGTAGTTTACAGTAAGCTTCGATACCTCTGGCATTTCGGACCCATCCGATTTCAGTACGGCAAGTTTCCGATACCGAACTGCCTTTTTCTTCGACAACTACATACAAGCTTTCCCAGACTTGTTTTTTTTTTTCCAGGCATGATAGGAGAGATGAAATATGATCTTGATTGAAAATGAGTCACTTACATGATGTAAATTATCAGCTATGAGTTTATAACAACTTCCAGTCCATTACGTATTATGATTATGGCCCCAACTAACAAATAAGAAGAATGGAGAGGGAAAATGAGTATTTTTTCCTCATAAATAACAGCTTGCGAAGAGTCCTTAAAATTCACTCATTTTGCTAGCGCAATGGTTGCACCGCTGAAAATGAACAACACATAACGTGTACCAGAGTTTCAAAGATAGGAAAATATATTTTAATAATTCAAATACAAAAAAAGCTGAATAGTAGTTGCTGTACCGTACCATCCAACCTGTGAAGTTAAAAAACATAAATATGAAACATTATCAGAAAATACTGAAGAAATCAGCAATCAAGAACAGCTGAAGTGGTGCAGTCAAGAAGAAATGCGCACAGTGCAGTTAGTAGCTGGGCCTGGGAAGGTCGCATGCTTTGAAGTCATCCAGACAAAATCACAATCATATCTACTTGGAGTATTTGGATACCAGAAAAATTAATTGTAAAGTAGTTCCTTCAATTATTATCCAAAATTATCATAATTATAATTACATCGTAATATCCGACTGATTTGTATTGTACTTATAAAAGAAAACAATGGCTTTGTCAACACCTCTTATAGTTTTGTTCGAGTATTTATATATATATATATATATATATATATATATATATATATATATATATATATATATATATAGAAGGTACGAAAAAAAACCAAATAACTCCTCTACTAAAGCACTGTGCTGCGTCTTTGTATATATATATATATATATATATAGTAGAGGAGTTAGTTGGTTTTTTTTTTCGTGCCTTCTGAATTGCCTAAACTTGTATACGTTAGGATAAAGAAAAAGTAATTCATTTGATTAGCTAAACCACTGTTGTCATGGCAACCAGGAAGTAATTTTCTGAAGTAGCCTATCTAGTTTTCATACATATTGCAAGGTCGATAGATGTCGTTGTATAGTTGAAGTAGACTTGTTTTCCGTTGACGTTGAAGCCTATCTATTAGTAACGGCTCGAATTATTTGAGCTGTATCACGGCTGACCGGAATAAGATGGTTAGTAGTATATTGATATTTAACTCATTGATTGTATTATGTATTCTGATAAAATATTAAAGGTGTCAATGCCTCGGTTGCCTCCTCTGAATATCCGCCGCTGCCTATCAGTATCTTCCTACCATCTTCTTGTTTAAGGCAGTGCCACTTCCAAGTAAACGGATATGACTATCCGGCTAAACTACACAAAATGTCTTTTAACAATTACATACACATGTCGGTGGCGAGAGTGATGGCTAAGTCGATCTTTATCGATTCTGAAGACTGAAGCTGGAAGAGTCTTACATCGAGTTAATAAAAGAATTAAATACATTGTGATCAGAGCATTAAGCTGTAATATTAAATCCACAAACAATTTTTTTACTGTCAACATGATTGGAGATAAACAATCAGGGCAAGGGGAAAAAATAATTGGAAATGAAATTCTGTAAAAGAATGTTCCAAATATTCCGAATAGACAAAAGAACCAACAAAAGCATATTTAAAGAATTTAATTCATCAAAATAAAGGTCATATATTTGGCTACATTGATCTCCATAATGTGGTTGGGAATGAAGTATTCAACGTTTCCGTACCAGGCCACAACATTTGAATATGAAGCAAAAATAAAATCAAGTAACTCAGCACAAGCTCTACGATACCATATACTCACGGGAAAATCAATATAGGATGTTATCCCACGAATTCTCAATTACTATGGGGTGTATATTGCTCAAAAGGGCTAGCATATTACCGAAGACAGCATCAGCTATCAGTACTGCAAATCTCCAACCAATCATACTTTAGCGTGCGGTTATCAGACGAAAATCTAATTGTGGCCTGTGTTTCAATTGTTGTAGATAACCCTTAGATTAAAATGTGAGTCACATAAAAAAAAACACATTAATTAAAACAGTGAAAACTGGAGGCTGTTACTTAAGTTATGGTTATGCTTATGGAAGGCCCCGGTATCACTGCAGACGAATTAAAATCCATAATTGCTCAACTGACCGTACCACTGGAATCGTCCGAATTACTACCTCATCTCCCTAACAAAGAAAGGTAGCTGTAGTTCCCATCATAGCAGTCTCAGCACACTTAAGTGTTACTTAAGTGTTACTAATCAAGGAAAGCGAACCTTAAATAATAGATTTGCAGGAAAAAAAACAGTAATTGTCTACATTAGACTGATATAATTGTAATTGACATTTCTGTAAAACTGCCACTGTTTTCTGCAAGTTTCCGCCAATGAATGTCAGAAAAAGTCATATTCACTGTTACATAAACCATGCTCTGTCAAACGGAAATAAATAAGGGATAATTACAAAAAGAAGAAGATATTTAAAGTTAATAGAATTGTGTTTCTTCAAAAAGAAAAAAAAGACAAAATCGAGGATATTTAAAAGCTATCGTTATTGTTTATTTTACTTTCTTACTTCTGGGTTGCCTTCGTGTTTTTCTGTGGAGCTGGAGAATAACGGATACAAGCCCAGTGCAGTCGCAGTCGCCACGAAGTTTTCGGGTCAAAGTTTTTATTTGAACCTAAAAGGGGGGAAAAAATGACCACACAGTGACTGGAACTAGACTTCAATTTGCTTAGGACAAAAAACAAGTTTTTAATCCAACATTGAGGATGTGATCTTAGCTAAAAAAAAAATTCGTTAACTTGCGTAGTATTCACACAAGACCTCCTGTATTTCGCCGTAGAATGCACACAAGACCTCCTGTATTTCGCCGTAGAATGCACACACAAGACCTCCTGTATTTCGCCGTAGAATGCACACAAGATCTCCTGTATTTCGCCGTAGAATGCACACAAGATCTCCTGTATTTCGCCGTAGAATGCACACACAAGACCTCCTGTATTTCGCCGTAGAATGCACACAAGATCTCCTGTATTTCGCCGTAGAATGCACACAAGATCTCCTGTATTTCGCCGTAGAATGCACACAAGATCTCCTGTATTTCGCCGTAGAATGCACACACAAGACCTCCTGTATTTCGCCGTAGAATGCACACAAGACCTCCTGTATTTCGCCGTAGAATGCACACAAGACCTCCTGTATTTCGCCGTAGAATGCACACAAGACCTCCTGTATTTCGCCGTAGAATGCACACAAGACCTCCTGTATTTCACCGTTGTCCGAGAGGTCTAGACATAGGATCTTCCGAGGCATCAGGGGACGTTATCCACGAAAAAACTACGGATTCAATTTTAATTATCCACTGACTGGTAAGAATCGAACCCAGGACCGTTTTTATCCAAACACCGACGTCGTACTTCTAGACCACCCCATATATATATATATTTAACCTTGTAACCTTGAACTTATTTTGTTTATCACCTACATCCGTATTTATTTAAATTCTCCTAAATGTTCCTCTAAATCAAATTTACTTTGAATTCTCCCAAATATGCTTCGGAATCATATTTATTTGAATTCTCCCAAGTATACCTCTAAATCACATATTTTGTTATACTTAGTTTATTAACTTAGTGACATTTTGTTATACTTAGTTTATTAACTTAGTGACATTTTGTTATACTTAGTTTATTAACTTAGTGACATTTTGTTATACTTATTTTATTAACTTAGTGACATTTTCTTATACTTAGTTTATTAACTTAGTGACATTTTGTTATACTTAGTTTGTTATTAACTTAGTGATATTTTGTTATACTTAGTTTATTAACTTAGTGACATTTTGTTATACTTAGTTTATTAACTTAGTGACATTTTGTTATACTTATTTTATTAACTTAGTGACATTTTCTTATACTTAGTTTATTAACTTAGTGACATTTTGTTATACTTAGTTTGTTATTAACTTAGTGATATTTTGTTATACTTAGTTTATTAACTTAGTGATATTTTGTTATACTTAGTTTATTAACTTAGTGATATTTTGTTATACTTAGTTTATTAACTTAGTGACATTTTGTTACACTTAGTTTATTAACTCAGTGACATTTTGTTATACTTAGTTTGTTATTAACTTAGTGACATTTTGTTATACTTAGTTTGTTATTAACTTAGTGATATTTTGTTATTCTTAGTTTATTAACTTAGTGATATTTTGTTATACTTAGTTTGTTATTAACTTAGTGATATTTTGTTATTCTTATTTATTAACTTAGTGATATTTTGTTATACTTAGTTTATTAACTTAGTGATATTTTGTTATACTTTGTTATTAACTTAGTGATATTTTGTTATTCTTAGTTTATTAATTTAATGACATTTTGTTATACTTAGTTTGTTATTAACTTAGTGATATTTTGTTATTCTTAGTTTATTAACTTAGTGATATTTTGTTATACTTAGTTTGTTATTAACTTAGTGATAGTCTGTTAAACTTAGTTTATTAACTTAGTGATATTTTGTTATACTTAGTTAATTAACTTAGTGATATTTTGTTATACTTTTTTATTAACTTAGTGATATTTTGTTATACTTAGTTTATTAACTAAGTGATATTTTGTTATACTTAGTTTATTAACTTAGTGATATTTCGTTATACTTAGTTTTTTAACTTAGTGATATTTCGTTATACTTAGTTTGTTAATGTTTATCCTTAACATCTCTCTGTGTATGTTTCCAGGGATGGCAGCTCATATTTCACACATACACAAACGCACAATAAACGACACCATTTTAAAATAATGTTATTACATATACGCTGTTAACGATTCTTAATTGACATTTTCCTTCAGAGCCAAACAAAACACGTCTGACAAGGACCTTAATTCATTCCCTTTGTTGTAGTCCCGGAAATAAAATATGACGTCTCGCTTAGTTGGTATCATTGATAGAAAGACAATCCTGCCCATAAAAATTACATTGTTCAGTTAAAGGAATACTAGAGTCACTAGGAGGGATAACACCAGAAGAAGCCAACAGAAGAGCAAAGAATCGCAGATTGTATCTCCCCTCGACGCCAAAGGCAATGGAGGAAGGATAGAGGAAGAAGTTCAGTTAAATGTCTCGGATCTAAAGAAAAAACATTGCATATGCGTTGTAAATTGTTGGATCTGTAGCAAGCGAATATGATATGGCTTGTCCCATCACAAGAAATAAACCAGGAGACCCGTCGTAAGGAGAACAAACTTTGAACACATTTTGTGAAAACTGTCATGAGACAAGTATAGGTCGCCAATATATACTATATCGATGGCATTATCTCACTTCTAAGGTCTTGCTTTGGGTTGAGACTTAGGGTTGAGACTATTGTTGAGACTAGTGTTGAGACTAGTGTTGAGACTAGGGTTGAGACTAGGGTTGAGACTTAGGGTTGAGACTAGGGTTGAGACTAGTGTTGAGACTAGTGTTGAGACTAGGGTTGAGACTTAGGGTTGAGACTTAGGGTTGAGATTTAAGGTTGAGACTTAGGGTTGAGATTAGTGTTGAGACTAGGGTTGAGACTAGGGTTGAGACTAGTGTTGAGACTAGGGTTGAGACTAGTGTTGAGACTTAGAATTGAGACTAGGGTTGAGACTTAAGGTTGAGACTAGGGTTGAGACTACTGTTGAGACTAGTGTTGAGACTAGTGTTGAGACTAGGGTTGAGACTAGGGTTGAGACTTAGGGTTGAGACTAGGGTTGAGACTAGTGTTGAGACTAGTGTTGAGACTAGGGTTGAGACTAGGGTTGATACTTAGGGTTGAGACTTAGGGTTGAGACTTAAGGTTGAGACTTAGGGTTGAGACTAGGGTTGAGACTAGTGTTGAGACTAGTGTTGAGACTAGGGTTGACACTTAGGGTTGAGACTTAGGGTTGAGACTTAGGGTTGAGACTTAGGGTTGAGACTTAGGGTTGAGACTAGGGTTGAGACTTAGGGTTGAGACTTAGGGTTGAGACTTAAGGTTGAGACATAGGAATGAGACTAGTGTTGAGACTAGTGTTGAGACTAGGTTTGAGACTTAGGGTTGAGACTTAGGGTTGAGACTTAGTGTTGAGACTTAGGGTTGAGACTTAGGTTTGAGACTTAGGGTTGAGACTTAGGGTTGAGACTTAGGGTTGAGACTTAGTGTTGAGACTTAGGGATGAGACTTAGTGTTGAGACTTAGGGTTGAGACTTAGGGTTGAGACTTAGGGTTGAGACTTAGGATTGAGACTAGTGTTGAGACTAGTGTTGAGACTAGGTTTGAGACTTAGGGTTGAGACTTAGGGTTGAGACTTAGGATTGAGACTAGGGTTGAGACTTAGGGTTGAGACTTAGGGTTGAGACTTAGGATTGAGACTTAGGATTGAGACTAGGGTTGAGACTTAGGGTTGAGACTAGTGTTGAGACTAGTGTTGAGACTAGGTTTGAGACTTAGAGTTGAGACTTAGGGTTGAGACTTAGGATTGAGACTTAGGGTTGAGACTTAGGGTTGAGACTTAGGGTTGAGACTAGTGTTGAGACTAGTGTTGAGACTAGGTTTGAGACTTAGGGTTGAGACTTAGGGTTGAGACTTAGGATTGAGACTTAGGGTTGAGACTTAGGGTTGAGACTTAGGGTTGAGACTAGTGTTGAGACTAGTGTTGAGACTAGGTTTGAGACTTAGGGTTGAGACTTAGGGTTGAGACTTAGGATTGAGACTTAGGGTTGAGACTTAGGGTTGAGACTTAGGGTTGAGACTTAGGGTTGAGACTTAGGGTTGAGACTAGGGTTGAGAATAGGGTTGAGACTTAGTATTGAGACTAGGGTTGAGACTAGTGTTGAGACTAGAGTTGAGACTAGGTTTGAGACTTAGGGTTGAGACCTAGGGTTGAGACTTAGGATTGAGACTAGGGTTGAGACTTAAGGCTTAGACTTAGGGTTGAGACTTAGGATTGAGATTAGGGTTGAGACTTAGGGTTGAGACTTAGGGTTGAGACTTAGGGTTGAGACTTAGTGTTGAGACTTAGGGATGAGACTTAGTGTTGAGACTTAGGGTTGAGACTTAGGGTTGAGACTTAGGGTTGAGACTTAGGATTGAGACTAGTGTTGAGACTTAGGGTTGAGACTTAGGGTTGAGACTTAGGGTTGAGACTAGTGTTGAGACTAGTGTTGAGACTAGGTTTGAGACTTAGGGTTGAGACTTAGGGTTGAGACTTAGGATTGAGACTAGAGTTGAGACTTAGGGTTGAAACTTAGGGTTGAGACTTAGGATTGAGACTTAGGATTGAGACTACGGTTGAGATTTAGGGTTGAGACTAGTGTTGAGACTAGTGTTGAGACTAGGTTTGAGACTTAGGGTTGAGACTTAGGGTTGAGACTTAGGATGGAGACTAGGGTTGAGACTTAGGGCTTAGACTTAGGGTTGAGACTTAGGATTGAGACTAGGGTTGAGACTTAGGGTTGAGACTTAAGGTTGAGACTTAAGGTTGAGACTTAGGGTTGAGACTAGTGTTGAGACTAGGGTTGAGACTATTGTTGAGACTAGTGTTGAGACTAGGTTTGAGACTTAGGGTTGAGACTTAGGGTAGAGACTTAGGGTTGAGATTTAGGGTTGAGACTAGTGTTGAGACTTAGGGTTGAGACTAGGGTTGAGACTTAGGGTTGAGACTTAGAGTTGAGACTTAAGGTTGAGATTTAGAGTTGAGACTAGTGTTGAGACTAGGGTTGAGACTAGTGTTGAGACTAGGGTTGAAACTAGGGTTGAGACTTGGGGTTGAGACTTAGGGTTGAGACTAGTGTTGAGACTAGGGTTGAGACTTAGGATTGAGACTATGGTTGAGACTTAGGGTTGAGACGTAGGGTTGAGACTTAGGGTTGAGACTTAGGGTTGAGACTTAGGGTTGAGACTTAGGGTTGAGACTAGGGTTGAGACTTAGGATTGAGACTAGGGTTGAGACTTAGGGTTGAGACTTAGGTTGAGACTTAGGATTGAGACTTATGGTTGAGACTTAGGGTTGAGACTTAGGGTTGAGACTTAGGGTTGAGACTTAGGGTTGAGACTAGGGTTGAGACTTAGGGTTGAGACTTAGGGTTGAGACTTAGGATTGAGACTAGGGTTGAGATTTAGGGTTGAGACTTAGGGTTGAGACTTAAGGTTGAGACTTAGGGTTGAGACTAGTGTTGAGACTAGGGTTGAGACTTGTGTTGAGACTAGTGTTGAGACTAGGTTTGAGACTTAGGGTTGAGACTTAGGGTTGAGACTTTGGGTTGAGATTTAGGGTTGAGACTAGTGTTGAGACTTAGTTTTGAGACTAGGGTTGAGACTTAGGGTTGAGACTTAGAGTTGAGACTTAAGGTTGAGACTTAGGGTTGAGACTAGTGTTGAGACTAGGGTTGAGACTAGTGTTGAGACTAATGTTGAGACTAGGGTTGAGACTTAGGGTTGAGACTTAGGGTTGAGACTAGTGTTGAGACTAGCGTTGAGACTAGGTTTGAGACTTAGGGTTGAGACTTAGGGTTGAGACTTAGGATTGAGACTAGGGTTGAGACTTAGGGTTGAAACTTAGGGTTGAAACTTAAGATTGAGACTTAGGATTGAGACTACGGTTGAGACTTAGGTTTGAGACTAGTGTTGAGACTAGTGTTGAGACTAGGTTTGAGACTTAGGGTTGAGACTTAGGTTGAGGCTTAGGATTGAGACTAGGGTTGAGACTTAGGGCTTAGACTTAAGGTTGAGACTTAGGATTGAGACTAGGGTTGAGACTTAGGGTTGAGACTTAAGGTTGAGACTTAGGGTTGAGACTAGTGTTGAGACTAGGGTTGAGACTATTGTTGAGACTAGTGTTGAGACTAGGTTTGAGACTTAGGGTTGAGACTTAGGGTTGAGACTTAGGGTTGAGATTTAGGGTTGAGACTAGTGTTGAGACTTACGGTTGAGACTAGGGTTGATACTTAGGGTTGAGACTTAGAGTTGAGACTTAAGTTTGAGATTTAGAGTTGAGACTAGTGTTGAAACTAGGGTTGAGACTAGTGTTGAGACTAGGGTTGAGACTAGGGTTGAGACTTAGGGTTGAGACTTAGGGTTGAGACTAGTGTTGAGACTAGGGTTGAGACTTAGGATTGAGACTAGGGTTGAGTCTTAGGGTTGAGACGTAGGGTTGAGACTTAGGGTTGAGACTTAGGGTTGAGACTTAGGGTTGAGACTAGGGTTGAGACTTAGGATTGAGACTAGGGTTGAGACTTAGGGTTGAGACTTATGGTTGAGACTTAGGATTGAGACTTATGGTTGAGACTTAGGGTTGAGACTTAGGGTTGAGATTTAGGGTTGAGACTTAGGGTTGAGACTTAGGGTTGAGACTTAGGATTGAGACTAGGGTTGAGACTTAGGGCTGAGACTTAGGGTTGAGACTTAGGATTGAGACTAGGGTTGAGACTTAGGGTTGAGACTTATGGTTGAGACTTAAGGTTGAGACTTAGGGTTGAGACTAGTGTTGAGACTAGGGTTAAGACTAGTGTTGAGACTAGTGTTGAGACTAGGTTTGAGACTTAGGGTTGAGACTTAGGGTTGAGACTTAGGGTTGAGATTTAGGGTTGAGACTAGTGTTGAGACTTAGTTTTGAGACTAGGGTTGAGACTTAGGGTTGAGACTTAGAGTTGAGACTTAAGGTTGAGACTTAGGGTTGAGACTAGTGTTGAGACTAGGGTTGAGACTAGTGTTGAGACTAGTGTTGAGACTAGGGTGGAGGCTTAGGGTTGAGACTTAGGGTTGAGACTTAGGGTTGAGACTAGTGTTGAGACTAGTGTTGAGACTAGGTTTGAGACTTAGGTTTGAGACTTAGGGTTGAGACTTAGGATTGAGACTAGGGTTGAGACTAGTGTTGAGACTAGTGTTGAGACTAGGGTTGAGACTTAGGGTTGAGACTTAGGGTTGAGACTTAAGGTTGAGACTTAAGTTTGAGACTTGGGGTTGAGACTAGTTTTGAGACTAGGGTTGAGACTAGTGTTGAGACTAGTGTTGAGACTAGGGTTGAGACTTAGGGTTGAGACTTAGGGTTGAGACTTAGGGTTGAGACTTAGGGTTGAGACTAGTGTTGAGACTTAGGGTTGAGACTTAGGGTTGAGACTAGGGTTGAGACTTAGGGTTGAGACTTAGGGTTGAGACTTAAGGTTGAGACTTAGGGTTGAGACTAGTGTTGAGACTAGGGTTGAGACTAGTGTTGAGACTAGGGTTGAGACTAGGGTTGAGACTTAGGGTTGAGACTAGGGTTGAGACTAGTGTTGAGACAAGTGTTGAGACTAGGGTTGAGACTAGTGTTGAGACTATGGTTGAGACTTAGGGTTGAGACTAGGGTTGAGACAGGGTTGAGACTTAGGGTTGAGACTAGGGTTGAGACTTAAGGTTGAGATTTAAGGTTGAGACTTATTGTTGAGACTTAGGGTTGAGACTTTGTGTTGAGACTTAAGGTTGAGGCTTAGGGTTGAGACTAGGGTTGAAACTTATGGTTGAGATTTAAGATTGAGACTAGGGTTGAGACTTAGGGTTGAGACTTATGGTTGAGACTAGGTTTGAGACTTAGGGTTGAGACTAGGGTTGAGACTTAAGGTTGAGACTTAAGGTTGAGACTTAGGGTTAAGACTAGGGTTGAGACTTAAGGTTAAGACTTAGGGTTGAGACTAGGGTTGAGACTTAGGGTTGAGAATTAAGGTTGAGACTTAGGGTTGAGACTAGTGTTGAGATTTAGGGTTGAGACTAGGGTTGAGACTTAAGGTTGAGACCATAAACATAATTTGTCTCCAGCCACAAACATAATTTGTCACGAGCCACAAACACGACTTTTCACGAGCCACAAGCACGATTTGTCACGAGCCACAAACACGATTTGTCACGAGCCACAAGCACGATTTGTCACGAGCCACAAACACGATTTGTCACGAGCCACAAACACGATTTGTCACGAGCCACAAACACGATTTGTCACGAGCCACAAACACGATTTGTCACGAGCCACAAACACGATTTGTCACGAGCCACAAACACAATTTGTCACGAGCCACAAACACAATTTGTCACGAGCCACAAACACGATTTGTCACGAGCCACAAACACGATTTGTCACGAGCCACAAACACAATTTGTCACGAGCCACAAACACGATTTGTCACGAGCCACAAACACGATTTGTCACGAGCCACAAACACGATTTGTCACGAGCCACAAGCACGATTTGTCACGAGCCACAAACACGATTTGTCACGAGCCACAAACACGATTTGTCACGAGCCACAAACGCAATTTGTCACGAGCCACAAACACGATTTGTCACGAGCCACAAACACAATTTGTCACGAGCCACAAACACAATTTGTCACGAGCCACAAACACAATTTGTCACGAGCCACAAACACAATTTGTCACGAGCCACAAACACAATTTGTCACGAGCCACAAACACGATTTGTCACGAGCCACAAACACGATTTGTCACGAGCCACAAACACAATTTGTCACGAGCCACAAACACGATTTGTCACGAGCCACAAACACGATTTGTCACGAGCCACAAACACAATTTGTCACGAGCCACAAACACAATTTGTCACGAGCCACAAACACGATTTGTCACGAGCCACAAACACGATTTGTCACGAGCCAGAAACACGATTTGTCACGAGCCACAAACACAATTTCTCATGAGACAATGTGATTTTTTTTTCAGAAAAGTGTTCTGTTTGGTCTTATTTTGCACTAGTAAATAATTGGACCAAAAATTTTGCAGCATGAATGTTGCAACGACCGAAACATGCCCAAATTTTACATATTTGAGGAGGAATGCCAGAAAGTGCCCCCCCCCCTCTCCCACCTTCATTTAAGGCTTCTTTCACATCAATTCTCACGATGGAAGGAAACACTTATAAACTAGAAGGGAATTTTCTACCGTTTATTGGTCATGTACCCCTATGGGTGCACAATTCAACATAACAATGATCCAAAGCATGCAGGCCAACACCACCAAAGCATGCAGGCCACACCACCAAAGCATGCAGGCCAACACCACCAAAGCATGCAGGCCAACATCACCAAAGCATGCAAGCCACACCACCAAAGCATGCAGGCCACAACACCAAAGCATGCAGGCCAACACCACCAAAGCATGCAGGCCAACATCACCAAAGCATGCAAGCCACACCACCAAAGCATGCAGGCCACAACACCAAAGCATGCAGGCCACAACACCAAAGCATGCAGGCCACAACACCAAAGCATGCAGGCCACAACACCAAAGCATGCAGGCCACACCACCAAAGCATGCAGGCCACAACACCAAAGCATGCAGGCCACAACACCAAAGCATGCAGGCCACACCACCAAAGCATGCAGGCCACAACACCAAAGCATGCAGGCCACACCACCAAAGCATGCAGGCCACAACACCAAAGCATGCAGGCCACAACACCAAAGCATGCAGGCCACACCATCAAAGCATGTAGCCAACACCACCAAAGCATGCAGGCCACACCACCAAAGCATCAGTCCAAAACCACCAAAGTATGCAGGCCACACCACCAAAGCATCAGTCCAAAACCACCAAAGTATGCAGGCCACACCACCAAAGCATGTAGTCCACACCACCAAAGCATGCAGGCCACACCACCAAAGCATCAGTCCAAAACCACCAAAGTATGCAGGCCACACCACCAAAGCATCAGCCCAAAACCACCAAAGAATGAAGGCCACACCACCAAAGCATCAGTCCAAAACCACCAAAGCATGCAGGCCACACCACCAAAGCATCAGCCCAAAACCACCAAAGTATGCAGGCCACACCACCAAAGCATCAACCCAAAACCACCAAAGAATGCAGGCCACACCACCAAAGCATCAGTCCAAAACCACCAAAGCATGCAGGCCACGCCACCAAAGCATCAGCCCAAAACCACCAAAGAATGCAGGCCACACCACCAAAGCATCAGCCCAAAACCACCAAAGAATGCAGGCCACACCACCAAAGCATGTAGTCCACACCACAAAAGCATACAGCCAATATCACCAAATCATGCCGCCCATATCACAAAAGCATGGCTGTTCACAATGAATGCAGCATTACTGAAGTGCGTCTGCAGCAGTCTCGTTCTAAAAACAATCGAACATGTTCGGACACTGCTCAAGAAAAGATTAATTTTTTTCTTTCAAAGAACTCAAAGACATTGAACAATTGAAGGTTTTAAAAAACACACACGCTGGAAAAGACAATTATATAATGAACCGAAGTCCCCGGTTGGTAGATATGGAAGATATCAATCTTCCCCTAGACAAACACAGCAGCTTTTATTACTATTTGCTTTTATGAGCGTGGTGCGCTGAGAGATTATGACTGCCACCTTTTTCAATATACTGTATATGTTTTTTTTTTACCCTGTTCCCTGTATATGTTCTTTCCGCAGCACTGGGTTATTCGTCTGTTCCCTGTATATGTTCTTACCGCAGCACTGCAATTATTTACATGTTCCCTGTATATCTTCTTACCACAGCACTGCAATTATTTACATGTTCCCTGTATATGTTCTTACCACAGCACTGCAATTATTTGCATGTTCCGTGCATATGTTCTTACCGCAGCACTGCAATTATTTACATGTTCCCTGTATATCTTCTTACCACATCACTGCAATTATTTGCACGTTCCCTGTATATGTTCTTACCACAGCACTGCAATTATTTACATGTTCCCTGTATATGTTCTTACCACAGCACTGCAATTATTTGCATGTTCCCTGTATATGTTCTTACCACAGCACTGCAATTATTTGCATGTTCCCTGTATATGTTCTTCCCACAGCACTGCAATTATTTGCATGTTCCCTGTATATGTTCTTACCACAGCACTGCAATTATTTGCACGTTCCCTGTATATGTTCTTACCACAGCACTGCAATTATTTGCATGTTCCCTGTATATCTTCTTACCACAGCACTGCAATTATTTGCATGTTCCCTGTATATCTTCTTACCACAGCGCTGCAATTATTTGCCTATTCCATGTATGTGTTCTTTGTGCAATAAGTTATTTTCTTATAATAAAATAACCAATTTCGACGAAAACGTTGCTCTTGTGACTGTCAGTTGGAATATTTCTCTCCGACCAGATACGTTATCTGACTCTGTGGGAGTAGTCTGAAGGGAACCCATCGTCATCCCCTTCTCAGCTCTTCAAGAATTACACTCTCGCATAGCTATCTTGATGATGGCGCTGGATAGGACACACATTGCTGAAGCCAACTGAGAGTATTACACAACAGGCCCTTTTTTGGAATCGCCAGGGAAAAAAGATAAAGAGGAAGACCAAGGAATTCTTGGAGAAGACAAATGGAAGCAGAGATTAAGATGATGGGGGAAAACATTGAATGATCTTAAAAGACTGGCAAGGAACAGAATAGTTCGGAAAATGTTTGTTGAAGACCTTTGCTCCACAGGGAGATGAAACACAGAAGAAGACATCTTTCTTGAACACCGATTCAAATTCTTTGTCAAACAAAATAGTTTTGTAACCTGCATGGAGGTGTTACCAGCTCTGATTTGACCAATACTTTTATTTGAATCTATCACGACTGACCTCTTGAGTTGTGCTCATCAGCATCAGCAGAATGAGTGATTTATTGGCCAACCTGGTAGTTTTATTCCCTGTTTGTTTGCGATCGCCCGATGACTAAAGGAGTACGCCTCTTCGTCATCCGCCCTTAAAAGGACGTTAAGTGGGCGTATCTGCGTTGTGTTGTGATTTGCAGTATAATTTGCGCCATTCGGCCCAACACATCCGACTTCAGCACTGTTTTCTTCTTTAAAAGTAATTTGTGTTGATTCAAAAAACCAGGCAGCAACAGGTCACTGACACATAGCTGACTTTGCGTCAGCGGCGCGTGTGATCAAGGTCCAACTCAAAATTCTCGAGATAGCTCGGGTGACACACTGGTCAAGCGAGCAGATGCGAGAAGGGGGCTAACTCGGTACCCAAAAAATGTGTGGAAGAAATCTTCCTTTAAACAATAATACAAAAACATATGTTATTGTTGGTTTTAGGATTATCCGCATCTCACATCGAACAACTGTCCAAAAGCACTCAGATCTCCCCTCCAGCAAATCCCGCGGTGTGAAAGGATAAACTGGTTCAAAAGTCTTCATCTGTTCTTCCTCTTGACTAACATGAAGATCCGGGTACGAAACCAGGGCTGTAGATTCACGAACAGCATTGACATCTTTATCTCACCCTTCTTTTCACAGATGGGTGAAATACGATCTTCTTCATCTTCTCTTCTTTCCTTCCTCATCTGCCTTTCAGCGTCCAGGGGAGATATAATGTGTGGTCTTTTACTCTGTTCTACGCCTCTGCTGCTGTTATGTTTCCTAGTGCTTCTAATATTCCATCGATCCATTTTTTCGTGGTCGATTCTTGTGTCTGGTGTTCTCACAACGTTTGTTGAAGGCTCGTCGAGTTGTGCTTTGATCTTTCTGTCTTGTCACGTAGCCAAACCATTGTATCTGTTGTTTCCTTATATATTATATGGCGGGGCTATTTCTAGCTTTTTTTTTCTCAGGTTTCAGATCTTATCTCTCAGAATGTTTCATGTCATTCATCTAATACATTTAATCTCAGTAGAGGTTATTTTTCTTATTGTTCTTGTATCTGTGGTCCAAGTCTGGCATTGGTAGCACCAGCGTTGGTGATATACAATCGCCCACCATTATTATGACGTTATACACACAGAGGCGAATCTCCTCTAGTTTAATTAATTTCTAATACAACAAAATAATTGACGACATGATGTTCGGTTTTGTGGATGGGACACTACTAAACAAACTAACGTTTTGACATTATCAATGGGTCTTTGGGAGCGCGTTGACGTGCGGCGAAATCCACTGTTTCTCTGGCTGAAAAGCCGGAGTACGGTACCCACGGTAGACAGACAGGATTGTTTATATCGCGGGTGGAAAAACAAATCCCGAGTCTCACGTCGTGGCGACAGCCTTTACCCCCCCCCCCCCCCCCGCGCCCCCCCCCCCTCCCGGTACTGTTGTGAGCCCCCGACATACAAAATCAATGGTAATATGTGTTGTAAAGATAGTTTCAGTAAACAGGGAGCTATCTTAACCTCCAAACCTGACGCCTTCCCTCTGGATTATTTTCTAAACTTATCTACACCAATTATGCCGCAGTTTAAATGGCTTTCATGTATATTCCTATGAAAGTTATCAAAAGTTCCATTGATACGGCATGAAGATCTTGTTATCATGTTTCATTTGTGTTGTTCTTAAAGTGTTCTTTTTAAACCAAAAATATAATGTAATCAGCTCTGAAGCGTTTTATCTCCAACTTCACCCAAGTAATCACTCACAATCACATTTGAGCAATTAAAATTAGGCTAAAGCACATTGATAATTAGTCTGTTGTTTAAGTTATTTTATCTCCTGGTATGTCATAAGCCCTTACTTTGTGTGCGCTTTGATTGCAACATGAGAAACATAATTGACATTTGTAGAGAATGCAACATAAATTTCTTTACATTTTGTTGTTGACGACTGTAAAGCATTTGAATGCATCATTAGATTTTATGAAAAATAATAATAGATGTATGGTTTTCACCACACCCAGTGCATATGATAACACATTTCTTATAATGGTCATCACGCAGATTGAAAATAAATGATCAAATAATGAATTGAAAATAATATATGAGACTGGTTTGATATAGCACAAAGAGTTAGAGGTGCATCTTATCATCTTATCTATTCAACATATATGTATCACCATCATCATCATCATCATCATCATCATCATCATTAAGTACCAAGCCTGCTGGCGTAGGTGATTATGTATCTCCACAAATCTTGAATTCGACAGTTATTTATCATTTCTGTTATTTACACTCTACCAGGCCATTCTTTTAAGCTGTGTGGTATTTTTTCTCTTTGCTTCCCTCTATCTCTTCGTCCCTCAATTTCCCCAGTTGTTACAATATATTTCAGCTGTTCCCTTCTCATCACATGGCCAACATATGACCACATCTCTTATTACATATTTGGATTTGATACACTAGAATTAAAGCCTCGAAAGTAAAGTTACTCAGCAACAATATCTATATAGATCTACATATACTCACGAACTACAAGATCAGCTATTCAAATATCTATATAGATCTACATTTACTCATGAACTACAAGATCAGTTATTCAAATATCTATATAGATCTACATTTACTCACGAACTACAAGATCAACTATTCCAATATCTATATAGATCTACATATACTCACGAACTACAAGATCAGTTATTCCAATATCTATACTGGTCTACATATACTCACGAACTACAAGATCAGTTATTCCAATATCTATATAGATCTACATTTACTCACGAACTACAAGATCAGCTATTCCAATATCTTTATAGATCTACATATACTCACGAACTACAAGATCAGTTATTCCAATATCTATATAGATCTACATTTACTCACGAACTACAAGATCAACTATTCCAATATCTATATAGATCTACATATACTCACGAACTACAAGATCAGTTATTCCAATATCTATACTGGTCTACATATACTCATGAACTACAAGATCAGCTATTCCAATATCTATATTAATCTACATATACTCACGAACTACAAGACATGAATTCTTAGTCACTATGGATTGAATATTTTTAAAGAGGGATAGTACAGAAGACCGCATCTGTTGTCTGAACAAAGCATATTTTATTTCTATTGCAAATCTCCAACCAGCCACAGTGCGGCGTGTGCTTTTCTTAGGCTACGACAAGCTAATTGTGGTATGTGTTAGAAGTTTTGGAGATCGGAGTTAGATTAAAATATGAGCAAGTTTAAATGAATGAACGCATCAAAATAATTAGAGCTGGAGGTTACTATGTTAATGTTGCTGATACAAGTAAAGCCTTCTATTTCTATGCGTTGACATCATAGCCAAGGTGGTACTAAATACAATCACAATAATAAACAAATAGTAAACATTCTACTTTAGAAGTATCCTACAACATGAAAGCCCGGTGGCATTGTGGTTAGTTCACTATTCAACTGAAGGCTTGGCGTTCAAATACCGTAGCAGAAGGTAATCTGAATATGTTCATCGAAAGGTGCCCTCGTCAAGCAAGTGTTTCGACCCTTTGGCTTCGTTAACCGCCTGAAGGGCCCCATCCACCAACCTCCTCTGAGTCATGATTTCCAGACGTAGGTCTTCTATTGTGTTTGAACTTGAAAAGTTCACAATATGTTGCTCATAGAAGGGGATCTGGTCTACACAAAACGTGTGATTGTGAACCATAACTGGCATATGGAAGTGAGGTAGCTATTAGTGAGCAAACGAGTCACTGGATGTAACAGACTTGACATTTTTATTTGTACATAAAAAAAAATACTGTGATTATCTAACAACTACCGTAGTTGTCTTGTCGTATTTCTGGGTGAGGGTGGAGGGGGGGGGGGGGAGCTGGAAAATGAAGGCCGTATTTACAGTGGTATCGTCTCGAGGTGTTCGGGTCATAGTTATTACTTTCACCATTTAGGGGGAAAACATTGAGTTTTTGAGTTATTTGCGGGTCATCATCATTGCACTCCGAACATGTCCATAGGTGCTCAGATCACCTTCTCAGCTATTCCCGCAGTGTCCAGCGACTGACGACTCCAGTTCTATGTTGATTGATAAGTCTTCTTACACGGCCACTAAGTTTCTCATTTCTGGCTGTGCCCATCTTAACTCCTATTTCCATCATCCGAAGAAGTGACGTGTATCTGTGTTTGTCGAAGTCCTGTGCTCTTCCCACATCTCGGAGGGCATTGATGATGTCCGCCCGATCCATTGGTTGCCCGTCCTCAACGACAGCGCAGCTAGCCAACCTGTCCTCTCTTTCATTTCCCCGTACTCCCGCATGTCCAGGGATATAGACAAAGGTGACCTTACGTATTTTGGACTTCTGCTAAACTTTTTTGGGCAAAACATAATTGACATTAGAATTTAGAGCATTAGAATTAGAACATTAGAATTAGAACATTTGAATTAGAACATTAGAATTAGAACATTAGAATGTCTTGAGCATACTTTTACCTGGTTTTTAAAGAACGGCAGGTGTCTTTTTTTATCCATAATTGAGAATGTCATGGTTAGCTCATGAGTTACGTACGTGATGACATCTTCACTGAAGTCAAAGATGGAAGAAAACTTTTGAAAAGATAGTTTACCTTTTTTTGGTCATGTCATGACAAGAGAACAACTTGAAAGTAATGAACAACTGGAAAATGAGAAATTATAAAGAAAGAGAGGCACAGGAAAACAGTAGGAAAGAAATGCAAGTCAGTGCAGCAGGCTTGCTTGAGGATGAATTCTGTATAGTTTTCTATCAACATTCTTATATAAACAATAATTCTTCTTGGAAAATAAATGTCCAGACACTATTCCCATACTTTACTACGAAACTTCCAATAACACAAACACGACATAAAAAAAAAACACCAAACACAATATAATTTAACACAAAAACAACAAGCTATCATCATATATGTGGAACTACTAGAATATTTAATTATTATTTGCTATAACAAGTTATAATATATAAATTGACACATTAAATCAATCAAACATTTCATATAGAATCAGTTCATGTAGTTATTCTACAATGGCTCCCAACATAATGCGTCGCTGATGCCGTCTGTAATTTATTAAAAGATCTATATTCCAGTGGCCAGTTTAATCACTTTCTCATGTCGCATGCTCAAGTTTCATACTAACACCTCCAGTTTTTTTTTTCTCAGCCCGAACTTGAAGGAATTAGTCAACTCATTTGCTGACAAAGAGGTCGGAATTTGCCTTGTTTTTATTTTTATTTATCAGTTTTTGCCCTGGCTTTCCGCGGGAGAAAAATGACTTCCGGGAAAGACATCGGCCATTGTCTGCGTATTTTGAAAGTGTCAACACTGAAACAGTTTTTTGCCGATTTGACAGGTTTTTATGTTTTTATTTTCAATTTATTCGAGTCAGTTGGGGTTGGAAGCGACTGTGGGCACTCTCTTCTCGATGATGTCGTTAGAAATTGTTGCCCACGTAACCGACTTGGCTCGCACTGGAGCTTGACCTTGCCAACACCAAAAGACAATGCAAAATAACAAATAATGGCTGCGTGTCGCCCTGTTTTCGCAGACTACCGCATTCGTTTAAACCTTTTCTGTTGCTTTGTTTGTTTTAAATGTGTATTTTCAATGTTGCTGGAGTGTGGAAGTGACTGTGCACTTTCTATTCGATGGAAGTCATTTGGAATCGTCGCCTGCGCGTCGATTATGGCTGCACGGTTGTCAACCTTGTCAGCAGAATTTGCCAACGCGCTTTGGCAGGAGCTGTGACATGAGTGAAGCGGATATGGGGACTTCCCGACTGCAATGATACTGATTCCATGAACATAACAGAACAGAATAGAGGAGAAAAGCAGGAATGATAATATAATCTTGTGTCTGTAGATCCTGTATTGCTTACTCTTTTTGTTACTTTACTTTTGACGTAATATTGATCTTATGCATATCAGGACGTTCTTAGGATGTAAATGCTTGTCTATCAGTTGCAAAAAGTCTTTTCTCTTCAATCAACACAGTTACGGGACTTTACCAGCCTCTGAAAATGTGTACCAGAGACAGTGTTGTGGACAGTGAAACTTACATATATCACTGATAAATGTGTAGATGATATTGATGGAAACAAAGGGATTAGTACAATATTTTATTGATGAATGGAGAGCCTCGGGGGCTGAGTGGTTAGTGTGCTTGTTTCCTGGTCAGTGGTGCCTGAGGTCGGTTCTCTGAAGTGGTGGATTCTTTTAGGATCGACAGGGCTATGAGGTCAACTCAGCCTCTAAAAATGTGTACCAGAATTTTTCTCGGAAGTAAAGGCGACCTGTCATGATTCCGACAACATGATTTTTTTTAAAATCGAGGAATCGCACGTCAATGTCGAAAATGTTACCCTTTACTTTTGCATTAAAAATTTATATTTGAAACAACTTTCCTTTTCCCACTTTTACCAACGGTTCTTTCTGGAGTTTAAAAGTTAATCTTTTTCCCCCTCAAATAAGTGACAGAAGCTTCGCCTCTGTTCTCTTCATTAGAAGAACACCTATTCTCTCGTAAGACTTCATTTTGGTTCGCAAACATTTTATTTTCACGAAATTCCATGTCTTTTTTTCCCCTCAGAAACATCAACCTATGTTGCTGCTTGTTATCTCCAGAATTGATTCTTGATTATCAACGATTGCCAGCATCAAAGACTTCTCGGCTAAACACTTGTACTCAAACCTATTTCCACACACTTCATTTTGGAGTCAATATTTCAGTAGAAATGTAACTATTATTTAATAACACACGAGACTCTCACCTCAAATGATTATAATTTATTTGTGAGAAAGGGACATGCAACCACTGTCATAACATATACTATTATAGACTCATAGTAAACAAGCATTTCATTGAGCTGAAATATCCACTATGGATGTGTTACAATACAGAAAAAAATTCAATATAATTGGTTCAGTAGTTAGCATGCTACAATGTGTGACGTTCTTTCATCGAAATAACTGATACCAACTGGGGAAAGTAATAACAGCCAGACATTGAACTGACCTATTTACTTTCATTCCTGAGTTGGGAAAGTAATAACAGCCAGACATTAAACTGACCTATTTACTTTCATTTCTGAGTTGGGAAAGTAAAAACAGCCAGACATTGAACTGACCAATTTACTTTCATTCCTGAGTTGGGAAAGTAAAAACAGCCAGACATTAAACTGACCTATTTACTTTCATTCCTGAGTTGGGAAAGTAAAAACAGCCAGACATTGAACTGACCAATTTACTTTCATTTCTGAGTTGGGAAAGTAATAACAGCCAGACATTGAACTGACCAATTTACTTTCATTTCTGAGCTGGGAAAGTAATAACAGCCAGACATTGAACTGACCAATTTACTTTCATTTCTGAGTTGGGAAAGTAATAACAGCCAGACATTGAACTGACCAATTTACTTTCATTTCTGAGTTGGGAAAGTAATAACAGCTAGACATTGAACTGACCAATTTACTTTCATTTCTGAGTTGGGAAAGTTATAACAACAAGAAAGTACACTCACTCCCAAGCATTGAAAAGATGTGGCCTAATTTTACGAAGATTAATACTTGTATCCCTTACGACAACATATGTTTAGCGATATCTTTTAGCTGAACGGTTAAACATTAAACATAATAACAATTTTCTTCATTTTAGGTAGATACTAGAACTTCGTATTTCATTCGTTTCGGATCTCACATTAATTATCACGTTAAAAGCATACATTTTTATGACCAGGTTAAACTCGTAATTGATAAATCCAATTTTCTCGTCCTTGTTTGTCAACATAAAACGTCCCAAAAAAAATAACATAAAATTTACCATTATGTGTTATGTATTACAATAGAGATGGTTGGCGAAAACACAACGAGCTCTACATGACGCTGGAAGGATCGAGATCAAGGTTATAATATTTTAATTTGAGCCACCTCTTAGTGTAGAGAAAAAGTGTTCCTCATTATAAATTAAATCCTGATGAAAGTCATACATGAAAGCACTAAATCCTGATGAAACTCATAAATGAAAGCACTAAATCCTGATGAAAGTCATACATGAAAGCACTAAATCCTGATGAAACTCATACATGAAAGCACTAAATCCTGATGAAACTCATAAATGAAAGCACTAAATCCTGACGAAAGTCATGAATTAAAGCACTAAATCCTGATGAAAGTCATACATGAAAGCACTAAATCATGATGAAACTCATAAATGAAAGCACTAAGTCCTGACGAAAGTCATGAATGAAAGCACTAAATCCTGATGAAAGTCATACATGAAAGCACTAAATCCTGATGAAAGTCATAAATGAAAGCACTAAATCCTGATGAAAGTCATAAATGAAAGCACTAAATCCTGACGAAAGTAATGAATGAAAGCACTAAATCCTGATGAAACTCCTAAATGAAAGCACTAAATCCTGATGAAACTCATAAATGAAAGCACTAAATCCTGATGAAAGTCATAAATGAAAGCACTAAATCATGATGAAACTCACAGATGAAAGCCCTCATCAAGGTCAGCTCCGTGTCGTGGGGATGGGGCTTAACAGTCACCAGGGATTGAAAACCAAGACTGGCCAGGCCTTCCTACAACCGAGCAAGACCACAGTCTGCTCTAGCAAGTTCAAGTGCTGAAGTCGGAGGCAACCAGCCAAAAGGCACACAACAATCAGGATGCCACGCACTCAACGCAAATAGAAGTATGTCTATAACTGCAAATCGATATGGCACTCGCCCTGTGATGGACACTCAGGCAGGTGCAGCGCCGGGCCCTCAGCCTCGAAAGGGCCAACCTCTATTACTGGATGTCCTTCTCAACTGCTCTGTGGAGTCAGGGGGCGAGAGAATAGAGCTACTGGCCAATCCAAAATAAGACCACTCAAAATAATGGACTGGAATGCTGAAGGCATCAACAGCAAAAGAGATGGGTACAGCAAAAAGATAGAATTAGAAAATATCCTGCACGAAGAACAAGTAAGCATGTGCTGTTTGCAGGAAACCTATCTAAACAACGACATAGCCTTGAAGATTAGGGGATACCAGTGCTATCAATCTGACCGAAAAAAACAGACAAAAGGACGGAATATTGACACTTGTAAAGAACAACATCAATGCATGTCAGATTGAAGCGTATATGGATGGGGCGGAATATCAAATACTGCACCTCAGGATAGAAGTACAGACTTTCATCTACTTAACTACTACTGTCCGAGTGACCACCCACTAGCACTAGACACAATTACATTAAAAGAAAGAATAATTGTATGTGGAGACTTTAACAGCCATTCACAGAGCTGGGGGATATGAGCATATGGACAAGAAAAGTGAAGAGCTTGAAAATTGGCAGGATGACAATGGGCTTATACTATTAAACTAGACAACAGATTCACCAACATTCTACTCCAGATCATGGCATACCACATCTACACCAGACCTTGCTTTCCATTCACCAGACCTGGATTTGAATATCACACGTATTGTTGGGAAACAACTTGGAGGCAGCGACCACCGACCAGTCTTTTTAGTGGTGCAAAATGAGGTCGTCAGGGAGAGCAGCACCTCTCCAGATGGAATTACAAAAAGGCAGACTGGAATATGTATCAACATTACACAAGTGTACTGACTAAAGATCTAAATACAGACAGAGACATCAACAAAATAGTTGATGAATTCAGTAGACTAATAATACAAGCTGCCAGTGAAACAATACCTAGAGGGGCACGGAAACATTACAAGCCATACTGGAGTAGTGAATTAGAGCAACTGCACAATGACATGGAAACATCTCAAAAGCAAGCAGAAAATAACCCTTGCCAGGAACACCACAATAACTATCAGCATGCTAAAGCCAAATTTCAATGGGCTAAACTACAAGCCAGACGGAGAAGCTGGAAAGAGAAAAAAGAGTCCTTGAATCTTGAACGAGACACAAGAAAAGTGTGGAAGCTTGTAAAACAGCTGAATGATGAGGGTACAGAAAGGAACACCAAAATTACACTGAAGAAGGATGGAAACATTCTAACAGGAAAACATGCAGCAAATTACTTTGCAGACTCCTTTGCAAATGACAATAATATTGAAATTAGCCTAGAGGAACGACAAGAGACCCGTTTAAAACAACAAAATGCAAGATAAGAAGAGACCGCACATGAAGTCATGGAAATACCCATTACACAAAGAGAGTTAGAACTGGCAATATCCAAATAAAAAATGAAAAAGTCACCAGGCTGTGATGGAGTGTCCAATGAAATGACTAAGAACCTGGGAACTGCAGCTAAAGCAAAACTACTGCAGATCTACAACATTTGCTGGATCACAGGTAGAGTGCCACAGGCATGGAGAGAAGCAATTATGATACCATTACTAAAGTCAGGAAAAGATGGTTCAACGACATCCAGCTATAGACCAATCAGCCTTACAAGCTGTTTGTGCAAAAAAATGGAACGTATAATCAATCTCAGACTGCAGTGGTACATGGAAAGTGAAAATCTCCTTGTCCCACAACAAGCAGGCTTTAGACAGTGTTACTCTACCGAAGATCAGACAACATATCTTCCTCGGGAAATTAAGGATGCGTTTCAAGAAAAGAAACTGGTACTAGCAGCATGGATAGACCTACAGAAAGCATTTGATAAGGTATGGAAGGAAGGGTTTTTGAAGAAACCGAGAAATTATGGAGTAAATGGCAGAATGTACACATGGGTGGAAGCATACCTGCATAACAGGAGAGCCAGAGTGCAACTGGATGGTCTTAAGAGTAAGAAGGTCTTACTGCGCCAGGGCGTTCCACAGGGTGTGGTACTATCGCCAACACTTTTTCTGATCTACATCAATGACCTAGTTACTGAACTACCACATGGCATCAAAGTGGCAATGTATGCAGATGACTTGGTAATGTGGTGCACAGAGGAGTATGCAACAGTGGCCTCCAAATTGCTACAAAGAGCTATGAATGCACTGAATTCTTGGACAAATAGATGGTGTATCAGCATCAATACACACAAATGCAGTACTACACTTTTCACTCTCTCCCCAAAACAAAAAGCAGAAGCCATCTACATAAACAATGAGCCTGTGAAAGAAGATATACAAGCTACGTATCTCGGAGTTACATTTGATAACAAACTATCTTGGAAACAGCAGATAAATAAGGCAACCCAAAAAAACAAGGAGGAAATTGGCTATTCTAAGAATGATGTGTGGAACCACATGGGGTGCGAGGGGGAAAATACTCAGTAAAGTTTACCAACAGAGTATACGCCCACATTTAGAATATGGATCATCATGGTGCTCAGCATCAAACACCACACTGCAAGAACTGGACAAAGTACAAAACCAGGCACTTAGGGTCATCACAGGAGCAATGAAATCAACACCAATATTGGAGATGGAGAAATTGTGGAGAATACCAGCACTGAGAGAACGGAGGGACACAAAGGTGCTGATACAGGCAGAAAAATTTGCTTGCATGCCGAGACATCCAATGAAGGACCGATTCCAAAATCTTGCGTTGGGACGACTTAAGAGAAGCAGTTTTATCCACCAAGCCATGCGTATAAGTAGACAACCCCCTACTGCCCATACCAGAACAGACTCCCTGGACAGAGGGATCAGGATTATCAATACAAATATGGACAGAAGTGAAAGGAATAGTTGACAAAGAGGAACAGAATAGTCTACAGCGAAAAACAATAACTCTCAGTTTCCTGGATGAAGAATACCCACAAGACCTATGGATTCGTGTATACACAGATGGATCACCACAGAATGCAGTAAAGAATGGGGGAGCAGGTGCATATATAGAGTACCCAAATAACACTAGGGATATGAATAAAATAGCAACAGGGAAATATTGTCACAATTATGATGCAGAAATACAAGCAATAAAGTTGGCAATAAAGTTGCCAATAGAAAAACTACTGAACAGTAATCTTAGCCCGCAGCCTGTAGTGTTTCTGACAGATGCAAGATCAGTACTCCAGGCATTACAATCCAGAAAATTACCACATCTGTAGACATTATTGACTGAACTCTGCAAGCACCACAGGGTTACCCTGCAGTAGATCCCATCTCACTGTGGAATACCAGGAAATGAGAAAGCAGATCAGTTGGCAAAGGAAGGTTCAACAGGCACACAACCAGATACACCGGTTACATACCATCATAAGAAACAGATAATCAAATCAATCAGAGGACCACAAGCCACAAATCAGGATGCCTTTCATAATATAAATAGATATGAACATGTTATCATTATACGCCTCAGAACAGTACACAATCGACTGCATAGTCACATGTATACAAAATTCAAGATCGGCACCTCAACTACTTGTACATGCGGACAGGCGCCCCAGACTGCTGAACACATACTTCAAGACTGCACTGAATATAGTAGACTGAGGAAAATCCATTGGCCCATAGATACAACACTACAGACAAAACTATATGGGCCACTGCAAGAATTACAAAAGACAGTAAAATTTATACAGGAAACGACATTGCAGATATAGACATTACTTTGGGCGAACGAAAGATAGATAGATGAAAGCACTAAATCCTGATGAAACTCATAAATTAAAGCACTAAATCCTGATGAAACTCATAAATGAAAGCACTAAATCCTGATGAAACTCATAAATGAAAGCACTAAATCATGATGAAACTCATAAATGAAAGCACTATATCCTGATGAGACTCATCAATGAAAGCATTAAATCATGATGAAACTCATAAATTAAAGCACTAAATCCTGATAAAACTCATAAATGAAAGTACTAAATCCTGATGAAACTCATAATAAATAAAAGCACGAAATCCTGATGAAGCTCATAAATAAAAGCACGAAATCCTGATGAAGCTCATAAATGAAAGCACTAAATCCTGATGAAACTCATAAATGAAAGCACTAAATCCTGATGAAACTCATAAATGAAAGCACTAAATCCTGATGAAACACATAAATGAAAGCACTAAATCCTGATGAGACTCATAAATGAAAGTACTAAATCCTGATGAAACTCATAAATGAAAGCAGTAAATCCTGTTGAAACTCATAAATGAAAGCACTAAATCCTGATGAAACTCATAAATGAAAGCACTAAATCCTGATGAGACTCATAAATGAAAGTACTAAATCCTGATGAAACTCATAAATTAAAGCAGTAAATCCTGTTGAAACTCATAAATGAAAGCAGTAAATCCTGTTGAAACTCATAAATGAAAGCACTAAATCCTGATGAAACTTATAAATGAAAGCAGTAAATCCTGTTGAAACTCATAAATGAATGCACTAAATCCTGATGAAACTCATAAATGAAAGCACTAAATCCTGATGAAACTTATAAATGAAAGCAGTAAATCCTGTTGAAACTCATAAATGAAATCACTAAATCCTGATGAAACTAATAAATGAAAGCACTAAATCCTGATGAAACTAATAAATGAAAGCACTAAATCCTGATGAAACTAATAAATGAAAGCAGTAAATCCTGATGAAACTAATAAATGAAAGCACTAAATCCTGATCAAACTAATAAATGAAAGCACTAAATCCTGATGATACTTATAAATGAAAGCAGTAAATCCTGTTGAAACTCATAAATGAAAGCACTAAATCCTGATGAAACTCATAAATGAAAGCAGTAAATCCTGTTGAAACTCATAAATGAAAGCACTAAATCCTGATGAAACTAATAAATGAAAGCACTAAATCCTGATGAAACTTATAAATGAAAGCAGTAAATCCTGATGAAACTAATAAATGAAAGCACTAAATCCTGATGAAACTCATAAATGAAAGCACTAAATCCTGATGAAACTTATAAATGAAAGCACTCAATTATTCTTTCAAGGTTTAGTCTTGAATGGAAAGTTTTATGGCAATAGATACTCCCCTTGGACGAAATTTAGCGTCAATCTGTTCTTGCTGGTATCAGTTTCATTGTTCGGTGTAACACCTATGACCACTATTATCAAGAGATGTTGAAGTTCAATTAAATAGAGATAAACAAAAAGAAAAATTCAAATTCTGACATGAAGTGCATTATTGTAACAAACTATGTCATCAACGGTACCGTTTATTATTTCAAATTTTCTTCGTTCCCCCCGGCTCTGTTTTCCACAAAGAGAGTCAATTTACAGGAATCATCTACTGATATGGTTTTCTTCGGTAGAATGTTGAAAATGTTATTGATAACTCAGGAAACTAATTGTAACATGCAGAAATTAGTGAAAGCATATTAATTTTTTTTAAAGCCAGAATTATGTTTTTTTTTTTTTTTAAATATTTTATTATAATTCAAGGATCATGCAAAGTCAAATATTTCTCTCAAGCCTGCCCGCTGGCTTCCTGGGGGTGTGGGGGGGGGGGGGGGATCACACAAACCATGTGACGTTTTCGGCATTGCGGACAGGGGCGGTTGTGGTTAAAATGACGTCAGCCGTTTATAGCTGGCATCGCTCATGACGTCACAAGAATTGAGGTGTTTTCGGCTATGAGAATGGTAGGTGACGATTGATGACGTGTGCAGGAGATTTGCTTCTTCTAAGAGTTGCACAGATTTATTTATTTTCAGTGGCACGTCAAGTGGTAGAAAAGTGAATCAATTCAGAGGAAGCGAATCAATGTTTACAGCACTCGGAAAAAATGGTAAATAATCAACAACAGAAAAAAAAAACAATATATGGTCCTAAGCAGGATCAGGACCGTACTCTTTGGCACAGCGCCTTGCCACCTCTTCCTCTGAATTGATTCGCTGATTGTCGCCTCGGAAGTTTTCCTCTATAATAATATTCATTTATTATTATTTGTCTGCAAGTGGTAGAATAACTTGTTGTATGTGTACAGACCGTGAACAAGGAAGTTTATTTCCTTTAAGATATTATTTACAGAAAAGGAATGTCTGTGTTTTTATGTTTGAACACATCATGTACATATGAGTTTACAATTGATGTGAACCAATGGAGTTTTTAGTTGCCAAATGATGACCTACACGTTGTCGAGAAAGGAGACGGATGACATACACACACATAAACACTCGCAGACAGAATGGGCTAGAGAGAGAGAGAAGGATAAGGCGTGGCTTTCTAGCATGTAGTAAAGAAAATAATGAACTGGAAAATAGCAGTGGAAACTTGTCAATATTGAGATTAATTCTTTTATTATAAGTTTCATTATGTATTATATGGCGCGAATTAATCCGAGCTGTTTTTTTTTCTCAGATCTTCAGTTCTGATCTACTTACTGACATTTATAATTTACGATAGTGATGTTTTTCCTGTTACCGAAATAACACTTCCAGGTCAAGCCAGATTATTTGTTCTACGTTCTGTGTGATATTAAATTATTATGTAAAATCTAATGACAAACGATAATTCTCAAACAGCAGAGATAGAATCAAGATGCAACAAAGCTTGTCAAATCATTGGACAGTTATCACCACTATTGTCCAACAGGGAAATAACTCTGGAGGCAAAACGAGCACTATACAATACAATCTTTATCCCAACGCTGTGCTACCAATGCCAGACCTGGACCCTAGATGCAAGAATAATAAGAAAATAACATCTACAGAGATGAAATGTGTTAGACGAATGACAGGAAACAGTCTAAGAGATAAGATCAGAAATGAAGAACTGAGAAAAAAGCTAGGAATAGCCCCGCCTTAGAATATATAAAGAAAACAACAGATAAAATGGTTTGCCACGTGACAAGGCAGAAAGATCAAAACACAACACAACGAGCCTTCAATAAGCGTTGCGAGAACACCAGACCCAAGGGTCGACCACGAAAAAGATGGATCGATGGAATTTTAGAAGCACTAGAAAACATAACAGCAGCAAAGGCTAACAGAAAAGCAAAAGACCGCAAATTATATCTCCCCCCGACGCTGAAAGGCAGATGAGGAAGGAAAGAAGAAGAAGAGGATGTAAAATCGAGCTAATTACTGTTTTTTTTTTGGCAGATTTATTTATAATTTCTCTTATCTTTTCAGCCGTGCTGCATGTATTTACATTTATTCCCAGCTCACATCTGCTGCTCAGTGATTTCCCTGTTGTTGTCCCAGCTCACATCTACTGCTCAGTGATTTCCCTGTTGTTGTCCCAGCTCACATCTACTGCTCAGTGATTTCACTGTTGTTGTCCCAGCTCACATCTACTGCTCAGTGATTTCCCTGTTGTTGTCCCAGCTCACATCTGCTGCTCAGTGATTTCACTGTTGTTGCTTTATCCACTAAACTTCTTGATCACCACCGCAACGACAGCAACGATTGCAATGAAGCCCAGCACACCAAAGACGATGCCAACAATGATGCCCGCTGAGAGGCCACATCCCTCTATCTCGTCTCTGTTGTTTCCACAGTTATCATCGCCATTGCATGTGACGCTTTCATCGACACACATGTTATCTTTTTCACAGTCGAATGTATCACTGGGGCAAGCTGTGAACAAAAAATACGTTTTATTGTGAACGTTTTTTGTGGTTTTCATAAGCATAGATGGCTCTAAACCACAATATTCAAACCAGTTTACTCTTTCCCCATTCCTTACATTTATACAAACTAGTTTTCAATAGAAATCCTAATGCTAATTATGTCCTGGGTGCAACTATTTTAATTCTCGGTAAGTTCTTTTAAAAATTAATGTAATGTAAAATATATTACTTTACCCTTTTGATGCTATTATTTTTTTCCTATCGCTTGACGCAGTCAAGTCAATTAAAATTCCATGCATTATATGAGTCAGTTTAAAAACAAAAACTGCAAGATTCAATGTAGAAATTAAAAGACTATTACCTTCTTCAGAAAAGATTATCGTATTTTTGGCGTATAAAGGTAAGAGGAAAAAAAGAAATATGCAAAACCCTTAACAATTTGTTAATGAAATTGGTACAATAAATATTGCTAAAATCTTACTAGGTTTATTGTTACAATGTAAATGTTGCTAATTCTCTAAGATATATGATAATGTAATTTCCAACGTAATAAAATCACACGCCTTTCCATCTGTTTAATATAAATTTATTATGACATCATTCACTTTCGCAAGAATAATTGCTGGGTGCGTCGGACATGATTTATAATATTTGTTATCATTTTCAACGGTTTCACAGACAATTTAATTGCTCTTAGCATGAATTGTGAAGCACATGTAGAACATTAGTGTGTGAGTGCAGCAGTTTTTGTTCTGGGGAATGAATCAACAGTGCAGTTATTTTTGTTTTAAAGTAGCATTACCATTTTGGTGGAAAGATAATTACACTTTCTGAACTACTAAACACAATTAGAAGAAGACATACAAGACACAACAGTCATAATAAAAGTAATATTGGAAGGGAAAATACAAGGCAAAAGAGGCAGAGGCAGACCAAGACTAACATGGACGAGTAACATCAAAAGATGGACAAGTCAACCTGTGACAATCTGCACCATCAAAGCAAGAAGCAGAGTGGAATTGCACTCCATGGTAGCCAACCTTCGATGCGGAGACGGCACTCAATGATGATGATGATGGTGACACTTTCTGAATGTTCCAGGATTTAATAATTCACTTACATTTATCCTTTTTTAAAAAAATGTTCCATCATGAAATAATGCAGGTACTGTTATTTTTTTTTTTTTTTATGTTCCATGATAGAATAATGCACTAACAATTATGTTTTTTTTAATCGAATAACTTACTGGAAGAGGTTTGTTTACAACTCTCGAAAAAATCACAAATAATCAACAACAGGAAAAAAACAAAAACAAAGAACAATACATGGTCCGAGGCAGGATCGAACCCGTACTCCTCGCACGGCATCTTGCCATGAGAATCAAACTCTAGAGCACACGGTCAACTCAGCTGCCTATCAGCTATCCTTTTTTAAAAAATGTCCCATGATGCAATAATGCACTCACACATATAGTTCTTTAAAATGTGCAATGATGCAATAATGCACTTACAGTTATCTTCTTTATATTCAATGATGCAATAATACACTCACACATACGGTTTTCGTTAAAATGTTCCATGATGAAATAATGCACTTACAATTCTCATTTTTTATGCTCCATTTAGAAATATTGTACTTACTTTACTTACTACCTTATTAAAAATGTTCCAAGCTAAAATATTGCATTTACAGTTATCATTTATGAATGCTCAATATTGTAATAATACACTTACAATTATCATTTATCAATGTTTAATATTTGATTAATACAGAGCCAGTAGTGGGATGTAACGTACACTACGATAGGGTATGGTGACAGTTTTTTAAAAAAGGAACACAACAAAATACTGACGTTTCTGCCTACATGCGGCCTTATTCAGAGAACAAGGACAACGGCAACAAACGATGAGGTACAGATAAATATACCTACATCTAGGATGATAGGGACAAGAAAGTTAAAGAGAAATGACCGGTGCGATAAAAGATGAGATTATGAAATGAGAGAGAGAGAGAGAGAGAGAGAGAGAGATGTGCTACAAATTGGAAGACAAGTGAAATGTGCAAATATGAGAGTATAATTTATATATATATCATATATATATATATATATATATGTAAAGTATAAAGTAAAATATAAAATATAAAGTATGTATAAATACTGGCTTCTAGCTACCAGCTTTACTAAAGCGCGGCATGTATAGCCGCGCCCCCCCCCCCCCATTTTAATAACGCACTTACAGTTTTCATCTATATCAGTAAGACATGTTAGCAACATGTTCAATGTTGTAACAATGTACCTACTTTTATCATTGACGAATGTTCAATGTTGTAAAAATGTACTTACTTTTATCATTTATGAATGTTCAATGTTGTAAAAATGAACTTACTTTTATCATTTATGAATGTTCAATGTTGTAAAAATGAACTTACTTTTATCATTTATGAATGTTCAATGTTGTAACAATGTACTTACTTTTATCAATTATGGATGTTCAATGTTGTAACAATGTACTTACTTTTATAATTTATGAATGTTCAATGTTGTAACAATGTACTTACTTTTATCATTTATGAATGTTCAATGTTGTAACAATGAACTTACTTTTATCATTTATGAATGTTCAATGTTGTAATAATGAACTTACTTTTATCAAGAACGAATGTTCAATGTTGTAACAATGAACTTACTTTTATCATTTATGAATGTTCAATGTTGTAACAATGAACTTACTTTTATCATTTATGAATGTTCAATGTTGTAATAATGAACTTACTTTTATCAAGAACGAATGTTCAATGTTGTAACAATGTACTTACATTTATTCACTTTATCGAAGACCTCAGTGACCAGCAGCTCTGCACGAATTGCAGTATTCACGAAACGATCTTTTATATTATAACTGTAGGTCCCTTGAGTACCCAGGTCAAAGTCGTTTTCAAATGGTACACTCGACCCGCATTGTTCTTTATTCGAATCTGTATGTGGTGTAAAATACAGAACATATAACATTTTATGGAGATAGGGTGTCATGGCCAGTGCAGGCGATATTGCAATTCTTCTACTTTTTCTTTCATTCCTATTATACCCTTCAGGGTAGATGGGAAGACATCCTTTGTTTTATACGTTAGCACAGCGACTACCCCTCATATGATCGGACTTGTAAAGTATGTAAATGGGCATGTAAATTGTCGTAAAGTGAAAAAAAAGTAAAGAGCGTGTCACACACGTCATCATCATCGTCATTAGGTGCCATGCCGGTTAGAGCAGGTCTCTCTCCCCATTTCTCGGTCCTTCATGCATGTCATAATTTTAGTCCGTGATCTTTTATTATGTCATTTGGATATGCAGTTCAATTTTTTTTCCTCTTGGTTTTCCTCTGCATTTTTGTCCATTAATTCTGGCGTTATTATAGTATTCTCATTGCCTTCCTCTCGCATCGTATGTCCAATAAATTGCCATGTGGCGTTACTATCGTATTAATATGGAATTAATGTCCGTATTTTTGTACAAACCTCCCGGTATATTATTTTTGCAGCAATATGATCAGTGTTATGCTTGTGCAGTTTTACTTTCCCAGAAACAAATCCGGTACCCTTAAAAAGCTGGGTGAACCTGGAAACAGTCAATCAGGATCGAACTGGATCTCCTGCCTTTAGTAGTTCTGTCCACCAATCACTGACTTAATCATCATTCATCATCATCATCATCATCATCATCATCATCATCAATGAGTGCCGTCTCCGCATCGAAGGGTGGCTACCATGGAGCGCCATTTCACTTTGTCTCTTGCTTTGATGGTGCAGATTATCGTAGGTTGACTAGTCCATCTTTTGATGTTTAGTCGTCCATGTTAGTCTTGGTCTGCCTCAGCCTCTTTTACCTTGTATTTTCCCTTCCAATATTACTTTTAGTAAGCTGTTGTGTCTTTTAACATGCCCCGAAAATAAATTTCATTTGTCTTGTTCTAAATGTGTTTAGTAGTTCTCTTTTCATTTTTAGTTGTTTTAAAACTTCATCGTTTGTTTTCTTTTCTTTCCATCTAATTCTACCTATTCTTCTATAAATCCACATTTCAAAGGCTTCAATTTTTTTTTCTATTTTCTTGTCTAATGTCCATGTTTCTGCACCATACATGAATATTGTGAAGATATACCATTTCCCCTTACTTGATGCAGCCCAATAATGTCAAATATCGTGGTTTTCAGCAAACATTGAAAACTGTGCCTCTCGACCCGTAGCAACCGACTTCAGCACTTTACTTTTGGAGTATGGGTTGCTTTCCTTCTTGGATCCTACCAGATAGACTCATTTTGAAAACATTCTTTTTCTTTCAGAAAACTATATCCTTATATTTAGATGGCGTCTGTGTACTTATTAATGCATGTCAATTGATTCAAATATATATTCCTCTGTACAAACATAGGGCAGATTAAAATAAAAAAAATTGTATATCGTCAATAATTTCAGGATTTTTAACTTCTGCTTATTCTCATTGTTATTTGAAAGAACGATCAGATAAGGATGAAGCAGCCTGAAACTATTTTCTGACCTGCTTTCTTACACTTCACTTTTTTATCATTTTTTGTTGTTGCTCGTTCTTTAATTGCATGATCTCTGAGAAACAAACAATATAACAGGTAATGTTATTATAACAAATCATTGGTTTCTTTAGAACATTTTTAATCATACACATCTTGCATGTTCTCTAGAACATTTACAGTCATACACATCTTGCATGTTCTCTAGAACATTTTCAGTCATACACATTGCATGTTCTCCAGAACATTTACAATCATACACATCTTGCATGTTCTGTAGAACATTTTCAGTCATACACATCTTGCATGTTCTCTAGAACATTTTCAGTCATACACATCTTGCATGTTCTCTAGAACATTTACAATCATACACATCTTGCATGTTCTCTAGAACATTTACAGTCATACACATCTTGCATGTTCTCTAGGACATTTACAATCATACACATCTTGCATGTTCTCTAGAACATTTACAATCATACTCATCTTGCATGTTCTCTAGAACATTTACAATCATACACATCTTGCATGTTCTCTAGAACATTTACAATCATACACATCTTGCATGTTCTCTAGAACATTTTCAGTCATATTCATTAAGTCATATATTTAGAACACATAACGCTGTCCTTGCCAATCTTAACCAGGAAACTAAACTTACTCCATATTATCTGTCGATGTTTCCACTATTCTCCACTTGATATGAAAAATATAAACTGTTTTCTTGATTGCCATGTTTCTGTTAGAAACGCTGAATCATATCGGTTCTACGGGTACTGCTACAGACGCTGAATCATATCAGTTATACAGGTACTGCTACAGACGCTGAATCATGTCAGTTATACAGGTACTGCTACAGACGCTGAATCATATCAGTTATACAGATACTGCTACAGACGCTGAATCATATCAGTTCTACGGGTACTGCTACAGACGCTGAATCATATCAGTTCTACGGGTACTGTTACAGACGCTGAATCATATCAGTTATACAGGTACTGTTAGAGACGCTGAATCATATCAGTTCTACAGGTACTGCTAGAGACGCTGAATCATATCAGTTATACAGGTACTGCTACAGACGCTGAATCATATCAGTTCTACAGGTACTGCTAGAGACGCTGAATCATATCAGTTCTATAGGTACTGCTAGAGACGCTGAATCATATCAGTTCTATAGGTACTGCTAGAGACGCTGATTCATATCAGTTCTACAAGGTACTGCAAGAGACGCTGATTAATATAATTTCTACAAGGTACTGCTAGAGACACTGATTCATATAAGTTCTACAAGGTACTGCTAGAGACACTGATTCATATCAGTTCTACAGGTACTACTAGAGACGCTGATTCATATCATTTCTACAAGGTACTGCAAGAGACGCTGATTCATATCATTCTACAGGTACTGCAAGAGACGCTGATTCATATCAGTTCTACAGGTACTGCAAGAGACGCTGATTCATATCAGTTCTACAAGGTACAGCAAGAGACAATGATTCATATCAGTTCTACAGGTACTGCTAGAGACGCTGATTCATATCAGTTCTATAGGTACTGCTAGAGACGCTGATTCATATCAGTTCTACAGGTACTGCAAGAGACGCTGATTCATATAATTTCTACAATGTACTGCTAGAGACACTGATTCATATAAGTTCTACAAGGTACTGCTAGAGACACTGATTCATATCAGTTCTACAGGTACTACTAGAGACGCTGATTCATATCATTTCTACAAGGTACTGCAAGAGACGCTGATCCATATCAGTTCTACAGGTACTGCAAGAGACGCTGATTCATATCAGTTCTACAGGTACTGCAAGAGACGCTGATTCATATCAGTTCTACAAGGTACAGAAAGAGACAATGATTCATATCAGTTCTACAGGTACTGCTAGAGACGCTGATTCATATCAGTTCTATAGGTACTGTTAGAGACGCTGATTCATATCAGTTCTACAGGTACTGCAAGAGACGCTGATTCATATAATTTCTACAAGGTACTGCTAGAGACACTGATTCATATAAGTTCTACAAGGTACTTCTAGAGACACTGATTCATATCAGTTCTACAGGTACTGCAAGAGACACTGATTCATATCATTTCTACAAGGTACTGCAAGAGACGCTGATTCATGTCATTTCTACAAGGTACTGCAAGAGACGCTGATTCATATCAGTTCTACAGGTACTGCAAGAGACGCTGATTCATATCAGTTCTACAGGTACTGCAAGAGACGCTGATTCATATCAGTTCTACAGGTACAGCAAGAGACAATGATTCATATCAGTTCTACAGGTACTGCTAGAGACGCTGATTCATATCAGTTCTACAGGTACAGCAAGAGACAATGATTCATATCAGTTCTACAGGTACTGCTAGAGACGCTGATTCATATCAGTTCTACAGGTACAGCAAGAGACAATGATTCATATCAGTTCTACAGGTACTGCTAGAGACGCTGATTCATATCAGTTCTACAGGTATTGCTAGACTAGGACAATCACTGACATTAGTAGCACGTTATTTAGAATTTTCCTTTAAAATGCAGACTGTTAGAAGCAGCTCAGGTTGGAGGTAAAGTGAGGTCTTGACCTGCTTTAGGTTCCTTACCCTCATCATGAAATCAATATTGAATTTGAAGAACAACAATTTGGATTTATGAAAAACAGTGGTACAAAAGAAGCCATGTTGTGCACGAGGGCGTAAATCGAAAAGTACACAGAAGCAAAGAAACCAATATAAGCCTGCTTCATAGATTACACCAAGGTTTTTGATAGAATACACCATAAATAACTTATACACTGCCTTAAAAATATACATTTAGACGACACAGACATACGACTAAAATTTAATTAATAATGGGAGAAAACAGCAATAATAAAATATAACAAAGAAATCTCTACACCCCTTGATATAAAAAGACAAGCAAGACAGGGATGCATCCTATCACCAAGCTTGTTCAATCTATACACTGAGCAAATCTTTAAAAACATCATAGAGATGCCAGGTCTAAACATTAATGGAAAGATAATCAATAACCTACGATATGCTGATGATAGTATAATACTAGCAGTAAATCCTAAAGATCTACAACAATTTCTTAATGAAATAAACATGACAAGCAAAAAATATGGACTAGATATGAATATCAAAAAGACTTAAACTATGATCATAAACAAGGATAATACTCAAAACCTACAAGTGGATATCAAAGTTGAAGGAATAGACCTGGAGACAGTTCAGAGCTACAACTACCTTGGACATACTATAACCAGTGATGGAAAATGTACAACTGGAATAAACAAAAGAATTGGATTGGTAAAAAATAATTTTACTGCCATGAAAGACATACAATAATATCAAAACAAATAACACCAGAGCTAAAACTAAGTTTAGCAAAATGTTATATCTTCTCAACATTCCTATATGGTGCAGAAACATGGACATTAGACAAGAAAACAGAACAGAAAAAAATTGAAGCCTTTGAAATGTGGATATATAGAAGAATAGGTAGAATTGGATGGAAGGAAAAGAAAACAAATGATGAAGTCTTAAAACAACTAAAAATGAAAAGAGAACTACTAATTACAAATCAAACAAGACAAATGAAATTTTTGTCCATGTTAAAAGACACAACAGTCTAATAAAAGTAAATCTGGAAGGGAAAATACAAAGTAAAAGTGGCAGAGGCAGACTAAAACTAACATGGACGAATAACTTCAAGAGATGGACAAGTCAGCCTATGACAACCTGCACCATCAAAGCAAGAGACAGAGCGGAATGGCGATCCATGGTTGCCAATTCGGAGACGGACCCAATGCTGTTAATAACCTTCATGATGTGTAACTGTAGTTTGCTACTCGTTATGTGCACAGGTACCCATTACAACATAGATATCAACAATATCAGAACAGTTGTAATGGAAATAGTAAAGACCATGAAACTAACGACAATTAAAGCTGGCGGAGAAATTCAAATACTTAGGAAGTTTAGTGGCAAACAAATGTTACACACATAACAGAAATAGAGCGTAGACGCAACAAAGTTTTGCCAAATCATCGAAGAAGTAAAACCACTACTGTACAAAGAGAAAATCACAGTAGCAGCAAAATGGGCACTCTACATCATAATTTTCATCCCAAAGTTGTGCTTCAGCTTTAGACTCTAGAAAAATAAGAAAAACATGATTTCCTAGTTTAAGCACATACATTATTTCAGCGAAACGAGTGACCTCTCCTTAGTTGACGTCCCAACAAGTTTTTTAAATACTAAAAATTATATCTATGTTCATCACTATTGACTGACCTCATGTATTTGAAGTTATCAACTGCTTCTAGTTTTTGTCCATTTAATTTGCTAAGATTTAGGGTTCTCACGCTGTTTCTCTTTTCTCTGTAGTTAGGGGTCTTCAAGTAACAGATTAGAGAACCACCGAATTTAGTGCAATGTCACTCAAGGTCACACACTAAAAAAATATGGACTAGATATGAATATCAAAAAGACTAAAACTATGATCATAAACAAAGAAAATACTCAAAACCCACAAGTGGATATCAAAATTGAAGGAATAGACCTGGAGACAGTTCAGAACTACAACTACCTTGCACATACTATAACCAGTGATGGAAAATGTACAACTGAGATAAACAAAAGAATATGAATGACAAAAAGTAATTTTAATGTCACGAAGAACATACTAAAATCAAAACAAATAATACCAGGGCTAAAACTAAGAATAGCAAAATGTTACATCTTCTCAATATTCCTATATGGTGCAGAAACATGGACATTAGACAAGAAAATAGAACAGAGAATTGAAGCCTTTGAAATGTGGATATATAGAAGAATAGGTAGAATTGGATGGAAAGAAAATAAAACAAACGATGAAGTTTTAAAACAACTAAAAATGAAAAGAGAACTACTAAGCACAATTCAAAGAAGACAAATGCAATTTTGGGCCTTGTTAAAAGACATAACAGCCTACTAAAAGTAATCCTGGAGGGGAAAATACAAGGTAAAAGAGGCAGAGGCAGACCAAGATTAACATGGACGAGTAACATCAAAAGATGGACAAATCAGCATATGACAACCTGCACCATCAAAGCAAGAGACAGAGCGGAATGGCGCTCCATGGTAGCCAACCTTCATTGCGGAGACGGCACTCGATTATGATGATGATGTTACACAAGGGGACGTTACTCTTCCGAATTAAATTTAAATCGAACTGAATAATTTATGTACTTAAACTAGAACTTACCGAAAAATTACTACTGATGACGCATGACAGAAACAGCCCGAGACATAAGATCAGAAATGATAAACTGAAATAAAAAGCTTCGATATCCATTGCAACATTGTCCTTGCAAAGCCAGGCATAGAGGATATAGCCAAGAACAATCAGAGAATAATAATAATAACACCAGCGAAATGAAATGTCTTAGAAGCGTGACAGGAAACAGATGGAGTAATAAGGTCAGAAGTTAAGAATTAAAAACACACAGATAGGAATAATAGCTGCTATTGAAAACATAAGAACAAAATATGACACAACTATACACCAACAAACATTACTAGAGCACAAAAGCTAGGCAAGGGATTGTCTGCAACAAGGATTGATTGATGGGATGTTAGAGAAGCAAGAAAGAAACGAGCGATGCTTTCTCCAGTTCGTCTTGATCTTCCTCTTTTTTATTAACCCCTTCTCTCTCTCTCTCTCTCTCTCCCCACACACACGCACACACACACACTCACACACACACACACACACACACTATTTAATCGTTTTACTCAGCAATTCAATCTTTTGGTACTTCAGACAAATAACAGCAAAATATAAACATTATAACAGTCATCAACACATACAACTTGCTTTTGAAAACATTGTTCTTCTTCTTTGCTAGAAGCTACTTACTAATTTGTACGCTTTGTAAGTTGCAGCTCCAGGTATATAACAGGTCATTATGAAAGCTGAGAAACCTGGCTTTCAGTTTAGCTGTACCAGAAGAGGGTTTCAGTGTTATAATGTAATGATTCTTGTCTGGAGCTGTATATGAACGAAGGAGTTTGATTATCACGTCGTTCTTGACTCTGTATTCTCCTCCCGATTCATAGTCTTCAATGTAAACTATGTTGCCATAGCGGTTGGAGTAAAGAAAAATAGAATGTTATATTCTTCATTATAATTTCTATCATATTATATTTACCTGATTAAATAATGGCGAATTGTGGTAAGACATGAATTATAAAATAAACGTTCAGTAAGAGTACAGAACTTAGTTCTAATGTTCAAAATAAATAAAACATTATTGACATATACGCTACCATATGTGCATACACTATAGTTTGTTTCAGATTGTTTGCCTCCCTAATTCCAGTAATATCTCGAAAACCGTCTGATAGAATACCATGATTTTTTGCATGCGACCTTAGATTTTCAATGACGTAACGAATTTATCATTTAAATTATCGTATGTGTTACCGTTTCCTCAAAGCGGCAACTTCCTTTGATCTCCTTCATATTTGTATTTATTTTGACACAAAAAACAGAATGTACGGTAAATGAAGATCTTTTACACTTTTTAGAGGAAAAGGCGTAACTTTTATTTTTATATAAGGGACATTATTACTTTATAATAAGAGAGTAAGTAAGTAAGTGTTCCTGTCATGCCTGAAGGTGTATAGGGGAATAAACCGCCACAATTGCACTTTTTCACAACATGCTACCCATTTGGATTGGGCTCTTTTAATTATACAACTAATATTGAATCAAATCAAAATAGGCCGAACATTCACCGAATAGAAATTATTTATTTTAAGAACACAGAATACATCGTCAACTCACTAAAAAAACAGTTCCTGAAGTGGTCCGTATCCAGAGTTTCCAACTCCAACAAAGTCACTTCAGTAAGTTCAAACAAATGAGTTTTATTCAGAATCTGCCGAATCTAATAGACGTATTACCATTTTTGGTTGAATAACCCACAGACCATCGTTTCTCCAATACTTATCTTCCTCAACCATAACATGGTCTTCACAACTAGCCCAATAATCTTTGTCTATGTTTGAAATAGCAACATTGGTAAGCTCTTTAACATCAGATAATTTGAAAGTTTTATTTTCGGATGCTACTTGCCCTTTGATCTTTGCCCAAACTAATTCAATAGGATTTAGGTGTGAGTGATATGGAGGCAGCCTCAAACATCTATGACCATGTTCTTCAATTAATTTATCTATTTGAAATATCTTTGGCCGTTGTATCTGTTTTACAAGTGAAAGTAATTCAGGCTTGAGATACATATCGTTAAATGGTATTTGTTCCCTTGTCAGCCATGTCTTTATTTCAGCTTTAGTGCTTGATGATGTTGGAACTTTATCTTCTTGTGCCACTTTGTTATGGTAAGATGCATTATCCATGATCAAACAAGATGGTTGATCTAATAAAGGCAAAAGAGTGTCTTTAATCCAATCTCTGAACATATGACTGTTCATCTCTGAATGATAATCCTGGTTATCAGTTGACTTTGCAATAAAAACAAGTTCAGCATTCTCCACCAGGCCATTATTTTTGCTCCCAGCATGTGCCACTATAAGGCGCTTTCCTTTGCTGCTAGGTACATACCTTTTAATAGTCCCATCTAATGACTGCCATTCTTTTTCATTTGTGTGGTGGGCATTAATCCATGTTTCGTCCAAGTACACAATGTCATAATCTTCATTACGCATTTGTCTAACTTCACGTAAATATTTGCTTCTTGCAGCTACTAAATGAGGTTTCTCGCAAATGATGTTTCTTCCACAAGAATATTTTCTAAAAGTGAAGCCTAAACTCCGCACACTTCTCCATAGTGTAGTTTTTGATACATCAATACTGGTGTTCTTTTTAAGCCAAATCTTAAGTTTCCTTATGGTAACTTCTTCCCCTAAGTCAAACATTTTACAAATCTCTCTGCGGACAAGTTCTCTGTCAAAACTGTCTAACAAATGTTTTCTTCCTCGACTTCTTTCTTTCCTTGAACATTCACATTGAACATTTTTCACTGATCTATGAAACGACCGTTTACTTAAACCTAACACGTGCATCGTTCTCTTTTCAGGATTTGATATGCTGTGATATAGACTCCCTCGTTTTGCCTCTCTACAAAAATATAAATATAATTTCTTTGTAATATTTTGTTCAGTAACAAATTTCAACTTTAAACTCATTGTTAAGGGCACAACTCACAAAACACGCCTATGTAAATAATTTGATTTTGTATTTTTGGTGACGTTATACTAATGACGTGATACAAAAAGTTGACAATTTTAATCCAGTAAGTGCAAAACCAGAATTGCGCACCGAATATAAGAGAAATTTGCTACACATATGTGCAAATATTGACAAAAATCTGACATTTGCAATTCAATAGTGTAAACCGGTGCCTTTACCCACCAACATATAAAGGAAATTCCCAAATGAAGATGTTTAAATCATTCTTGAAGTGATATGGAAGGGGTAAATACTCTTAAATTTTGATTCAAATGTGCCCAAGTTTAATCATACTTTTATCCTCCTGGTAAGCAAGCGCACAAGAAAAACCAGCAGTTTGTTTGCAATGAATTTATTTTTTTCTATTACGTTATGAGATTCAGTAGGTTACATGCAAAATATCAGCACTGTAGCACAAATGGTTGCTGAGCTGTGGTTTTTTGAAGTGAGGCAAAAAATCTGAAGCGAACTATAGCACACAAATGATGTTATATTTTGAGGGGCGGGGGAACTAAGAAATAAACATTTAATCGCCCAGAGAATAACGGAATTTCACAAAATGGAAAGCATATTCTGGAACAATTCTTTGTCAATAAATGTGAGAAAATATTATTTATTCAGTGTTACATAGTTTCTTCTATTGTGTGATTCGGATGTGATTCATGGACAATTAATGAATAATATTTTTTTTTTAAAAAGACCATTGAAAACAACATAAATAATGATAGAAATTAACATGGACAGGGCAACGATGTGTTTCTTGAATGGCACCAGCACACACAAATAACATTTGAAATGCAAATATAAAATAGAAGTATAACTTGTATTGGTCAGATCATGAGAAGATGAATGATTAACCTATTATTATAGAATGAAGAAAAGTAAGAGAGCGACAACGAAAAAATTACAGTAATAACATAAAGTTGTACAGCCTGACAGTGAAAGAGATCTACAGGTGATCTGACATGAAACAACTAAAGACACAGACGTCCAGAAGAAACATGCTCATGCACATCATAGCATGGGACCTGATCATCAAATTGTTGCAATGTTCAGCATTATTTTATGTAACAAGCACACTCAAGTTATTCATTTTAATCAAGACACCGTTATCAAATGCACAATAAAAGCTACAATTGTTAAAAGGAATTGAATTTGTGCAAGACAAAAAAAGTTAAACAAAACCAATGTATATTTGATCAACCAAGATAGAGATTGACAATTTGGCCCTTCCGCTGAGCTAAAGAAGTTATTAATAGAGAGGAGCTTAAATATACACACACACATATATATTTATAAGCTGCGTGGCATAATATTATTTGCTTTAAAAGTAAAGTAAAGTACCCCCGTCACGCCAAGTGACGTATAGGGAATATGGCGTTAGTGACCATAAATTTTACAGACCTTCAGCACATGATTTTTAGGGCAATGTGGTCGGCATTACGCCCGTTCCGCTTTACTTTACCAGAAAAAAAATTCGGTACCCATTTAAGGCTGGGTGAAAACGGAAGCTGTCGGTTGGGATTGAACCCTGCCTCTTGTCCTTTGTAGTCCAGTTCACTAACCACTGAGCTATCGCGGTTTTCATTATTTGCTTTAGCTACACACATATTTTCTGGGTAATCAGGGACACTGATTATGTATACTGAAGTATGTTGCAACATAACAGTGAAGTATGTTGCAACATAACAGTGAAGTATGTTGCAACATAACAGTGAAGTATGTTGCAACATAACAGTTCACAGCATTTGGGGAGTGTTCCTCCTACCTGCTTATAAATTTGTCAGCTGACCGAGAGAAATAACAATTCAATCATTTTCTTGGTCAACTCACTGAGAGAAATAGCAATTCAATCATTTTCTTGGCCAGCTAACCGAGAAAAATAACAAATCAATCATTTTCTTGTCCAGCAAACCGAGAGAAATAGCAATTCAATCATTTTCTTGGCCAGCTAATCGAGATAAATAACAATTCAGTCATTATCTTTGGCAGCTAAGCGAGATAAATAACAATTCAGTCATTATCTTTGGCAGCTAAGCGAGATAAATAACAATTCAGTCATTATCTTTGTTGTCTGGAGAGACAACCAGGCTAAACTTAAACCTCTACCATCGCTACCATCAACTATCTTGAACTCATCATCATTAAGTACCGGGCCTACTGGCGTAGGTGATCATGTCTCTCCACAACTTTCGATCTCGACAGTTATTTATCATTTCTATTGTTGACCTTCTGCCAAGCCATTCTCTTAAGCTGTCTGGTATTTCTTCTCTTTGCTTCCCTCTATCTCTTCGTCTCCCAAATTTTCCAGTTGTTACAATATATTCCAGTTGTTCTTTTCTCATTACATGGCGAATAAATGATGATTGTTTCTTCCTAATATTGGAAATTAGCTCTTTTTTTGCTTTGACCTCTTTCAGAACATTTTCATTACTCTTCTTAGCTGTCTATGGTATTCTCAACATTCTTCTGCAAAACCACATTTCTACAGACTCCAGTTGATTATCTTGAACTATGCCCTCCATAATCAACTTCTCTAGACCATTACGTTGTTTCATATGATCAGAATATTGTAATTTCTTGTTTTTAAGTTCTTCATCAACCAGTTCTCTGGAAATGTTAAGTTCTTGCAAAATTGACAAGTTTGACATTTTCTCCGTCCATGATATTCGGAGTATTCGTTTGTAGGACTTCCATTTGAATGTATTGATGTGTTTTCAACAGGTTTCACATCTATTATTTGCTATTGGGGACAAAATACAGGCTTTTAAAAACTTAACATTTATTGCTATATCAATTCTTTGCCATGTGTGGTTTAATTTGTTCAAGGCAATTTTCAACATTTTACAAATGTCATTGACTGATTAAGTGTCTTGGAGCGTCAATGAGCCAAGACATTAAAAGCTGTCTAGTCTTTTCAATACTTTTATGTTAGTAAATATATCAGGTTGTATTTTTGGGTTTTTTTCGGTTGTAAAGTTTTTAATTTTTATTGCATTGACATAGAAGTACTGTTTTTTTTCACTATTACATTAAACTGATGCTATTATTTTCTCAGTGTCGCGTACTTTTCAAGATGATGACATTGTTTCCAATTCATATGAAGATTATATCTATTTAAACTGTTCAGCAATTCTTCCCTGTTTGAAGAGTAAGAAACGGGACCGATCATTTATTGTACTTCCATGACATGATAAAGGGAAAAAAACACCTGAAAACTTGAGACAAGTGTCCAGTTAATGACACAGTCTACATCTCCTGGCCGTCTAAATGTGTCGATCAATTATTTTATTGAGAACGAATGTTGCATTGTAGCACCTGGCTCAATGCATTCCTTGTCTGTTGTTAACATCCTTGGCCCGATCGTTTGAGCCAGCATTGAAATCATCGGCTACTAAATAGTATGTGCCAGGTTTATTCAACAAATTCACCAGAAATGTTTATTTAGCTTTCTCAGGAATACAGATTTTGAAGGAAAACTATGTGAGGCGTATTACTACCTGCAAAAATCTCGAGTCTATATAATTAATTGTGGGCTGTCCTTGATGTAAGAGATTGTTTACAGCAATTTCTGATGTAGCCCTCATTTCATTCTTAAAGCCAACACCGGTCTACCAGTCCAACCGACGTATCGTAGATTCTGACACTTTATAGTGAGAATTGGCATCAAGTTGGGCTGTGATCCCACAACGTAAGAATGTTAGGAAATATTGTTTATGATATTTTAATCTGTTTATTATTTTCTTCTATCAGTCTCGCGTTTCATGAACAAGTAAAACTGTACAGGCAAACCTTGAGTAAAGAGGATGGTTCATAACAAATGCTCTGGTCACACATACTTTCTAATTTAATACACGTACGTTTTGTTGACATTGCAATTCTCAAATGTGATCTCCAACAATTTGAAAATGCAGAACTTGGTTGTAAGTTTTTGTTGAGAGTCGTGAATCAGTTTTCTGAGTATGAAAGCACCGAATCACAGCGCTTATTTCCTCTTATATTGAAACACTTCATCGTTCCCAACGATTTTCCAAAATTGAAGGACAGAGGTGGTGTATTTTCTATTAGAAAACTAAAGCAAAAACTTCTCATACATCATCATCTATCTATTCTTCACAATACTACCACCATGTTGGCATCTAAAGGCAATTACAGTTACGCCGAGTTCAGTCATGAAGCAGTCATACTTATAGCTCAGTATAATTTAGTGCAATATTCAAAGATCTGTACTTATCATGAAATGTGCAACTGCTGGATAAAGTATTTGTATTTGCTTACTTGTGCGACTGGCACATGTGGTCAACATGACAGTTAAACACAACAGTGACAGGATATGGGAAGCATGCATTACCATCTTGACTCCTGTAAAGTAAAGCATAAAAATCAATGAAAGATAAACAATCTGTTTGCGTGCACTCGAGAAGGAAATTAAAATTTGTTTATCGGTTCTCTTCACCGTCCGCCCTTAAAAGAATGCTAAATGGGCGTTGCTGCGTTGTGTTGTTGTTCAGTTTGCTCTTTTCGACCCAACACATCCATTTTCAGCAAGCTATTTTTGAGTCCCGAGTTGCATTCCCTCTCGATCCCTACTCATGGTCCAAATCTCGACTGGGTCAGTCTGTTTCTAGGGATAACGCGATCTGTTTTTAGGGGTAACGCGAACTGTTTCTAGGGGTAACGCGAACTGTTTCTAGGGGTAACGGGAACTGTTTCTAGGGGTAACGCGAACTGTTTTTAAGGGTAACGGGAACTGTTTCTAGGGGTAACGGGAACTGTTTCTAGGGGTAACGCGAACTGTTTTTAAGGGTAACGCGAACTGTTTCTAGGGGTAACGGGAACTGTTTCTAGGGGTAACGCGAACTGTTTTTAAGGGTAACGGGAACTGTTTCTAGGGGTAACGCGAACTGTTTCTAGGGGTAACGGGAACTGTTTCTAGGGGTAACGCGAACTGTTTCTAGGGGTAACGGGAACTGTTTCTAGGGGTAACGCGAACTGTTTCTAGGGGTAACGCGATCTGTTTCTAGGGGTAACAGGAACTGTTTCTAGGGGTAACGCGATCTGTTTCTAGGGGTAACGCGAACTGTTTCTAGGGGTAACGCGATCTGTTTCTAGGGGTAACGCGATCTGTTTCTAGGGGTAACGCGATCTGTTTCTAGGGGTAACACGATCTGTTTCTAGGGGTAACGCGCAGAGATGAAGTAGAATCTCGATTGATCGGGTTCATTGATTCTGGTACAATAAGTCAGTTATGAATCTCTGACCTTGCTCCTGACAGATACTCTGCACCCATCAACGCTGCGTCGCGATGTGTCCAGGTCTGGTTTACACTATTCCAACCCCCCCCCCCCCCCCCCCCACCCGCCCGCCATGTTCTGGTGTATGAGTGGCCAATGTCAAAGGCTTCTACTTGAGGCAGAACTTGTATCCTCGTGTTATTATTTATTTATATATTTGTGTGTTCTCTCCGCTGTTCCACCCGAATGCCTACTGAGCCACAACGTCATGTGTATGTGTGCTGTCCATCACCTGTGTAAAGTTGCCACAGTACTATTACTATTTTGCCTTTTTTCTTCATTGCTTTCTCTAGCTGTCCATGGTGTTCATAACACCCTTCTGTAAAACATTTTTTTGGCCTACAAATATTATTATTTCCTGTTGTCCACTTGTTGATGATTCACATTAAAAAAATGTCTCTACATAACACTGAAACAAAGCTTCCTTATATCACCGTTGTGGAAAATTGGTTGCACAATATCTATGTCTTTCTTGGAAATGCAGACTTTTTGAATGAGTTTTACTGCACCTTCCCTTTGTTGTATACGCAGCATCTGAAGTTGAAATCGATCGTTCACAATTAGAATTAACTGACTACTTTTTTTTTAAAAATCGTCACGAGTGCCATCTCGGCATCGAAGGTTGGCTATCATGGAGCGTCATTCTGCTTTCTCTCTTGCTTTGATCGTGCAGATTATCATAGGTTGACTTGTACATCTTTTGATGTTACCCGTCCATGTTAGTCTTGGTCTGCCTCTGCCTCTTTTACCTTACATTTTCCCCTCCAAGATCTTTTGATGTTACTCGTCCATGTTAGTCTTGGTCTGCCTCTGCCTCTTTTACCTTGTATTTACCCCTCCAAGATTACTTTTAGTAAGCTGTTGTGTCATTTAACATGGCCCAAAAATCGCATTTGTCTTGTTTGAATTGTGTTTAGTAGCTCTCTTTTCATTTTTAGTTGTTTTAAGACTTCTTTAATCCAAAATAATTACTTGTATTTAATGCTATATATTTCCTATGAATCGTAATGACGTGTTCTTCTATATAAATAATTTGAACAGACAAATCTACAGGACAAATAGGCTCTGAAGATGAGATATTATAGAAAGACCTTGTGAACATTCTACACAGATCATATCGCCAAAGAGGAAATGCGCTACAAAATCCAACCAACCGTAGAATCAATTAAAGACTGTCAACGGTAAAAGAACGAATATTAAAATAGTACGAACATATCACATGATTACAGGCCCTGCTAAGACTGTCTCAGAATGGCATGCCTGAAAACATATCGATGACGGGCATGTACGTGGACGGTAAAGATCAATTCCGCTGATAACCGCTTACCTCTTATACACGTGAACACCTTTCATGACCACTTTTCAACACTTTTGATATTTCATTTCAGATTGTTTTCTCTGCGTTCATTTGTTGTTGTTGTAAATATCAAATATACATTTTAATTATAACGTGATTTTTGTAAGCTTTCTGTCCTAGTTGGAAACCTACTACATGGATCGTGTTATCTGTTTATGTCACTAATGTGAATTCTTTTACACTATATGGAGAACCAAAATCATCGCGTTAAGAGCAAAGACTAGATTTAACTAGATCATATCGCCAAACAGGAGGTGTGCTACATATAGTAATTTGTATTTCTATAAGCCTGAAAAAAATATGGTCGCTCAAAGCTGATCTTGAAGAAGAATATAAGCTCTGAAGATGAGATGGTATAGAAAGATCTTGTGAACATTCTAAGTAGATCATATCGCCAAAAGAGGAGGTTTGCTACAAAATACAATTAACCGTAGAACCAATTAAAGACTGTCAACGGTAAAAGAACAAATATTAAAATAGTACGAACATGTCACATGATTTCAGGCCTTGCTAAGACCTTTTTTCAGAGCACGGTATCGGGACACAAGTGGACAAGACAGACAGAACAAACGATGGGAAGTGACAACAGAGAATTGAAAGGATTAACTATGCCATATATTTGAGACCAGCCCTTTATCGAAAAAAAAGTTATAGAACAATTGTGAAAACGTCACCAAGATTGTTCAAACGATCCCCAAGGTTACGGAAGTGATGATAACAATGATAAATTAGGCACTGAGTTTTGTGAAATGCTGTAACGATATCAGGAAAATAAAATAGATAAATACAAACACACGAACTGTAATAAAAGCATGAGTATGTTTAACTGTCACTGTTCGCTTGGCGCCGTAGACCAATGGAAACAAAAAAATCTATCAATAGTCCATGGTATTGGTAAAATAATAGGTGGTTTGGGTGGGTGGGGGTGGGAGCTCAAGAGTTGAATCCTTTTTTAGTGCAAATTATTTTTCTGATTCTTTTCTGCTATTTGTGATTCGCATAATAACATATTACTTCTGTAAAGCGTAATAAGATTGTCTCTCTCTCTCTGTCCTATTCTTTCGATTTGATCATCCATCCATCCATCTACATCCATTCAGTTAATGTTTCCATCTGTCTTTCTCACTTTTAAAACCAGGCATATATTTATCTGTACATTTTTCGCCTTTACAGAACTTTAAAAACATGTACAAATTAATTATCTATATATCACATCATAATTCAATTGTCTGGTATGTTAAGATACTAAAATGCATTCACAGCGCAGTGTGCATATTTAATTTTTGAAAGAAAATAAACCTATCTACAAGGAATTGAAATCGCATACAATCGGTCTCATCCACGTGGCCACACGGTCACGTCTTAGGAACAGGAAGAAGTACTGGCGGAAGTAGATCATGTTCCATTTTGATAATGAAGGACGCTGGGAGGGTATGGAGATTTAAGGTCCTAATTGTAGTAAAGGTCCTAAATGTTGTAAAAGGTCCTAATTGTAATAACAAGGATGTGGATCGCAAAAATAACCCAGTAAAGGGTTTCTTCCACGTCTTAAGTTGTATGTAGAATATGAAGTTAGTTTCCATATTTGTCAACGACTAATGGTACTTCTTTTTGGAAAATATGGTCAACAGCACGCCAGGCCACTTCAATTTTGTAGAATAATCCGGTACCCATGTGAGTTTGGGTGAACCTAGAAGACATCGATCGGGATGGAATCTGACTACTATCAGTTATTATTAGTAGTCGACTAACTACAGACCTACAGGAACTCCCAAGACTGTGGATTCAAATGTGTTGTTCATCCCAGCTTGTTCTTGTTGGGGCAGGAGTGCAGCTTAAAAGGTGGAGAATAAGCTGGGCACATTGGATAATAAGCTGGGCACATTAGATAATAAACTGGGCACATTGGAGAATAAATTGGGCACATTGGAGAATAAACTGGGCACATTGAAAAATAAACTGGGCACATTGGAGAATAAACATGGCACACTGGAGAAAAAAACTGGGTACATTGGAGAATAAACTGGGCACATTGGAGAATAAATTGGGCACATTGGATAATAAACTGGGCACACTGGACAATAAATTGGGCACATTGGAGAATAAACTGGGCACATCGGAGAATAAACTGGGCACATTGCAGAATAAATTGGGCACATTGGATAATAAACTGGGCACACTGGAGAATAAATTGGGCACATTGGAGAATAAACTGGGCACATTGGAGAATAAACTGGGCACATTGGAGAATAAACTGGGTACACTGGAGAATAAACTGGGCACATTGGATAATAAACTGGGCACATTGGATAATAAACTGGGCACACTGGAGAATAAACTGAACACATTGGAGAATAAACTGGACACATTGGAGAATAAACTGGGCACATTGGATAATAAACTGGACACATTGGAGAATACACTGGGCACATTGGAGAATAAACTGGGCACATTGGAGAATAAACTGGGCACAATAGAGAATAAACTGGGCACATATAGAATAAACTGGGCACACTGGAGAATAAACTGGGCACACTGGAAAATAAACTGGGCACACTGGAGAATAAACTGGGCACATTGGATAATAAACTGGGCACACTGGACAATAAATTGGGCACATTGGAGAATAAACTGGGCACATTGGAGAATAAACTGGGCACATTGGAGAATAAACTGGGCACATTGGAGAATAAACTGGGCACACTGGAGAATAAATTTTGCACATTGGAGAATAAACTGGGCACACTGGAGAATAAACTGGGCACATTGGAGAATAAACTGGGCACATTGGAGAATAAACTGGGCACACTGGAGAATAAACTGGGCACACTGGAGAATAATGGAGCCGCAATAGCTCAGTGGTTAGTGAACTGGGCTACAAAGGACAAGGGGTAGGGTTCGATCCCAACCGACGGCTTTCTGGTTCACCCAGCCTTAAATGGGTACCTGATTTTCTTCTGGGAAAATAAAGCGGCACGGGCGTAATACCGACCACATTACCCCAAAAATCGTGAGCCGAAGATCTGTAAAATTTATGGTGACTAACACCATATTTCCTATACGCCACTTGGTGTGACGGGGGCTCTTTATTTATTTTACTGGAGAATAAACTGGACATATTGAAGAAAACGTGCATAGGGACAATTCCTTGTGTATAGTGAAGTAAATGAAAAATATACTAACATCAAAACAAGTAACAGCAGGCCTAAGAACTAAGAACAGCAAAATTTTATATCTTCTCAACATTCCTGTATGGCGCAGAATCATGGGCATTAGACAAGAAAACATAACAGAAAATTGAAGCATTTGAAATATGGATTTATAGAAGAATAGGAAGAATTGGATGAAAAGAAAAGAAAACAAACGATTAAGTCTTAAAACAACTAAAAATGAAAAGAGAACTACTGAACACAATTCAAACCAGACAAATGAGATTTTTTGGGGGGCATGTTAAAAGACACAACATCCTACTAAAAGTAATCTTAGAAGGGAAAATTAGAGGTAAAGGCAGACCAAGACTGACATTGACGAGTAACATCAAAAGATCGACAAGTCAGACTATGACAACCTACACAATCAAAGCAAGAGACAAAATGGAATGATGCTCCATAGTAGCCAACCTTCGATGCGGATACGGCACTCAATGATGATGATAGTGGAGTAATAAGAATAGAAGTGAGAGAACTGGCCGTGCAACCGTTAATATTATCTTTGATTTGTAGAGGAAAGTGGACACATATTGACCATGTGATGGGAGAATAACACATGAATCACGAGATGGGAAACAATAAGTAAAAAGGAGTTTAACTATGAAACCCAGTGAGGGAAGCACTTATAGGAGAGGCAAGAACAACAGGCACCATTATTTGTCTTTACTGAGATTGACAATTTCGCCCAGAACAGAGACTATCGGTGAGGTACACTGCAAGTTTGAAGATCCTGGATGGGTTATGATGATGAAGATGACGACGATGATGATTATTATTATAATGATGATGATATTGTTGATTATGATACAGGTGGTGACGGTGATGATGATGGTGTTGATGACAAGTATGATGATTATATTAGTGACGATGATGATGCTGATAATGATGCTATTGTTGATGATGAGGAGGAGGATGATGACGATAAAAATGACGAATAGATGTAAAAGCGTAACCCGTAACAGAGCGAGCTGTATATTCAAAGTAACGTGTCTAAAATAATAACAGACTCAGACAGAGAAAAATCGCTATTACTAAACTTAACTTTTGTGAAAAATTTAGCCCACAGCACTTTGCTGCACACGATGCCTAGGACCCAAGCAGATATGATTGTTGCCAGGAAACGAAATGTGTACCATATGACTCAAATCTAAAAGCACGGCTAAAATACAAAGCTTATCTGTGGTGAAGTATTGAAAACTGCAATATCGAGCTGGTCATGTCAAATAAATTTTAAGACTTCATAAAGAACTTGATTTTAGAGAACATGGACGCGAAATAAGTTCTCTGTTATTAGAAAGATTATTTTAGAGCCGCGTTTGTTGAACAGAGAACACACCTTTCCCATTTGTGAAAAATACGTCACTGATTCTATTAAGTTATTATAAAAGTAAGTAAGTAAATAGCCCCTGTCATGCCAAGTGACGTATAGGGAATATGGTGTTAGTGACCATATATTTTACAAACCTTTAGCACATGATTTTTGGGGTAATGTGGTCTGTATTACATCCGTGCCGCTTTACTTTCCCCAGAAAAAATCCGGTACTCATTTAAGGTTGGGTGAGCCCGGAAGCCGTCAGTTGGGATCGAACCCTACCTCTTGTCCTTTGTAGTCCAGTTCACTAACCACTGAGCTATCGCGTCTCATATTAAGTTATTATGCCAGGAAGTTTTCTTCATACCTTAAAACATGTGGACAATATGGTGTTGATATGAATATTTTTCTAAGACCAAAGGTACATTTTATGGATTGTACGGTTGGGATCGCCCGGGGCCGTCCTAATTTTCCAGACAAATCTCGAATGTTTTAGCTGGAACAAGAAACCCAACATCTGGTCCTGAGTAGAACAGTCCACAAACCAATGAACTACAGCGACTGCGTCATTCAAACAACAAAGCCATCGTTGAAAGTGTAATATTTTAGTTTTTATTCTTATGACCGGGTAGACGTCACTAAATCTTCCACAAGTTGATCCCTGTCGAAGACTAAATGGCTCCCCTTTCACAAGTTGATCCTTGTTCTAGACTAAATGGCTCCCCTTTCACAAGTTGATCCTTGTTCTAGACTAAATGGCTCCCCTTTCACAAGTTGATCCTTGTTCTAGACTAAATAGCTCCCCTTTCACAAGTTGATCCCTGTCCAAGATTAAATGGCTCTCTTTTTGACAAGATAATCACAATCCTGGATTAAATGGCTCGCCTTTCACAAGTTGATCCCTGTCCTATACTAAATGGCTCCCTTTTACAAGTTGATTCCTGTCCTAGACTAAATGATTCCCTTTCATAGGTTGATCCCAGTCCTAGACTAAATGGCTCGCCTTGCACAAGTTGATTCCTGTTCTAGACTAAATGGCTCCCCTTTCACAAGTTGATTCCTGTTCAAGACTAAATGATTCCCTTTCAAAAGTTGATCCCATTTTTAGACTAAATGATTCCCTTTCATAAGTTGATCCCATTTCTAGACTAAATGGCTCCCCTTTCACACGATGATCCATATCCTAGGCTAAATGATTCTCTATCGTAGGTTGATCCTAGTCCTAGACTAAATGGCTTCCCTTACACATGTTAATTCCTGTTCTAGACTAAATGGCTCCCCTTTCACAAGTTGATTCCTCTCCTAAACTAAATGGCTCCCCGTCCACAAGTTGATCTCTATCCCAGACTAAATGTTTCCCCTTTCCAAAGTTGATCACCGTGTACTAGACTAAATAGCTGCCCTCCCACAGGTTGATTCCTGTCCTAGTCTAAATGGCTCCCTTTCACAAGTTGATCCCTGTCCTAGACTAAATGACTAACCTTTCACAAGTTGATCCCTGTCCTAGACTAAATGGTTTTCCATTCACAAGTTGATCCATATCCTAGACTAAATGGATCCCCTTCCACAAATTGATCCCTGTCCTAGACTAAATGGCTCCTCTTTCAGAAGTTGAAATTGATCTCTGTCCTAAACTAAATGGCTCCTCTTTCAGAAGTTGACCCATGTCCTAGACTATATGGCTCCCCTTTCCAAAGTTGATCCCTGTCCTAGACTAAATGACACTCCTTTCCCAAGTTCTTTCCTGTCCTAGACTAAATGGCTCCATTTTCCCAAGTTGATTCCTGTCCTTGACTAAATGGTTTCCTTTTACAAGTTGACCCCTAAAAGTGGTAAAGTAAAGAGCTCCCGTCACGTCAAGTGGCGTACGGGGAATATGGTGTTAGTCACCATAAATTTTACAGATCTTCAGCACATGATTTTTGGGGTAATGTGGTCGGTATTACGCCCGTTCCGCTTTACTTTCCCAGAAAAAAATCCGGTACCCATTTAAGGCTGGGTAAACCCGGAAGCCGTCGGTTGGGATCGAACCCTACCCCTTGTCCTTTGTAGTCCAGTTCACTAACCACTGAGCTCTCGCGGCAAGTTGACCACTGTCCTAGACTAAATGGCTTTCCTTTCACAAGTTGATCCCTAGCCTAAACTAAATGTCTCCATTTTATAAGTTGATCCCTGTCCAAGACTAAATTGCTCCGCTTTCACAAGTTAATCCCTGTCCTAGAATAAATGGCTCCATCTTACAAGTTAATACCTGTCTTAGACTAAATGGCTCCTCTTTCACAAATTTATCCCTGTCCAAGAATAATGGCTCCTCTTTCACAAGTTGATTCCTGTGCTAGACTAAATGGCTCAACTTCCGGATATGGCTCGTTTTCCCATTCAAAGAAGTAGCAGATATTTTTTAGACTGTTGAGGGTGCGGGGCTCATCCAGCTTTTTAAAATGGGTACCGGTCAATTTTTTTTTGGTAAAGACGCCATGCGTGATGCTGACCACATTGCACAAAATTGAGGTGGGGAAAATTAAATAATATGGTCGCTATCACTATATCTCCTATATCTCCTATACCTCCTATATCTTCTATATCTTCTATATCTTCTGTAACTTCTATATCTCCTATATCTCCTATATCTTCTATATCTCCTATATCTCCTATATCTTCTATATCTCCTATATCTTCTATATCTTCTATATCTCCTATATCACCTATATCTCCTATGCTTTATATATCTCTATATCTTCTATGTCTTCTATATCTCCTATATCTCCTATGCTTCCTGTATCTCCTATGCCTCCTATATCTCCTATGCCTCCTATATCTCCTATGCCTCCTATATCTCATATGCCTCCTATATCTCCTATATCTCTTATATCTTCTATATCTCCTATATCTCCTATATTCCCCATGTGACTAGCAAGGTGTAGAGGGAACAGTTACTTTAGTTTTACTTCTCGTGAATTGTCTTTGTCCCTTGTGAGACCCGACCGTTCTACCTTCTACTGTGTCTTATAGGATTTATAAATAATGTCTTATATCTTATGGAAGTTATATATAATGTCTTCTGTCTTAAGGATGTTATATAGAATGTCTTATGGAAGTTATAAATAATGTCTTATGTCTAATGGAAGTTATATATAATGTATTGTGTCTTATGGATGTTATATATAATGTCCTATGTCTTATGGAAGTTACATATAATGTCTTATGGATATTATATATAATGTTTTATGTCTTATGGAAGTTATATATAATGTCTTATGTCTTATGGATGTTATATATAATGTCGTATGTCTTATGGAAGTTATATATAATGTCTTATATCTTATGGATGTTATATATAATGTCTTAATTATTTAGACATTACAGTGATAGAAAGCAAAAATAAAAGACTCAGCCTTAATAGTAAAAAGACAGAAGTAATGGTAACAGCAAAGAAAAAGACATCACCTCAGTGTAAAATAAAGACAAGTGGAACAATATTAAAACAGGTAAATGAATTTAAATATTTGGTAACTTTGTTAAACCTCAGACGGAAGATGTACAAAAGAGGTGAGATGCAGAATGGCTCAGGCAAAAGCAGCTTTTCAAAAAATGAGGAAGAAACTATGCAATCCATTTTTGACAATAGAAACAAGAAAAAGAGTTATTAAATGTTATGTCTTAACATGTGGATGTGAATCATGAACAATAGGACAACAGACAAGAAAATCACTGGAGTCTGTAGAAATGTGGTTTTACAGAAGAATGTTGAGAATACCATGGACAGCTAAGAAGAGTAATGAAACCATTTTGAAAGAGGTCAAAACAAAAAGAGAGCTAATTTTCAATATTAGGAAGAAATAATCATCACTTTTTGGTCATGTAATGAGAAGGGAATAGCTGGAATATATTGTAACAACTGAAAAATTGAGGGACGAAGAGATAGAGGGAAGCAAAGAGAAAATATACCAGACAGTTTAAGAAAATGGCTTGGCAGAAGGTCAACAACAGAAATGATAAATAACTGTCGTGATCGAAAGTTATGGGGAGACATGATCACCTGCGCCAGCAGGCTTGGTACTTGGTGATGATGACGATGTAAGACAATTGTAGTGAAAACTAAACATTTGCAATGTTTTGGTTTTCTTTCTTTCTTCACTTCCACTTGAACCCGTTGACGTGCCGAGGGACATACAAGGTTATGGTTTTCTTTCTTTCTTCACTTCCACTTGAACTCGTTGACGTGCCGAGGGACATACAAGGTTATGGTTTTCTTTCTTTCTTCACTTCCACTTGAACTCGTTGACGTGCCGAGGGACATACAAGGTTATGGTTTTCTTTCTTTCTTCACTTCCACTTGAACCCGTTGACGTGCCGAGGGACATACAAGGTTATGATTTTCTTTCTTTCTTCACTTCCACTTGAACTCGTTGACGTGCCGAGGGACATACAAGGTTATGATTTTCGCCCTTTTGGCGGCTTCAGTCATTGTTAATTGAAGTTGACTACACGTCTTACTCTGGGTCTGCCTCTTGCTCTTCTGTCCTCTCCTCTTTTAACATATGCTTTTTATGGTAATGAATTGTACACCATTCTTTTCAGATGAGAAAACCAGCTATTTTGTTGTTTCTGTATGTAGCTTAGGATTAGTTCAATGCCTACTCTTTCTCTTATAATAGCACGTCTGATTCTGTCTTTTTTGGTCACGCCAATCGCTTTTCTCAGACATTGCATCTCTGTGTTGGCAAACTTTCTTTTATGCTTCGGCTTAAGTGACCATGTTTGGCACTGGTAGCACACTGTTGGAATAAATATACTCTGAATAAGATATTTCTTGGTGGTAATAGGTATTGCTTCGTGTCGAAGTATAGGGGATATATGTCAAAATATTTGGTCTGCTTTGTTGTATCGGGTGTCTAAACTGAATCACCTTCACCTTCATAGATCGAACCACGAACTGTCTGAAGAAGAAAAAAACCAAACCCGTTTCATATACCTCAGAACTTCTTGTCTGAGCGCGTATACAAGATACTTGTAGAAACACATTTACTTCATGTTGAGGCAAACACTTCAAATAGATAATGTAACACATTCTTTAGTCTCATAAATTCGTTAAACGATTACTTTAACAGGGATCCGTGATAGCTCATTGTTTAGTGAACTAGACTACAAAGGACAAGAGGTAGGGTTCGATCCCAATCGACAGCTTCTGGGTTCATAGCCTTAAATGTGTACGGGATTTTTTCTGGGAAAGTAAAGCGGCACGGGTAAATACCGACCACATTCCCCAAAAATCATGTGCTGAAGGTCTGTAAAATTGATGGTCACTAACACTTTTTATTTCTTATACGCCACTTGGCTTGACGGGGGTACTTCACTTTACTTTTCACTTACTTTAATATTGATGCCATGAAACAATAATATAACAAATGTAATATATTATGTTGAGCTCAAAGGATAATTTAATTCATTTTCAACAATTTTAACATAATTCTTATGAATGTATTAGAGAGTATTGTTATAATCTAGGATATTTGCTGTCTTTTGCTTGTCGATTCAAAGATAAATCATCATTATAAAACTTTCACGAACAAACGTTACTGCATTAAACTTGGCAATGCCAATTTGGAACCCCTTTTATAAGACAATGCACCTTGTTGAACATTTTCAGCGACCCATAGATGACTGCTTTTGTCAAAATCAGTGAAATAGAATTTATGGAGGCCCTACTCAACGTAAAATATGTTATTTTAGCCACATTTTTTTCACATTTGAGATATAACTTTCATAAACTTTAACTGTACCATAGATTAATCACATGCAGGTTTTAATTATGAAATAAGCAAGATGTCTAAAACACACATGATAAACCACTGTGCCTAGAAGAATAAATAAATGAAGATCGTTACCTCTGGCGATGTCAAGTTAAAAGACCTGAGCCTTGTGACTACTGGAATCAAATAACTAACGCTACTATCTTTCTAGCACACACACACGCCTTTATAGCGCAGGTCAAAATTTACTTCTACCAGTTCTTCGTCATGTCGAAATAGTAATGATATCATGCTATGACCTTATCTTAATGTGTGTAACGCCATTTGTTTTACTGAGACCTCCAACCAATGACGTTAGAGCGTTTGCTTATCACATGAGTGATACTTTTGGAGAGCATTTGTGTTGTACCAGATGTGGCTTGAATTTAAGTAACAAATTATTTCGAAGGAAAGGAAATATATAATGGAGACACACACACCAAAAAAACTAAAAAGGCGAGAAAGGGTTGGGCATGGGACTGGTTATCCCATACTGTAAAAAATTAAGCCGAAAAAAAACTTAGCAAACATGGACAAATCAAAGAAAAGAAAGAGATACGGCGAAGACGATGGCGCTGGATAGGACACACACTGCGGAAGCTAACTGAGAGTATTACACAACAGGCTTTTTTTGGAATCCCCAGGGGAAAAGACAAAGAGGAAGACCAATGAATTCTCGGAGAAGACAGACAGAAGCAGAGATGAAAATGATGGGGAAAACATGGAATGATCTTAAAAGAATGGCAAGAAACAGAACGACATGGAAAGTGTTTGTTGAAGATCTATGCTCCACAGGGAGCTGAAAGGTAGAAGTAGAAGAAGAGTGAAGAAAAAACTAGTCAGTCCGAGTTCACTCCCCAGCAATGGCGAATTTTTTAAAAACTGACAATGCTCCTGAGTTCACCCAGCCTCTAAAATTGGGTACCGGAGATTTTTTTCAGGAAAGTAAAGGTGGCCTGGCGTGATACCGACCACATTACCCAAAAATGTGTCGTGGTCATAGAAAAATATGGTCACTAACAACATATTCCCGATACGCCTTGCAAGGCGTGGAGGGAACCATTAAAAAAACTGGTCAAATCTCGAGGTTGCTCTATTTCAAAGAGAAGAATAAAAGTTTGCTAACTTTCAGTAGCGAAGCGGTAACGAAACGTTTTGACTATAACTTGAGTATCAACACAAGGTGACAATCTTCAGTCGACTCTGTTCAAAAAGAAATGTGTACCTGGTTCACAGGTTTGGGGGAAAGTAATGGCAGCGAGGAAGGCTATTGTTCCACCATTAAAAACCCGTGCATTATTGCAGTGAAATATTATCTCACCCTGTTAAGCATATCTGAGAATCTTAAAAAAACATGTGCTGGCAACAAACAGCAGGCATACGTATTAACAACCAAACAGGACAATTTCAATGTATAAAACAAGGAGTTAGACAAGGCTGTGTTCTGTCGTCGGATTTGTTTTCACTTTACAGCGAAAAACAAGAAAAGAGTTTTTAAATGTTATGTAGAGCCAGTCTTAACATATGGATGTGACTCATGGACAATAGGACAACAGACATGAAAATCCCTGGTGGCTGTAGAAATGTGGTTTTACAGAAGAATACCATGGACAGCTAAGAAGAGTAATGAAACCGTTATGAAAGAGGCAAACGCAAAAAGAGAGCTAATTTCCAATATTAGGAAGAAACAATCATAATTTTTTTGCCATGTAATGAGAAGAGAACAACTGGAATATATTGTAACAACTGGGAAAATTGAGGGACGAAGAGATAGAGGGAAGCAAAGAGAAAATATACCAGACAGCTTAATAGAATGGCTTGGCAGAAGGTCAACAACAGAAATGATAAATAACTGTCGTGATCAAAAGTTATGGAGAGACATGATCACCTACGCCAGCAGGCTTCGTACTTGATGATGATGATGATTACAGCGAACATATTATGAAATCAATAGTTGACAACAAAGGAATTGAAGTCAACGGTCACAACATAAATAATTTGCGACATGCGGTTGGCACAGTCTTAATAGCAGAGACAGAGAATGGACTACAAGAAATGATAGACATAATAGTAAAAGAAAGCAACAAGAAAGGTCTCTGTCTGAATAGTAAGAAAACAGAAGTAATGGTCATATCGAGGAAACAATCATCACCATCATGCAGCATAAAAATAAACAGGGCAAATCTGAAACAAGTGCAACGTTTGAAATACTTGGGCACAATAACATGAGATGGAAGATGCACGACATAAATAAAAAGCAGAATAGCTCAGGCCAAAATATCATTCCAGAAAATGAAAAAATATCTTATGCAACAAATCTATGTCAATAGAAATGAGAAAGAGAGTTCATCGGTGCTATAAAGAACCAATTCTAACCAATGGAAACGAATCATGGACAATAGATAAACAAATGAAAAGACGATTATAGGCCACAGAGATGGGAGCTCTCAGAAGAATGTTGAAAGTTCCGTGGACAGCTAAAAAGACCAATGAGGACATTCTCATAGAGGCCAACACAAAAAAGGAGCTCCTAATAAACATCAGAAAGAAACAATCAACATTTTTTTGGGCACATCATGAGAAGAGGAAAGTTGGAATACTTGGTTACACCTGGCAAAATAAATGGAAAGAGAGATCGTGGACGACAAAGAGAGAAAATACTGGATAGCTTGGTGTCATGGCATAGAAAACAGTCAACAAAAGAACTGATATGATGCAATGTAGATAGAATATTGTGGAAGGACATGATCGCCTACGCCAACCGGTATAGCACATGATGATGATGATGATGTTAAGCATTATATATACACATGTCTGTATGTAAGTTGTTTTCGGTCGTCATCTAGTCGTCTGGTTGTGATTATTCTTTGTGAGTTGTGTCTAGAATGTTTTTTTGCGTGGGTCAATGATAAAGGCTACTCCGTGTGTTGCTCTGTCTGTGTTGTCCACTCATGAGGATATTATCATGTAGTTCATGTGCGTTTCCTTTATCTGTTGTTCGTTCACTCTGGTATCCACTAATACTAATATATCAATGTTCCCTTTTGCCATTACTTCAATTCTCATACCATAAGTTCAATTTCTTTGTTTTTATATCGTTATATCATTATATATATATATATATATATATATAATGATATAAATATATATATGATCTGTCATATATCTTGATGTGTGTCAGTGTTAGTCATGCTTCGTATCGCTGTGTGCATGTCTGTGTAGTCACATCTCACATCTTTGTGTGTGCATGTCTACGTTAGTCACATCTCATATCTTTGTGTGTGCATGTCTGTGTTAGTCACATCTTTGTGTGTGCATGTCTGTGTTAGTCACATCACACATCTTTGTGCGTGCGTGTCTGTGTTAATCACATCTCACATCTTTGTGTGTGCATGTCTGTGTTAGTCACCTCTAGTGACTCGGGCAGATGGTGCTCGTAAACCTGGGCGGGCCGACCATCTAAAGGCAGAATCCCCTACAGAAAAGACAATCTGCTGCCTTGCATGAAGATTGGGGACAATCAAAGGCTAGGGAAAGCAAATTCGAATAAAATGCTGGCTGAAATCGGATGCACTGGGCCACTGGCGCAGAATACAGTGCAACGTTTTAACGGGTGTTCAATCAGAGTGGATCTTGGCAGACTCTAATTGTTATGTTCTGCCTGTGGGGGCGATCAACACACTTAGCCTGACAGCTGACTTCATGTGAGTGTCTGGAATCCTTACTCTGATTGAGTCCTGATCGCAGATATATATATATATATATATATATATATATATATATATATATATATATATATATATATATTATTCTGTGATTTCTTTGAGCATAAAACGTGTATCCCTTACCGAACTGCTGATCAGTCGTAAGTTAAGAGCTTTAACTTAAAAATACACGTTGCTGGTAGCCGGGAGATGTTCCCCCACATCTTAGATCGCTAGGTGTCCCGTGCGATCTTTTACGGTCTATCTATACATTTTAGATGGTTACATTTTAAAAGCTCTTATCTGATCTTGTCCTTCACATTGAATAGAACAATTCGCACAACTTTTTATAAAATATATATTCGATAGAAACACTTTCTCGGTCACTTGTATCACGAAATTCACACTCCGAAATTAAAACAAACAGCCATCAGTCTCCAACACGCGACTTCTAAATTCAACGAGCCGTAAATGGGTACTTGAGATTAATTTTTTTTTTTCGCTCTCCAGCTGACGAAGTCCCTAGATACTAGGAACTGAATTTTGCGTTTTAATCCATTTTTCCCTGGTAGCCGTGTGCACAGGGGTCCCTCGCCGCACAGGCAAATAACTCTGACTTCGGAGGTACTCATATTTTTTCCGTCGATAAGTAATCGACGCTTCAAGGCGGGCCTCGCTGCTGAGACCAGGGGTGGTTGCCGCAGAGAGAAATCATAAATAAAAAAAACCCAATCGATGTAGCCAGGATTTGAACCCACAACCTCTCTGTCTCGAGGCAGGAGATTTAATATGATAAAGATCATCCTTACTGGTGTAGTACTGACCCTGTATTTGCTTATTATAACCTCTTGTACCGTTCAGCGTCGAGCGAATGTCTTGACAGTGATGTTTGTATTGGTTTCAAAGTGGTGTGACGTCATATATTTCACTTGTCAATCACTTGAATGACTTCCCCAGCTCTTCTATTGCTGCATCAGCTGTTAACGAATCTGTAGATTTTGCGGTAGCTGCGTGATGTGTCCAAACCATTTAATTTGTTATCCACGGATGAAGCTCTGCCATATATCAATCAATATCCTTCTACCCTCACCACCTTTCCATTATATTCAGTATTCTTCTTCCACAGCTGCTCTAGCCAGATGTGTACCACACTTCACCGCCCACTCTTGAAAAACCATATAATAGTCATGAATGCTTTTTAATGTGGTTTGGTTGCGTTCGCCCGATGACTAAAGTATTTTAGCGTATTCGTAAACTGTAGAATTCCTCGTCGTCATCCGCCCTTAAAAGGACGATAAGTGGACGTATCTGCGTTGTGTGTGGTTTGCAGTATAACTGTTATATTTGAGCCTTTCGGCCCAACACATCCGACTTCAGCACGACATTTTTGAGTACCGGGTTGTCTTCCCTCTTCGATCCCTGCACGCTTGGCCAGACTAGACAGGTTAGTCTGTTGCTGGAGGCACCACGGAGAGGTGGAGCAGGGTCTGGATGGTTTTGGTTCACCGATCCTGGCGCAAAGCCATCAGCTGTGGGTCGCTGACAATTTCCAGCTCTGGTGCTGGGTGGCGCGCCTTTACCTCCAAAAACCACATATTGAAAGTATAAAATCACATGTTTATCCGGAGTCGAAGGCGCATCTCACAGCACCAGAGCTGGAAATAAAAAAGATGTGGCTTATAACAAACTAAGATGTCTACGCTTTTCAGCCCAACACATCCGACTTAATCGTTGTGTTTTAAGGTAACTGGCCGCCTTTCGTCTTCGATCAGTACGCACTTTGTCTGACAGTTTAATCTATTTCAAGGCTCAACAAGGGGAAATCAGAGTTTTATCAGTTCTGGTTTACTAGCCACAACACAAGCAGTCTGTTGTAAATCGTTGATTTCAGGCTTGATACTGGTAACTTTTATTTCACTAAAACGTTTTTTAAACTTAAAAGTCCTGTGTTGAAAGGATGAATCTATTTATAGCCTTATCTTTGCTCCACATTCAAAGTTTACAAATGAAATCGTTCCAATGTTGAACTTAAGAATTTAATGGTGTTTTATCTCTCCTGTAACGATCGTGCTTAACAAAGCCATTTGGCTCAATATTCTGTAACTGACAGGTCACAAGTAAGCCTACTCCCAACATTAATGCGAACATTTATAAGAAATATGGTATAAGTTTGATAAGAAACCAGATTTACGTTTTTTTAAAGAACCTTACGGTGGGACGTATAATGTCATAACGTTCTTAGTCGTTGTCATGTTAATCACTGAGTGCCGTCTCTGCATCGAAGATGGCTACCATATAGCGCCATTCCGCTCTGTCTCTTGCTTTGATGGTGCAGTTTGTCATAGACTAACTTGTCCATCTTTTGATGTTACTCGTCCATGTCAGTCTTGGTATGCCTCTTTTACCTTGTATTTCCATTCCAAGATTACTTTTAGTAGGCTGCTGTGTCTCTAAAATGCCTTAAAATCTCATTTGTTTTGCTTGAATTGTATTTTTTAGTTCTCTTTTCATTTTTAGTTATTTTAAGACGTCATCATTTGTTTTCTTTTCTTTCCATATCTAATGTTTCAGTTAGTTTTTCAACTTTATCTTATTGCAGGAATTACCACACGCGTTCCTATCTCAGTTCTTCTCTTTTAATGTCTCTAAGAGACTTTCATAATAAGTCTTAAATATATATCACAGGGAGAATGAAGATTTAGTTAAACAATTTTAAAACGAAAACTAAACTAAAATATTTATCGCGAGAGAGAACATGAAGTAGACACTTATTTAAAGGAAACAGAACATGAACCAGACACTCATTTATAGAAAACAGAACATGAACCAGACACTCATTTATAGAAAACAGAACATGAACCAGACACTCATTTATAGAAAACAGAACATGAACCAGACACTCATTTATAGAAAACAGAACATGAACCAGGCACTCATTTATAGAAAACAGAACATGAACCAGACACTCATTTATAGAAAACAGAACATGAACCAGACACTCATTTATAGAAAACAGAACATGAACCAGGCACTCATTTATAGAAAACAGAACATGAACCAGAGACTCATTTAAACGGAACAAAACATGAAGCAGACATCCATTTAAAGGGAACACAACATGAAGCAGACACCAATTTAAACGGAACACAACATGAAGCAGACATCCATTTAAAGGGAACACAACATGAAGCAGACACCAATTTAAACGGAACAGAACATGGAAGACAGATCAATCTTTTAAAGTCTCGCGGAGAAACATTAGCTCAAGCTGAAGACGTCGAATAAGAGATCTCCGGCAAAAAGATCACCAAACGCATTTTTTTCTCAACAATGAGGGAGTCATTTTACAGGAAAATGAAGAAAGATTAATATTTGAAATTGCTATTATCAATCGATATTATTTCCATTTGTAATGTATTAGTATGAGACATATCACTCTTGTCATAACGGTCGAAGAAGATCTGACTTAATTCCCTTTAACCAAGAGTTAGTTGCTGCTCTTTACACCTGTAGCAAGAAGACTTGACTTAATCCCCTTTAACCATAAGTTAGTTGCTGCTCTTTACACCTGTAGCAAGAAGACTTGACTTAATCCCCTTTAACCAAGAGTTAGTTGCTGCTCTTTACACCAGTAGCAAGAAGACTTGACTTAATCCCCTTTAACCATAAGTTAGTTGCTGCTCTTTACACCTGTAGCAAGAAGACTTGACTTAATCCCCTTTAACCATAAGTTAGTTGCTGCTCTTTACACCTGTAGCAAGAAGACTTGACTTAATCCCCTTTAACCAAGAGTTAGTTGCTGCTCTTTACACCAGTAGCAAGAAGACTTGACTTAATCCCCTTTAACCAAAGTTAGTTGCTGCTCTTTACACCTGTAGCAAGAAGACTTGACTTAATCCCCTTTAACCAAGAGTTAGTTGCTGCTCTCTGTACACCTGTAGCAAGAAGACTTGACTTAATCCCCTTTAACCAAATGTTAGTTGCTGCTCTTTACACCTGTAGCAAGAAGACTTGACTTAATCCCGTTTAACCAAATGTTAGTTGCTGCTCTTTACACCTGTAGCAAGAAGACTTGACTTAATCCCCTTTAACCAAATGTTAGTTGCTGCTCTTTACACCTGTAGCAAGAAGACTTGACTTAATCCCCTTTAACCAAGAGTTAGTTGCTGCTCTTTACACCTGTAGCAGAACATGGAAGTTCGTGAAGAACATGGAGGCCAAAGGATAGGCCAATAACCTGCCACCTGCAAAAAATATTACACAGCTTATCACAGCAACAAATTAAGAATAGGAAGTGAAGATTGAAAATACATAAAGAAAGTTTAAAGCAAAGCAAGACAAGCATTGTCATGGAACCCACTGGAAAAGAGAAAACCATGAAGGAATAGTAATACATGGAGAAGAGAAGTCACAGAAATCATCAAGAACATTGGCGTAGACTGGAGAGTAAAAAAAAAAAAAAGAGCCCCAGTCACGCTAAGTGGCGTATAGGGAATATGGTGTTAGTGACCATAAATTTGACAGAATGGCACATAATTTTTGGGGTAATGTGGTCGGTATTACGCCCGCGCTGCTTTACTTTCCCCGAAAAAAACCCGGGTACCCATTTAAGTCTGGGTGAACCTGGAAGCCGTCGGTTGGGATCGAACCCTACCCCTTGTCTTTTGTAGTCCAGTTCACTAACCACTGAGCTATCGCGGCTCCCTGTAGACTGGAGAGAAGTAGAGAAAATGTCCAAAATTATGGGTAATTTTAGAGATCTTGTCTCTGGCTTATGCTACGAAAAGGAGTTTAAAGGACTTTGTTTGATTAATTGGCTATCGGTCATAAAACACACAGATAAATTCCATGATCGATACACTTGAAAATCTAATATATTGTGATTACAACAACCCATACACTCCATTTTATAGCCTTCAGACCGTGGTGTGTTAGAACTGCTAAGTAGGCACAGAAAGACGCTTTGGGTAAGGCGCAGTTGGATTTTAGCCAATCTCAATGCTAATGGACCAGTAAAAGCTGGAGTGTATTAGCATATTTTCACAATGTAAACAAATCGGTCAGCAATGATAATGTTTGAGATTAAAGAATAGATATGGCAGGATTGTCATAAAGTTTCAAGACCAGTTGGGTTTGTAACACAAAACAATTTTTGAAAATCATAATCTGTATTTGCAACCAAATTATTAATAGCAAAATTGAATTTGGCTTTCTCTGTGACAAAGCTCGACGCCAAACCGTTATATAAAATTAGAAGAAAAAAATCATTGTTTAGCGCTTTAAATTACAAGATTGTGCACACACTATTAACGCACACTTTGTACTAACGTTTGATACAGGAGATTAAATAAATCCCTACACTTATTCTTGTTACTTGTATTCCCTATCAATACAAACATTGACCTCTTTACCTGCCAGGTTGTTCTAATGTCTAACATTTGTGCATTACCCTTTCTTTCTTTAGTTCTTTCTTTCTGTCTTTCAATCTTTCTTTCTTTCTTTCTTTCTTTCTTTCTTTCTTTCTATATTTATTTCTTTTTTTTTTCAAGTCTTCATCTTGTCATGACATTAGCAGGTTGTCGACACGATAGCCAAATACTATTCTAAAATAAACATTAATCGAAAAATACACAGAAGTAAACAAACCAATATATGCCTGCTTCATAGACTACACCAAAGCTTTTGATAGAGTACACCACAAACAACTTATAGAATGCCTAAAATAGATACATCTAGATGGCATGGACATGCGATTAATATGCAATCTATACTGGGAGCAAACAGCAATAATAAAATATAACAAAGAGAACTCTACACCCGTTGATATAAAAAGAGGCGTAAGACAGGGATGCATCCTATCACCAAGCTTGTTCAATCTATACACTGAGCAAATCTTTAAAAACAACACAGAGATGCCAGGCCTACAAATTAATGGACAGATAATCAATAACCTAAGATATGCCGATGATACTGTACTACTAGCAGAAAATCCTAAAGATCTACAACAATTACTTAATGAAATAAACATGATAAGCAAAAAATATACTAGATATGAATATCAAAAAGACTAAAACTATGATCATAAACAAAGAAAATACTCAAAACCCAAAAGTGGATTTCAAAATTGAAGGAATAGACCTGGAGACAGTTCAGAACTACAACTACATTGGACATACTATAACCAGTGATGGAAAATGTACAACTGAAATAAACAAAAGAATAGGAATGGCAAAAAGTAATTTTAATGTCATGAAGAACATACTAACATTAAAACAAGTAACACCAGGGTTAAAACTAAGAATAGCAAAATGTTACATCTTCTCAATATTCCTGTAAGGTGCAGAAACATGGACATTAGACACAAAAACAGAACAGAGAATTGAAGCCTTTGAAATGTGGATATATAGAAGAATAGGTAGAATTGGATGGAAGGAAAGAAAACAAACGATGAAGTCTTAAAACAACTAAAAATAAAAAGAGAACTACTAAACACAATTCAAAAAAGACAAATGCAATTTTTGGGGCATGTTAAAAGACACAACAGCTTACTAAAAGTAATCCTGGAGGGGAAAATACAAGGTAAAAGAAGCAGACCAAGACTAACATGGAGGAGTAACATCAAAAGATGGACAAATCAGCCTATGACAACCTGCACCATCAAAGCAAGAGACAGAGCAGAATGGCGCTCCATGGTAGCCAACCTTCGTTGCGGAGACGGCACTCGATGATGGTGAAAATAAACAATGAAACATATTATTATAATAATAAACTCCTCCAAGTTGAAATACGATTCATCAAGATTTACAGAGCCATCAAAATCAACAACGCTTTTCGTCTAATTTGTGGGCGTTTAGGAGTTATACAAGTATTAAAGACGGCACATTGGCACCACAACCTAAACAGCAAAATATATATCAGATCTATTGTCCTTTCGAACCGAAGACGGCACATAAGGCAAAACCACAACCTCAAAAACAGAGATTTTGCGTGCCAAAATGACACATATTGCAGAGATCACTGCTTCTAAAATCTATGGCTGTGGTTCCATAACATACTTTTTTTTTTACAATGACAGCTTGTCAAGCCATCGATCACCCTTCTTTGTCAAGCTCTTACGCACATAACTGGAAGGTCACAGTCTATTCTTTATTTCCCTCA